>CM075469.1:32177598-32777598 GCA_037950665.1 Hypophthalmichthys nobilis
ACTCACCTGTCAATCACATACTGCTACAGTTTGAATTCTTCCTGGTTATGTGAAGCTTTAAAAGAAAATAACCTTGATTTAGAAAACAGAGACTTCACACTCCCTCAGTGTTCTGCATGTAATGACAAAGACTTTTCACATGTTTGAATAAATATGAAGTACATCTAAACTTCATTCCACCAAAATAACTGATCACTCTGCTGACATCACATTTGTGTGATGGATCACATGAGATGAGGTGTAACTGTAAACTGAGCTTTTGATGGCCGTTGTGTCGGTCAGATCTTCTCCAGCAGACAACAGTCATATTTCTTTCAAAGGCAGAACCTTCAGTGTATTGTTGCATGCATCATAATTCAGACGTGAGTCACGCTGAAGATAAGCAGTCACTGAATTTATGGGGCTGACAGAAGTCTGACATTCATTGGTGCATCAGTTTATGGCATCTGTCAATAAATGTGATAGTTTGAACCAAAGGGCCAAAGTCTGTGATGTAAGACTAAATGACATCCAACACGTGCGCCACGCATCATTCACGTACAGAGTCATTCACATCACGCATCATTCACATCACGCATCATTCACATAATGTGTCATTCACATAACGCATCATTCACATCACACATCATTCACATCACGCATCATTCACATCACGCGTCATTCACTTCACACATCATTCGCATAACGTGTCATTCACATGCAGAATCATTCACATCACGCATTATTCACATCATTCACATCACGCATCATTCACATCACGCATCATTCACATAACGCATCATTCACATCACACATCATTCACATCACGCGTCATTCACTTCACGCATCATTCGCATAAAGTGTCATTCACATGCAGAATCATTCACATCACGCATTATTCACATCACGCATCATTCACATGCAGAATCATTCACATAACGCATCATTCACATCACGCATCATTCACATCACACATCATTCACTTTACGCGTCATTCACATCGAATCATTCACATCGCATCATTCACTTCACGCATCATTCACATAATGTGTCATTCACATTGCATCATGTCATGCGTCAATCACATCACGCATCATTCAATTCACATCATTCACATCACGCATCATTCACATGCAGAATCATTCACATAACGCATCATTCACTTCACGCATCATTCACATAACGTCATTCACATAACGCGTCATTCACATCGCATCATTCACATCACGCATCATTCACTTCACGCATCATTCACATAAGGCGTCATTCACATGCAGAATCATTCACATCACGCATTATTCACATCACGCATCATTCACATGCAGAATCATTCACATCACGCATTATTCACATCACGCATCATTCACATGCAGAATCATTCACATAACGCATTATTCACATCACGCATCATTCATGTCATGCGTCAATCACATCACGCATCATTCACGTCACATCACGCATCATTCACATGCAGAATCATTCACATCACGCATCATTCACATCACGCATCATTCACGTCACACATCATTCACATCATGCATCATTCACATGCAGAATCATTCACATCATGCATCATTCACATGCAGAATCATTCACATCACGCATCAATCACATCACGCATCATTCACATCACGCATCATTCACATGCAGAATCATTCACATCACGCATCATTCACATCATGCATCATTCACATCACGCATCATTCACATGCAGAATCATTCACATCACGCATCAATTAGATCACGCATCATTCACATCACGCATCATACACATGCAGAATCATTCACATCACACATCATTCACATAATGCATCATTCACACGCAGAATCATTCACATCACAAATTCACATCAGGCATCATTCACACGCGGAATCATTCACATCAGGCATCATTCACGACGCGTCATTCACGTCACACATCATTCACGTCACGCGTCATTCACGTCACACATCAATCACATCATGCATCATTCACATCACGCGTCATTCACATGCAGGAAACTGACCTTAGATTCATTTAGTGTTGAGATCTCACAGAATTGATCTTGGCCCGTTCTTCTCTTGTTCAACCCTTTTATGCTGTGACATTTCTCCCTTTAAAAACAGTCAGTTCATCTTTCTGACATCATACCGTATGGTTTTTGAATAATTTCACCATTTTATCAGTATTTCACCATGTTTACACTTATATTGGCTCAAAAGTGCAGCTCTGTCATGAGGATCTGGTGATCAGTTTTTACTGAATGTTATATTGTTCTTGGTCAGAAGCACTCAATATATTGACTGTAAGAATGTGCTGTTGTTATGATATTTACTGTAAAGCTGATACTAAACATTTTGAATAATCATTGCACAAACCATGTTTTGAAAGAGAAATGCTAATAGTAACAACATTAATAATATATATATGAGTAATTGACATATTTTCAGTTGTATTGTGTGATTACAAGGTCACTTCTATTCACATATTGCACACATCAAATTGTGAGATTATCCTTCTGGAGAAGAACACATGATGCTGGACTCCAGTACTTTGAGCTTCAATCAGTGATTTATTGAGAGAAAACGCCTCAAATGAAGCAATAAAAACCAGGCAGGGCTTCCTGAGAACGGATCGTGTAGATACTGAATGACTTCAACAGCAGCTATGATAGTAAAAACAATGGCCGTTTTAAATCTCAGAGCATTATGGGATCAGATTGGTCCATTTGTGCTGAGACAGTAGCTGTTTACATACATAGATTTATATGCAAATTTCACTCAAGACTTTCAGGGACAGGGAGACTGATCTGGCTAAACAGGACGTGATCCTGGAACAACATCCCTGTCCCATCCCTGTCCATTAATGAGCGATGACTCGGATCTCATCTGATAGGAGTGTTGAACACTCACGGGCATCAGAACTTATTCAGAGAGAGATCATTTATCAGGGGGACAAGATGTGGTTTTTCATTTCAGTAGTCTGTGATTTAATTGCCATTTGAATTGAAAATATTCCTCTCATGTCTCTGGAAAAAAAATCTGGGCCAAACTGCTTCCTGTTTCCAGAGCAGCTCTGGAGTCGTGTGGTAATTTCATCTGAATTGGCATCTCCCAGATTTTTACTAAGAGGAAGGGAAAGAGTTGTTTTGACCTCGATGTGCTGTTGTCACTCTGGTTTTTACTGTAAGCATTTGTGTATTTTGGGCCTAAAATGAGGGACTGTTTTAGAAATCATGTGAACCGTTCAAAGGGGCCATTATAACTATCATTCTAACGTTTGGGGTTGGAAAGATATTTTTAATGTTTTAGAACAGTCTTTTTAACCCTTGTGCGGCAATTAAAAAAAGTTACACATAGGTCCAAAGAGGACAAAAATGTCCATACAAAAACTTTCATAAAAAATTTGAAGCTTGGGAGCACAGACTTAATTTATTGCTGAAGTAAAAAAAAAAGTTTAAAAAGTGAAATAAGAAAAACGTTACAGAGGTTTTAAGTTAATGAAAATGATTTATGAACAATATTTTATATAAAATATATATTTAATGGAACATGTTGAACTCTAAAACTGCTAGAAAATCAAAGCCATAAATCTAAATACGTTGTGTTCCAAATTTGAGGTTATCTCTAAAAATTAGCTTTCAGTAAGATTTTGTTTGGGCACAATATCAAATTTTCCCCATTAAATGACAGCAAAGCTCCGCTGGTGCACACCATTTATGATTTGCAGTAGAGTTTTTCTCTCAAATATTACACACCCACACAAATATAGCTTCATAATAAATATGCAGAAGCAGAAAACAGGAATAAAGCGAGTATTTGCTTTATAGGCCAAACCTGAGAAAATGGCACCATCTGGCAAAAAATAAAAAATAAAAATTAAGTAAAAATTTAAACTGAAGCCTTGAAAACAGAATGAAAGCCTGTTAAAAAGACATCATAATTTTATAGTTAAATGGCCCTGGGATTAAAAATGGGTTTTAATGGGGACATTTTTGTCCTTCAGGTCCTGAGAGGAACTATTTTGTGTTTCTAGTGTAAAACAGATTTATTAAAGGAAATGGGGGTGAAAGAGTAAAATTCCAATAAAAATACACACCTGTGCCAAAATTTATGCAGCTGACATTAACCAAAAAAGGGTCTGTGCATTTATTTGGGTCAAGGCTGCATTTATTTGATCAAAAATACAGTAAAAATTGTGAAATATTATTCCAATGTAAATCAGCTGTTTTCTATGTGAATATATAGTAAAGTGTAATTTATTCCTGTGATCAAAGCTGAATTTTCAGCATCATTACTCCAGTCTTCAGTGTCACATGATCCTTCAGAAATCATTCTAATATGATGATTTGATGCTCAAGAAACATTTATGATTATTATCAATGTTGAAAACAGTCATATTTTTGTGGAAACTGATTTTTCAGGATTCTTTGATGAATAGAAAGTTCAAAAGAACAGCGTTTATTTGAAATAGAATCATTTGTAACATTATAAATGTCTTTACTGTCACTTTTGATTAATTTAATGTGTCCTTAATTAATAAAAGTTTCAATTTCTTTAAAAACAAATTTTACTGACAGTAATGTATGTTTATGTGACTCTGAAATACCAGGTGTTTGAATATGACAATATACGATTTACATAAAAATAATTTGATGCAAAACATGCATTATATTACATATTATGTGGAATATGACCATGTGAGAAGTGAACTTCCAGGTTTGTCAGATTATTGTTTTAAGTTTTAAAAACCCCAGTGCATTCTGAATTCATGAGTTTAATCTTGCAGGAACGACGCAAACAATCTTTTACAGACGCCCTGCTGAGAAATAATGAGCAAACGGGCCTTGAGAAGGGCTTATTTCTGCATCTGCGCTCCAGAGCACACATTCACCTCGAATAAACCTCAGATCTGGTGTCAAACGTGTCGAGGCTGTTTTCTCTCACGCTCAACAGACGGCAGGCAATATGCTCCATTAGAGGATGAGGTAAAAAATAAACAAACGCAAAGACGGAGGTGTTGCAAACGTATCTGCTCTGTGAACATCACACTCATTAATTAACTCTCACCGAGAGAATGAATCATGTTGAGTCGCCTTTATTTTTAAGAGTAAAAAAAGTGACAGATGGGGAACAAAAAGAAAAATGATGACATCATAGTACAGTTTACACAAATCAAGCCGTCTTCAACACTTCATCGACACGGGCAACTCAAGAAACATCTCATATGAGGACAAGGAGCATAAAAAGACACATTTTAAGGTTCTGGTGAAAAAAATGAATCAGTGAACTAAACAAAATGTTCTTCAGCAGTATAAGAAGAAGGTGTGATTCTCTAAGGCCACAGTGTGTGCTGATCTGAAGCATCATAGACATCAAACTCCTGTAGATCTTAACGTCCCCTTAAAAATCAGGCCGGCCTCTCCTCAGAGAGTGTGTGAGATGTTTGGCTGGTTTGTACGTCAGTGAAGGTCTGAGTGTGTGTGTGTGTGTGTGTGTGTTTTACTTTGGGATGGTTGTGTCAGTGTGGACTTCCTCCAGCGGACAGGTTCAGCTCCTGCAGGATCTTAGCTCGAATGTTTGCTTGTGCTAACAGTGTCTTTATGGCCTGTACTTGTGTCCGTCTGCGCTCTCTTTCCCAATCCATCCTGCTCTGAGCGCGCACACACCCTACGGCACAAACAACACACAAACAGCGTCATCATGTGACAGTGACAGCAGGTCAGACATGTTCATATCGCAGAGCAGAGTTCATGAGTCTGGCTTTGGATTGGGCTGCAGGTCACGTCCACACTCGATCTGAGCAGTTAACTGAGAATGACACTCAGCTGCTCTCTCTCTCTGAAGGATCCATCACAAATGAACAGTAAAAGACAGGAGTGGAGAAGGAGAGGGAAAGGTACGTGTTTGAGTCCTGTGTGCATCGGCCCTGATCCTGCACACTCGACTCTGCTTCGCTTCACTTGTGTTCACACTCGTCGCTGACTTCAGCTCTCTCTACTCAAACGCCTCTCTGCTGCGGTTTGACGCCCGCTGGCAGGTGAGGTCGTGGACGGGTCAGGGGACGGGTCAGGGGTCACGGGGTCATTTGGTGCTGTTGAGTTTGGACACTGGCGGACCCTCGTCTTTTGGCGTGGTGCCGTTCTGTTGGGTTTCCTCCATGTACTGCTGCACGGCCCGCAACACGGCGTCTTCAACCAGCCGCTTACTCAGACTCACTAACTCCTCATCGTCCGGCACCGCCGCTTTCGTAACACCTACACACACACGCACACACACACACACAGTCAGTTACAGCTGTACGCTGACCAGCGCAGACAGACACAGATCAGATGATCAAACACACGTCTACATCGGTGACTGTCGGTCAGACGTGAGGTCAAGGGTTACAGCTGATAATCATAACTCTTTCTCAGCTTTCAGATGTTTTAGATTTATATAAACAGGAATAATACAGGGATGCACAGATATAGACATTGTGTAATACATTACACTGCAAAAATGCTTTTTTATTTAGTATTTTTGTCTTGTTTCCAGTCTAAATATCTAAAGATTCTTAAATCCAGATGTTTTTACTAGATAAGTAAAATGACATAAGATTTTCAGTAAAAACAAATCAAAATAAAGTGAGTTTTTGCTTAAAACAAGCAAAATTATCTGCCAATGGGGTAAGAAAAAACTCAGAAAAACAAGAAAAAATATCTTGTCATTTTACTTATCTAGTAAAAACATCTGGATTTAAGAACTGTTTTTTAGATATTTGGACTGGAAACGACAAAAATACTAAGTAAGAAAAGCATTTTTTGCCGTGTAACCTACAATTATTCCGCTTATTTGTTCACTACTGTTTGGGGTCTGTGAGATTTTTATAATGTTTTTGAAAGAGTCTCTTCTGCTCACCAAGACTGCTTTCATATGATCAAAAATACAGTAAAAAATGTGCAATATTATTACAGCGTAAAATTTTTTTTTAGCATCATTACTCCAGTCTTCAGTGTCACATGATCCTTCAGAAATCATTCTAATATGATGATTTGATGCTCAAGAAACATTTATGATTATTATCAATGTTGAAAACAGCTTCATATTTTTGATGAAACAGTGATATATTTTATTTTTCAGGATTCTTTGATGAATAGAAAGTTCAAAAGAACAGCATTTATTTGAAATAGATTTTTTTGTAACATTATAAATGTCTTTTGATCAATTTAATGCATCCTTGATGAACAAAAGTATTAATTTCTTAAAAAGAAACATACTGACCCCAAACTTTTGAGCAGTAGTTTTTTAAAAAAAACGGTATTCATTAAAAATAAATAATAATAAACCCAAGAACTGTCAGTTTACTATTTTAAATAAATAAAATAACCCCTCATATTATCTAGTTATTATTATATCATTATTTGTATGTTATTGTTCATAACTGATATGATAAAATTAACAGTGTCCATTACACTGAAACTACAGTTGAGAATTGCACAGGCTTAAATCAGGTATCAAAACATGAATGATTGTGTTTTTTATTAGGGCTGGGACAATAAATCATTGAATCGCGAATTGAGAAATGATTCTGGATTGATTCTGAGATTTTCCGAATGCATCGTGATTCTCTCTGGAATCGATTCTGAGCTTAGTGTTTAACAGCAGATGGCGCTTTAGAAACAGCCGTACTCTGCTCTCTTCCAGATCCTCACACTCCACTTGAACCTTCTATAAAATAATCATTCATAAAGTTCGAAAAGGTTGAAGTGAATCACAAGGTGTTTGCAGTGGGCTGTTTACATTAATCTCACGTCATAAAAGCATTCTGAGGTGTAAGTACATTCTCAGACTCATCCGAACGAACGAGCGCTCTTCTTCATGAGCGTTTGAGTGTGCGGTTAAAAACTAGCCTAGAGCGCCATCTGCTGTTAAAAACTAAGCTCAGAATAGATTCGAGAGAGAATCGCAGTGCATTCGGAAAAATCTCAGAATCGAGATGAATCGATTTATTCTCCCAGCCCTATTTTTTTTATAGTACTTCTGTAACATGGCACAGAAAAATAATTCACTGTTTGAAGTGAATAAAATAAACCCTGATAATATTATCAGCTGAGAAGTAAAAATACTGATTTGTCCACCAATATATCGTGCATCCCTAAAGTAATGGAAAACGTCACAGTATTTACTACTGCAAACAAACACAGTGAGGGTGAATCTGCGTCTAGCTCCCTCAGTAGTAGGGTAGTGAGGGGTTGAAGTACACTACACAGAGACAGTGAAGGAGGAACACGTACTTGTCCGTGCAGCACGCTGCCTGCTTTGCAGAAGATCTGCAAGATAAACAACACATTTAGCAACCTGGAGTTATTTCCCCACAACCACAGCATCAGAAACCATCAGAATCACACAGATGGTCTGTGACGAAGCATGACGAGATCCCACTGATTCACCTCGACGCTTCTGTTCAATCACGATCGGCTGATTAACACTGCTGAGATCATGCTTTGTGGATTTCAGAACAATCAGGATGGCTTTGATTCATGATCATGACAAAAATGACATTGCTGATTAGTTCCCTTGATACTGTAATTATGATGAATAATGTTGAAAATGCACAATAAATTACACCACATCTGCTCCTTGCTGATTGTGCTGATTGTGAACCCAATTTGACTGATTCTCATATCAAAACACTGTGTCCCATGTGTGTCTGACACAATAACTGACCGGCGTTCATTTAATAATTATCTGTAGAGTCACAGTCCAAAACACAACAACAGTCTCTCTGGTGTCCTCAAATATCTTCTGGCTGCACAGTACAGCTTGTTGTTGGACATTTAAAGCCCAAATCTTAGTGTAATATTCAGTAAATCATTGGGAAAATTTCAAAACATTGATCAGAAAACATCTGAGGCACACTGAAAACATGAAAAAACAGTGAGAAGAGACACAACAGCCAATACATCCAATCAGTTCGCATGGCTTCAATCACGTCCTGCTCTACATGTTTTACTCACTGAACATCCACAGACACAACTGCTGACTAACATCTTCACATTTAGAAAACGCATGTACGACCGATTTGATCCTAGATTCCATGGATTTCATCCTATGTCAAAAGTGAGGATTTATAAAGGCAAAAGCTGACATGAAAGCGTTCTTATGCGTCTGACAACTGAAGAGTCCTAGTTTTTGTGCTCATCTACACTGGTAATTAAAATAATCCAACATCATTTATTACAATGCAAAGATAGAGAATCATGTCCAACATGCATTGAGGGGTCATGAATTGAGAAATCAACCTTTCCTTGAGCTTTTGGTATATAAGAGGTCATCGTACTATAAGAATATACTGTAAGATTCAGAACTGAAAACTTCTTTGTTAGTGCAATAAAAGCTTTTATTGACACCAGACCCAGCGAACGACTCGTCCCGTAATGTGTCTATAGATAGGTGAAACTCCGCCTCCACAGAAGAAATCAACGCCTACTTCATCATTGCAGCGTTAGCCCCGCCCACTGGTGTGTCAGTGAGATGAGGAGGAGAGAAGAGCGATACAGGACTAAAATAACATTACCTTTCAAAGGATCCTAATGCTAGGAATATGGTTATTAATTTTCAACAATGTGAATGTCTCAGTTGAGCTTTATTTATTTGTATTCGGTTCATTTCACTGTGGATTCTTTGGTAAATCAATCGCATTTCGGCGCAGGCTTTGCTAACAGACTATTATGATATGGACTCAACAGTAATGCAACAACATGTGAGTAACTGTGTTAATTCTAATGCCTGATCTGATATTAATGATTCATGTACAGTCAGATGATCTTTATCTATGTGTCAGTAAATCAAACCAGTGACTAAACGCTCAACTTCACCTTGTTTCTCTTATAAAAAGATGTAAATAATCTGTTATTTAAACGCTGATTATATTTTATATAGAAAACGATCAAAGAATGCTCCCTTTACAATCGCTGGAGCTGTCAATCAAACAACATGATTGTTCTGGACTCCCGTTTTATTCAACAAATCTCTTATTTACAGTGTGTTTGCACTGTTAGTTATGATGAAAGCATTCGTTAGTGTGCAGAAATTGCTTTCATGCGCTCAACAACATGTCTGTGATCGGCTACAATGTTCATCACTGCAACCTTTCATGCCACGATCTAAATATAATGCTATAGATCTAAATGTAGTACTATAATCAACACTTTTCACGATTCGTTAACACTGAGAGCTGTAATAGTAAATAGCGAGAGAGTAATACTTGGCTCTTTCAAATGGAAAGATGTCAGCCAATCACAGCAGTGGGCGTTTACACTGAAGTCTCACAGCAGACACGCCCCTTAAAACAGAGCGCTCAAATCAAAGGATAAAATCAGGGTAGGAAATCTGGTTACCACATGGGAATCTGGTAACGTTTTATTATGTTGGTTGTTGTACGTATCACGGCAGTTCAGAAATGAAATGATCACAAGTGTAAGTGTAATGCTGTACCAGGTGAGCTACTGAGCAAGTTTACTACAGCAGAAGAGACAAACATATGGAGCTGCTTATATGATGACAGTTCGTCCACTTATGAAAGTATTGTGCAAGCAAACCGCGTAAAAATAAGTCTTTAGTAATTAATCTGCCCCTGTAAGTGTGAAAAGGAAAAAAAATTGTAGGTGTTTTACTGCCACTAGTGGTCATTTCAGCTGGAAACTGCAGTGAATTTAATGCATCGGTATGTTTTTTTGTGTTTTAGTAAAACGTAAGCAGAGCCCTGTTTTTCCAATGAGCCGTGTTCAAAGGTTTATCTTGTTTAAAGATCCTAACCTCCCTAAAACAAGACAAACACAGGGATTTGTGGCAGTGCAGAATGAACTGACTGATGGCATTTCCTCAGGAAGCTTCATCTCCTGTCTGCTGATCTCGGAGGGGTTTCATATGCTGTCCTGCAGGAGCTGAGGTCACGACCTGCTCCTAGATCACTCTCTCTAATCAACCTGTGCATCCCATCGAGGAACAATGTGCATTTACTGTAGGATTGTCAGCTTGTCTTCCGCCCACTTTAGAAAGCAAAGCATCAGCAGCTATTTCCAGAACTCATTTCCAGTGAAATGGTGCTGGTGCGCGGCCAGAGAGTCTCTCACAACCGGCCCACAAATACAATATAAAAATAAACATGCGGCATTAAGGCCTTGGCTTTTTTGCATCCTACATTTTAATGTCCAATTAAGAGCTTTAATATAATACTCATAAATGGCAGGTTCATGGCTGCAGATTTATGGGGTCGATTCGTTTGGTTCTCCTGTGCAAGACCGAAATGTTTCCAGAATGGCTGCCGGCTGAAAAAAGGTAAAGGTGTTTGTTTTTACAGCCATCTAGTGTACCGGAGTCAATCTGGTGTTTATTCAGCTTGACAATATTCATCTTGCTCTTGGTGTGAACAGACATTTAGTTGACAATTTTTCAACTCTTGGTTTGAACAGACTGTTGTCAGTGACTGTATT
This sequence comes from Hypophthalmichthys nobilis, assembly GCA_037950665.1. Classification (NCBI taxonomy): domain Eukaryota; kingdom Metazoa; phylum Chordata; class Actinopteri; order Cypriniformes; family Xenocyprididae; genus Hypophthalmichthys; species Hypophthalmichthys nobilis. The sequence goes on from CM075469.1 coordinate 32,189,034, forward strand.
GCTCAGTAGTGGTTGACCGATATATTGGTGATTATCAGCATCAGCCAATATGTTGTTTTGTTTGGCCAAAAGTTTGGTTGACACTATTTATAACTCTTTTACGTTTTGGCAAATTGGTTACTAAATGATAAGAATTTGTATCTCATTAGTATGTTTTCATACGATCTGTTTACGCCCCAGTGACGGGTATGTTAGGGGTGGAGCTTCACGCTTACTTTTTTCAAATAATCGTATGTTTTTGTGTGATTCACATCGTATGAATTCATATGAAATCACCACCTCGAAACAGCTGCGTTTTCCTGCGAGATCAGGTTGCTATTAGCGCTATAATAGTTTCTCATTTCCCACTGAGATTCAGCAAATACCCATTTATATATTTTAAACAAATCTTTGGATATATTTTGGATATATAATATTTAATTCCATGGACAGTGTTGGTTAGAGTGTTTACTTCCCTTACAGTCATGTTTTTAAAGGGCACCTATTATGCAAAATTCATTTTTTCATGGTGTTTGAACACTGATGTGGGTAAACAACCAGCCTATAATGGTAAAAATCCACCCACTCCTTTTTATAATACCCATAACTCAGAAGCAGTGTCTGAAAATGTGCTCTTCCAGATTTCCCCCTACGGTGATGTCACAAGCCCCGCCCACGACTGCCCTATTAGCATAGATCCCACGCTGAGTGGGCCGCACACAGTCCGCCATGTTTATGTCCATGCTATAGCTCTTATTGATATAATGTCTGTGCCACATAAACATTACAAATGTTGTTTTTTGATTTACAAATGAACATAACAGTCTCCACTCCTGGCATCTGAGCCACTGAGGACAGTGGATGAATTTCATTTATGAAGGAAATATACCGAAGAAATTAGGTAAAGTGGCTGCGCGAGATTCTCCAGCTTTGTTGTTGTTGAGCTGTTAAAGCTCCGCCCTCTTCTGGAAAGGGGGCGGGAGCAGCAGCTCATTTGCATTTAAAGGGACACATACAAAAACGGCGTGTTTTTGCTCACACCCAAATAGGGGCAAATTTGACAAGCTATAATAAATGATCTGTGGGGTATTTTGAGCTGAAACTTCACAGACACATTCTGGAGACATCAGAGACTTATATTACATCTTGTAAATAAGGCATTATAGGTCTGCTTTAAGTTTATTTATTTGTAAAAAATACTATACCATGATTACAGAATCAAAAAGTTGTAATCTAAAGTTAAAATCAGTTTCTTTTACAGGTTTAGTTTTTCATCAAGTTCAAATTGGTTTTGTAATATCAATTCATGTCAAGTCAGATTTATTTATATAGAGCTTTACACAATACAGATTCTGAGCAGCTTCACGTTTTGTTTGTTTCTGTGAACAAGCCTTAAATCTGGAAACAGATCTTTGTTGGTGATTCATCATGCTTTTTTAGTTTTGTCTTAATTCTGAAAGTTTGGCAAATCAGCCACAGCTCGAAATAAAATCCACAGAAAATGTGAATCATACACAGTGGTGTCCAGCATTCATATGGTGAGCGAACAGCACACACACAGACACACACACACACACTCACAGCACTGTGCATTTGGGAGCTCTTATCGGAGTGTGTGTATCTCTGGAGAAGAACCGCACAAGGTAATCAAATCTGACCTTACAGCGAGAGACGTGGAACATGAACATTTGTGTACTTTCTGTACCCAAGGCTGCTGTTTCTGTTCTGATGCATCACTGTCCTTCAGTTCATCTCACACAAACAGAAGAAGAGACACACAGAACAAGAGAAGAGTGATCGGCCTCCATACACACACCGACACGTCTTTAACATCTGCATCAAATGATGTTAGGCTCTCTGTAGGACATCAGACAGCGCCGTGTCAGTGTGCAGAAAGTGTGTGTGCATGTCTATTATTTATCTGCATCCCACTGCTTCACCACAACCCTCTCGCTCTGAGAGCATCACACACACGCTGGGCTCTCGCTGTGACCCCGTCAGCCTCATAAACACACTGTATTTCTGAGCCTCATGAGATCTTCCCATCTTTACCGCACGCTTCCCTCCGCCGCTCTCTCATGCGTGTGTTTCTGCTCCCTCGCGCTCTTCACCATCACGTGAGCTCAAAGTAGGGCACGGGCTTAGTGCACACCGTGTACTCGTCTTCTACAAACTGAGCTTCATCTGAACAATGATGGATTAAGGTCCTGCGGGGCCCCAGGGCTCGGTGGAGGCCCCTCCTGACGCCACTGTGAGACGCATCCTAATGTCGAAATAACATGGAACCATGCTGCAGTTTTCAAGTACGCATGGGAAGCTCGTTCCCTCAAGTGGGGTGTTTGTTATTACAACATTCATAACATGAAAACAGCCTACACTCTTAAAAATAGAGAAGGGTTTTTTTTTTTTTGCAGTGATGCCATAAAAGAAGCCATTTTTGGTTCCCTTAAAGAACTTTTCAGTGCACAGATCTCAAAAGAACCATGTTTTTCTTAGTGTGAAGAAAATTTCAATCTCAAGAACCTTCTTCCACTATAAAGAAAAGGTTAAAGGTCCTTCATGGAACCATCAATGCCAATAAAGAACCTTTATTTTTAAAAGTGTAAACAAAAAATATATGTATAGTGAAGAATGAACAAATTAGGGCTGCCCCCTAATATTCGACTAATCCTTAGTTGACTAGAAGAGGCTTAGTCGACCAAAAATTGTATTAGTCGGTTAGTCGAAGAAAAAAAAAAAACCCTTGTAGCGAAGTCACACAGTCCGTGAAGAACAGAACGTCAATGGCGGGAAATCCAAATGTTCACCTATCATCCATCGACCTCAAATATGACTTATTTGAAACACGTAAGTAGTAGCAACTTTACATAACGTTAACCTAGATTAATGTGCGCTATTATTAGGTAGGGATGCACCAATATGAAAATTTTGGCTGATACCGATAACTGATAATTCTTTATATTTAAAAGCCGGTAACCAATATATTGGCCGATAAATCTAAATCAAAAATTGCATATAATTTTTGAGAGATTACAAAGAGAAAAATCTCACCATTACAAGCCACGTCCAAAGCACACGATTATAATGTTGTCATTATAATTTTATCTAGCCTATATTGCACTGTACGTTGCACTGTATTTTCCTTTTTGAAGTGATTTCAATCATATTTCAAGCAATTCAAAACCATAATTGCAGACAGTGTCTCAGCTGAAGGAAAAATTATGCATTATTCATTGGCATTAATATATCGGACACATTTTCTTATTGGACCAATAATGATAACATTAAAAATAAACATATATCGGCCAATAACGATATATCGTGCATCTCTATTATTAGGTGGATATCCAAGTGTGGAGTGTGAAGCTGAAGTATAGTGTGCTTTACTGCCTGACATGGAGGCGCTGGCGCGATCACTGGCATTTTTTCCAAACAACTCTGTCATTTCTGTTCATACAGATAAGAGTAATACATCATTCAAAACTTTTATTTGTGTGAACTCACAATAACAAGAAAATGTGCTTTTGTAAAATAAAGAAAATAAACAGGATGCGCTTTCTGCCGTCTCGGTCTCTCTGAACTGGAGCATGTCACAAAAATAAACCAATTTATTTACCGGTAAAAATCGCATTCCGGGGGGTAAAATCAGAGGTTTTGGTGGGAATCCCCTGGTAAAATTCACATTCCAGGGGCTAAATATAATGTTATTTGGGGTCGCTTCAACACGTGGACATGAAAAACAACCCGCGGAAACAGTGTTAAAGTAGCCCACTTCTGCAGGAAAACCGTGGACTTGACAACACTGAAGTCAAGCGATTGTCAACCAATTCAAATGGAAAACAAACATTCTCAGATTATGTAATATACGTGCATATAGATGCGTCCACTACTGCGGAGATGACGAGTCAGTATCGTCGACTTAATCTCTGCAGCTGAAAACACAGAAAACATTGAATTATTCAAATGTTTAGACAGTCTCCTTGCTGTTTTTTCACGATACATTCAAAATCATTACTTTCGCCGGTGTTCTTGAGCGCTGATTACGCTATGTATTATATATAGGCAATTAAAGGCTCATTATTATGATTTATATGGCTTATTAATATACACCTGATTAGTCGACTAATCGCTAAAATGAATGACTACTACTTGACTAGAAAAATCTTTAAAAACCAACTAAATTAAACTAAAATGATAAACATTTTTCATTTCTATCACATGGTATCACAACTAAATAATTGTGACGTGAAAGTCAAGTGATTCCTATAAGCTGATCTATACAATCACACATGTACAGCATGTAAAATGACAACAATCTACACAATTAATAACTCACTGCAGACTTGTTTTCCGCTCACTGATCTATAAATAGATGCATTATATGATATTATCTAGGTTACAGATCAGTGTTTCTGCCATGTTTCATATCGAGACGCCCCTTCCCACGTCACAACTCGTGTATCATCTACAGATTGATTTTGCCGCTTATAAATACGACAGTCGCATTCATGTACTCAGAAATCATAATCTTTACGACTCACATTACATCGTATATAGGAAAATGGTCACACCTGTGAGATGAAATGACAAGAACGAACACACCATACTGTACAAGAGACAACAGAGAACCACGACTAGTAGACAATAATGTTCACTGACTGCTCTATATTTGAGTTTTTCCACAACACTTCTCCTCATTCATTTGAGCTGAAGCTATATTTCTCTTCCTACAGCCTGGTGCACCTTCATTACAGATTATCAGTAAGATAATAGCTGGCGTCCCATCCATAGAAACACAAGCAGACTGTTTGATCCTCACCCTAATTCCAGACCTATATCTAAATGGTGTTTCACACATCCAGAGCACATGACCTTCTGAGACGCCCACATCCAGACTACAGACACTCCCACCTACAGAGATCCCAATCACCGGCGTCCTCTGCTAATCAACATCATTTAGATTCATCGTCTCATCGGATTCCCACCCTGAGCACTGCGATCAGACGCACGGCGCTCACAAAGCCTCCAGCTGCATGTATAAAACAGGCAGAGAAAGGAGCGCTCCTCACTGACACACGGCATTCTGGGTCCACGGCTGCTGGAAGAACGGCTCCGAACACTTACTGAGCTTATCCTGCGGTCGGGAGAGAGGGAAGCAGCACAACTGCCCCATGACGGTCGCGCTCCTCTGGCTGATCTGTCCTCAAGCGCAGGAGTGGTACGATCCAGCCATGGTGCAAGTGAGCGTGTGACTGTCTCTCGGTCCGCTGCGATTATGCAAGTGTGTGTATGTGTGTGTGTGTGTGTATGTGGAGGGGGCTGGTGGGAGATTGGCCGACTGTAGCTCCGCCTCCATCCTCATGCCAGCTTGAATAATTGCTCTGGAACGGACAGCGGCTTACTGCTATGTGTGTGTGTGTGCTTAGTGAACAAGACCTTTAAACACACATCTGTCCTCTGCTCACACACCCTGAAACCAGGGCAAGAGATTTCTGCACAAATAAGCACTGTAATGTGTGTGTGTGTGTGTGTTTGTGCTCACTTCATTAATCATGATTTAATCTGACATCAAATGCTCTGACAATTAAATTACCTCATATTACATTGGACAGTGACTGTAAGCCATTATGTTACTAATTAGACTAGAGACAAAATAGCAACTAATTGCATTTTACGATTCATTAACAATACTGGTGTTTTCAACAATAAGAGATTCATCACACTGACATGAGCTACAGGACACACCCTCACACACACACACACACTTACCCTACACGTACCCTTAACCTAATTAATCCCTAAAACCAGGTCTTGACCCACAAACAGGCCTTTAAAGGGCTTTCAGAAAGTGACCGGCCAAAATGTCCTTACATTACTCTCTTTGTCCTCACACTAAAACCCAAACCACAAAAAATAACTGTATAAGTACACACTCGCACTCAAACACACACATACACACACATGTTTACTTAGCTATCTAAATGGAGACATTCTATTGACACACAGATAGTCATACACTAGTTTTAAAGTGTCATGTGACAAACTTCACCTCTACTTCACATAATGCTCGTTAAAGGGATCGTTCACTTAAAAAATATCTTCTGTGTTTAACAGAAAGTCATACAGGTGTGAGTGACATGAGGGAGAGTAAATGATGATGATTTCCATGTTTGGGTGAACTAACCCTTGAAGGAGCATCATGTGAGTTAGATGTGAAGTATGTCATTCTGATCCGTTCATGCAAAACACAGTTTCTGATAGTTTGTTGAGATTCAGTGGGCGTCTGTCTGTGATCTCAGTGCTGTAGAGGTGCATCGGTCCATCTGAGAGCAGCACAACGTGAGACGTGTCTCTGCTGACGCTGACAGATGACTCCTGTTATTACTGACTAATCCCATAAATGTTACTCAATCTTACACAACGTGTCCACAGTTCAAACTTTATGAAGCCAAAGTCCAAACTAACAGCATTAAAGACTTGATTAGACTGTTTATGAGAGTTGTTTTAAGTTTCACACTGTTCCAGGGTTAATGCAGTCCTGGGATTTTGTTTAGTTATCAATTTTAGAAGGTTTCTCCTTGTAATAAATACTTCATAGCGCTTTATTGTTGCCTTTTTTCCGTCACATATGATAGTAATCATCATCGAAAATTTAAACACTCAAAATTCATCTATTGAAAACTGTCGTGAAAATGAAAATGCTCCTTTAAACCTTTTAGCGGCTCAATTTTTGTGATATCGACTTGGATTTGGAACTTGGTTAGACGCATGACTTTGATTTTCTGCCAATTTTAGAGTCCCAATTATTTTGTAAAATATATATTTTGCCTAAAATAAAGTTTAGTTCAGTATAAGTGCTTTATAGTAAACAAACTTCTAGAACATTTTTACACTTTGATTGTTTGAAGTGCTTCACTTCTGTTTTTAAAAAGAGACCATCTTAGGTCTGTATTCCAGCATTCATAAATTACAACCATTCTAGGATCAAAAAGAGACAGGTTAATTTTTTTTTATAACTATTTGAATATGAACATTGTGTAAGATAAGCAGAACCTCAGATACTTTGATCTCCTGAGATACGGACAGTACAAACACAGACAGCCATTTGTCTCCACAAACCACAGAGTGAAGTTGTGGGAAAGCTTCTTCCCATCCTGTCCTTCCTTCACATTTCCTTCCTTCTCCACCACTTCCTTCCCTTTCCACATTCTTCCCTTCACTCAGTTCACTTAGAAAGATTATATACAAATTATAATGTTCTATTAATGCAAGTAAATTAACAGTCATGTTTGGTATCATTTGAAATGTCTCAGTCTACATGGAAGTAAACCAAAAGGTAATAAAGGTTTTAAGAGTTTAGAGATACTCTGTCTGCAATCGTGGGTGTGCCCCTTTCCCAGGGTCCTTCATCCAAACTACCTCCTGTTCCCCAACAAGGTGCGAACTCCATAGGTCTGTGACCCTAGTCAATGCAAATTCCTATTGTAAGTTCATTGGGGATGTTTTGTCTTGGTCTGAGTATTTAAAGAAATATTGCAAAAGGCTCGGGGTGATTTTGCTCACATTGCCGAGTGTCCAGGCATCTTACTATATTTCTGAGCATTTGATGTTTTGTATTGATCATCTTTGAATTGATTATGTAATTGGCATGATACATTTACCTGACTAATAAATTGTCACATTTGATTTTATTCTGACTTACTCTGAAATGATTGACTTCAGTAGATTACGATGTATCCATTGTTACCGCAAATCTGCGTCAGGTTAATAACGGACTAAAGTCCAGTTTTGAGTGGAGCGTAGGGCACGCCAACTGAGATTTTAGAGCTCCGACTAACGCTTGGCTTTAGTTCAAGTGTACTTAGACTGTAAAGGCTAAAAAGGGAATTTCCGTTTAGGACAACAAAATGTTGATCGACCAACCTAAATAGGGTGAGCCTTTCCGCTGTTTAATGTAATGTTACTCTAGTTAAGTGTACATGGGAAACCATGGCATAACCAAACCAAAGCTACTATCAGAGGAGTAATATTGGTCGGCTTCTCTGTAGTAGTGATTGTGACATCTGACTAGAGATAGTGTATACAGATCTATGGGGACTAAACAAAATACTTTTAGATAGAGCGAGCATGAAAGCGGCCTTCTAAACAGTAGAGTCAATTACCTCTGTCTATGACCAAGACTGGCTAGTTTGTGATCGTGGGCCCGTATAATAAATGAACGGCCGGCGCGAGGACCTTGTGCGACTCTGAGAACCGAATGAATGAGTACAATAAGAGTTAAATAAAATACTAAAATGTCTAGATAAATTATAAATATAAATATAAATGGTCCAGACTAAATTCAAGGTCATAATAAAATGGAGTCAGATAAGAGTTTAATTGGAATTAAAGTACTCTGCCACACTCTGCCGATGCATCACGATTCACGAACAAGCCTACTGACAGTCACAGATTAATTCACTGTTTGGCATCTTTATGGTTTCAGCTTAGCTTTTTGTCAAGTTAATATCTTTGGTTTTAGTTAATGTTCTCACTGTATCATCACTGTAGAGACTGGGAATGAAATAACTGTGCAGAATAATAATTATTAAATCTGTTTACTGGATTGATGCCATGATACTATAGTGATGCTGAAATACATATGCCAACCTGAAGACTGAGGCAGAGAGACAGATGTTTGGCACTATTTCTGATGAACTCACATTTCCAATGCATGACAATTCAACAACAAACAGTCATGAGAACTAGTGTCTCTCTCTCTCTCACACACACACACACACACACACACACACACACTTCACTGACTAAAGCCCAAAGTATAGACCAATTCAGAGCAGACGTCACAGTTACGTGCATAGTGGTTGCAGAAAAATAGCGATAGAAGGTGGAGGAAAATGTGCAAAATCCACTGAATAAGTGAAAAATGTTTTGTTGTGTCTTTGGATGTCAGAATCAGAATGCAAAAAATATAGACTTCATTTTTATAAAATACCATCGTTGAAAACGCACTTTGAAGCTAAACGGAGACGTTTATGTTGCAAGTCACAGACTGGACTGATGAAACCGGCAATGATTAGTCTACTATTAAAGCATGAATTTGATGTAAATAGTAAGTCTGCATAATATTCACATATGCAGTTCATAGTTGTAGCATGATATAATATTTAAACCTATAACATTTGACATAAATAACTTTTAAACATAGCATATATCATTTTTATTTCATGATTCTGACTTTTTTTCTTGCATTTGCGTGTTTATATCTCTCAGTTCGGACTTCATAATTCGCGATTGTGAGTTTATCTCACAATTCTGATGGGGGAAAAGTCAGAATTGCAGGATATAAACTTGCAATTCTGAGGAAAATAGACAGAATAACAAGTATATCTCACAATTCTGTTTTTCCTTCTAAGAAATGTGTAATATAAACGTGGATTTGCGAGAAAAAAAGTCAGAATTGTGAGATATAAACTCGAAATTAATTTTTTTCATTCTTTTATTCCGTGCCTTCCATAGACTGCTACTGCAGAACTGTCATTTTCTGCAACCAGGTAGACTCCGCCCACAAAAAACATCATCGCTCTTTGCAAACACATAATGGGTCTATACTTACTGGTCTATACTATACTTATACATAATGATTTCTATGCGCAAGCATGATGCAAATTTTGTCACCGGAATAGTACACGCGCCGCCCGATTTGTGTAACTTGTTTTGCACTAATCAGTTGTTCCACAAGGTGGCAGCACTGGCCGGGGCCATTGTTTCACAGTAGAAAACTAAACCAAAGAAGATACGGAACAACAACAACAAAAAAATACCAGAGAATGCAAGAACAACAGCCCGCATTGACAAATGCTTGTGTTAGCGGGTTATGAGAGACACAACTTTAGTTTAAAAGAATAGAAAGACATTTTTACCAGTCATAACTTCTGGAGAGAAATAGCTCAGACTCTGGACAAAGATGAAACTTTATAGAGCATGTGTCGGTTCACGCACGCTATCACATGGAGTATACTTTGAAAGGCTACACGTTCGACCATATGAATACGCTAGTGTACGTGTAAAAAACGACATTCACTAGGGTGTGTTCAAGCATAAAGAAGCTGCTTCATTTGGTCAAATCACTGGTTTCTTTGCAAGATATATCATGGACGGACGGCAGACGTGTGTTTGAGTCCAAGTCTAGTGAATGTTGAAACAGCACCTTCAGGAAGGATACACATGAATGGCTTTATTGATCGGGGTTCAAGACAGAAATCTAGCAAACAACATCTTTTTTGTATTCCCAGCAAACACAGAACGTTCCTCTAATGTTCTCATATGGTTCCTGTTTGGTTATTTTTTGGGAAACCAATTAAGAATGTTCTGGGAACATATTGGAAACGTTCTCCCAACCAACAGGGAACATTCTATTTAAGTGAAGAAAACTTTCCTGGTGTAAGGATGTCTGTTCTGAGACCCAGAAATTCACTTCTACCACATTTTTAGCAACAGAGACAAGAGATATGGTGTGACGCTCATTAAGCTTATTGTAAAAAATAAGTGTACCACACCATCTCATAATGACATAACAGCAGTCAGTACTTCAGTACATCATTCAACCTCATAAAGACAAACTGCTGCCCTTCACAGACTCTCAGTAAACCTGCCTGATCACATTTCATTCGTACAGTGTGAACACTACAGTAATACAGCTAACTAACGTTGACATAATGTTAAAGCAGAGTGAACGGCACCTCAGAGTAGTCTGGTTTGTCTCCTGTTTCTATCATTTCTTTCATTTCACCACAGGCGTCTCTGGTCTGCTGACTGCAGGATTTAAGCAGTATGACATGACTTTCTCCCTGATAAAAATACTTGATACCACCAAAATCTTGAAGCACGAGATCAGTAAGTTCCTATCACAGTAATGACACACATCACGATATAGTAATTCAATCTGTGAAGCTGCTGTGAAAAGCACTATTCACATCACTCAATGCCACAGTATTTCATTAAACACCAGGACTTCATTACCACAACAACCAGCATAACAAAACCAAACTGATCAGCACTCCTGACATCATTACTTCACAAACACACACCACACATCCACATACAGTCATCAACTCTGGACCATCAATCACCCCCATATGTAAATGTTGAAACAGTCATACTAATTCTTCACAGCTGTTCTGATGAAGATCTGAGTCCTGACGCGTTTGGCTCCTGTAAACACACTCATCCATCTCTCTCCTCTGATCTCTGCATTAACACACACGTGATCAATACTGGCCAGAAGCGCTTTCACATACACACACAGTCTGAGAGTTCATCTGACCAGCGTCTCTGACGTCACACACAATACTGGCTGTAAACGAAACACCCTGCAGGTCTGAACTCGACATCTGAGCGAGAAGAAACCAGAGAGAACATGTGAACGCTTTCATCATCTCCGAACAGATGATGCACAAGTGACACTTCACAACGTCTAGTCATCATTACCTACAACTAACAGTGACAAATATATTTGCAATTTGCAAAGTTATATACAGAGAACATCAGAGAAAGGCACCCTTAAACAGAGAAGCATTATGAAGACATGTTTCCTTACAAAATATTCAGAGATTTTGAAGGATTCAAGATCATTCCTGAAAGATGCTGAATGGAAGATTTAGGAGTGTTCTTTGGAAAGGCATGTCATCCAGGGATTAGAGAGCCGAGCTTATCCTAGATGAGCTGTGGTCAGACACCGTCGGATATTAACCACACCATCTGTGTGTGTGTGTGTGTGTGTGTGTGTGTGTGTAGCAGAACATGACTGGATTCAATCTCAAAGAAGAGAACACATCTGTAACTGTGATACAATAATACTGTCACCAGCTGCTACAATAGGATTTACTAAAACAAAATGTATTAAATGGTGAATTTTAGGAGTTTTGACCAGGAGATCAAGGTAGAACATGCTGGTGTATGCAGTATATCTACATCATTCTGTTGTCAATGATGGGCATTCAGATTTTACATTTACATTTATGCATTTGGCAGATGCTTTTATCTTAAGTGATTTATGTTGCATTCATGATACACATTTGATCAGTTCATGCAGGGAATCGAACCCATGACCTTGTGTTGCCAGCGGCATAATCTACTGTTTGAGCGAGAGGAATGTATGTCGTTGTGTATTCTGATATACAGTATATATTTACTGTGGATACACTGTAAAAAATGACTTCTGGAGCTGGAAATTAGAGAGGAGCGATTAATCGTTAAAAGATGGTGTTAAAAGTGAAGTCTTTATGAGTGAGTCATTGAATCATTCATTCGAAAGATTCATTCAAAAAATGCTGATTCATCCAGTAATGAAACAAATGATGTCTTTATGAGTCATTGAATCATTCATTCAAAAGATTTCTTCAAAAACGTTGATTCATCCAGTAATGAAACAAGTGAAGTCTTTAGGAGTCATTGAATCATTCATTGAAAAGATTTGTTCAAAAAACGCTCATTCATCCAGTAATGAAACAAGTGAAGTCTTTATGAGTGAATCACTGAATCATTCATTCATGAGATTTGTTCAAAAATGCTGATTCATCCAATAATGAAACAAGTGAAGGCTTTATGAGTGAGTCATTGAAACATTCATTCATGAGATTTGTTCAAAAATGCTGATTCACCCAGTAATGAAACAAGTGAAGTCTTTATGAGTCATTGAATCATTCATTCATGAGATTCGTTAAAAAATGCTGATTAATCCAGTAATGAAACAAGTGAAGGCCTTATGACTGAGTCACTGAATCATTCATTCATGATATTTGTTCAAAAATGCTGATTCAGTATTTATGAGTGAGTCATTGAATCATTTATTCAAAAGATTCATTCAAAAACGCTGATTCACCCAGTAATGAAACAAGTGAAGTCTTTATGAGTGAGTCATTGAATCATTCATTCAACAGATTTGTTCAAAAATGCAGATTCAGTATTTATGAGTGAGTCATTGAATCATTCATTCAAGAGATTCGTTCAAAAACACTGATTCATCCAGTAATGAAACACTTGGTTACTTGCCACTTCTTTACAATTATTTGTGAAATTTACAAGCAATTTCTGAGTGGAAATGCTTTAAAAATAAATCCTACACCAATTTTTTTCATTGTATGTGAGGAGAATATGTTGTTTTCTATAATATCTGCACTGGAAATACTTCATCAGTCCGCTGTAGGAAGCGAATAATACGTTCATCTGATTCATTAGCCTCATTAGTGTGTGCCAGCCCAGATAATCGTCTCACAGCAGGAACATCACATCTGAATAACGAGCCTCTGATGACTTTACACATCATACGGGCTGCTCGGCTTAATAATTCCCTCATCTTTAATTTTCCATGACCATTACCACTGCATGACCCCAACAATTAAACTACTTTCACACTTCTATATATAAATGCCCTCTTATGATTGGCTGACCTCTTCGCATGCGAAATGAGCAGCTAACCACGCCCACACTGAGTTAGAGGATAGGTGTTGATATGTAAATATGGTGGTCATATGTTAATGAGCTGGTGTTTGTTTTGTCAAAATCATAATTTCTGAACAAGTTGCTTCTTGTTCATTTCAGTAAATGTTCTGGATGATGTCAGAGTTCTGTGTGTCCCATCAAACTCTAGAAAAGAGCAAGAAAACCCCAGTTCTCTGCAGCGCTTCAGTGCAGATCTACTGAAGTGATAGAGAAACAAATGTGTGTCAGTAATCTGGACACTCAGACACACACCTCAAGAGCTATAATTAGACAGAGTGTATTGATCAGAGCAGGAGACGCTGACTGAGAGACTATTGATCGTGACTGACCAGACCAGATTTATAAACCGCTCACCTCACGCTCTGGGTCTGCATTAACACACACTCACAGCCAAACGACAGGAAAGGTTTGACTTTGGCGAGTAAATAAAATGAATGGTTAGCTTTATTAGGAACTAATAAATAAAGCATGCATTAAAGTTGTCATGAAATGGAAGTTGTGCTAGTCTTTTCTACTATATTGTGCCATATATCAGAGTGAAACGCTTCGCAAACAAGAACAAATGTAGGGCGGGGCTTCATTGTGTCTGTGGGGAATTGATTGGATGGTTGTGGTTTGCTATTGGTGGATCTCATGTGAGTGACAGGTTGCCCCGCCCTCGTCATCAGAGAAGGGAAGAGATGCTGTAAGAGGGAGGAGAAGATATTCTGATTCAAGATTATGAGATACATAAAACAATAATGATGTGCAGCGATAAATCATTTATAAACACTGCAATATTCATCTGAAATGAATGTAGGAGGTTAAAAGTTTATTTAAGAGGCCAAAACTCAGTTCACCCACCGTCATCTCAGATCCTGACACATAAATCACAGTATTTCTATGGTATACCACTAACAGTATACTACGGTAACCACAGAAGGTAACCAACTATGGGATTTCATCCAAACAATGTCATTCAAGATGGTGCTATTACAAAACGATCACAGATTTACTGTAGTGACTGTGATATTTGGAACAGACTGTGTTCATCTAATCAGAGTTCTGTCAGAGATAATGACTGCTTGAACAGAAACTAAGAGCAAACAGCAGCAGAGCTTCAGATGAACTAGAGCGAATCAACACTGACCCCTGGTGTCAGCATGTGTAATAACACTAAAACCCTCCAGTGAGTTCACATCACTTATGTAAGTCTTTCTAAAAGACACACTTCCTTTCTGACAGTCAGTATTTTACTCTGGTCTACATCTGAACTGAGAAACACTTCACATTACAGTGCTCAAGATATCAGATATTACACATCAATACTAGAAATAAACTTACTGGCAGGCAGTAGATTGCATAGATAGATTGATTTTAAAGTATTTATGTTTTAATGTTATTTAAAGTACATTATGATAAACACTTTGCTTGTTATGTATACGTGCAACATTTCAGCCGTAAATAAATGTTAGCTAGATTATGTTCATTACCTGTCTAGTGATGTATGTTTATGCTGAAATATAATTAAATAATGGTTTGTATATATACATTTAAAAAACATCTATCGCGTGTTGTTAAGTTCTCAGGCTCAGGTTATTTACGTTTCACACTTCAGAACTTCCATTAAAGGTGCAATATGTAATATTTTTGCAGTAAAATATTCAAAAACCACTAGGCCAGTGTTATATATTTAGTTCACTTGAGTACTTACAATATCCCAAATGTTTCCAACTATTTGTAAATCGTGAGAAAATTGCAATTTTAACCAAGGCTCCGGGACGTGTGAGGAGTCGCCTGTCAATTGCGTCATACCCGCGTTACCCTCGGTTTCCGGTTTTATTTTGTAGAAACCATGGAAACACCAAAGATGCTTTAATATAATACATGTTTTAATAGACAAGGGAACAACTGTTTGGTTACGTTTATAGACAAAACTAATTGTTGTTATATAGCTCAACATGTTTAGTCTTATTGTTTAAATCTAATTTTCTTGATTTTTTGCGAGTACCATGCTTTACCATGCCTCAGAGAAAAACACTATTTTGTGAAGTAGCTAACATAGCATAATCAGATGCAGCTTTATTTTAGTAACAGTAATACAGAATTTTCTCCATCATACAATACGTTTTAAAATTAATTTCATGCCATTTATCAACACAAGCCATCCAGCATTTAATATGATATTCTAAAATCGATCTATCTTACTGCAGTGTGTCTCAAACAAGAGTCTCACAGCAGCCGCCGAGCAAACGCACAGAGTAACATTATAACATCATTTTCAACACACTCAATGTATCTAATATGATAAACAGAGCTGCGTTACCTCATACTCATGACCGGAAAAGCGGAAGTGGCGCTGGCGACTGTGTCATAATAAAAGTCCCGCTGCTCGTGAGGCGTGTGTTGCTCAATCGCTCCAGCGTCCTCGTTCAGCTCCACAACACTCGTGTCAGACCTACCAGTGTCAGTTACGTCCCTTTAACTCCATTCACAAATCCTCTCCCGTGGCCTCATGGGATAGTAAAGTGTCATTGTATGTGCACTTCAGAATCTCACCGGAAGCAGTCATACAGGTACTTTTCGCCTACTGTTTTTCTAATATTATCAATTCAGACATACTGCTCTGTTTGCATACTGTTTTTCGCGTACTATATAGTAGAGAAGTAGTATACGCAGCGACGGTGTACTGTTGGACTTTTTAGGGAGCGAATGTTTCAGTGCACTGGAAGAAAGATTCTTTGATTGAGACAGCCCTTAAAATGGCCGACTCCCTGATCAGTGCCCTGACTACTGAACTAGGGAGCTGACTGAGACGCACCCTATATATAGAAAGATGGTACACTCGTATTACTATGAATGGGAGAAAGTGCAACACACGATATGGTGGAATAAGCCCTGCCTTCTAAAATAAGTGTTAATCACTGATTGATGAAGTCATTGTGTCACTGCAGCTGCCGGTGAGAAGTGCACTTATGACTGCACATGAGCATTGGCTAGTCCAGCCTGAAATATAAGTTGTGTCCCAAATGACACACTATATACTATGTACCTATGCACTATGTACTCATCCATGTAGTGTATGAATTTCATACGTTTATTTTGTCATTAAACATCGGTGTCTGATCCCCCCTCTGCAACGTAATTAAAGCTGCGACAGTCGAGTGCATGAAGTGTCCAACATTCCACACTTCCTTTTTTCCATTAATTTAGTGCATCATCTGGGTATTTAAAGTGCACTTTTTCCTTTTTGGAATTTTCTGTGTGAACGCACTACTTGCACTATTTGTACTTAAAAACGTCATAGAACAGTGCATAAGTATGTGAATTGGGACGCACCTATAGGTTTTTTTAACGTTATTTAAGCAAAAGAAACAACATTTATGACATTGTCAGATTTCATTGGTGATTTCAAATATAAAATTTACTCGTAAGCGTTGGAGAATTTGATGTTTCCCCAATCAAAAGAGACATGAGCTGTACTTGCATGAGTGAAACAGCTGCCGAGAGGCGTTTCAAAGATGGCCACCAAGTCACATGATGCGCCTTCAAAGGCTCTGTTTAGTTTCGTTTTCCTTGGTTACTGATTATGTCCTCATTTATTCCTTTGGTCATGTATGATTTGACCACTCATTATGTTCATCTTGTATATTTCTGTGTTCACGCCATGTTGTAATTAGCATAGTCTCGAGATCACAACACGTGACATTCTACTCGGAGCTGTTCACGTTCTCTGAACGGGAGTTATGCATTTCTATGGCAACACTATCAATGCCTAAATGAATCTGCCGTGGTCAGGTGGTACAAGTAGGAGCTCTCAGAAAATTCCCATCAAGCTGTAATTACGAGCTCAACGAGGACGTGGACACTTTTTACATGTGGAAATCTCATAATTACGGTAATCACAATGAGGCGTAAATGCACCCTGTTCAGTTTGGTTCCCGTTTATTGTTATTATGTGGTTAGAGTTCTTCCCTGCTTGACTTCCTGTTTCTACCCAGTATTTTGGATTATAATAAAGACTGTCTACACAGTTCACTCCTGTTAACACACAGCCCACATTTGATTTTAAAACTATATTAGTAGATGTTGAAGTTAACTAAGACAAAAAAATGCTGTAGAATTATTAACAAATAAACCTTACTGTAAAGATGAATAATAAATAAAGATGAAGATATTCCTTAAGAGTTCATGAACTGTGTCCTCAGACGAGTTAAAAGACCATTTTCACTGTGTTCCTGTTGTTGTTCTTGGCAGTTTAATCACAGCAGGATCAACAGAGACATCTGCCGAATACTGATCTCTTCACGGGTCACTTCCTGTTTGCATCATACACTGCTTACCTGTGCTTTGACCAGGTTTGCCTGCCTCATGATTTAGATTTGTTATCTGCACATGGATTCTACAACTACTCCGAGTACGAGTTTGTTACAAAAACACGTGAAATACGGCTGTGAGGTGAACTTGTGTATAAGTAAGAAGAAGAAGAAGAGTGGGAGAAAATAAATCAAGCATTTCAGAGGAAGTACCATAGTATTCACTGAAGACCTTCAAGTCTCATGTAAACACAATGGTATATATGGGAAACATCACACTTCTTTATTCTCAGATAAACGCTTCCTGAGAGGACATATGGAAAACTGCTATTCAGGGCATATTCCCTCTAGACAAATCTGACATATAAATAATTGTCACAACAGGAAAAAAGGCTCATAAATGGGATCAGGAAGATCTATCCAGTACTGGAAGCAGAAGATGAAGAGATGGAAAGGCTCTCACAAACTGTCATTTATGTGGCCGTGTAATGAGTCATTAATCTGAACATTATCCCTTAAATGTCCATTTTAACTTCGTTCGTTCATCTAGGCTTGCTAGGAACTGTGTGTTTAATAAGCTAATAAAATATCTCAACTCAAATCAATATTTAGTGTGGCAAATGCTGGCGTAATAAGCAGGATAATGTGCATTCCGCCGGTTGTTATCCTAAAATAAAGTCCTTCAGGAACCGCTTCACATCAGGGTCCTGATCATCCTGGTGTATTGTGTGTTAACAACAGCTGGATGTACATTATACCTGAAATGTGTATTGTGGAAAGAAATCATCCACTAGTCAGAAAGAAGTCAAGTTATGGAAGAAGCAAAATAGCCCAAAATCTCAAGATTGACCAGTGCCTGAAAAAACTATGGATTTAACCTGTAGTGTCTCACCTTAAAAATACAGTTACTCATTAAAGATGTACTTCACCACCGGCAGGATGGGCTTTCAATAAACTGCAAAAAATGCTTTTCTTACTGAGTATTTTGCTTATTTCAAGTACAAATATCAAGATAAATCAAGATACATTTTCTATACAAGAAAATTACATTTTGACAAATTACATTTTTTTTCCTACTCCATTGGCAGATAATTTTACTTGTTTTAAGGAAAATGCACTTAAAGCTACAGTCTGTAAGTTTTGCCTCTCTGTCACCATCTCTGTTTGAAACCTGCAATTGCAGTTATTTGCAGAATTATCATCTTTACGTGGATTGTGTGTCGGCACGGCTCCTCAGCGCGGATGATGTTTGCTGTCAGTCACCACATCGGTGTGGATACTGTACTCAGATGACATTTTCCGGTAAAAATTCTTATTTTGGTCATACTTCAAGGTCATACTTCAAGATTCTACATCTTGAAGTATGACCAAAATAAGAATTTTTACCGGAAAATGTCATCTGAACAAGTAAGTAACATGTCTGTCAGTTTTGTTCTGACCAACTGAGGAAAAAAAAGCATTACAATAAATCGCGCTGCCAGTGGTGATTAAATCTAATGATCGCTTAGCTCATCAGATCACGTCAAATTGTGCAAATTATTATTGTTATAGTTGGTTCTCAAATTGTAAATGTTAACAACATCAGCATTGCGTGACTATGTGTATTTGTGTTACCTGTAGATTTCAATTTCTGTAGCCACTCCACAGTCCGACGTCTTTTGCTTTTGTCTACAGGTGAATCTCCAGTTGTCACTGATGATTGTCATTTGAACCTTTCTGGATTACAATCCGCCATCAAAATGATAAGTTTAATTATTGCAGCTGCTGTGAGAAAAGGCTATAAATGATCCGCTACCTGCATCATCCTCACATGATAGCTACTAGCTGGGACTCCTTCTTTATGTAAACAGACGTGATGTAATGACGCAAAGACAAACGGCTGCATGCTTGAATTTCCAGCAGAAACCCACCAGTACTGATTTTATTAGAAAACATTATTACAAGCTTACCGTTGTGAATCGGGCTAAGATAAGGAGATAAGTTAAGCTAAGATAAGTTTTGAACACTGGCTGGTTATGTACTTGCTCAAAAATTGAATTTGGATAATTTTGAACCAAAAAAATACGGACTGCAGCTTTAATGTAGATTTTTTCACCCAGGAAACAAGACTAAATATCTTGTAATTTTTCTTGTATAGAAAATGCATCTTGATTTAAGAATTTGATTTAAAAAAAGACAAAAATACCAAGTAAGAAAAGCATTTTTTGCAGTGTAAAACTGAGCTGCCTCTAGAAAGTTGAAAAATGCTGAAACTGATTCTACCTGACTAGAAAAAACAGAGAAAAAAAATAGGCAGGAAAACTTCAACACCCATAATCCACTTGGCATGTTGCCGTCCAACACCACGCCTACCAGTCTGCTATGAAACATCCTTGCTTTAGTAGGAAATACTTCTTAGCAATCTTTTGGTGTGAACTTGTATTGTTCTCAGGTGCAAGAATTCAAAGAGTGAACATTTAGAGGGAGTGAGTTCGCTTCAGTTTCAGTGAAGATCCAGCGGCTAAAGACTGCAAAGAATTGTAAATATGGAGAGAATGCAGAGATGGAAAATCTGAAAAACCTCAGTGTTTGTAGTCAACATTTCAAACTGGATGAGCACGAACAGTGTTTTAGGCCAAACAGAGGGGAAAGATTGAAAGAAACGGCCGTTCCTTCAGTTCCACCTCAAGCAAAACTCTGTCAATAGTGATCCATTTTACCATAATGCTGTTTTTTACCAAAGCCCTGAAGCTGGCAAAAGACTTTTACTGACAAACAAACGTGAATTACTCGTTCCGGGTAACACAGAGAAAGAGTAAACGCTCTTCATTTACACATACTACCAACACTGTAACAATACAAAACAGTACTGTGGTATATGATACGGCATTATTATCCAAAACCATCACACAGTACCAGACTGAAATAAAAGACCTAGAGTTTGGAAATGACCTGCAAACCTGAGCCCAAATCACAAGCCAGAAGATGTGCCATACAGCAGTGCTTCTCAACCGGCTTCACTGGACCGACACGAGAACTGATGGTGTTTATGCAAAGAACAGCTGCTGAGTATTATATCAGTGTTTCTCCTCACTTTTAAAGGCTGAGGAGTGTTCACTCTGCTGTCCAAACCTCAGTTACGCCCGTGACCCGTCCAGTCCAGAAGCACTGCTTCATGCTAGAGGAACCAGACGTACAAAGATGAACCTTCAGAGCAGGTTTACTCACTGAACGTGACGCTCTTCTCGCGGTGGTAGTATCCATCTGCGGTCTTTTTCTTGAGCATGGAGCACAGGTCCACTCTACACACGCATTCGTCTCCAAACACACGGCTCTCGAAGTCAGAGAACAGCGCCGGATCCAGCTTCTTAACGCCCTGCGAAGACACACGCAGACGCGTCACACAGTAAGTCTGGAGCAAACAGAAGGACTGGTGAAGGAAGAGACAGTACAGCGGGGCTGGAAGCGTCTGTCGTGGCCGATAACCTCGGCAGGAAGCCTGTCCCGTGGGAAGATTACAGACGTGCCTCCTATCCGTGTCCTGCACATGAAGAAGAAGAAGCACTGTCTGTCTGTCACGTACACACATCTCACTCACACACTGAAGGAACAGCTCAGCCAATGTGAGAGCTGGAGTTCCTCCTTTCAGACCCAGTCCCTTTCATCATAAGGATAAGAGCAGCATGAACTCTGGGACAAGAGGGTGAGCCGTCTGTTTCAAGTTGTGGGAGGTTAAAGCTGTGTAATGTGTGTTTGATTTGATTGTGTTGGAGCAGAACAGAAGATCTGGCGTCAGTCTCACCCCTCACTGTCTGAGCAGATGGCTTCATCCTCACAACACCATCAAACCAAATCAGTATTGATTTTTTAATGTTTCTGAAAGAAGTCTCTTCTGCTCAATAATGCTGTATTTTTTTAAATCAAAATACAGTAAAAACAGTGATATTGTGAAATATTATTACTATTATGCTATTTTAAAAGTTGTTAATTTTGTTTTGGAGTCTCCTACAATAGGTTTACATCCATCCAGGGTCCGTCCAATATTCCAGCTTCCCTTGTTTTCACTGTTATATGGTAGGGGGCGCTATTACGAATCTTCTGAAAGCATACAGAATCTCCGGATTAAAACACAGAGCAGAAACAAGCATTAAAAGCAAAGCAATTGTCTTTGACAAAACGCAATTTTCTCAGCTTTTTGTTAATTTAAAAAAAAAAATAAAACCCACATTCAAGTGTTGATAAAAAACAATGCATTTTAAAGGGTTAGTTCAGCCAAAAATGAAATTCTGTCATTAATTCCTCACCCTCATGTCGTTCCACACCCGTAAGACCTTCATTCATCCTCAGAACACAAATTAAGATATTTTTGATGAAATCCGATGACTCAGTGAGGCCTGCATTAACAGCAATACAATCAACACTTTCAATGCTCAGAAAGCTACTAGAGACATATTTAAAACAGTCATGTGACTACAGCGGTTCAACCTTAATGTTATAAAGCGACAAGAATACTTTTTGTATTTTTGTGAACCATTGAAATTTCAAAACACTTATGACTTAACGAAGCATCGTTCACTGAAATCATGTGATTTTGGCAGTTTGATACACACTCTGAACCACTGATTCAAATCAAAAGATTTGTAAAGCTTTGAAGCTTCATGAAGCAGTGTTTTGAAATTGCCAATCACTAGATATTGTTGAATAAAGTCGTTATTTTGTTTTTTTGGCGCACAAAAAGTATTCTTGTCGCTTTATAGCATTAAGGTTGAACCACTGTAGTCACATGACTGTTTTAAATATGTCTCTAGTAGCTTTCTGAGCATTGAAAGTGTTGATTGTATTGCTGTCTATGGATGAGTCATATAGGGTACAACGGGTCTAAAGGCACACCTTAAGAAAAATGTGCTTTTCACTACTCTCAAAGTGTATGATTGCAGAAAAAATATATATGTTTGTATTGAACATTGATGGAGAAACAGATTTTGTGTGAAAATAATTCATAAAAGTGGTTTATTTTGTTTAAAAATCTTATAAATGTATGAGGTGGCGAGGGGGCCTTTTACCCCAGCACGGGGTAAAAGGCACACAGTATGGATACAAATACTTTAGCTAAAATGATGTTTTTAATAATGTCTAGGTTAATACTTGTTCAAAAGAATCACTTTAGCAAAGTTTGTACTATTTTCTGTTTATTTTTATAAATAAAATAATTAATTTTTGTTCAATAAATATAGGCTACTGTCATTAGAATATGTTAAAATAAAAATATATTTAAAAAAATACAGAAACAAAATTATTTTAAAAAGTAAAGATTCTGAAATCATTGAAGGAGATCCCATAATATTTACTAATATAGATTTACAGTAGTAACAATAAGTGATATTTTATTATGATATGATTAATATCATATTTTTAAATATGATTGCTTCGTTATAAAAATGGGAATTATCTCTAAGGAGGATACACAATTTGATATATGATATTTACCATCTGAATCTAACCTTGTCATGTCAACAAATGGAAAAGTCAGCCAGCTGTTTTTATCATCATGTTAATTATTGTGCCTTTTGCCCCAACAGCGGGGGCGCTTTTTACCCCAAATACCATACCATACATATTCTTCCGTTATTGAAAAACTGTTGCTTTAATTACCTTGAAAAAACTGAAAATCATTAAGTAGACCTTTGTCTGAAAATATAAACATTAATTGCTACTTAAATCAACAACATTTAAAAAAATATCAAATATTAGATCAAACTACCTCAGAATCAACTTTGCGCTGTTGCCCGCGATCGCGTCAAGGATCAGACAAATTTACACGTGCGTTTTGAAAAGCGGATATTTAGGAAAGTGCTACGGCAAGTTTTTGTGCCACCTAGTGGTTTAGAGGAAAATAAAATTTTGCCCCGCGGCACCTTTAGCCCCGTTGTACCCTACCTCTCGGATTTCATCAAAAATATCTTAATTTGTGTTCTGAAGATGAACGAAGGTCTTACGGGTGTGGAACGGCATGAGGTTGAGTAATTAATGACAGAAATTTCATTTTTGTCTGAACAAACACTTTAAGTTTTTTTGTTTGTTTGTTTAAAAGCAGAGGCTCTGTTCTTTCTTTTGATATATTGCATGTTCATATATTCATACAACAAAATATTCAAAATTTTTGTCTCCACAAAGACAGTCTCAAAAGCGCGGTTTGAAATCGCTGGTGTTTCTGACATCACAAACTACCTTGTAACCAATCACATCAAAGTGTGATCGTCAATGAGTGGATCTCTGAGCTTTTGTGAGTCAGTGGAGGCGGGGCTAATTAGCATATTCATAGAACTGCGTATACTAAATAAGGAAAGGGTGTAGAGTTACATTAAATTTTAAGGCATGAAGACATTTCTTTCTCAAGAAAAAATGTTTAAATATGTCATTTTGGTGATCAAGATGAGTTTTAAGGGATAAAAATGATTGACTACAGGGGGACTTTAACTTTTGAACGGTTCTGTATAATTAATAGCTTTAAAAATGGGCATATCAGGTGCATTTCATTAATCAAAGTCTATCTGTGCAGTCACACACCTGTGACTGCACAGATAGACTATATGATTAGGTGGAAGAATAGTTTATCATGATTGCCAAAAATAAATTACAATTATCACTGTTGTCATTGACAAAGCTGTATTACAGTGAATTTATTCTGCATCACGTCTATAGGAACAGTCCTGAACCACGGTAAGAGTCAGCTGTAATCACAGCACTGAGTGTTGTAATGCTTCAGCTCATCTCGTTCAGAGGAAACCTGCAGAATCTCAACGCTGTTTAAGTGAAAAGAGCAAAGAGTAAGATGGCAAACTAAAACACACAACCAGCACAGACTCTGCAGTATTTGCTTATGATCAGATAAATAAAACTCCTCCTTCAGCGCACACACACACACACACACACACACACACACACATCTTACCTGCTTGCGTAGTCTGGGAGCTCTTGAGAGTTTGAGGAACGTCAGATGAGGTTTGAAGGCTTTGTCATCTCCAGAAACGATGCCGCTCTCCTCAAACGCCTTCCTCACACTCTCTGGGTGGAGAGAAACACACACACACAGCCTCAGAGACACAGATGCATCCTGGGATGGTCTATTTACAGCCTCCCACGGACCGGCCTGAGACCGTCCTCGATGTAAGACAAGAACATAATCAATACAGAGAGAGAGAGATGACATTAGCAGACTGAGCTCTCAGGATCTTGAAGGTGTTTTCACTTCCAGTATGGATCCAAAACACTGTGCTCACATAATCATCAGTGGATATTGGAGATTTTTACATGTCATAATCTGATTACACCAACACTGGAAGCAGTAAAGACTAAAAAACCTATTAAAGAAGATTTTTTTATTCAACCAATGGCAGATTTTACATGTGAGGTTTGAACTGCACTGAGGAGAGGATGAGGAGTGAGGAAGAGCGATGTACCTGCCATGAGCGTGAGTGTGTTCAGATGCTCTCCTTCTGTGATCTGAACAAACGCCACTTCCTGTTTAAAGTGTCCGACTCCACAGAAGGGCAGGATCAGCCGGCGTCCCGCCAGCAGCGCGTTCAGAGGAGCCTCCAGCGCTGAGAGAGTAGACGCAGCACTGCACACACACACACACACACACACACAAACAGATCCTGTTATTCAAGTCATGTCATAAAAACTGCTGTGGTTTGAGATTTATTGCGTGTCGTCACTGTGACAGATCCAACACGCCTTCAAAGACAATAAAATGACTTTTGATTTTACGGAGCAGCTGATGCTTTTAGGTTATTTTAACTGGGGTGAAGAGTGCTTTTAGGGAGATTTGCATTTAGTGTAATGCCAAGAACAAAGAGTGAACATAAAACAGAGTTAAAAATAACTC
This sequence comes from Hypophthalmichthys nobilis, assembly GCA_037950665.1. Lineage (NCBI taxonomy): Eukaryota > Metazoa > Chordata > Actinopteri > Cypriniformes > Xenocyprididae > Hypophthalmichthys > Hypophthalmichthys nobilis. The sequence goes on from CM075469.1 coordinate 32,214,675, forward strand.
AAGAACCATAAAGAAAAGATCCTGATGATCAATATACATTATACAACCATTCTGGGCTTTTATTCAGTCCTTTAAACAGCCCTACAGTCAAATGATTGACACCTGACAGAGTCATCTGGACCCTGATGTGAAACACAAAGTACGTTATCACTCTTATTTCACCAATATTCACCAAATAAATGGTAGTTTACGAGTTCTTTATGAATGCTTATGATTTTATTCTGTGAAGAAAGAGATGAAACTAGCACAGCCATGTTTAGTCATTATACACAAACATTAGACCACAGAATGACATCACTGACCAATCACAATCAAGCATTCAGCTGCATTGGTTTCGGAAATATTTTTTCCATTCATTTCTCCCGTAGGGATTTCAAAAACATCTTCATTAAAGCATCATAAGCCATGAAACAAATGAGGAGGAGAATCATGACATTACAAATTTTGATTTGAAAGTTTTTGAAAATCAGATGAAAATACAAAGATACAAGAGTGTGAACTTAACAGCTTTAGTGAGGGAATGAACTACAATCCCATGAAACACAGAATGATATGAAGGAGAAAAAAAAAAAAAATGATGGAGAAATGTAAAACTATTCATTTAAAGATGTTGATTTTATATATATATATATATATAAACAATATATTTTAAGTTTATTGCAAAATATGCATATAAGCACAAATATTTTGAGAGCGTAGGGAGAACGGCTTGATTATGTCATTTGCAGTGTTTCATGGGAGTGGGTGGAGCTAATGAGATCTTTTGCTTGTTTCGATTGGTGGAATTTTCTGTTTGGCATCATGGGTAATGTAGTCTTTCACCACAAATTCCTGTTAAACATGATTAAGTTGAAATAATGCGGGCTAATGGCTTCAACAGAAGCAAATGCCATCGATTAACATCCTCGTAGCTCACAGTAGGACTGACTTTACAGGTTTATAAGTTATTGTTAAAAAATCAGCTCCCCTATGGAGAAAATGATGGAGATTTTACTTCAGGAACTCTAAAATAATCTTACTTGCCTGAAGAAGAATTGTTTATTGCAAATATTGCTAATAAACAGAATAACTTATTGATCATTAGTGTCTTTTATCATGCAACTGTCGCTGCTGTTTTAAAGAGCAATAAACCGCGTGTAACATAAGGAATAACTGACAACAGATTGGTGACTTATTAAAAACTGTCCGATAATAGATCATTGAATTATTTAATTGAGATCAAATTATTTTTCAATAATAATTTACCAGTCTGGAATTATTTGTTCCTCTTATAGCATGGTCTCAAGTTATTATCTCAAGTCATTTTGACATTTTGTTACAAAGTATGACAATGATGATAAAAGTATGATACTTTTATAATTATTATTATTATTATTGTAATAAAAAAAAAGCACTGATTATGTACTTTATTTAATGTTAAAAGAATTTAATGTGAGTTTGAATAACATTTTGGATGACCTTTATAGCTGTACTGAATGTAACAATAGATAATTCACCTCAGATCTTGAAAATAACTGAAAGGAAACAAGAACAAGAACTGTGAACAAACAAGTGTATTCGATGACAAAGATTGTCTGTAACTCAGTATGTATTTTTAATATTGTTTAAATAACGTAATATTTATGAATTTGATTATGTACTTATCCATTTCATTGCGAGTGCAGTGTGCTTGCAGAGAGACTCCACCCACACACTCTTCTGATTGGCTGTGATTTCTGTTTGTGAGTGCAGTGCGTTTGCAGAGAGACTCCGCCCACACGCTCTTCTGATTGGCTGTGATTTCGGATTGATTTGGTTGCGAGTGCAGTGCGCTTGCAGTGAGTGTGTGTGTGTGTTCTTACAGATCAACCTGCTCCTGTGTCTTCAGGTGAGCCACCAGTAGAGTGATGTGTAGGGTGTCCACAGGTATCAGCGCTCGTGACAGACGAGAGTCCTTCTCCAGCACCAGCTTCTGCACATCCTGCACCGCCTGTTTGATCTGACACACACACACACACACACAAATAAAATAAAACAAAGACTTGTCAAGTTTAGATAAGCAGCTCCCGTCACTGGCTCGTACCTCAGAATTGGTGATTGGCACTGAGACAAAGTAGTTTGGCCGAGTGGCCTCCTTCTTCTTCTTCTTTTTATCGGCATCTTCCTCACTCTCCACTCGACTGCTGTCTCCTCTCTTACGCTTCTTCTTCTCACTGGATTCTGAGCTGGCGACTGAAAACACACAGACAAGCATTCAGCCATCATAGTTATGATCAGAGTCTAAGTTTCATTACATTTAAACACAAATAAACACACAGTTTTGGGTTTTTCTTTATATTAAGTGTCTTTAACTACTACTTTCACATTTCAATTAATTAACTTACTGTGTACATACATGTTTTAACACTGTACTTATATTTAAAAACTACCAGCATGTCTTTAATTAATTTCTGAAATCATCAGAACATGATCATCAGGTTTAGTTCATTCTCAAACTCACATTCATGTCTCTATTCAGACCGACATTATCATTTGTCGTGAAAACGTTTGCATGAAATCAGAAACAGAAGCACGTTCACTAGTCAGACTGTAAATCTCAGAATGTCAGCGCTATTGATCGAGGAGCAAACGCTGACAAACAGAAGCATTTCTGAACTCTTGGAGAGAGCTGAAGCAGAAACGCGCCCGACAAATGTTTTATTCATAGCATGTAGCCAGCTGGGAAATCTGAATGCAAGAGCAGCTGCGGTACTAGGACGATCCACGGATCGCTTGGCAACCGAACACCGTCTCTCAGTCCAGCGTGGCTCTCTCAGTGTCTGCCATGCCTCTGCGCTTCATGCAATGATTCCTGCACCCGGAAGATGACACGAGCCTGCAGGAGCCGCGTCGCACCGCCACTTTAAGAGGTAAGTCGAGCCTCAGCTGTTGTTCTAGAAGGAAAGTGTGGACTCACAGCCCAGCTCTCTCCAGACCTCGGTGTTTGCGAAGGGAAGCTCGGCCATCAGGCTGCCGGCACATTCTGCCTCCTTCTGCTGCTTCTTCTTCTTGCCTGTCGCTTTCTTTGGCTCTTTCTTTGCTTTTTTGATCTTCTTGACTGCTAGAAAGAAAAGAAAGAGAAATGAGGACTGAAGACTAACACTGACTCAGATGTTTGCATGGAGCCGATCGCTAACCAGTTACTGCAGGTTTAATATTGAACATCAGCACCAGAATTAAAATACTTTAACACTGAAATACAGCATGCTTGATTTCCAAATAACCCTTGAATTGTTTCATGTTGCGTTCACATTGTGTTCAGTACTTTTTGATGAACAAAACTGCGCCAAAACACCGCAAAGTCTGATGCACAACTTTTGACGTCAGATATGGGAATTTTTCTTTTTATTGCCTTTTTCCCCATGATATATTTGAGTCCTCATCATAAATTAGGTATCATTCGAAAGCTTAAACACTTGAAAATTCAAAATTTATCCTGTACTTAAAAAAATTAGTGGCTCAACTTTTGTGATATCAACTTCAAATTTGGAACACAACTTGGTTAGACATACGGCTTTGATTTTATAGCAATTTTAGAATCTATATTATTTTGCAAAATGTATTTTTAAGAACTAAATAAAAAATCTTAGTTCAGCACATTTGCTTTACAGTAAACTTAAACTTCTTTAACCTTTTTACACTTTCATTTTTTTAGCGTTTTCTCTTCTGCAATAATCTGAGCGTCTTCATTAAAGGTACAGTAAGCAATTTCTCAGAAACCCTGTTGAAATTTGAAATCACCAAAACAAACACGCCCCTACCCAAAATGATCACACCCCTATTTTGATAGCTCCACCCCAAATCCATGAACAAGCTATAGTGTGCGCTAGGGCTGCACGATTAATCGCAATTAAACTGCACGCGATTTAGCAAAGGCTGTGATTATTTTATGCGCAGCTTGTCAGAGCTGTACGGCTCTGTGATCAGTAGTAAATGCTCCTCCATCTGAAAGCCAGAGGGCGCTCTTGCGCAGAAACTCCAAATATACCCTGCTGCAGAAGAAGATAACATGCATCATATCGCTGAATAAACAGAAGATTGAAACGCTTTGATTAAACATGACTAATAAACACACGACTGCCTTATTCTGTGTAAGAAGCCACATCATCTCACAGAAGGACGCTCAGCTGTGAGTGAGTTTGGAGTAAAAACATGTTATTAAATGTTGTCTTTTGTAGGACAAGATGTTAATGAATGCTTCTCATATCCGGAAAGATGTTTGACGCATGTTGCTTTTTCAAATGCACATTATAAGCGATTCAAACTCGCAGTGCTTTCAGATGGATTAACATTTGGAGCCATACTTCATTTACAAGCCATGCATAAAAAATAATCGCAGCTTTGCGATTTCATAATCACACTAAGAATCACGTTTAAGCGATAATCGCGTTTAAATTCAATGTTATTTTCGTATAGTGCAATAAATCATGCAGCTCTAGTGTGCGCACAATTTACTATTTTGCTCCCTTGATTTGCTAAATCGTGTGCACAATTTACTCTTTCGTTCCTTCGATTTGCTAAATTATGTGCACGATTTACTATTTTGCTCCCTTGATTTATAAATCGTGCACATGATTTAGCAAATCGAGGGAACGAATAAGTAAATTGTGCACACAATTTAGCCTACTATTTTTTTCCTGCGCGTCATGTGCGGGGCTCCGTACAAAACATATATTTAGTAGCAAAATAAAAAAATCTTAGTTTAGTATATTTGCTTTACAGTAAACTTAAACTTCTATAACTTTTTTACACTTTCATTTTTTTAAAGCTTCCGCTTCTGCAATAATCTAAAAGTCTTCATTAAAGGTACAGTAAGCAATTTCTGAGAAATGCTATTGATATTTGAAACCACCAAAACAAACACGCCCCTACCCAAATTGATTCCACCCCTATTTTGATAGCTCCGCCCCCAAATCCACGAACACGCTATAGTTGCATCTCATTTCGGAGGCTGTGTCCTCCGGAGGTCGCATCTGAAGGCTGCATAAGCCATCAAGGATGTCTTATTTAGGAACAGTAACTGTAATAAAATTGACTGTTATTCCTCGTGAGGTGTAAAATACTGTAATGTCCTTCTTAACTTGCAATCTAACAGTTACTTTTCTTAATTAAGACAGTTCGATGACATATGCGGACGCAGCCTTCCAAATGAGACGCAGCTAATGCAAAACCTCCCCTCAGTGAGTGGACACGCCCCTTATTGGCTACAAGTGTGCTTTGGTCCACTTTCAACCGCGTTTCTCAGAAATCGCTTACTGCACATTTAAAAGTTACAACGAAAAATGAAGAAAACAGATGTTAGTGAAGAGAAAAGATTTCATGTGTCAAAACACTATTTGTAGCTGATGTATATCAAGTCATGTTGTCTTATAAATGGCTGCTTATTTGTCATCTCTTCGGTTAGTCAAAAGCGCGCGCACATGTCCAGTAGTGTGCATGTCTCACCCTTGGTAGTGTCCTTGAGTTGACTGGCGGTCTGCGTGGACACAGAGTTGTTATTGTTGTGCTCCATGGTGCTCGACTGACCCTCAGCACACGCTACTGCCCGCCTCACACTCACACAACACGGGCTCTGAGCAGCGCGATATGACTGAGACATGACCCGCTGCTCCACCTTACTACACTTGATCACTTCTGAGTGGACGCCTGCATTAAACAGCCCTGATAAGCGCTTGAACGATCTAGCGAGCAGAAAGTGGCGACTGATCATGTCCAGTCAATCTAGTACGGGTGTGTGATGATCGTTTGTGACAGCGGCATATAAGATGGAAGTCATGAAGTTAATTTTCGCAGGTGATTTAATCGCACTATATGAGTGTTTATCGAGTAAATTAGCTCTTGATCTTAAGGCGGCGCGGTTTTCCTCGTCAGGTGTATTTCTGAATTTACTGCACTACTGGATCAGCTTTCGAGTTAAAAACAGATCATACTGTGTTTACTGCAGCGCAACACAACACCACACACATGGTACGGGCAGTCAGGGGGGACATGCGGTGCTCGAAGGGAAAAGCGTTTCAAAAAACAAAGGTGACGGTATAGTTTTAAAAGGAATACTTTACTCATAACTGAAGGTTCCGTCATCATTTACTCACTTTCGTGTAGTTTCAACCCCCATTTTCTTCGGTGTAACACAAAATGAGATATTTGTGTACTGAAGTGATGCTTTGTATATGCTGTAAATCTCATGTGGACTTCTGCATATTCAAATTTTGTGCATCATCAAGAGGCGGGAACAATGCATAAAAAATTTACGATCCTAAAATGGGGGTTATGCGCAACCTAACTTCCGTACTCTGTGAAACATATCAGATCTCTTCCGGTATTGGTCTTTTGTATGTGCTTCATGAAAAAATTAGCTGTTTTATTCCAGATAATTTAAAAGAGCGAGCAAAGATGAGCATAACTGATGTCCCCCGCATATGCAGAATGATATTTAAAAACTTTTTTCATATTTCTTCTTCACACTAACGTTTAGATATTTAATAGAATAAAACACCTAAAACAATGTGAACTAGGTATTTTCGCTGATTATCTTAAAAGTCCATATGCCGTCAGTTCATACTGCTGTTAACACTTTCTCTGACAAGCGAATGCAATGAGATCAGTTTTCCAGTTTGGTCATGTGATGTTCACATATACCCTATAGGCTAATACAACTTTCTTTTGATTTTGTGCTGACATTATGTATGGAATTTTATTCCGTCACGGAATAAAAAAATAAAAAAAAATGAAAAAGGTAGGCCTAATGCGACTGTTTATCCCACAGTTCTGACATTTTTTCTTACAATTGCGTGCTTATATTTCGCAATTCTGATATTTTTCCTCGGAATTCATCTGTTTTTTCACCCGTTACTGAATAACAAAATAATATCTGACAATTCAGACTCTTCTCAGAATTTTAATTTAAAAAAAAAAAAACTCCAATTTGTGAAATATAAACTTTATAAACCAAATTGTGAGATAAAATTTTGCAAATACCTTTAAAAAAAAAAAGAGGGCGGAGCTTTAACAGCTCAACAACAACAAAGCTGGAGAATCTCACGCAGCCAAAATGAGGATTGTCAGTAACGGTGTTCAGCCTTACATTGTTCAAACCGGAGTCGACACTGATGGAGAGACTCAGGAAGAAGTTACAACTTTTAGATTGAAACTGGACGTTTCTGAATGGTTAGTGGATAAATTTATGTAGTTGCTGTGGAGTTGATTCAACTCATCCACTAGCATGTGCCGTCATGTTAATCTTTTGTGTTGAATTGACCCTCGTTTGTGAAGCAGTCCGGCGTAAAATGACGGCATGTCAACAACACTCTACTACAACAACTCTTCCTCTTCTCTAAAGCAGCCCAACATGGCCCCGCCCCCTTTGTTGTGTGTTCTCGGGGGCGGGGTTTATGTACATTTTAGGGTTAGTGATGTCACTAACCTGGGAAGAAGCTCGTTGTAGTCCCTACCAGCCATTTGTTGTAGTCCTTAAAAAGCGATTTCTGTAAAAGAAAATATCTCCCTTTGCATTGAACTTTGAGTGTCGTAACTTTGCAGATGTTGTTTATGATCAAACAGCAACATTACACACTAACTAAAGTTAAAAAAGTCAAATCATAATCAACCACCCCTTTAATTTATCCAGGATTAACCAATTAACTAAGTGATAGTCAAAATTATGAATCCTACTATTATGAAGGCTTGGATTATGAACTGCACAGTTCAGGCAGATTCATCAGATAAGCTTTTGCCATAGTAGAAGCTGCTTTTTGGTGTCTTGAATTGATTTTTTTGTTCTTTGTATCCAGCGCTTCCTTCAGCCACACTGAGGCCTTTATTTCCAAACATAAATCGTTCTTCCATCTTGTCGAAACATGACACAGAGAAGGGAAAAGGAAATTTACCTCACAATCTAATGATTAACATGCTATTATAAATTCTTTGTTAACCAACAATAAATGTAGAAGTTCAAAGAGCCAAACAACCAGAAAAAAGACAAAGACAGAAACTCTTCTGCACATTCATTAGTGTGCTGTGAAAGCCTCGCTTATTTGGCCTTTGTTTGTTCAGACCTTGAACCTGCTGACGGATTATTTCACTTTCACAAACGCTGTGGGAAGAAATGCAGAGGTATAAGTGAGCGCACATATTCTGATAACACGGGTATTGTGTTGTAGAATGGCAGCGGCGCTGCTCTGTTATTGGCTGTGTTCAGCTTCTCTCTCACACCCTTGTTTGTGTGGTGTAACATTAGACTGCCGCTTGGGTTTCAGGCCGCGGAGGGCGAGCAGAACCACAGCAAACAGGTGTAAAGGAAGGACCGGTTCTCCGACCCGTTCATCCAGGTGAGCCCGGCGGTTCCTGCCCTGATGTTTACCTGAGAAGGTTTGTCCTGGAGTTTGAGGTGAGCCAGTGGAGCGCCGGGGGCTGTGTAACGGGGTCAGGGCTTGAGTTACACTCCATTCTTTCTTATGAATGCACTGCTTGCTCTTTAACAATACAGGAAAACCTTTTCTCAGTAATTACAAAGCTCCGGTTCCATGATGAGGTTTTGTCAGAGCTGTGGAGAGCAAATATTTAAAGAATGGTTTTATCGTCATGTGACTCTTCATGCAAAAAACACTAACTACATACTGTATGGCTTTTATTTGAATGCCTTTACAGCTCTTTGTGTTTTCAGTTCTGTGAAAATAACCAGGATGCTTTTCTGAAACATGATGATCTAGTCTTTTATGTATCATAGTGAGAGTGCAAGTCTTATGATTAAGATGCACTTTAAAGGAGCGGTTCACACAAAGATGAAAATGAAGTCATTAGACTTCATCTGTGTACTTTTTTCTTGGAATACTAATTTTTTTGAAGAATCGTCTCTTTTCCATGACTGTGACTATGGCAACTTGTTTTCGCCAACAGAATACAAAAAAAAAGGTCTTAATTGTTTTATGTTTTCATTTTTTTATTTCATGGAAACAAGCTTCCATATTGACCACAACATTTTAATTTTTTTAAATTGTTTTTTAATTAAACGCGCTATTTGTAGAATTCAGAAACCCTTGTTATTAGTGACACCGGTGGCCGTTAAGTGAACTGCAGCAGCAGCACTCATGCACTCGTAACGTACAAGAGACTGAACGTGATTCATGACCCCGATATACTCACGGCGAAAGTTTTTTTTTGTTTTTCGCTTAGAAGTAAAAGTTTCCTTTGCAGCGATATACTGTTAAGGAACACCTCAACTCCACCCACATTTAGATGAATAAGTAAATATGTGCTGCACGCTTCCCTCTCAATCAAAATAAACACAACAAAAAAGACAGCAGTGAGAAAACAGCAGTTCAGAAAGCATCTGATCGTAAACGTCACATCCTTTTGATTTTCCCGGCGAAACTGGTGTGGTGACAAATCAGGTCCTCCCTTGAAATCCGGTCTCTGTTAGGACCCCAATTATGTTCAGTTTGTTTTATTATGCACTATAAATTGTGCGCTGGATTTGCTATTTTGTTTCCTCGATTTGCTAAATCGTGCGCATGATTTGCTATTTCGTTTCCTTGATTTGCTAAATCGTGCGCATGATTTGCTATTTTGTTTCCTCAATTTGCTACTTCATTCGATTTGCTAAACCGTGCGCAGGATTTGCTATTTAGTTTCCTCGATTTGCTAAATCGTGTGCAGGATTTACTATTTCGTTTCCTCGATTTGCTAAATCGTGTGCGGGATTTGCTACTTCATTCCCTCGATTTGCTAAATCATGCACGGGATTTGCTATTTTGTTTCCTCGATTTGCTAAATCGTGTGCGGGATTTGCTATTTCGTTTCCTCGATTTGCTAAATCATGCACGGGATTTGCTATTTAGATTCCTCGATTTGCTAAATTGTGCACGGGATTTGCTATTTTGTTTCCTCGATTTGCTACTTCATTCGATTTGCTACTTCATTCCCTTGATTTGCTAAATCGTGCACGGGATTTGCTATTTCGTTTGCTCGATTTGCTAAATCGTGTGCGGGATTTGCTATTTCGTTTCCTCGATTTTTTAAATTGTGCGCGGGATTTGCTATTTCATTTCCTCGATTTGCTAAATCGTGCACGGGATTTGCTATTTAATTTCCTTGATTTGCTAAAACGTGCACGGGATTTGCTATTTAATTTCCTCGATTTGCAAAAATGTGCGCGGGATTTGCTACTTCATTCCCTCAATTTGCTAAATCGTGCGCGGGATTTGCTATTTCGTTTCCTCGATTTGCTAAATTGTGCACAGGATTTGCTATTTTGTTTCCTCGATTTGCTACTTCATTCGATTTGCTACTTCATTCCCTTGATTTGCTAAATCGTGCATGGGATTTGCTATTTCGTTTCCTCAATTTGCTAAATCGTGTGCGGGATTTGCTACTTCATTCCCTCGATTTGCTAAATCATGCGCGGGATTTGCTATTTCGTTTCCTCGATTTTTTAAATTGTGCGCGGAATTTGCTACTTCATTCCCTCAATTTGCTAAATCGTGCGCGGGATTTGCTATTTTGTTTCCTCGATTTGCTACTTCATTCGATTTGCTACTTCATTCCCTTGATTTGCTAAATCGTGCACGGGATTTGCTATTTCGTTTGCTCGATTTGCTAAATCGTGTGCGGGATTTGCTACTTCATTCCCTCGTTTTGCTAAATCATGCGCAGGATTTGCTATTTTGTTTCCTCGATTTTTTAAATTGTGCGCGGGATTTGCTATTTCATTTCCTCGATTTGCTAAATCGTGCGGGGGATTTGCTATTTCGTTTCCTCGATTTGCTACTTCATTCGATTTGCTACTTCATTCCCTTGATTTGCTAAATCGTGCATGGGATTTGCTATTTCGTTTGCTCGATTTGCTAAATCGTGTGCGGGATTTGCTACTTCATTCCCTCGTTTTGCTAAATCATGCGCGGGATTTGCTATTTCGTTTCCTCGATTTTTTAAATTGTGCGCGGGATTTGCTATTTCATTTCCTCGATTTGCTAAATCGTGCGCGGGATTTGCTATTTCGTTTCCTCGATTTTCTAAATCGTGCACGGGATTTGCTATTTCGTTTCCTCAATTTGCTAAATTGTGCACGGGATTTGCTATTTTGTTTCCTCGATTTGCTAAATCGTGCGCGGGATTTGCTACTTCATTCCCTCGTTTTGCTAAATCATGCGCGGGATTTGCTATTTCGTTTCCTCGATTTGCTAAATTGTGCGCGGGATTTGCTATTTTGTTTCCTCGATTTGCTACTTCATTCGATTTGCTACTTCATTCCCTTGATTTGCTAAATCATGCGCGGGATTTGCTATTTCGTTTCCTCAATTTGCTAAATTGTGCACGGGATTTGCTATTTTGTTTCCTCGATTTGCTACTTCATTCGATTTGCTACTTCATTCCCTTGATTTGCTAAATCGTGCACGGGATTTGCTATTTCGTTTACTCAATTTGCTAAATCGTGTGCGGGATTTGCTACTTCATTCCCTCGTTTTGCTAAATCATGCGCGGGATTTGCTATTTCGTTTCCTCGATTTGCTAAATTGTGCGCGGGATTTGCTATTTTGTTTCCTCGATTTGCTACTTCATTCGATTTGCTACTTCATTCCCTTGATTTGCTAAATCATGCGCGGGATTTGCTATTTCGTTTCCTCGATTTTTTAAATTGTACACAGGATTTGCTATGTCGTTTCCTCGATTTGCTAAATTGTGTGCGGGATTTGCTATTTTGTTTCCTCGATTTGCTACTTCATTCGATTTGCTACTTCATTCCCTTGATTTGCTAAATCATGCGCGGGATTTGCTATTTCGTTTCCTCGATTTTTTAAATTGTGCATGGGATTTGCTATTTCGTTTCCTCAATTTGCTAAATTGTGCACGGGATTTGCTATTTTGTTTCCTCGATTTGCTACTTCATTCGATTTGCTACTTCATTCCCTTGATTTGCTAAATCGTGCACGGGATTTGCTATTTCGTTTGCTCGATTTGCTAAATCGTGTGCGGGATTTGCTACTTCATTCCCTCGTTTTGCTAAATCATGCGCGGGATTTGCTATTTCGTTTCCTCGATTTTTTAAATTGTGCGCGGGATTTGCTATTTCATTTCCTCGATTTGCTAAATCGTGCGCAGGATTTGCTATTTAATTTCCTTGATTTTCTAAAACGTGCACGGGATTTGCTATTTCATTTCCTCGATTTGCAAAAATGTGCGCGGGATTTGCTACTTCATTCCTTCAATTTGCTAAATCGTGCACGGGATTTGCTATTTCGTTTCCTCGATTTGCTAAATTGTGCACGGGATTTGCTATTTCGTTTCCTCGATTTGCTAAATCGTGTGTGGGATTTGCTATTTTGTTTCCTCGATTTGCTAAATTGTGCACGGGATTTGCTATTTTGTTTCCTCGATTTGCTACTTCATTCGATTTGCTACTTCATTCCCTTGATTTGCTAAATCGTGCACGGGATTTGCTATTTCGTTTCCTCGATTTGCTAAATCGTGTGCGGGATTTGCTACTTCATTCCCTCGATTTGCTAAATCATGCGCGGGATTTGCTATTTCGTTTCCTCGATTTTTTAAATTGTGCGCGGGATTTGCTATTTCATTTCCTCGATTTGCTAAATCGTGCGCAGGATTTGCTATTTAATTTCCTCGATTTGCTAAAACAAATTTTTTCCTGCATGTCATGTGCGGGGCTCTGTAGAAAACAGCATGATGACAGAATTTCCATTTTTTTGATTGTGCACACGTTTTCGTGCGATCATTTTTTTGATCAATTTCCAATTGTGCGCAGGATTTGCTATTTCATTTCCTCGATTTGCTACTTTATTCCCTCGATTTGCTAAATCGTGCACGGGATTTGCTATTTTGTTTCCTCGATTTGGTATTTCGTTTCCTCGATTTGCTACATCGTGCGCGGGATTTGCAATTTCGTTTCCTCGATTTGCTAAATCGTGTGCAGGATTTGCTATTTCGTTTCCTCGATTTGCTAAATCGTGTGCGGGATTTGCTATTTCGTTTCCTCGATTTGCTAAATCGTGCGCGGGATTTGCTATTTTGTTTCCTCAATTTGCTAAATCGTGTGCGGGATTTGCTACTTCATTCCCTCGATTTGCTAAATCGTGTGCAGGATTTGCTATTTAGTTTCCTCGATTTGCTAAATCGTGGGGATTTGCTATTTCGTTTCCTCGATTTGCTAAATCGTGCGCGGGATTTGCTATTTCGTTTCCTCGATTTGCTAAATCGTGTGCGGGATTTGCTATTTCGTTTCCTCGATTTGCTACTTCATTCGATTTGCTACTTTATTCCCTCGATTTGCTAAATAGTGCGCGGGATTTGCTATTTCGTTTCCTCGATTTGCTAAATCGTGCGCGGGATTTGCTATTTCGTTTCCTCGATTTGCTAAATCGTGCGCGGGATTTGCTATTTCGTTTCCTCGATTTGCTAAATCGTGCGCGGAATTTGCTATTTCGTTTCCTCGATTTGCTAAATCGTGTGCGGGATTTGCTATTTCGTTTCCTCGATTTGCTAAATCGTGCGCGGGATTTGCTATTTCTTTCCGTCAATTTACTAAAACATGTGCATGATTTAGCAACACGAAGGAGCGAAATAGTAAATCGTGCGCACAATTTAGCCTACTATTTTTTCCTGCATGTCATATGTGGGGCTCTGTAGAAAACAGCATGATGACAGAATTTCCATTTTTTAGGGTGAATTGTTCTAAGATGCCTGTCATGGTCACACACAGACACCTTCACTTTACTGCATTAATAATCACTTATAATGAAAGAATATTAATGAAAAAAGTGCTATTAAACTATAAGAGCTTACTATATATAACAATAATATTTATGAATATATTTATTAATACATTTAAATATTACCACATAATGTATGCCATAATATTAATGTTAATATTATAAAAAAAAATACTTTTTAAAACATTTTAAACTTTATCATATTAATACTAATTGTTCTGCCCATGTCAATGGTTTAATAGCTTAAGCATGTGCATGTGTGTGTGTGTGTATGTGTGTGTGTGTGTGTGTGTGTGTATGTGTGTGTGTGTGTCTGCGTACAGTATGTGACTAAGGCCAAACTTAGCATCAAGAGGCTTTAAAAGCAAAAGAGTCACTGTATCCTCTCTCCATCACAAATCCCCTTTCACGTTAACCCTGTCCACAGGCATTGGTCGGCGGTCAGATCAGCAACATGCTATTTTTAACCTTCAGGTATTAGCCCAGTTCGCTCCCAACCTTTTCTTGCTGTGCCGTAAGTAACTCTGGAGTCGGTTCCACATTCAGTCTCTTGCGCGGGATCTGTATTTCATCAGATGTCTGCGGTCCAGGTGGTGGACTGTGATAATGCTTTTGCTGTAATCCTCTGAAATCTGTACAGTCATGCTCTGGGATTTCAGCAGAAACGTCAGCACTCACTGGCGGAAGGAGAAGTTTTAATAGCGGAAGAAGAAGATATATCAGGCTGATGAATTTCCTGCAGGTGATCAGAGTCGTCTGAGCTGGACTGAGAACAGCATCACACAGGTACACACGACCTCTTCATCTGTTAGCTCTGTCAAGGTTGCAAATGTACAGAAGTGAGTGAGTCTGCCCTAAACTCTCTTTCCTCTCTCTCTCTCTCTGTCCTACCATCAATCACAACAAATGCGGATGGATTATGACCATATTCTCTTCTGGACATCTGTCTGTCCTCCGGTGAGTGGCAAGTTTTGTTCAAGTCAAGAGTTTAGACACGATGAATTCATCATAATACCTTCTGATCTACATGCTCGACATGAGTTCTGTAGACAAATTTAATTGTGATTTAACATTCTAATGCCTCATGAAGTGCATCAATATTGTGGATCATTCCCAGATTCCATCTGTTTTCAAACTCTTGACTGGTTCTGCACCTGAAGACCGTACATCATCACTGTAAATATCAGAATGTAAAATATCTGTGTTCAAGCGTCTAAACTGGTTAAAGTATGTATGCAGTTGCGAGCAACTTTACTTCAGTATTGTGACATATTTCTGAATATTGAATAGAGGACGGCGCTTAAAGGGGTAGTTCACCCAAAAATGAAATTTCTGTCATTAATTACTCACCCTCATGTCGTTCCACACCCGTAAGACCTTCGTTCATCTTCAGAACACAAATTAAGATATTTTTGATGATATCCTATATATCCAATATCTATAATCAACACTTTCAAGGTCCAGAAAGGTACTAAAGTCATGTGACTGCAGTGGTTCAACCTTAATGTTATGAAGAGACGAGAATACTTTTTGTGCACAAAAACAAAATAAAAATAACGACTTTATTCAACAATCTCTTCTCTTCCCTGTCATTATCTTACACAGGTGACGCAGTAACACAGTGAAGCTTCCGTGTTTACGTCCGAATGCCGGCTCAGTATTGGCCAAAGCTGGTCACGTGATCAGCATGACGCATGTGTGTGATGCTGACGCAGGAGCCGGCCAATAATGAGTCAGCGTTCTGACAATGAACCTGGAAGAGCTGGACGTAAACAACGTATGAGAATGACACAGAAGAGAAGAGATTGTTGAATAAAGTCGTTATTTTTGTTTGTTTTTGCGCAGAAAAAGTATTCTCGTCTCTTCATAACATTAAGGTTGAACCACTGCAGTCACATGACTGTTTTAACCATGTCTTTAGTACCTTTCTGGACCTTGAAAGTGTTGATTATATATATTGAGTCATATACCTCTCATATTTCATCAAAAATATCTTAATTTGTGTTTTGAAGATCTTACGGGTGTAGAATGACATGAGGGTGAGTAATTAATGACAGAAATTTCATTTTTGGCTGAACTAACCCTTTAAATCTGTTCCACAGGATTTTTTCCCATCAGAATCAGTGCAGAAAATGCAAAAAAAGTCAAAAAACAGCCTTACCAAAATATTAAAATACCACAGTTATTACCAGAAGCTCAAACTCATGGGCCAGGGAGAACATTTTTATGAGTGGGCCCTGTTTTCCTGATTATTAGTTATAGTTATTATAATATACATATATGCAGTAACACGGTATTTAGACCATTGCCATTAAAAAAATGAAATAAAGAAAGGTTTTCACTGAGTTTGAAGGAGATCCCATGTTTAATTTATTATAGTTTAGAGCAGTAATAACTGCATGGTAAATATAAACCTGTATAATAACCGTGCAAGTTACTTCAGTGCTCAGTTGATTAACATGTTGCTGTGGAGATGGTTAGACTGGTTCTTTTACTAGTTCTGTGACTTTAAATATATCCACTAGTGAGCGCTATTTCACTGAAAGTCGACAGCCTTCGCTGCGGTTCCTTTTGTCCGCGGTTCGGTAATCAACATCCTTATTATAAACTACTCTCAGAGCCCACCAATAGAAGATGAGTATTTCAGACAGACAGTGAGTCCCACCAATTACATCCCGAGTTCGATTTTTGCCAGCCAATCAAAACGCAGAGGCGGGGTTTATGCGCGCCCGTCCAGGGGAGGGTTCGCGTGTTTCACTACGTTGGCTTTTCTCCCAGAAAGATTTCGGTGTGGGAATTTCAATTTTACATTTCTGAGGCGGTCGGAAGCAATTTTACGGGAGACCTCATCCTGAAAGTTTCGCTGAGCGCGTCTAGACTGAATAAGGTAGGCGATTATGGCTGCTTTTCATCATATCACGAGTGTTTGTGTGTATTTCCCTCAGATGATCCCGCATGGATCTGCAGGAGCACGTCATTACGAGCCGTTAGTCTAATGTCACGTCATTTTTAAAAGATAAAACTGTTCGGTGAAATATTAATACTCGATTATGTGTCTGTGTTTGGGATGGTGACTCTGAATATGATCCGTGTGAATCTGTGTGTTGAATGAATCGTGTAAACATGATTTACTGCCTTTCGTGTGTTAATCGCACTGCTGAGGTGATTGTAAATGTCGTTGGTCTGTCTGCTGGTGCTGTGATGTAAATGTGTGCGTTTCATACCTAACATATGGACACATTGTCTATGGCCGTGTCAAATCCCCTATGGCGTCTTTATGTAATGCTATAATCTCCAGTCGTGATGTTTACAGCGATCACTGCCTGCTTTAAGAGCACTTTACACGGCTGAACTCTATCTGACTTGTATGTACCGCTCATCTGGATGATAGACAGCGTAACATCAGCGCATTTTTTAAAGCAGCTGGAGGCCGTGATAATCATGTTAGCGTGTTTTGTTCGTTGAAATTCAGCGGCACGTGCCATTAATGCAGCGAGCTGCCCGCGTGGCTGGCGCGCGATCACAGCTCTGTGTGTGTGTGTTAGTGTTTTGGTCTGGTAGTGTTTTTACGTGCAGATGAATACGCAATAAAAATGTGGATGACGCGGCGCCATCTTCTGCAGCGTTTGTGTGACGCAAACCTTCGGTCCAGATGTGCTTTACATTACACACCCACACTGCGCGCGACAACCTCGACCTCACAGTCAAGTTTTATTTATTTTATTTTTTTTATCTCTACACTAAAATATTCTAGTTGATGTCAAAAAAAAAAAGGACCAAAATGACTGAGGTGATTATTTGATGTCAATAACAAACTATTCTGACAGACTTCTTACACTGCTTAAAGCAGTGTATTTTGGTTTTGCATCAGTATAAAGGATATAATTTGCAGACACTACATGAAAACTTGGCAATTTTTGGAGGGAAATAATTTATTAGCTTGTTGATGCTTTTCCAAAGTGCTTAAAGTCCTCATGAAACGGAAATTGTGTTTGTCTTTTCTTCTCCATTGTGTCTCCTAGTGAAACGCTTCGCAAACAAGAACAAATGTAGGGCGGGGCTTGATTTTGTCTGTGGGGAATTGATTGGATGGTTGTGGTTTGCTGTTGGTGGATCTCATGTGAGTGACAGGTTGCCCCGCCTTTGCGCCAGTAGGGTTAAAAAAGTAATTTTGATTCAAGATTATTACGTTTACACTAGTGCGCTTTCGTTTTAAAACGGCGTTTTAAAGTGAAAACGATCTTCGTCTACACTAGCATTTCAGAAACGATCTTCATCTACAAAACATGACCGAAAATGCATGTCACATGACCTTTCATGCACACTGGGAATGCGCATACAAGTGTAAACAGTTTTGCGGACAAGTCTCAGTTTTCGAGGTTCGAAAACGCCAGCGTAGTGTAAACGACATGCGTAACTGTTGCAAAACTTATTAGTTTTAAAAAGAAAACGCACTAGTGTAAACGAGGCCTGCGGCTCATAAAACAATAAAGATGTGCGCTAATAAACACTGCAATATTACATTGAAAACAAAGTTCAACTGTGATTTCATGGTGATTTAAATGCCCGAAACATCCTCAAAACTAGTATGTGAATGCAGACAGGTCTGTGTATACCAGAGATTCCCAAACGTTCTTGTTGGCTTAACTCCTTTGACCTAAAATATATATATATATATATATATATATATATATATATATATATATATATATATATATATATATATATATATATATATATATATATATATTATTATTATTATTATTATTATTATTATTATTATTTATTTATTTATTTTTTTAAGTTTCCCTGAGATTTTAAGTGAATATTTCAATAATTGAACACATTTGTATGGTTCGCTGATGTTGGTTAATGCTCACATAGCATGCAGGAAAACACTCTTTTTGGTGTTTATTTTGAATTTCATTTTAAAATAGTTTAAATTTTTATGATTTAATTAAATCACTAGCTTTTCATCAACTTCCAAACCCTGTGCATTTCCCTGTGCATCTACACAAACTCAATCTAGTGCACCATCACATGCACAAAAATTGTAATGCAATGCAAGTATGTGTTTCTGCACGGGACACTGAATTTTAAGGGCCAATCCAGTGCGGTGTCAAACAGAGACTGCATAGTATACAAAGTAATACAACAGAACAGACATTCTTTTCATTCTGTACACACAGAAACTTTCTTCTCAAAGTGTGTTTGATAGTTCGATGCAGCCTGAGCAGTTTTCCTGTGTGAACCACACTGTTTTTTGTTGTATTGCCTATTTCTAGCCCTGTCTTTAATGCATGCATGGCTCTGTATCCTGTAATGAAGTAGGCATATCAACATGTTGAAGGTTTCAGTAGCAAATATTTGCGTTTGTAAGTGTCATTGTGGACGTGCAGATCATGTGGCGTGTTTACGAGCTAATGTTTGACAAGAAACAGCCACTGAGAAAAGTCAGGTTTCATTCCCATTCCAGTGTTTTGGGTCTTCAGGGCTTGTTTTGACATTACCAAATGATACGTCATGTGAAACGTGTCGCCCGCCCCGCTGCGGCCGCTTACAGCCGTTGCGAGTGTTTCGGGGATTAGGCTGTGGTGGAGTGTCAGGTTTGGGTGGATCACGGGCCTCTAGCTGAGCTCTATTGGGTGAGATTTGAAGGGTTTACTTCCAATTGGATGGTTTTCCGCTGGTGCTGCTGCTCCGTCACCAAGTTTACCAGTGTATCTTTATCCCTGACCATCTGTCAGATCTGTGTAGCGTCTCTTGAGTGCACAACACACACACAAAGGAAAAGCATCATGTGTTGTTTGTAGTGTTTTCCTGTATTTTAGTGCGTTGTGAGATTACTGCACGAGTGCAGCATGTGTCATGTTTTAAGTGTGAACACACTCCGTCTGTTTGTTTGTGCGCTCATTATCAGTGTTTTTGTGAAGTTGAATTGGATTCTTTAGGAAGTTGAATTTGCTTTTTAGTTAGAACTGTGTTTCTGATTGCTGTTTATCTCAAAGCAGACTGATTTATTAGTTGTTGTTTCCACCCTAACCTTTGTGTTTTTGCCCAGTTACACACACATTTTCTTATGATTGATAAACATCTGAGTATGACAAATATGCCGCTTTGTTTGGGTCTGTCTCTCTGTGTAAAGTCATTGTTTCATCATCATCATCATCACCAGAAGCTGTTTTCATCCAAGCTGCTGATTTAATTTATGTGAAAAATTGAAGTGTTGCAAAAATAAAGTAGCGTTTCTAATCTAAGAGTACAAAAAAACAAAACGACAACAACAACAGAATGATCACTTCTAGTGTATTGTGTTAAAACGTATATTAAAGCCAAACATCTCATTCAAATGTGTTTCAAATGTATCAATGCAAGTAATCAATCCTATAAATCTACTGTATTATATTTGATTCTCATATTTCTGAGGCTGTAACTCAGGGATGTGGAACAGTTAAAATGTAATAAATTTAAATAAAGAGTTCAACTTCATCACCCAAAATGTAATTCTGAGGTAAATGAAGCAGCCATAGGCATGATTACAGCTAACACAAACATGGAGGATGAAAGGACAGTTTCATTATAAGGAAAACAGATGCACAATAGAAAAACAATCTGAGATTATCAGACTGTAATAGAACGAGAACAAGGCAACTAAGTAGATTAGTCCCTATATCTGTGAAAAGTGTAATAATAAACAAACAAAATATTACATCGTAGAAAGGATAGTCTGCTTGTTATATGAAACTTTACTTCATATATCCTATAAATATATTATGATTAAGCATTTCTGTAGCTTTGACTGATTTTAAATTGTAGTTTCAAATCACTCAATCACTCAAGGTCAGGCATTTATTGTATGGACGGTGCAAGAATCATTGGCTGGTAGAAAGAAAAAGTAAGAAATCTGCATTTTATTTCAAATGAAAATAAGATAAGGACTAGAGGTGATATCTTGGAGAGCAGGGTTACTGATAGATATGCTGCTATTTTAGTTTTGTGCAGGTGTGTCTTATGTAGCATAATTTCACAAATCTAAAGCCAGAACATTCTGTTTTTACTTTAAATCTTGAAATTATGCATCTAATTTAAATCATGCTACATGTGTATCTTTGTTTGGATCATAAATAAAATGCGGTGCTGTCTGTAATTTAAAATAATTCAAGTAATTTCTAATTTCAAAAACAGTGCTTTAAATCTCTTGACAAACTAAAATATATAAATGACATTTGTATATATTCAAAATAAAAGATATACATTGTACTTGATGTCAGCTTGCTTATTTTGCTCAATATATGGATTAATCAAGTCCACATGTCATAAAAACAAGAAACTATGCTTCTAACCACAGCTCAAGAGCTGTCGTTCTAATTTTACATCATCTTACCTGAGCACTCAAATGCACAAATATTTTCATAATATCATGAGCGGAGTGGAATAAAGAACGTGATCAGCATGATTGATATTCAAAATATTAAGTAAGTGCTGCTTTGTTTATGGTTTGTATACATGCATTCTTAGTTTTGCTTTCCCTTTTTGAATGACGAATATAGACAAACATGTCTGCTTAAATATTTTTTCCCCGACGTGAGGCGACAACACCATCGGCTTTCGTTGCCGCTAGTCAGGTTGGTGTGTCCCGGCCTTTAGATTTCACTTACGTGGTCTGCAGGCCATATGAAATGATCAGGTCAGGTGGGCCAGTTACGGCTGTATGTTTTGCACCCCAGCTCTAAATGATCAACATGATCAAAACTTTGCTGATAAACCTGTCACTCAATCTCCTCCAGTCCTTCTGTCTCTGATTGATAGTTTAGACTCTTTTATCAAGTAAAAGTATTTCAGTATAACTGTACAAACATCCTTCAGCTCGTGCTTCTTGTCTCTTTCTGCTGTGAAATCTGCACTGATTTTATTACGTAAACGTAAGAATAACTTTGATATTGTTAGTAATATTTCAGCTGGACTGAAGCAGCTTTACTTGATTATCCAGACATCATTTATTATAAAAATCATGAGTATCAAATATGATCATCATCTTTTGAGGAGGGTCTATTTGTTCATCTCTCAATCATCTTTGTATGTTTGTAGATTTGATCGTAAAACTAAGCAATTAAATATCATCTTACTGAGACATATTATTGGCAGATATTGAGTGGTGACTGATGTATCTGTCCTTTACAATTGAACAGTCTGTACTGTACCTTTAAGACTTGAATATGCAAATGCCCTTGTTACAATCTCTTCACCTATCAAGAAAATAAGCACTCACCCACCAAACTGCTCAATACTGAGTACATATGACACGAGCGGATGAACGAGAGGCAGTGCATCTGTCATGTTAACACTCGCTTCTGTCTGTTTAGTTTGGGATTTGAGAGAGGAAGCGCAGGATAAATCTGTTCATATAGAGAAGATCACATGTAGAACATGGATTGAGACGTCCTGTTTGCTCTGCTCTGAATGACTCTCGTCCTCATGTTAGTGCTGTGGGCGGGACGGACGCGTGTCACTGGGGAGGGTGAGACGGCTTCACTGCCACAGGTGCACGCATGTCACCATAGCAACCGTCACCAGGGTAAACATGAGCCGCAAATCAGTTCAACGATGGAAAACTCACAACTGAGTAGTGAAGGACGATCAGAGTTTACAGTGCAACAACTGTATTACTCTTTAATATTAATGTTTGCACAGAAACTGCATGATGGTTATGTGCTGTTAAAGGGAAAATAATCAGCATTTACACCAGTGTGGTAGATAGCGCTTATGGAAAAGCAGAAATACATCTCTCCGTACAAAAATCTGTCGCATGTGGGTCTGAACAGATGCTTTAACAGCTGTTAATTTTTGCCCCGAATATCATGTTTGTGCGAACAGAAAACATGCACCAATGCATGCAAAACATGCAAACTCACTCAGCCAGTGATCGACCAATATATCAGCCAGTATTTATCATTAATTAATTGAGCATCAGCTGATATGTTTTTCTTTTTGGCTAATAAGTGATGTAACCATGATATGAGTACAGAAGAGGAGGAGCTCTGATCTCTGAATTCATTAGTTTACTCTCTGTTTAAATTATTAGACAAATATTTGGACAGAACTGTTAAAGTTGAAAGGATTATCATGTATTGTCATGTGGGGAAACTCTTTCTCTCATCTCTCCCCTCGTTCACTCCCTCTCTTCTGCGGCCCATTAAGTCACAGTAAACCGCAGCACAATGGCCTCATTCACAGAGCGAGCGTCCTGACCTGATCTCATGCATGTAGGTGAGCGCTGCGCTCCTCTCTAATGACCGTGTCACACGCTTCACGTGAACGCGCGGACAGGTGCGGCTGTTGACCTGAAAGAGCTTCATCATCACACGCAGGAACAGAGGAAGAGGAAGACGAGACGTCAGACCTCTAGCGTGAATCTCCTCTGGTGATGATGGCACACGGTCAGCAGCATCAGTGGGAACGGGACCAATTAGCATTCACTGCTATAAAGAGCCGTTTGTCAGGGCAGCCAGAGAAAAGATGAGCAGAAAGCTCTGTGAGGACTGAGCCATCATCTCCATGACCCCCAACACACACACACACACACACACACACACGCACACTCACACGCATCTACTGCAACCAATGAGATCTCACTGTGGGCGGGAATAGTGCAACAGAATCAAGCTGAGTTCAGAATACACAACGTTTACACAAAAGTGCTGGGCAATCAGACGATAATTATCGCTATATAATTTTCCTCAATAAAATTATAACTTCATTAAGTGTTAGATACAATGTTTATGCACTATGCAAATAATACTGCACGTGTGTTGCAGACTGTTGAACTGATAAGTGCTGCCATTTCTGTTGCATATGAAGAACATTCAGGCCAAGTAATCAGCGCTGATCATCGGGGTCTGCTAGTCTAATTAACAGAAGCATTCGTTTCTTCTTAGGCTTTAAGCTAAT
Organism: Hypophthalmichthys nobilis; assembly: GCA_037950665.1. Classification (NCBI taxonomy): domain Eukaryota; kingdom Metazoa; phylum Chordata; class Actinopteri; order Cypriniformes; family Xenocyprididae; genus Hypophthalmichthys; species Hypophthalmichthys nobilis. The sequence continues at coordinate 32,238,362 of CM075469.1, forward strand.
CTTCAGTTCATGTTGTTCAGTCCTGTTCACCGGCGTGCAACAATGTAACTTAAACTACCATAAATTATTACTGCTAACTGCCATAGTACGATACATCATTGGACAAATTCACTAGCGAGTCACGACACTGCATCTGAGGAGTACTTCACTGTTTTGTCTCCATTATTTCGCTTTATTTACAGCTGTTTGATTCAATTGTACAGAACAAAATTTGTGTATAAAAAAAAAATGGAATGAAGGACAGCGTATTGCATATTAGCTTGCTTATTTTGCTCAAGCACATGACCTACAGCATTTGTGTCTACATGTTGTAGTAACACAAACTACGCTGCTAATCACAGGTCGAGAGCTGTAGCTGTAGTTCAACCACACAAGTTTGTGATGCTGTTTGTGAGTGTTTTGGGACACTGAATTGTCAAACTATGTTAGTAACTAGGGGTGTCCCCGACTACAGATTTACATAGTCGGGGGGGGGAGAAAGGCCACATTGCAGATAGATATGCATTTCACATGTCGGCAAATCAAATTAAATCAGCTAAATTGCCTGTGCGAGCATGCTTCAACTCTACAGTGCAACACTGATGCACCGAAAACAATCACAAATTAACTTACAGAATTGAATTAGAACAGAATATACCGTTCTAATAAATAAAAATAATAAAAAAAACAAAACAAAAAGGTCATAATCAAGTCACAAGGAGCAGAACAAATGTGTGCAAAATGCCTGAAGTGCAGGGGAACATATTCAAAACACAAGCCACAAATAGTTAAATTGGATAACCCAGAGTGATCAATAAATAAATTAAAATTAAAGAAATTATTAAAATAACAAAAGTATAGCCAGAATTGTCAACTTTGTCTTTTTAACTGCAGAGACAATAAATGCTAAACTGGAGTGGCAGTCTTTTTAGCTAAACATTCACAGCATCCAAAAATCAAATTAGAACCTGAAATGTTTTGAAATCACTCGTACCCTTCCTGATTGAGAGAAAAATCCAGTCTTTCACGCAATCTGCCTGTGTCCGTTTGAGTCTATTCAAATCCGAAAACCAACTTGGCAGAAGTGCGCTGCAAGGTTTGTCATTGTTGAGCGGTAGGACATGAGCTTACTTTTTTGGATCATTTTACCATTTTAAAGTGCATCCAATTCACGAGACCAATGATCGCCCGTTAGATATACGAAAGATGAATCATATCTCATGTTTAACCACTACAGAGACATCAGAGCCAGCGGCAAACGTCAGAAGGACTAGCCTAGGTAAGGCTGTACTCTGCTGGGTACATGAGCGCTGGGTGCCCGGTGATCGCCTGGATCTCACAACTCCGACAACGTCAGATCAAATCTTCAAATAGGCGCTATCTTTATCAATAAACCACAGATTTGAGCTTTAAACCAGTACATTCTCGCCTGAAAAACTCATCATGACATAATAACGGTAATATGTTTAAATTACCTGGGTTTTCTCAATGCATTCTGGGATACCTGGCTGTCCGCACAAGTCACCTCTCGATGCGTCCTCGATAAAAGGGGCGGATCAAGAACACATCCGAGGATTTGAACTGTACTTGGCTAGATGTGAACTTTGAATTGGAACAGTACTTGGGCAGCGACTGATGACGTTTCACAAGTACAGACAAGAAAACATTGAGAAACGGCTATTGTTAAAGACTTAATCCCTGCCGCCAAGATGCTCCTCTGTCGGTCACGGATCATGGAAAGTGAAACGCGCACATTAAAAATATTTATTAAAAGCTTTCTTCTTTTCACATTTTTATTTACCCCCATATCTCGTCTCTGCGAAGATTCGACTCTGAGATTGGTAGTCAAATCAGGCTCCTCCTATCGAAGCATCGAATCGTCGACTATTCAGGGTCACCCCTACTTGTAACGATGGAATTTGCAGGTATAGTTGGCTAATGATGCTTTTAGGAAACACGCATTGTGAAGAATTCGTATGTGCTTCAGAGCCCAATGACTGCTGAACACAACAGTATTTGCAAGACAAATTCAGCAGAGCTCTACAGGACACGAGCGAGCCACTATTTCAGCTGCTGTAAAGCGCTGTGATTTGAAGAGCAGCACATTTTACCCAAATGACTTCAGGTGAAAGGTTCGCTCTCTAAATTGGCCTCCTGCAGATAAGCTGTTTTTAACTATGGTTGGGACGAAGCCAAACCCCAGGCTGTTCCTCTGCTCTTTCTAATCAGTCTGACAGAAACACGCACATCCGGGACAGGACGGACAGATGATCCTCTCTCCAATGGTCTTCCCGTCAGTGTGCGTCTGTGAATGAGCTCTGACGCTCACCACTGTTTTAGTTTACGCTGCAATAATGACACCAGCTGCTGTTACAGGAGCAAATGTCTATTATCTGCTTTACACAATAATAACATGGAGCATTAACCAAACACTGGGAATAAACAATATTTTACAATGTTATTTTTTTAATGAAACAATTCTGTTCATCCAGTATGCATGCATGATTACCAGCATAATCCAAATTCCACAACTGGAAACCATTCGTTGCATATAAGATCCACAGAGATCAGTGTTCAAACACTGGTTTAGTGAGTGGCATGTGCTGATGTAACGCCAGTGTCTCTCTGACGGTCCAGCAGTGTTGCCAAGTCCGTGGTTTTCCCACAGAACACTGTTGCCGCTGGTTGTTTTTCATGTCTGCGGGTTGAAACGACCCCAACTAACATGATATTTAGCCCCTGGAAAACAAATTTTACCAGGAGAACCGTGCCAAAATGTGGATTTTACCCCCTGGAACACAATTGAGTAGCAGTTGGGTAGGTTCTAAGTAGCAATATGGCGGGTTTTGTTGTGAAAACCTGGCAACCCTGTTGTCCAGGGCCTCTGTGGGCGGATGGGCCGAGTGCCCGTCTCTCACATTCATATTCCCACAACCCTTCCGAATGGTTAAGCAATCGCTGTCCCAGCATGCCACAGATTTAGGAGGGCACAGTCAGAGCCATTCTGACAGGAAGCGCACCCTCAGACCTGTCCCCATTTCCACCCACCTTATTAAAAATAACAGCATAACGCTTCAGTGAGGTGACGTGAGAGATGAAGATCTACTTTTGTGATTTAAAGTAGGACACGAGACCTGCCTTTAAAAAGTGTCAAGTGCAGGAAGATGGCGGTTTATTAGGGCCTCATGAAATCTGTTTTATTTCATCCTAATTCCTATTTTTCTCCAAATTCTGCTTTCTGGGTTTCAATGGTTTAACCTGTTAACTGTCAGTCCAACTTTTTGGGCATTGACCTAAAAATGACACTTCCAACTTCCAATTGTTACAAATCTTGAATACTTTGGATTTATTACAGCAGTTTAATTAATCTCTTAAATATCACCATTGGGTTCAGTGTACAGCCCTACTTCTGATTTATTCATCTGAATTTTGCCATATTCTGTGACCTATTCTGCTTAACACAGTAAATTCCATTTTTATGACCGGATTCTGTGATGTTTTTCACATTATAGTCTCTAGTTTATGATGTTTGTGCCTCTATGAACCGCATGGATCAGTGCGCCGCTGCATCTGCCTCTGATGTGGTGAACAGTATCACGTTAATGATTAGTCAATGGATGATGTCAGCTGTAACACAGAGAGCAGATCCACAGGGAGCGTCAGGAAAAACAACTCTCTCCTCCCGAAGGCACAGGGGCCGAAGCTCACCCCAGAGAGACCGCGTGAACACCCAACAAACACCACAGCTCAAAGCTGCTGAACTCCAGCTCACTCTCAAATCAAACTATTTACTGAGCCTTTAGACGATATAAAAAAAAGAACATTTTTTTTTTTGTCATATTTGATTCCTCATTTTATGGCTCATATAGTCTGATATAGTGAGAATATAAAGGAAAAAATGGCTCAGTTTTATTCAGAAGTTCAAACTTAGCAAAAATAGGCATTTTGCTGCAGATGCTGATAGTAATATGAACAAAAAGTAAGATGAAATGCTGATGCTTGTAATATTCACTACCAGTCAAAAGTTTGGACACGGTAAGATTTTTAATATTTTTAAAAGAAGATTCGTCTGCTCACCAAGGCTGCATTTATTTAATTAAAAATACAGTAAAAACAGTAATATTGTGAAATATTATTACAATTTAAAATAACTGTTTTCTGTTTGAATATATTTTATAAAGTAATTTATTCCTGTGATCAAAGCTGAATTTTCAGCATCATTACTCCAGTCTTCAGTGTCACATGATCCTTCAGAAATCATTCTAATATGACGATCTGCTGCTTTTTTCCAAATTCCTTTTTTTTTTTTTTATGGACTCCATTTTAATGGTTAAATTAAATTTTAGTCATCAAAACCCATGTCTAATTAATTGAAATTATGAAACTTATACAATTTAACAACAATTTATTGAAAGTTTAACAAATTTAATTTTTTTATGCCCTATGAAATGTTTTATTTTTTCTCAAATTCCATTTTATTTAATTTCTTTACCAAATTCTGTTTTAAGTTGTCTATATTCCATTTTTATGGTTTAATTAAATTTTAATAATCAAAAGCATGTCTAATTAATTGAAAAGGTAAATGAAACCTGATTTGCCTGATTTGATTTGAGTGTACTGACCTACTTTTTATTTATTCATAAAAACTTTGACAAATTCTGTGACATTTTTATGACTGGATTCTGCAATTCCGAATGACTAAATTAATGATGGTGTTCAAGCTGAATTCCGTGCACTGGCTCAGGAATGACCCACAGGAGCTTCTCTCTCTCTGTTTCATAATGTGATTGGCGTTGTGTTGGTTTCCTGTGTAATCTCCTGATGTTGGAATCAGATGGGAGGCCAAATAGTTGATATGAACATTTTGAACGCTGTTTTTTTTTTTTCTGCACCCAAAAACACAAGGCCTTCTGGGACAGATGGCAGCACAGATTACATCAAGCGTTTGCTCATGGGATGGTTTTCCTTTTAAACCTCATTAACAGGAGAGAGTGTGTGGCCAACAAGTGCAAGATCCACTAGGCTTAGATTTCCTGAAAATAATATGAATAAAAAGTTTAAAGCGTGTCTGAAAGTCACTGGCTGCATCTCTGGTTCTGCTCATGTCTGATCTGCATCTGGGCTGAGCTTGTGTTCCTCACGCCTTTGGCTTGTGTTCTTGTTTTTGTCGAGAGCAGTGAATTATGGGTCAGATATCAAGAATCCAGTCCTCTGTGGATCCACGTGTGTCCGAGCAGTCCGGCTCAGAAGGGTGGGAATGCCATGATGTCATGTTGTACGCGCTCCAGATTCGATCGAGTTGCATCCAAACAGCTGGAAGCTCTCGGTTAGCTAGCAGCTCTAGGGTTGATGTCATGATGTATGGAGATCGTCATGTGTTTGCTGTGTGATCTTTACATCAGTCTTCCTCTCTGGACACGCCATCTCTCATTGATCAGCTCAAGATGTTGACTAAATAGCACCCCTTCACTAAACCTCATGCTTTACTAGTGCTGTGACGGTGCTGAAGAGTTGGAAACAATACGAGGTCCTTAAACATAGAAAGCAATAGAAGTTACACTAAACTTTGCATCTACGCCAAGTTGAATTCTATTTCTGCAGATAAATGTGTGGTCATATATCCGGCTCTGTGCTTTGAGTCCAGCAGGAACACTTCTTGTGCTTCCTCTCTCATGTTGGATGGATATTTTTCCACTGATCTCATGGCAGTGTCATTTTCAGGTCACTCTTTGGTCAGATGCTGTCACTTCCTGCCCTTTTTTAATTTTGTGGCCATGATGCCTATAAAGGCTGTCTACATGGGCAGCTCGCTAGATTTTGGATCAAATACCATGTGAAATTGCTTTCGCAGCACATTTAGCTTGTCTAATGTGATTATGTACGATGTGACTTTATATTTTAAGTCCTGCCCACTGAATTTTTTTGCCTCCCAAATATGAGTATGATCTAATATTTCTGATTTAATATGAAGTATTAAAATAATATCTGAAGGAAATATTTCAGTTTCAAGTTTTCTACCCACTGTTGGAGTAATGTTAGTCAGGGTTGGAAATGAACAGGGGATTGGGGAAAAAGGTCACTAAACTGAACAAATTTGACCCTCAAATTTAAGATTAAGGGATAAAAAATGCCCTATTACTGCTGTCACAATTAAAGTGGGAAAAGAATGAAGTGTCGATTGCAGCATTACAGTGAAACAACATGAACAGATCTAAAAGTTAAGTTTTACGTGTTTTGTTTTTTTTGCAGTGTTGAGCATTATTACCAATCACATACGTTTCTGTTGAGCATAAGAATGCAGCGGCCAATCAGAGGCGTTTAGATTAGTCATCGCTGAAAACGCCAGATTTGTCAGTATCAGTTTTTGTCAATGTCATTCATCCAGTGCTGAACATGGCTGATACAGGTGCGCCTTTCAGCGTGAAAGCCGTCCTGGACAGTTGAAGTCAGTTGACACCTTTGGGCAGTATTAAACCAATGGTTCCCAAACTTATTCTTCTGGGCCCTGCTTTTGTGGCGAAAAACGTTTACAAGCCCGCCCACATAAAGACACTCTCAGACATGACCTTGCTTGCAAAATCCTGTAGGGTTTATTTGAAACGTTGTAATTAATACAGTACTACAACATCTCAACATCAACCAGTTTCTCTTTGAGTTCGTCTTAACTTGTTCGGCTTCATGCTGTCATAAGCTAATATTTTGAGGCAATCAGCACACTGTGCTCTCTTCATTACCCACCGTTGTACTGGTGAATCTGAGGGAGAGATATTCCTCGTCATATTTTCTTGTCTACACTGGACGTGAATGTTGCAAATCCACTTCTCCTTTGTGTCAGAAACGGGGCATCAGTTTATTGTCGTTTGTCGTGTTGTGCTGCATATCCAGTGTAGACACGGGGCCTTATGATTTCCGCGATGCAGAAAACACGGACGGAATCGCGGAATCCAGTCATAAAAACGGAATTTAGTATATAACGAATTTAGTATATTTGTCAAATTTTTGATGAATGAATAAAAAGCAGGTCAGTACACTTGAATCAAATCGCGATATAGACTAGTGTTCGTGAATATTAAACCGCAAAAATACTATTTAAATATGAATCCTGTGTGCCTCTGAAATGAATGACGCGGAAGCGCACGGTTTCATTTACCTCACACACACACATGCGCGCACACACAGACACTGAAGCACGTGCGATGCTCGCGATGTTTTCATCCTCTGTCGCCTCATTATATGAGGAAATGAACGCATGAAATTCATCTCCAGAGCCTCTCTGAACATTTAACTGAAAACTATCGTCATAAACACAGAGAAACTCAAAGCTCTAGGCACCCTGTCAAAATAATAGTTCGATTTAACTTGACAGAAACATATCAGTGTTATACAGTAGAATTTAGATAAATTAATTTATTCCTTAAAAATATAGTTTTATTATTAATCTCAGTTTTTCTTCCATGTTTTCATTTTTACAGTAAAGCTCTGTTGTGCAGCACATTGTTTGACAAACAAGTTTAATTCCATGATTAAAAGATAAATTAAATGGTATGCCGGAAAAATTAAAATACGCAACAGAATTTCTGGAGAAACAAAACATTTCATTAAAAATGCATGTAATTAATAAATGTTGTTGTTTTTAAGAATTCAATTAATTAGACATGCTTTTTGATTCTTAAAATCTAATTAAAATGGAATCCAGAAATGTTAAAACAGAAAACAGAATTTGGTAAAAATAAAACACAATTTGAGAGGAAAAAATAAAACGTATATCGTAGGGCCCTACATTTTTTGTAAAACTTTTCATAAATTGTTGGTAAATTGGATAAGTTTCATTTTTTTTTTTTTTTTTTTCAATTAATCAGACATGCTTTTTGATTACTAAAATTTAATTTAACCATTAAAATGAAGTCCAGAAAACTAAAACTGAAAAAAAAAAAACGGAATACAGAAAAATTAAAACGGAAAAAACGGAATTTGGGAAAAAATAAAACGGATTTCATCGCATCACTGAATACGATGGGTTGCTTTCGTGTCGCGCCGCTCGCGTCTGGTGTAGACGGTTTTAGTTATTTTGGTAGTTGTGACGTTTGAAGTAGATTCATCATCACTGGAAGTCCAACTTGTCCATGCTTAGTGCAGAACCATGTATCATTCATTTATATTTTTCCATGGCTCCCTGCAATATTCAATTCTGATTCTTCAGTTGCGCCATCTAGTGGTCTGTTATTGCATGAGAACAGCCACTACAACTGATAACAGAGCGCTCAAGCAGGTATTGTGAGACAATACATCAAATTAATATGTTCAATTATTTACTTATGGGGCAAGTAGCTGCATAATAAGTAGGATAAGTTCACTGTGGGGTCTTGTATCTCCCTGAAGAGGTTTTGCATGACAATCTGCTGACAATCTGATATACCTTAGCCTTGCCACTCCCCCTTTTAATAACTCAATTTCAGATGCAGCTTCTGTTCCACCTTTGCAGTGTGAAGATTAGTGATCAACCAATATTGGTTTTCTGATGGCTGATGCCGATATCTTAGAGCTCACGCGACGCACCGTCTGACAGACAGCATTGCTTCAGATGAGTGCGTTTAGAAAACCATATATCAGAAGTTTAGATGGATATGGCTTTAAAATACATGCAGATAATAAACTTTCATGATGATGAACTGCAATGTCACGTGAGCGTGACCGCGATAGAGATGATAATCAAAACCAAACCGATGTTTTAGTTTTTGGCAGAGTATCCGAGGCACGACCTGTACAGGCTCCACCCTCTTCTGGAAAGGGGGCCGGGAGCAGCAGCTCATTTGCATTTAAAGGGACACACACAAAAACGGCGTGTTTTTGCTCACACCCAAATAGGGCCAAATCTGACAAGCTATAATAAATGATCTGTGGGGTATTTTGAGCTGAAACTTCACAGACACATTCTGGAGACACCAGAGACTGATATTACATCTTGTGAAAGGGGCATTATATGTCCAGGTAATGGGTCAGTGTTGATTTGATGTAGACACACACACACACACACAAACGGCTTCCTGAAGTTGCAACTGAAGAAACGCTTCTCAATCCAGGCCGCCTGCTTCCACAAATGTGCATGTTTTAAACACATCATGAATAATTCATCACTCACTAGAGTGGAGTGTATTCAGAGATGTTTCCAGTTTATTTAAAACTCTTAAATGAGGGCAATTTGTTCCAGCCCAGCGGGTGGTATCACAGATTCAGTGTGTGTTTGTGCCGTCCTCTGTATTCAGCGCTTCCCTCTCGCTTTGACCTTCTTTTATTGCTGCTGAGTTGACATGACACAAACTGCGTGCGTAACCAGGAACTGCCTGTCTCCATAGAAACCCTGAGCACCGGCAACTGGAAGGAGCAGCAGGCGACACTTCGGAGGAAAAAAAACATAACATGCATGAGGAACAGATTGTCTCTAAACTGTCAAACACTGACCTTAGATTCCAAATATGCTGGTTCATGAATGGATGATGTTTAAAGATGATGCAGCTGTTGTCATGGGCAACAGGTCACATGATGCGGAAATGCTGAAAATAGGGCTCATTTCAGGGTCCATTTAACAGGCTGAATGTGAAATTCCAAGCAGAGTCTAGTTGTGTCTCAAATGATGCTCTGTGTACTCTGGCATCTATAGGGCCCTGTGATTTCCGGACAGAATCCAGTCATAATTTACTGTATAAATTGTAATGTTACGGAATTTGTCCAATTTTTATGAATAAATAAAAAGTAGGTCAGTACACTTAAATCAAATCGTGACACAGACTTGTGTCTGTGAATATTAAACCGCATAAAGACTCTTAAAATATGAATCCTGCATGTTCTGTCTCTGTGTGAATGAATGGTTTCATTTAACACACACACACACACACACACACACAGAGACACACACTAAGGCACGTGTAAGAGTCACTTCATCAAGATTTTACTTTCATATGAGAAAAACTATCATCATATCATAAACACAGAAACTCAAAGGTCTTCACTGCAACCCATCAAAATAAAAGTTTGGTTTAACTTGAAGAAATTGACAGAAATATATTACTGTTGTACAGTAGAATTTAGCTACGTCTCAGTGTAATAATAATAATAATAACACTAATAATAATAATAATAATAATAATAAATTATTATTATAACTTTATTTTAAGGAATAATCATAATTTTTCTTCCACGTTTTAATTTTAACAGTAAAGCTCTCTTGTGCAGCACTTTGTTTGACAAAGGTTTTGTCATATGATTAAAAGAAAAATGTTTTATGCCTGTATTACTTAAAACTTAAAGTATTTCATAGAGCCTTAAAAATGTAATGTTACAATTTAGCAACAATTTATTAAAAGTTTGTTTCATGATTTCAATTAATTAGACATGCTTTTTGATTGGAAAACTTTAATTTAACCATTAAAATGGAGTCCAAAAAATTAATTAGGGCCCTACGTCTAATGTACGGCTGTGATGGTAGGCATGACAACCACGCCACCGTGGTCGTGGAGTGTCACCGCGGTAGTGTGACGTGTGTGTGTGTGTGTGTGTGTGTGTGTGTGTGTGTGTGTGTGTGTGTGTGTGTGTGTGTATATATATATATATATATATATATATATATATATATATATATATATATATATATATATATATATATATATATATATGTATATAATATATATGTATATATGTGTATTTTTATATATATATATATATATATATATATATATATATAAAAATCTCAAAGGTCACGGTAAATCGAAAATTTTTGTCATTGACGGAATTTTTTTAGCAGTGACCGAAAAAAAAAAATCTGCAGATTACTGAGGCTGATGTTGCTTCTAACTGTAATTCCCAGCCCTGTCCAGTTGGTGGTGAGTGCGCTCCAGTGTGGCAGCAGAGCGCGAGTTCAGTCTCCAGAATAAAATGAAAATGATACACACAGGCGAGCACCCAGTTTAAGTCCATTTTATAATAATAAAGTTATAATACTTATATTTACTTACATAATTAAGTTTCTAATCCAGTTCATGGTTCGTTTTATTTTTCTTGCTGACTATAAGTTTATGGTCAGCGACTGGCTTTTCTGAGGTATAATGTTAGGTGACATTGTTTGCAACACTGATTGAACTGACGTGATACAGATTTTGGTAAGCTACTGTATCTTGAAACATATTTTTTGATTTTCATTCATGTTTATTTCGTTCTGTACAGTAGTAAAGAGGAAAGGATGATTGCCACCGTCACAGTGTAGGACTGGGACAATAAATCTATGCATCATGATTCGTGGATCGATTCTGATATTTTCTGAATGCACTGCGATTCTCTCTTGAATCTATTCTGAGCTTAGTTTTTAACAGCAGATGGCGCTCTAGGCTAGTTTTTAACCACACCCTCAAACGCTCATGAAGAAGAGCGCTCGTGCGTTCGGATGAGTCTGAGAATGTACTTACACCTCAGAATGCTTTTAAGACGCGAGATTAATGTAAACAGCCCACTGCAAACACCTTGTGATTCACTTCAACCTTTTTGAACTTTATGAATAATTATTTTATAGAAGGTTCAAGTGGTGTGTGTGTGAGGAACACCACTTGTCTTGCTTCTGTCTTGCTTTTTTTCAATTTTTTACTTATTTAACTATTGCAGTTTCCCTTAATGGTGCTGATATTATGTATTGTTTATGTAAATGATCTGTTAATGTCAACATGAAGTCAGTTAACCAGTGCATGTTATTCTAAAATGTCTTGGTGATCTTTTTCTGCTGACATAATGAAGGCCGAGTGGGTGGGTGTGAACAATATTAACCAATAAACATCATAGTCTGCTTTTCATAATCCAATCAAATCCTGATGGATGAACTCGTTAATACTGTTAGAGTTTGTGCTGGAGTTCTGATGTGGATGTTTCTCTCGTTTATGAAGCTGATTGACACACTGTAATGACGGAGGTTATGAACGAGTTGCACACGCTCATGGGGAGGTGTGCTCACATTCCTCTCTCCAGTGTCCTACAGCCGACTTTACTTTCGCATGAGTTTGTGTGCTGACACGGCTGACCCAAACCATCTGTCCTCTGATGTGCCTGCGTGTGTTTACATACTGCGGTTGTGAGCAGCTGTAAACCTATTAGAATAAGTTGTAATGCACCGTATGCATTAAATGTTTTAAATGCTAACTGATTAAAAATGCACAACAACTTATTTGCTGAATTAAACATGCAACACACGGTGACTACTTACTAAAGTGTATATGAAGTGCTCATGACTGCTTCAATTGATGTTTTACGAATGAGTATACTGCAGTATATAGTGTGTAGTGTTCCCTTCTGAGTGTGTGTGTGAGCAGACAGACAGAGCAGCCCAGCACGGCAGGAGCCTCTCTTTACCCCTCTGCTGTTAGCTGCCGTCAGGTGACTTTTATTACTTTTATTGCCGTCACAAGACTCAGATTTTTTGTGATGAAATGATCTCGACGGGATGAAATGGTAATGCAGTTACTGACGGCTGTAGTCTGACTTTATGATGGCTTATGAAAGCTGCTGCTAGTGTTAACCTCATTGGTCAAAATAACAGTTTTTGCTGTCTGCGGGGCTAGCCACAAAACTAAACCAAGTGACCAGTGAAATGTCACTCAAACGTAACCGTAATAATGTAACAAACGTAACTCATTTGCAGAAACTCAAAGCTTTAACATAGAGAAGTTGAATGTGTTGAGTGTATTCAGAGCAGTTTCTCTGACTACACACAGATTCAGTGAGTGTGTTTGAAATGAAACCGCTGGAATCAGATCACATTCCTGTGGATGGCCTGCAGTAAAGCAAACAGAAGCTCTCTCGCACAGACGCGTCATGGCTGCTCAGTGTACATCTGTGATGATTTGAGATCAGATGAGAGAGGACATCCTCATGCCGTCAGCTGACTGGAGCACTGGGTTATGTGCTGCTCATGATGCTGTTCGCATTATTGCTTCAGAAACAGTCTTGTGTTTTTCTTGTTTTTGTTTTTTTAAAGGGGGATTTTTTTTGTAAGGCAGAGCTGTGTTGAGATTCAGCTCATTTCTTGATGTATGTATTGTGGTAATAAATTGTTTCAACATTTTAGTGGTTGGCCAATGTTTGGACTTTTTTAATTATCGGCATTGGCCGTTAAGTTCTTCTGTTTGGTCGATGTGTCGGAAGGGGGATTTTTATTTTGACAGCACTGAGAATGTCAGCACTTGAGCTGGCAGATTTAATGAGTTCATGTCTAAGTGGCATACTTAAAATTAATGGCTTATAACTCCACAAAAAACAAGGTATTATCAAGTTCATGGTCTCATTTGGTAGAAAACCTTTTGAATTTTGAAGAAAATGTTTGGTGGTTCTCATGTTACATCACTGCTGAGAAAACCCCAGAAGAAGTGATGCAATCTATTGATTTAATTTGTTTTTCATGCTTGACATGAAGACGGTTAGAAAGTATGACAGGTCATAAAATCAAGTTTGGGCTTGTTCATAATCATGTCAACTTCATCTGGGACAAATTTTGTTTATCTCAAAGCAATCAAAAGTTATGGCATTTGGAACAATGTTAGCCTTTTTATCGTAGTCCAAAAATTTCTACAAACAAGAGATCTGAGTGATTTACTGAACGTAAGAATACTTACATGTGTAAACGCCACAATAAAGCACAAGATATTTATTATTACATAGAAAAAGTAACAAGTAGTAAGATCCTGGTTGATGAGTGATGTTTCAGCTGTGGTTCCTATTCTGTGGTCTATGGTAATACATGACCCGGTGTGATCAAACCAATCCAAGCGCTCTCCGGCTATAAAACAGTGTCTGGTTAGTCTTGACACATTGTCCCTACCCCCACTATAGATCCAGTTTCCATTGGTTGAACATTCAAATGACGTTGGAAAACACTGCTTCATGATCACGAATTGATCAGATCCCAAAAGTTCTATTGCTTTAGCGAAGCAGCAAGTCAATGTCACTCCGTGAGGGTTTTCTCAGTATCTACACATTATGTTGTGTTTGGGCTCATTTGAATCAAGACAACTGCTCCAAATATAGATGTGTGATTGATAGGGTTGGGAATCGTAAGAAATTTTCCAGTTCCGATTCCGGTTCTGCCTAACAATTCCGGTTCCATTAAAATAATTAAACAACTTATAAAAAATAGTAGTAAGGGAAAAATGCACAATACTCAACTCAAACAGTCCTTTTTGTGTTTATTTTTCTTGTAAAATGAATTTAACAGACTGCTAATCTCTTCGCTAACAGTTTATATTTGTCAAACAGAAATAATGATACTGTGTGTTTGAAAAGATTGTTTGTGAAGCTGTTTATTTCTACACGACAACTCTCTTCAGATCAACGGCAGCGCTAATGCAGATTTGAATGTTGCGATTTTATTTTTGTCAAAGGTTTAATATACATAGGTGAATCGTTGTCATTTAGGAATTAGATCATGTGGGTGATGAAATCAAGAACGCGATCTTTTAAAGATTAATCGTGCAGCTTTGTGCATCTCTCTCTCTCTCTCTCTCTCTCTCTCTCTCTCTCTCTCTCGATATCTGACGTATATGAGTAGCGCGAGGGCTTTTCAGTACATTCATTGCTATATTAATGAGGTGAGACGTCTCTATTAAAGGATACACTCCCCGCACTTCGCCCACCCATCACACCAGAACCGTTTTCGGAACCGAAACTTAGAAATCTTGTGTGGTTCCCAGCCCTAGTGATTGACAGTGGTGTACTAATGTTTGCTGAAGTTACAAGCAGAACGTGGTGCAAAAACCTCATCTGTATACTGTGTGTGTCGGTGGTGACTTGTGGGTTTTGCATCATCAAATTGCAATCGGTTTGTGAGATCAGCCAAATTTAGGGAAGTATTCGTTTTTGGACACAGCGGCTGTCCTCGTTATTTTACAGTTTCTAATTTGATGAACGTTGTGCAGACCTCGCCTGGCTTCTTTCCAACACAACTTGCTTTTCATTTTGTTCTGAGTGTGCTGATGGTGAGTTTCTCAGTGCTGACTCTCAGCAGGCGCTCTGACGGTGTTTGATCAGAGACGCTGCAGAGCTCTGTTGTCTCTTGTGTGCTTATCATGGGAAATGTTTGCTTTAAAAGCTACACACACACACACACACACACACACACACACACACACACACACACACACACACACACACACACACATGACATCCAGTGCTTTAAATGTCATTCATAAAACCATCCAGGTAAATCCAGGACATGTGTGCACACAATCTAATCAGGATCCAGAGGCACACAACACCACCTGTCTGTCTGACACACACACACACACACACACGTTACATGAGGCTGCAGAGTTTCATGTTGTGTCTGACATGTTCAAGTTTATCTGCTCGGTTACTGCTCTCAGAAATCCTGTGGCCAGTCAGCCTCACACACGTGTGTGTGTGTGTGTGTGTGTGTGTGTGTGTGTGTGAGTGTGACAGACAGACAGACAGACAGACAGACAGACGAGTGGTGTCGTGTGCCTCTGGATCCTGATTAGATTTGACAGCTTGTGTTTATTGTTATCTGCAAGCATTGCAGTTTGTGGATTAGTGTGTTAGGACACACACACAAACACACACAGACACACACACACACACACACACACACACACACACACACACACACACACACACACACACACACAGAGAGTCCATGTCAGACTGAATAGAGTTAACAATTGTGACCCGACTCAGTGTTTTATAGTGATCTCTATCAGCTGCTCAGGCTGTGGATTTACTGAACATGTTTTTGTTTGTTGTGATTCTTGATCAGAGGAGAAAAACAAGATTAATCGATTCAAATGCCCATGTGATCTTATTTCCTAAATGACAGCGATACGGCTCTGTGTGTTCAGATCTGATCCAGAGATGGCTGTTGTCATGTATAGATATGAAACAGCTTCACAAACAGTCTTTACAAACACACAGTGTCATTATTTCTGTCTTACAATCATTCAGATTATCACAGAACTGGGATAAGAGTTTATAGTTTGGATATAAACACTGATGTCTACACCTTTTGAAAGTAACTTGACGCTTCAAATAAAGATTGTATCAGTTACATTGTTACACCAGTAGGTGGGGACAAGTGACTGTTAAAAAATGTGTTTGAGTCATTGAATCATTCATTCAAGAGATTTGTTCAAAAACACTGATTCATCCAGAAATGAATCGAATGAAGTGAGTCACTGAATCTTTCATTCAAACCAATTTTAAAATAAATAATTCAAATGAATTGTCTTTTTTAAATAGACTGCAGAACCAGAACCTCTAGTAAATTACATGTTACTTTGTTTAATTGTCTGTTCAGAATTGTGAGAGAATCGTGATCTCTATTTTAAACAACAAATCGTGATTCTCAATTTGTCCAGAATTGTGCAGCTCTAAATGATGCTTTTTATTTTTCAAAAGAACAGCATTTATTTGAAATATTTTGTAACATTATAAATAGTGTCACTTTTGATCAATTTAATGCATCTGTGATGAATAAAAGCTGTTCTTTTGAAAGAAAAAAAAGTCTTCTGAGCTCAAATTCTTGGTAGTGTTTGTCTAATGTTACACACTTCCATTGATGCTTTTACCCAGAGGGCCGTTACTCTGATGCTCCTGCTCACAGTGCTTTACACGCATCACGTGTGTTTGAGAACATGCTCCACACGTGGTGGTGATGATGTCATGCATGCATTCTCTTTCTCACAGCATATTTGCTGTTCTCTTTCATCAGTGGTTTTCCCCTGGCCGCGGGTCAGCTGGACGTCTCTCTGGTGTGTTGTAACAGCTGTGTGTGTGTGTGTGTGTGTGTGTGTGTGTGTGTGTGTGTGCGCGCATGTGCGCACATGTGCAATAGATCATACTCAGGGTAGTGCCTTGATTAATTTTTGACAGGACTAAAAACAAGGCTGTGAGGGATGGAAGTAAAATGTGTTCAGTGGATTGTTCTGTTGTTTAACAAAAAACCAATTGTTCAATATCTTTCTAAAAACCTTCAGTAGTCAAAAACTCCATGAAAACAAGCTGTGAAAATGACGTGATTTTCAGTGCTCCTAGTAAAAAAAAAAAAAAAAAAAAGTTAGTCTGAAGCCCTGATTTTTCACGATAAAAATTTTCATATCGGTCTATATCGATATCTGCAGAATTCTGGATTTAAACCTGGTCAAATGTGCTGGATGTGAGTTATTCACTCATTTCACTGTTGCTGATGTCATAAGGCTCGCAGCTGATTGATCTGTTATTGAGATGATGATGAGTCTGACTGCTGGACTGTAAATGAGCGGCGGTGAGGGGCGGGACATCCCAGTGTCTCACGAGTGCTGCACTGAGCTTGTGTTGTGTGTGTGTGTGTGTGTGGGTGTGGGTGTGGCACGGACACACGCCTCGCAGCGCTCAGATCTGTGTGTTTGCTCATGGTGGGGTTTGGCGGCGCACTTATACAGCCTTTATTCTGATGCTCTGACAACATGAAAGAACGTTTTGATGCTTTTCAATCTTCATTCACTGATTCAGTCTTTCACTGGGCTGAAAAACACTCGATGATGATAGATATGAGTAAAGCAGATTTCCAGTTTCCACTCTCTGTCTGCTCTCAGAAATAATGAACATGTTTTTTAAGCTGCTGCACCTTTAGAAACTCTCCATTCAGATGTGAATGTGCCTCAGTGCAAATAAAGGGCTCAATGAAATCTGTTTAAAGGATTAGTTCACTTCAGAATATCATCCAAGATGTTTGTCTTTCTTTCTTCAGTTGAAAAGAAATAAAGGTTTTTGAGGAAAACCATTTCAGGATTTTTCTCCTTTGGACTCCACTGGAGTTAAAAGTTCAAATGTCAGTTTCAGTGCAGCTTCAAAGAGTTCTACATAATCCCAGACGAGGAATAAGAGTCTTATCTAGAGAAACCATCAGACATTTTCTAAAAAAAAAAAAAAAAAAATTGTTTTAAACCACAAATGCCCATCTTGCACTGCTCTGTGATGCTCCACGCATCACGTAATCACGTTGGAAAGGTGACGCGTGACGTAGGTGGAAGTATCGATCCAGTGTCTACAGAGCGAACATGAAAAGACTAAGTCAAATGGCCTGCTAGTGTAAATGTGGACAGTTATGTGTTGATATTCATGTGTGAGACGTCAGAGAGTTCCAGATGTGATTGCTCTTGATATGACTCTTTAAAGACTGAACCTCTGTCCTCTCGTCTCTTTGTCTGTCAGTGTGCCGGGCGTGATGACGACAGAGGTGGGATCAGAGACAGATGTGAAGAAGGAACCAGAGAAGGTTCCTGACGTTCCGCAACAGACGGATCCTGTGCAAACAGACCAACCCGACAAACCCGCCGACAGCGACGCCCAGCCTGCCTCGGCGAGTGCCGCCCAACCGGAGGTAGTGTTGATTCACCTGCAGGCAACGTCATGATTTGAATAAGTATGCAGTAATAATGAGACTGTAGTGTCTGAACTGTTGCATGTTTCCGTCCAGCAGGAGAGTCCGAGCACCGAGCCCGAGAGCCAGCCGGAAGCGTCCGCGTCTCCTGAGCCCAGCAGCCCTCCTGCTGCCGGCAGCCAGAAGAAAGAGAAAGGCATCTCTCGCTTCTTGCCTCCATGGCTTAAACGACAGAAATCACTAAGCCAAGAGAAACCTCCCGAGAGCCCAGCGCAGCCCAAGAGCGAGAGCCTGAAGGAGGAGGAAGAGCAGAAGAGTGAGCCGAAAGACCAGAAGGACGGAGGAGGAGCGGTGGCCCCGAGCACAGAGAAAACAGAGGAGGTGAAGGAAGTAAAGGAGGTAAAGGAGGTAAAGGAGGTGAAAGAGGTGAAGGAGGAGGAGAGCAGGCCAGAGGAAGTGCAGGTGGAGGAGAAAGATAAAGAGGAGGAGAAGTCGATCGGCAGTGCTGACACACAGGTGAGTTGTGTGTGTGTGTGTGTGTGTGTGTGTGTGTGTGTGTGAACATGCTGTCTGTTCATGTCATGTGACACACACACGACTCATGCAGAGAAAGATACCAGTATCGAGTTCTCTTTCGCTCTTGAACAAACATTAACACAGAATTATGCCAAAATGGCTGTTTTGTGGAGTATCCTCATTAGAGCAATCTTAAACGAGTCAAATAACATCTTAAATTAACTTAAAGGGTTAGTTCACCCAAAAATGAAAATAATGTCATTTATTACTCACCCTCATGCCGTTCCACACCCGTAAGACCTTTGTTCATCTTCGGAACGCAAATTAAGATATTTTTGTTGAAATCCGATGGCTCAGTGAGGCCTGCATAGCCAGCAATGACATTTCCTCTCTGAAGATCCATTAATATGCTAAAATCATATTTAAATCGGTTCATGTGAGTACAGTGGTTCAATATTAATATTATAAAGCGACGAGAATATTTTTGGTGCACCAAAAAAACAAAATAACGACTTATATAGTGATGGCCGATTTCAAAACACTGCTTCAGGAAGCTTCGGAGTGTTATGAATCAGCGTATCGAATCTTGATTCGGATCGTCTGTCAAACTGCCAAACTGCTGAAATCACGTGACTTTGGCGCTCCGAACCGCTGATTCATAACACTCCGAAACTTCCTGAAGCAGTGTTTTGAAATCGGCCATCACTATATAAGTCGTTATTTTGGTTTTTTTTTGGTGCACCAAAAATATTCTCGTCGCTTTATAATATTAATATTGAACCACTGTACTCACATGAACTGATTTAAATATGTTTTTAGTACATTTATGGATCTTGAGAGAGGAAATGTCATTGCTGGCTATGGAGGCCTTACTGAGCCATCGGATTTCAACAAAAATATCTCAATTTGCGTTCCAAAGATTAACAAAGGTCTTACAGGTGTGGAACGGCATGAGGGTGAGTAATAAATGACATTATTTTCATTTTTGGGTGAACTAACCCTTTAAAGAGTTGTATTATTATATTATTATAACTAGTTATATAATTATAATTAATAAAAATAATTATACGTTATTATTTTATAATTCCCCTCAGAGCACTTGAGCCTGAGGAATCTCAAACAGCAGTTTCATTTGATAATTTGTTGAAATATTTTCTTGACTCAGATACTGTTGAAATGTTACGGCCTTAATCCTGAGGCAGTTTTTCCCTGTTATCAGAAATGTTCCTGAATATCGACTTTTTATTGAAGGTATCGCATCACAGTTGACAACACCAGTATAAATCACCCAAATCCAGATCAGATGTCAGACTAAACTCTTCCTTACGCCACACGCTTCTCCCAAAAAACATCAGTCATGTGTCCGTGTTCGCTCAGCATCCGCCCGATGACATCATCCAGCAGCGATCCGCTCAGCTGGAAAACATGAGAGCGTGTGTGTGTATTAACTGTGTGTGCGTGTGTGTGTGTGTGCAGCCTGCAAGGGAGGAGAAAGAGGCCGAATCAGAGGCGAAAGAGGGCGAGAAGAAAGAGAAGGAGGAGGAGGAGAAGAAAGAGGAAGAGCAAGTGATTGAGCAGGAGACGAGTGTGCTGTCGCCACTCAAACTCAACAAGAAGATGAAGATGGTGGTGTGTCACGTGACCTTACTGGACGGCAGCCAGTTCTCCTGCGAGGTGGAGGTGAGACCCATCCGTCAGTCTGTTGTTCTGTATGGATGCTGTCGCCCGTCACTGTTGACCGTAGGTGAGGGTCAGCTGACAGCTCATTCAGTGTACTGCTCTTATCCTGTCTGTCTGTTTCACTCTTATTTATTTTATGATAATTCAGCATGACAATAATCCTTTGCTTGGATTTGTGTCTATATATACTCTGATAATCTGCAGCAGAGCAGGTGAAATCTGAGATGCTCACATCATCTCCTCTCGTGAGCACCATGGCAACACAACTCATTATAACTGTATCTGTCAGCTGTGTGTGCAGTAGTCTGAGTGATGTGCACTGTTAATGAAGCTTAAAATAGTGTAAATTGTGTAAATACCGTGTCCATCAGCCCCATACACACGTTTCTTATATATATTTATGGACAACCCTTAAGGAGCTAGACACTAATTCTAATATAATATCTCATATGGTCTATAATATAGTTTTGTGGGCGATGTGAAGAGTTAGAGTGTAGGAGTGTGTGCTGACAGGAGCATTTAGAAGCGTGGTGATGACCTCTGACCCTGCAGTGGTTTGGTGGGTGTGTGAAGTGTTTTGGAGGACAGATAATTGGGGGCCTGTCAACTGCCCAGTGTTAAACCACCAGTGTGTGCTGTTGCTGCTGAGTTCTGGACACACACACACTCGCACTCACACACACACTCTCAAACTTGCACTCACACACTTTCATTCGCATGCACTCATGCACACACACACAGAGGTGACAGAGGTCACACTCTGACACACTTGCACACACTCACACATGGACTCGCTCATAAACACTCACTAACACATACTCTCACTCACACACACATTAAAGGAAAACTAACAGTCAACACGCTGGAGATGCATCGATTAGGGAAATGTAGGCCAATACTGATATGTGTGTTTGTGTTACAAGGTCAACTAAAACTAAAAGGACTGTTAATGTTCCATAGAGGGCGCACAAAATACAACCCTTAACAAGAAATGTTACAAAAATGTGAAAACATTTGCCCAAAATGGCAAAATGCAGGAACGTAACTTTTACTGCTTAACATTGTCAGTTTTGTTTATATAGCCCAATATCTCTGATCACAACCCAAACAACATCCATTCAACCTCACAACAACATTAAACTTCAGTAAAATTCAATTTAAAGGAGATCTACATTTCTCATTTACATTAACGTGGATAACATGGAAAATGTGCCACACGTAGTGGACGAAAACAAGTACTTTTAAAATGAAAATGGCATGAAATTATTATAACCAGTACAACCCGAATTCTGGAAAAGTTGGGATGTTTTTTTTTTTGGGAAGTTTGACTAAAATGAAAACCAAAAGACTTTCAAATCACATGAGCCAATATTTTATTCACAATAGAACATGGATAAGATAATAAATGTTTAAACAGAGAAATTTTACACTTTTATCCACTAAATGAGCTCATTTCAAATTTGATGACTGCTACAGTTCTCAAAGTTGCCACGAGGGCAACAAATGGCTGAAAAAGACATTTTGAAAAGATTCAGCTGAGAGAACATCTATCCACTAAAAACTGATAATTGATATCAGGTCTGTAACATGATAAGCTATATAAAAGGGATGTCTTAGAGTGGCAGAATCTCTCAGAAGTAAAGATGGGCAGAGCTGTGAATGAGTGCGTAAAAAGATTGTGTAATACTTTAAAAACAATGTTCCTCAACGTCAAATTGCAAAGGCTTTGCAAATCTCATCATCTATAGTGCATAACATCATCAAAAGATTCAGAGAAACTGGAGAAATCTCTGTGCGTAAGGGACAAGGCTGAAGACCTTTATTGGATGCCCGTGGTCTTCAGGCCCTCAGACATTTACATTTACATTTATGCATTTGGCAGACGCTTTTATCCAAAGCGACTTACATTGCATTATACTATATATTTGTATCTGAGTATGTGCAATCCCTGGGATCGAACCCACGACCTTGACATTGCTAGTGCCATGCTCTAACCACTGAGCTACAGGAAAGCTACAGACGACACTGCATCACTCATCGGTAAGATTGTGTCAATGACATTACTAAATGGATCCAGGAATACTTCCAGAAACCCCTGTTGGTAAACACAATCCGCCGTGCCATCTGCAGATGCCAACTAAAGCTCTATCATGCAAAAAGGAAGCCATATGTGAACATGGTCCAGAAGCGCCGTCGTGTCCTGTGGGCCAAGGCTCATTTAAAATGGACTGTTTCAAATTGGAAAAGTGTTCTATGGTCAGACGAGTCCAAATTTGACATTCTTGTTGGAAATCACTGACGCCGTGTCCTCCGGGCTAAAGAGGAGGGAGACCTTCCAGCGTGTCATCAGCGTTCAGTTCAAAAGCCAGCATCTCTGATGGTATGGAGGTGCATAAGTGCATACGATATGGGCAGCTTGCATGTTTTGGAAGGCACTATGAATGCTGAAAGGTATATAAAGGTTTTAGAGCAACATATGCTCCCCTCCAGACGACGTCTATTTCAATTTCTCCGTTTAAACATTTATGTTATCTATGTTCTGTTGTGAATAAAATATATGCTCATGTGATTTGAAAGTCTTTTAGTTTTAATTTTAAAATTTTATTATTATTTATTAACTGTAGCTTCCTGTTGTTGTCTGTTGCTGATGGAGATCTGTTAGTCTGCATTTACACTATGGGTCTATTTTGACAAAGGCTTGTCAGATGTTTTGTCCAGTCCATTGCAGTGCTTATCACTGTCAATCACAGCAATTTCAGTTGTGACTCTAGAAAGAATTTAGCGTATTCACATAATTAAAGAGAAAAGAGCGCCCCTTTATAGCACAACTGACTGAACTCACTCACGCAAAAACTTTAAACTACACACTGCGCAATGAATCTCTTATTTACATCATACCTGCGCTTTGTTTTTATAATGAGTGGATTTGCCAGTGTGCATCTTAATACCAGGTGTAAACAGGGGCTCAGTCAGTTAGCCTGCGCTAAACATATTTTTAAAGGACATTGAGCGTGGTGCGCATATGCCATCGATTAACCTCACACATAAACAAGCTGCTCCGTCTCACACTCATGCAGAACTGTATCACATGTGCTACTGCAGTTAATTTATTCATTGCACAGGCTTTTTTTTTTTTTTTCATATGTCGCACTGTACAGCCCTGGTCTATAATAAACTGATAGAAGTCATTATTCAGATGGTGTGACCAGCGCTTCTCTTTGTGTGTGAGTGTTCACAGAAAATAGCCTGTCAGAACAGTGTGTGAGAACCAAATTGTGTTATTGTGTAATAAACTTTAATGACAATACGGTGCCACGCAATTGTGACCGCGATAGAGACAGTAATCCAAAATTTAACCTCTTAGATCACCTTTTCAAACATGCTCTGTTATTAGTGAACTGAAGTTTTTTTTTTTTTCATTGCGTTGCATGATCAATGCTTGAAAGCACACACACACACACACACACACACACACACACACACACACACACACACAAACACACACACGTTGTACACATAAATAGAAACGTTTGACACGTCACAGAGCGGCACACAAATACACACAGGAGGAAAACAACCGCACAGCATTGTTCCAATAAAATATATATTTATTACACAACATTTTAATAAACAAATTGAAATAATTAGAATATAATTAGACAATTTTATGTAATTTATATTAAATAGTAGGTAAATAAATTGTTAAAGATATCCGTGCTCTGCAGGTGTTCTCATTGTCATTTAAGTCAGTCTAATCGACCGAACAGGAGAACTCTTTGGCCGATGTTGAAATGAAGGCAGTGCAGGTGAGTGTTGGGATATGATGGTCTGGGGTCTCATTACTGGCCGCTCTGTGAGCTGTGAACAGGCTCGCCTTTGTCCCGTCACTGGAAAGTGCTGAGGCATCGCTAAGCACTTTTGTCCCGGTGTATTCATGCACGAGACGGTGGCATGTTTACCCAGAGATGAGCGCGACTGTCTCCGGGTCGCCCGGACGCATAAGCCGCAGCTCCAAACAAAGCATTCCAGACGTGACGCTTTATTGGGACAAAGAGGGGGTTCGTGGATGCTGAACAACCCCTCATGGATGTTCGGAACGCTGCTGCAGTTTGCTCCACCTTTACTGCTCTCCCGCAGAGCCTTTGTGTTTCTGTCCTGACGGCAGGATTGATTCTTGTCTCTGGCTCTATAGATGATTCACACAAACACTCAGCCAGTCACAGTGCAGTGACCTATATAACAGCAGGACGCAAATAGCGTTATGTTTTTAATCCTGTAAGTGTAGAGATCCAGCCGTGTGTTTTCTTGGATGCAGAATCCGGATGTTGGGAAATGTTTAAAAGTGCTTGAGTTCTGCTGAACAACATGGCCGTCATAAGGAGATTGAGATTCTCCCGATCACTGGTCGAGGGACACACGAGGCCACAGCAGCGCTCCCATGAGGCTGTGCTTGACGCTAATGCTTCAGGACGTTCATTCACAATGACTCTCAGTGAATTCTCCTGTACATCGCTGATCCTGAATAAAACCTCTTCAAACATCCCATCAGTGATTCTCTGTGACTTTACAATTAAATTATTCATGTTATTGTTCAGTCTGCAGTTGGAGTTCTTTCTTTTGATCTCATGTTGTTCTTTCTTTCATTGTGTTCTTTTAGGCTTTTACTGTCATTCATTCACAATTTGTTTCTTTTATTCTGTTTCGTACAGACCTATTCTTTCTCTCACACACAATCTACTACAGTCCTGCTGTCGTCTGATTGATAGTTTTAGTCTTTTATGAAGTGAAAAGCCTTTTAGTGTAATTGTACAAACATCCACCTTCGTGGTTCACATCTTTATGCTGTAAAATCTGCACTGATTTTTATAATATAAACGTAAGAATAACTTAAATCTTGAGCAACAGTTAAATTGCGAGGGCATCTCCTGTCCACGGTCCTCTTCAGGCTCTGAGTGGGTCATTCCAAAACATTCATCTTTCTTTGCTGAAGCCATTATTTTGTTGTTTTAGATGCGTTTTGGATCATTGTCATGCTGAAAGGTGGAAGTTTTTGTCATTTTCAGCTTTCTAGCAGATGGCAAAAGGTTCTGAATATGTTTTTGCAAAGTTTAGCCAGGCTTGGATGTTTGTTTAGTCAAAAAAGACTTGCGTCTCAGCCTAGACAGAAGGAGAATATTGAACATAGTTGTCAGAAAGAGCTGCAGCTCTTTTAATGTGTCTGTAGGACTCTGAAAGCCTCCCTAACCAGATTTCTCTGTCAACTTTGGAGGGACGCCCTGTAGGGCTGTCAAATTAAAATTAAAAATTTGAATATTCATTGAATTTAAAACAAAAATTCATATTCGAATGCAATCCATTGAACACAATATATTTTATTATATTTTATTTTTAAGCAACATATAGAATATTTGGAACAGTAGTAAAAATGTACGTCAGGTTAAATAAATAAAATAATTGAAAACTTCTTAATTAATTTAAAATAAATGCAGTCACTTGAGTTAGCCTAAACCTGCAGCTCAACAATAATTAGAACATAAATTGAATTATTTTCTGAAAAAAAAAAAAAATGCAGTCACTTAAGTGAGCCAGGCAAAAAGACAAAGAAGGAAAACCTGATTTAAAAAAATGCAGTAATATTGCAATAATATACACACTGTTGTACTGTAAAACGTAAAAAAAAAAAATATATATATATAATATGCTACATTATTTTTTTTAATTTTACAGAACAGCAGTAAAATTGCTATACTAACATTTATGGATGTCTTGCTCTCAAACGTTAAACCATTGAGCTTTTATTTTGGCGGGAGACCCAGGGAGATGTTGTCAAAGAGAAACAGATTAACAGATTTATAAACGACACGTGGTGCACGTTGCGTTCCTAAATGCAAGTTATAAGTGACTCAAACAAACACACCACTTGCAGAGCAGTATTTACTGTGAATCGAAGCTGCTTTCGACTATATTTATATAATATATAGTAATTTTAGTGGTTTTTAAACTGTAACGTTTTCAAACCACGGTATACCTTGAAATCGGTAACCCGTGCTTCATCAAAACCGTAATCAAGCCATTCACACAGAATACGTTTTCTGTGCTACTTTTCCATTGTTTTCTTTCTAAACATGCGCTAGATGGACATCTTTGACTGTTCCACTCGTTTCTGACAAGAGAGCCGCGTGTTTGGAGAGCCATGTAAAGTTAAAAGAAGTTCAACTTTAAAAAAAAAAAAAAAAACATGTCTCAAGACTTTGTGGGTTTTTTCCCATTCCACTGCATCTCATGTTTTTAAACACAAAGAAGTACTCTGTGTGATTGGCAGATCAGCTGTTCATAATTGTTTATGCAATTTACAAAATTATATTTGATTTATGAACGTTGGTTTAAACTTTTAAAGTTTGCACTTTTTTTTTTTTTTTTTTTACAGTGTTATTTCATTGCTTTGAATAAACAATTTATTGTGGTGCATTAATATTTTGCTCATTGCGGCCTCTTGTGGCCTCAGGAGACAAGCCAAAAACTCCCAAACTGAAATTATGTCTTTTAAATTAGAATGTAATTCTAGATCATGTCACTGTTGTGCCATACTTTGTCCACTTGTTGATGACTCTCTTCACTGTGTTCCATGCCTTGGAAATGTTGAGTGATACCTTTCAACAAGTTTTTGTAAGCTCTTTGCTGCCCATGGCTCAACCAAGCAGCAACCAAGATGATGTCAGAAAGATCTTACAAGAACAGCTGAGATTTATTTGGAGTTACAAATACGATAAATCAAAGATACACCCAACTGTTTACATTCACTTGAAACATAACAGTGTCTATGTGAAAACTCAAGGAGGGCATTTGACATATTGTGTATGTATTTGACTCTTCATGCCCAAAATGCCATGAAAGAGAACTGAATTCAGTACACAAACGGTTTGAGTTTCTATGGCTGTCTGTTTGTACACTACAGGGGTGTGTCAGACAGCGTGAATGTTGTTTATTTATTCTCCTCAGGAGTGTATTGTGCTTTTAATATCAAGCATCTCCTGCTCTTTATTTTCTCATTCATCCATGTATCTTTATCCTCGTAGCTGTCACTCTTTGATGCCTGACAGCGTTTTACAGCAGTGAAATCATTACTTCCTCTACTCTAGTTGTAGACCTGTGATCTGCGTGTAGATCAGCTGACCTTCATGTGTGTTGAGCAGCAGAAGTGATGTTTCACCAGTAGCTGTAAATCTCTCTGGTTTGTTGTGCTCAGAGCCGTTGTGCCGACACCATGAGAACACGTGTCCACCTGCGGCTCTCTTTATTCATTAACACATTATCATCAGACAGCTGTGCTCTCCATCTCTCCTGCACTGAGATGAGCCGCAGTGTTTGTTTGCACTCATCCTTCCCCTAATGCACTCTTCACTAATGCAGCCCTTCTGCCGAATCACCCAGTATTGATCCACTGGAAACTAAAATCCATTAGAGGTGTGTGTGTGTGTGTGTGTGTGTGTGTTGAAGCAGCATCTGTAGAGTTTACGGAGTGTAACATCTGATCACTCATCAGTAAATCTGGTGTGGGTTAGTTGGTGTGATTGCATCCATAACACCAGCTTATGAGGTTTTGTGTCATGTCATAACCAGAAACATGAAAACCCTAAACAAGCGCTCTTTTGGTTTTTGTTTATGTGTGTCTAGTTGATATGACCGTCACTTAGACTTATACTGGAGAAAAAGGGGAAGAAATTCCTGGTCCATCCAGACCATTTACTGAAACCAAACTGAAAAACAAGGACATTTATCATGTTTATGATATTATAACAGTCATAATATAATCTCTGTCCAAGTCTTAAAGGTACAGTAGCACACAGTCAGTTTAATTGACACAATCATATCTGACTTATTTTGAATGATTTACTGCATTCCATTTCAATTATTGTTGGTGCCTCCAGTTTGGGGAACTTCCATTCAATAGTACTGAAACAGATAATTTCAAATAATCCTTATTGTTCAGTTTGACTGAATGAGCTGTATGTTTTCTGACATTTTTTTTTTTATATTCATGCAACATATATACACGTTATGTAATATTGAGTTGCATGTATATCTACAGTAATATTTAACACATCTGTATCGAAATGCATGAGCAGTTTGGCGTATGGGTGGGCTGAAGCCTGAGCAGATAGAAGAATGCACTGTCTTCAGCGTCTCTCTGTCTTCAGATCTTCCTCAATGACTAATGCTGGAAGCTCCTGGTGTCTGGAGAGGAAAGAGAGACTGTTGAGCTCCAACCAGCCCCCTCATTCCTCAAGAGTCACACTAACACTCACGCTCTCGAGATGAATCAGCAGAATGTGAGGAACGTCTCAAACAGGCCCATTATGAGCCCGTGGCGCTTTATGCCAACTCTGAGACTCCACAAGTCACCATTCAGACTCGTTACTGTGCCAGCGCTGGCATTTACGGGAATACTTCAAGTGCCACCCAAGAAATGACACTTCTGTCCTCATTTACTCACCATCATGTTGTTCCAAACCCGATTAACTTTTTTTTCTATGGAATTGTTCTGGACCCCATTTTATGGAAGAAAACCGTTCATCTTTTATGTTTCACATAAGAAAATCATACAGGTTTGGAACGACATGAAGGCGAGTAAATATTGACAGAATGATCATTTTGGGTGAACTGCTCCTGGTTCGACAGCTAATGAAGCCACTTGGATGAGCAGCACATCATTGTCTATAATTAATGTCTAAATACTCCACTCATCTTTCTTCCTCTTTGTGACTCCAGAAACGGGCGAAAGGCCAGTACCTGTTTTTTGCAGTCTGCGAGCACCTGAATCTGTTGGAGAAGGATTACTTCAGCCTGAGCTTTAAAGACAACGCTGAGCAGAGGGTGAGTTCACACACAATACATGGAAAAAATAATCAAAGCATGTTATGATATGACTTGTGCACTATATTCCTGTGATGCTTTGTGAGGAACAGAGCCAAATTTAAATCCCATCTGTCCTGTGAGGTCACATTGGGTTTTCATCCAAATGTGAAGCAAAGTTTGCAAAAAAACCAAACAAATGAGAATTAGGTGCATTTCCATAAAGGTGTTCAAGCGAATGATGGTGCTAACATAGTAACCAAATAAAACACCGTCAGCGGAAACAGCCGATTATTTACGTGGGTTTAATGTCCGCTTATGTCAGAATTTATTCAGCAAATGTGTTTCCATCTCCCATTATTCGCATTAACTCTTTTTCGCACAAGTCCAAAACCACCTCAAGCAGGGCATTCGTATTTTGCGTATTAAGGTATATTTTTTTTTTTGTCAAAATCTGGCGTTTCTGATGCGATACTTCAAAATGTGCATAAAAACGTGATGGAAACAGCTATTGTTGGTGGTTTGGGGGGTAAATATATTTTGAAATATTAAAAAAAAAAATTACATCCACTTTGTACCAAATTTGCATATTTATTTTAGCACTTACGACAGTGAAACAACAACTACAGCCAGTGAAACAACAACTACAGCCTGTAAAACATTGAAATACGTATCGGTAAATAATAAAAACCTAAATAATACACAGAAGTTAAATATTAAATAAAACATTTGTTTTATATTTCTCCAAAAAGATAAATGTGTGGTCATATATTCCGCTCTGTGCTTGGAGAGGGATGTGGGACACGAGCAGGACTTTACCACAGTAAAGGATGCAAATATAGTAATTAAAAGTGAATGAAAAGAAGAAATGCTTGAGATTGAAAATGGGTGAGACATGAGTGAAGATTTGGGAAAAGATACCAGATTCCATGTCTAGTGGAATTCATGGAGAATTGGGTGAACAGATTGCAAAACAGAATAAATAAATGGCTTAAATTAAATTCATGTACCGCTCTCGTTTGGCACATATCCAACTATTATTTATTTTGTAATCAAAGTTTTGTGCTTCACTCGTGTGGTAATATTCACATAAAAAGGCATTCACATAAGTTGACCTCCAGTACACTGATACTGAACAATCACTGATATTGATTTGCTGTAATCTGTGCTGGGATCACATCAGTCCTCTAATTGCCATTGGTGATGAAGCATGAAGTTGATGCTAAAAGCATTAGTTATACATGTGTTCTTGTGAGGTGCATCATGGGATTGTTCTCTTAGTAGATGAATAGATCTGTTCATTAGTCTCTCAGTGCAGCTGGTTCAGACCGAATGTTTCAGACGCATGTCTTTGAGTCTCTTTAATATTGATGATATTCAGTGTTACACAGTAGATTCCATTTTTATGACTGAGTTCCGTCTGTTTTCTGAAATCATAGGGCCCTAGATCAGCTATATGTATGCAAATAGCAAAGCGATTCATTAACCAAGTCGTTAACACACAGACCTGCCATGCAAAGCCATGTGCACATGCAGTGGAAATGTAATGTGATATTACATACATAGTATGACCAGATAGTGGTCTGAGTTGCAAAAAAAAAATGTAAATGAAAAATGGGTTGAAACCCCATCAGAAAAGACAGAAAGGTGCAGTGGTGTCTCAGCTCACTTTAGGGAAACAGATGTTTGACGACTCCATCGTGAACTCTCTTAAAGACGAACACTATCCCCTGCAGCAGAGAATGAGCTCACGCTCACAGAATGGTTTAATGCTGGTGTTGATGATATAGTGCAGCTGCTTTATTGACTGTGTGTTTTTGTGTTGCAGTGCTGGCTGGACCCGACCAAGGAAATCAAGCGGCAGATCCGCAGTACGTGCTGTCTCTTTCTCTTTCTCTACATGTGATCAGTCAGGCAGATGATGGGTGGGTTTGTGTGATTCACAGTCTCTGGCTCTATCGTTCCTCTCGCACATCTGCAGATTCAATAACTGTAATTATCAGAGCGCTGGAGTGACGCACACAGGGTGGAGAGAGAGCGGATTCCTCATTCACACCGCATTCAGAAACACAAGGACAATACTGATGCATGCTGTCAGCTGACCACTTCTGTTCTGTGTTCAAAATGACATGCTGCACATGCAGAAGTCTGTTTAAACTGCTGTCCTTAAAGGGATCGATCAAAGCCTCTAACCCTGTAGAGCCTGACATTCAAAATAATAGTCAGAAAAATCACGTTTTAAGTTTGCATATGTGTTTTTCGTTAAGTATTATATCTGATGCGTCAGGCTTTTATGGCTCATATAGTCTGATATAGTGAGAATGTGAAGGAAAAAACAGCTCAATTTTATTCAGAGGCACAAACTGAGCAAAAACAGGCAATTTGCTGCAGATGCTGATACTTATATGGACAAAACGTATGTTTGTAATGTAAATCTTTATAACATTACTGCAGATACTTGCATAAAATGCATATAAATATCAATATCTGCCAATAATGTCATAGTAAGATGATATTTAAATGCTTAGTTTTATGATCAAACATATAAATCAATGCAATACAATAATGATTGAGAGATGAACAAATAAACCTGATGATCATATTTGATACTCATGATTTTTATAATAAATTATGTCTGCATAATCAAGTAAAGCTGCTTCAGTCCAGCTGAAATATTACTAACAATATCAAAGTTATTCTTACGTTTACTTGATAAAATCAGTGCAGATTTGACAGCAGAAAGGGGCGAGAACCACGAGCTGAAGGATGTTTGTACGGTTATATAAGACTTTTAATAAGAGTCTAAACTATCAATCAGAGACAGAATGACTGGAGGAGATTGTGTGTGACAGGTTTTTCAGATCATGTTGATCATTTAGAGACCTTAGAAATATGAGTATCAATTATGATACAGTAACTTTATAGGGTTAAAATCCTCTTACAGCACTGGACTGGGGGTGAGTGTGTGCAGAACACTTCCTCTTTGACTCTAAATTGTGCCATTGTTTGACATGCAGTCAGGTGCTGTATATCTGAGACACACACACACACACACACACAAACACACACAGGTGAATCAGATGTCTTATCTGCTGTTATGACTCAGTCTGTAGAGCGTCTGGAGGAGTGCTGAAAATAGATAAACAGGACGGAGAGAGAGAGTCTCCTTCCGAAGGACACGTCTATAAAAATGGCAGCTGTGTCCTCATTTCCAAAGACTCGCTCTGAAAGAATGAGGTTGACTTTGTTTTGCTGCGTCTTGACCTCGGACCCAGAGTCGGCCACAGCAGAATGACCTGACCTAAAGTTCACGACATACATGCCATGAATTCATTCCACTCATTCTCGCATTTATCATTTTATTTTTATCTTTATTGTGAAGTGTGCTCATGGATTATATTGACCTTTACTCTAGATCTGATAACAGAAACTTTTGAGCTAGTTGTGGGTATGATTCACAGGAAATGTCCTTTACATTAAAACTATAGTGTTATCTATACTGTTGTCAATTGTCCAAACATTGTTGGAGTCTGTGTGTTCTTATAAAGTCAAACTTATTGAAGGAAGTTGGGGTAATAACCCAGATTTATAACATGAATAGAATTACTCTAAACAGTCTCATTTAAATGAGCATTTTGCCCCAGTGTTTCCAGAGTGTTTAGGTTTTTCATTTTGGTCGCATCACTAATGATGAGCAATCCGGGGGTCGTGTAACGTCATATCTTCATATCATCTTTCTCATCTGTCTAGTAGGGGTATAACGGTTCATGTATTTGTCCTGAACAGAACGCTACGGACGTCGCGGTTCGGTGCATACAGTCAGACGACGAATACAGTCAGTCACACTCCAGTCCAGAATGGGGCGCACGCGGTAATGCAATGCTGTTTGTTAACCACCACAACCGAAAAAAGCGCAGATGAAGAACAAACGATCTATGCATAGATATGTTTACGTGTAATCTCTCAACCAGTGTTTAAATCGCAGAAAGACATCAAGAAAACAGCTTTAGAATGATCTCGCTTAGCGTTACATTTACCTCAGGCAAGTCATTTAGTGTCCACAGCATGTTAGTTCACTAGAGAAATGAGCTCTAGAGGAGCATTTCACTATATATATGCACTATCATTATATTTACTTTACCTGTTAATGTCTCAATTATTTAATGTATGTTAAATTATAATTTAATTTATTTAAACACAGAGACACAAAGTTTAATAATTAAAAAAAGCAGTTTTATGTTTAGTTTTCTCCCCCTGCGGTACCGAACAATGACTTCAAAACCGAGGTACGTAACGCACCGTCATGTTTGTGTAGCATTACACCCCTACTGTCGCATCATTTCTCAAATGAATTTATCCCGATCATACTTGGATGTAAACATAGACAGGTTGTGTGACAAACTCCTTATCCTCAAAAACCCTCAACAAAACCACACAAGGTCACAGAAAATCTGACCCAGACAGCATAAAACACAGGTACTTTATGTCGACATCAGTGCGTTTTATGCTGTGAATTATTGGCCGCAGAAAGCATGAACCACTGACAGTAAGAGATGTCTGCAAACCAAACACTCAGACCAAAACACAAAACCTGTTTTTCAAAAGCAAATAACCAGATCTGAGCGCATGCCATGTGAGTCGATGAAGCAGCAGCAGCCGCTGATCTAGATCATGTCTAATGGAGTCTCAAGATCTTCATCTTCATCACTAGTGTGGCTCATTTGAGCCTTTAAAGCATTAATTTCTGAATGATGAACTAGTGGTGTTGGTTTGCTAATGGACTAAACAGACACCAGACCCATTCAGACTCCATCATAATCGCCACCAGCTGCTGTATCCCACAATCCCTCCACCCTATAGCTCTATGGCACATCTGCTTCTGGAACTTATTGAAACTTATTGAAATCCAAGTGCATAAGGAAAGGAAACTCTCTCTCACGCACACACACACTTGTGATATTCAGTGTAGTTGGCAGGAAGGACTGAAGTCAGAGACGCTCTACTGGAGGAAATGATGTTGGCCACTCTTCTTTAATCGACTCTTGTTCTCTCTGTGTTTTGCGTTAGACTCTCAGTGGCAGTTTGCGTTCAGCGTGAAGTTTTACCCTCCTGACCCGTCCCAGCTGACGGAGGACATAACCAGGTAGATGAATTCACAGAGTTCTGCTCGTCTCCCACCAGTTGCATGCTTGTTAATTGTGGTTATTAATATTTTGGTTGGTTTGAACAGGCAGCAGTATGAGTGTGACGTCTCGTCTTCTCTCTGCAGGTATCTGTTATGCCTTCAGCTCAGGCAGGATATTGCATCAGGACGGCTGCCGTGTTCATTCGTCACACATGCGCTGCTGGGCTCGTACGCTCTGCAGGCTGAACTGGGCGACTATGACCCGGAAGAGCATCGTCTGGACTACATCTCTGACTTCCAGTTCGCCCCAAGCCAGACCAAGGAGCTGGAGGAGAAGGTGGTGGAGCTACACAAGTCCCACAGGTCTGACAGCAGCTCTCAAATTTAGTTTGAGCCCCTTTTTACAAGTAGTAAAAGGTGTCCCTAAAATGTGTCTGAAGTTTCAGCTCAAAATACGCCACAGACCATTTATTATAGCTTGTCATAAATGCCCATTTTTGAGTGGAAGGAAAAACATGCTGTTTTTGTGTGTGTATCTTTAAATGCAAATGAGCTTCTGGTCCCCGCCCCACTTTCCAGAAGAGGGCAGAGCCTGTACAGCTCATGCCTCGGATACGCCGGCATCAACAAACAAATCATATCATATGTTTGTTATTGATTATCATCCGTATCGCGGTTACGCTCACGTGACATTGAATCAGTTTCGTACTTGAATGCTGCGGTTCAATGCTCTAGCGAGGACATAAACATGGTGGAAGGTGTAAAGCTCATTTAGGGGAGCTAATAGGGCCCATACCGTCGTGGGTAGAGCCTGTCTTAAGTATTTTACACATGCAGTTGAGTGTTTGCTGCAGTTTAAAAGAATCTGAGATGTTTATTTTGAGATTGTATGGGTTTGTTCTCACTCATACGGTGCCTTAAAGGTCTTAAGTCTTATTTCATTTTGAAAACTCTGCTGGCTCCATATTTTTAAATGTTGAAAGAATAACTGGAAACTGATTGATTGTAATGTCACTAATGGCATTATGCTCCTGCCGGCAGCCCAGACCCAGTGATTAGGCATATGTGACTCAAATTTGGCTCAACAGCAGGAACATTCGGCCGTATACAAACATGAGGGGCTCAGACTAGCGTTCTTATGTTAAACAGTGATGTAATTCCTACATTAAAAGAGCTGAATGTTGAGGAAGCGCTCATGGTCACACTGGGGTCCTCATTAGCCCGAGGTGTGTCCTGATTGCAGGATTATCACTGCTAAATCTGCTCTGACCACCTCGGTGCTGATGGGACTTGAATGTCGTGCTGCTGATGACAGATATCTGATGTCTCCGCCTGTTCTTTTAGGGGAATGACTCCAGCCCAAGCAGATGCCCAGTTTTTGGAAAATGCGAAGAAGCTCTCCATGTACGGCGTAGACCTGCATCACGCCAAGGTACAAGATCTATAGATGTATAATCCTTTCTCATGTTATGATGTTCTCTCACGGTCCTGCAGAGCTCAGCTCCAACTTTCCTCGACACACCTGTCTAATATTCTTAGTAAGAGCTTAATTAGCTGCTTCAGGTGTGTTTAATTGGGGTTGGAGCTGAACTCTGCAGGACATTGATGGCCCTGCTCCAGACTCTGCTTGCAGATTAATTTTTCAGAAAGACTCCATATTCTTCAGTCTGTTGTTGTTTTTGGTGAAATGATGAATGTACGAGAGTTCACAGTCTATAGCAGTCCACTTCCAGCATGATCTGCTTTCACATAAATCACACATTCATAGAGCAGCCATTTTATGAGTCCCGCTCTAGTTATGGTTATCAGTAAGATCTGTGATCGGTGACCTCTAGACCCGACAAGAGCAGCAGAGAAAGACTCCAGCTGAACAAACACTCAGAGAGAGAGAGAGAGAGAGAGAGAGAGAGAGAGAGAGTGTGTGTGTGTGTGTGTGTGTGTGCGTGTGTGCGTGTGCGCGAGAGAGAGAGAGCATGCTCAAGTCTGGGAAAAATGTTGTTGCCATTTTTAAACCCTCACAGGAATAGCAGCTCTCTGGCTCTTTTCCCAGTGGGAACGATGGCAGCCTCTCGTCCAAACCGTTCGTCTGTCCCTCTCGTGTGTCTTTGTCTCTCTGAAGACTGAAGGTGAAGCTTGTGATGTTCAGTTAGTGCAGCGTTTTTCTTCAGCTCAACCTGGAGCATCTCATGACCTATTAAGGACTCACACATGGTGCTGTATGAGTTAGGGTTAATATAGTTCATTTAAACTAAAACAATAAAAAAAAAAACTTGTTACTTGAAATAAACTTTAACTGAAATAAATTAAATATAGAGGTTAAATATTTAGAGATTCACTCGACAAAGACATTATAAATGGATTGAGGCCCAGCAGTAGCTGCAGCATTTCGGTGCAGGTATTGCGCATAATTTTACTCATTCCCGCGGGTTTCGCACTTACAAGGCGGGAAATTCCCACAAACATTTATTCAGTTAGCTTGTTGGTTGAATGAGCAAATTAATCCAGCCATATTATCAGATCAAATCAGTAATTTGAAAACTTTATGTAAAACATAATTTCACAAGCAGTGAGAGTGTTTCAGCACTACCGCGTCTTCTCTCTCTTTCAAAATGCGAATGGCTTCACAACATCACATCGCGTCTGTACGAGCGAGCTGCACACTGCGATACAGGACTTTCGCATACCTAACCAGCCAGTGTTGCATCATTACTAAAGTTTATCATATGCACACGACAGTTTAATTCAAGCGATTTTAAAGCATTCAGTAGTACTCGCGGTTTGAGATAGCACACACGTAAAGCCGCCTCTGAAACCGCTCGTGAGGACCAAACTGAGTGCTTTTTTTGCAGTTTATTGTGTGGTCAGAACACACAAAATTGTCAAAATGGCTGTCTTGGTGAGTACTCACATAAACACAGTCGGTGATGTCTTAAGTGAAAACAACAGTTGAGAATGAAAACGCGCGTGTAACACTGTAATGGATCTGTGCATTAGCTCTTAAAGTGACAGTAGCCTAATAAACCTGCTGCTGTCTGTCATTAATGTTAATCAAACAACAAAAGATAGCGAGAAGAATTAATCTGTTTAATATATACTTATTTAATATATCGATTTATTTAATTTCTTTATTATTTCTGTACCTGAATACCATTAGACCTGCCTGAAAACCTTAAAGGATTAGTTCACTTCAGAATTAAAATTTCCTGATAATTTACTCACCTCCATGTCATCCGAGATGTTCATGTCTGTCTTTCTTCAGTTGAAAAGAAATTAGGAAAACATTCCAGGATTTTTCTCCATATAGTGGACTTCACTGGGGTTCAACGGGTTGAAGGTCCAAATGTCAGTTTCAGTGCAGCTTCAAAGAGCTCTACATGATCCCAGACGAGGAATAAGGATCTTAACTTGAGAAACCATGAGCCATTTTCTAAAAAAAATAAAATG
This sequence comes from Hypophthalmichthys nobilis, assembly GCA_037950665.1. Lineage (NCBI taxonomy): Eukaryota > Metazoa > Chordata > Actinopteri > Cypriniformes > Xenocyprididae > Hypophthalmichthys > Hypophthalmichthys nobilis. Next base: position 32,276,362 of record CM075469.1, read on the forward strand.
TATATAGTTTTTAACCACAAATGCTCGTCTTGCACTGCTCTGTGATGCTCCACGCATTACGTAATCACGTTGGAAAGGTCACGTGTGACGTAGGTGGAAGTACCGCAGTAGGGCGAAAAACTCCATCTCATTTTCTCCTCCAACTTCAAAATCGTCCGACATCGTTGTTTTACCTTTTTTTGTAAAGGCCGTTTGACTTAGTCTTTGACGTTCACTTTGTAGACACTGGATCGATACTTCGCATCACAGAGCAGTGCAAGATGAGCATTTGTGGTTAAAAAGTATGACAGAGTAGAAAATGACAGATGGTTTCTCTAGATAAGACTCTTATTCCTCGTCTGGGATCATGTAGAGCTCTTTGAAGCTGCATTCAGTCTTTTTTTACTGAAGAAAGACCAACATGAACATCTTGGATGACATGGGGTTAGTAAATTATCAGGAAATTTTAATTCTGAAGTGAACTAATCCTTTAGAAGCCCTCTATTTAATTTTTATTTTATTTTATTATATTTATGTGCTTCTGCTTGTAATTTTTCTTGTTTACTTGTCCTTTATTGTAAATTCAATTGAAGTTTGAAATCAAGCTTCCCTGTGCTGTGTGTAATCTCATGTGCAACAAAATTAACCCATTGTAAAAAAAAAAAAAAAACAAATACATAGAGTGAGCAAACACTTAGGTGAGATACACTTCCCCAACTCCCCACATAAGTCAACTAAGGGGTAATCCCCCCCATTTTCCAAAATGAAATTCACGCCTTGAGCAGCAGGTTTGAGCACTTACTGATGCGCGAGAGATCACTGAGAGCTGCCGTAGTGTTAAAAGCCTCTCATGGCGACAGATAGTCTGAGTTCAGTCTGTTAATCGGCGCTATTGATTTCTCTCAGAGCTCTACAGTTAACACAGACGGATCAATAATCAGTGCCCGACGTCCCAAAAACCCCGGCAATAAAGATCCATTTAGGACGTTTCGTAAAAGCATTCAGATAAGTGCTTGAGTGGCGGCAGTGATGGATGCATTTTGTGTTTGAGTTTGAAATGATCTGTCGTTTTTATGCGTGTGTGAGTGGAGAGGTGTGAGTGTGCATGATTGGGTTTCAGTCTGTGTATCTGTAAGCATGTTTTTTGTTTTCAGAGATTATAAAACCAGCTTTTTTTGCAAGTTCGGTCATAAAGGAATGTTCTTGGTTCAAGTTGAGCTCCATGTACAGTTAAAATTAAAGTAAACTTACTGACCTTATGTGTGCAAACTTGCATCCAACCTTTCAACATATGCATATGATATTCACAATGAGTTTAGGTGCTTTAACAAAAGAATACCAGCTTCCCTTTTCTTCTCTGAAACTCTCAGGAGCGCTGACCTGCTTTACTTCCATTACTGTGAAACTGAGGGACGAGTCCAAATTATTTTCTTCAGTTAATGGACATTAATACAGAAATGCCAGTGATAAACCCGGTTATGGTAAGGGGCGGGACATTTCTCAAACATGCTGGAAGCATGTAAAAACAGCACGTCTTCTCTTTTCCCAGGACTCTGAGGGAGTGGATATCATGTTGGGAGTGTGTGCAAACGGTTTGTTAATCTATAAGGATCGTCTGCGGATAAACCGCTTTGCTTGGCCCAAAATCCTCAAGATCTCCTACAAACGCAGTAACTTCTACATCAAGATCAGGCCAGGAGAGGTACGATTGAGCAAAACCTACACACACTGTGTCTGAGATTGATGGGAATGGGAATCATTGTGTCATGTGATTTCAGGCTGAGCAGTTTGAGAGCACCGTCGGCTTCAAGCTGCCCAACCATCGTGCTGCCAAAAGGGTTTGGAAAGTCTGTGTTGAACACCACACCTTCTTCAGGTGAACACACACACCTTTATCACCCCATACTGAAGTATTTCTGGTGAGTTTAGGGGCTTTGTGTGTGTCTGTGTGTGCGAGAGTGCGTGTGTGTGTGTGTGAGGTGTCTGCACTCCAGCAGGTTGTTTTCTCCTCTCCTGTCATGTGCTCTCAGTGGTCAGATTGGTGAAGCGTGTGTGAAGTGCACACGCAGCGAGGTGTGTGACTCCAGAGAGCTGCTCGGACACACTTCACCTCACGTGACTTCCACACAACAGCACCATAAGCTGCTCTCTTCTCATATGATTCATATTCTGTTCTCTTGTCAACTGATTTTACTAATAGTCTTAAATAAATTAAAGATGCTCCCATCTATCTAAAGATGTGTGTTGTGTGGAGCAGTGCGTGTACAGCGCAGGGGAATAAGTGAGGCAGAGCGAAGGCATCAGAAAAGACGTGATGAACTGTAACTCAAACATGCTGACTGCAGTCTTGTGTTGCGTTTGGCACAGACACACACCATCACATCACACTTTCAGAACACATGATGTGGATTATCTCGGCTCAAACTTCCTCCTTTCCTTCAGTTTTTACCACCAGCTGTCATAGAACGTTGCATACGTTGCATCAGTTTAATGTCAAGTCAAGTCATCTTTATTTATATTGCGCTTTTTACAATGCAGATTGTGTCAAAGCAGCTTTACAGTGATAATTGGTGAATAATTTTGTCCAGCTTAAGTAAATTCAGTATTGATTCATTCGGTTGTAAAAATCAATAATTAGTTAATTTATCTATATATCAGCACTGGGGAAAACAGTGATGTCATCGTCCAGCTCAGTTCAGTTTGCATACAAGGGTGTCAATGCAGGCAGATCAAAAACATTGTTGAATATCAAGTGTCCCCAACTAAGCAAGCCAAAGGCGACAGTGGCAAGGAACCTAAACTCCATCAGGTGACATCAGATGACAAAACAGTGATAAAAATGGAGAAAAAAGCATTGGGAGAAACCAGGCTCAGTTGGGGGGCAGTTCTCCTCTGGCCAACAGCAAACACTGCATGATTATGATTCAGGCAACGTTACAGGTCATAAATCATAACAGGTCATAATGTCAGCAATAGATGTACTCACACATCAGCAAATGCGTGTTTTGGAGAGCAAACAAAAAATGGAGAGCACATGTGGACACTGTAGTGTGTGTGTGTGTGTCATGCTGTTGTTCATTGTTCTGTTCACAGGCTGATGTCTCCTGAACAGCCCACCAAGGCCAAGTTCCTGACTCTGGGCTCAAAGTTCCGTTACAGCGGGAGAACGCAAGCACAGACGCGACAGGCCAGTTCCCTCATCGACCGGCCCGCGCCGTACTTCCAGCGCACCTCCAGCAAACGCATCTCTCGCAGTCTTGACGGAGGTATCACATGTCGTCTCTGTCACAGCTTCTTTCTAGTGTGAAGTGTGATTGATTTCAAACAGGAAGTCCCGTCCTTATCATTAGTTGAGTTGTTTTTTTGTCATGATCTTTAGATACACATCGCTAATATTCAATGTATCGCTCAGCCCTAAATGCACTTGCCCAAAGCCTGGTGTTGAAAAGATGTTTTTGTGTGTGAATGGCTTGTGAAGATGTGATCAGCTGTGGTTCAGCTGTGTGTCCCTCACTGCCCTCATACAAACACACACACAGGAAGTCTTATCAGCGTCGCACTTAAAAAAGCACTGAGGCAGAGCGCCTGTTTTCCTGCGCAGATCTCATCTGTACCGTCAAAGGAGCAGAAAACAAGCGTGACTGTTGATGTTGCCGCTGCAGACGTGAAGCAGCATGTTTGTGAGTGAACTCTAGTGAACTTCCAGGTTATGAACTCTTTTATCTGCAGGAAATCTCCCAGAGATGAATGAGGCTGTTCATCTGAGGTCTGCTCTAACACTGTGTGTGTGCGAGACTGTGTGCATGCGAGAGTGTGAGCGTGCGTGTGTGAGTGACCGTGCGCGAGTGTGAGAGTGAGCGAGCGTGATAGTGAGTGTGCGCGAGAGTGAGCGTAAGAGAAAGTGCGCGTGCGAGAGAGTACGTGTGTGAAAGAGAGTGCATGTGAGAGAGTGAGCACACGTGCGAGAGAGTGCGTGAGTGTGCGAGAGAGCGTGCGTAAGCTTGCGAGAGTGAGCGTGCACGAGTGTGAGAGCGCGGGAGTGAGTGTACGAGTGAGTGCGGGAGTGAGCGTGCGTAAGCTTGCGAGTGTGAGCGTGCACGAGTGTGAGAGCGCGGGAGTGAGTGTACGAGTGAGTGCGGGAGTGAGCGTGCGTAAGCTTGCGAGTGTGAGCGAGAGTGAGCGCGCACGAGTGTGAGCGCGGGAGTGAGTGTACGAGTGAGTGCGGGAGTGAGCGTGCGTAAGCTTGCGAGTGTGAGAGCGCGGGAGTGAGTGTACGAGTGTGCACGAGAGTGTGAGTGAGAGTGAGTGCGGGAGTGAGCTTGCGAGAGTGTGCGAGCCAGATTACTGAACATACAAAATGTTTTAAATCATATAAAAATGCTGAAATGTTTCTGAGGGTTTAGAGGATCGTAAATCTCATTAGCTTAGTATAAAAACAATAGAAGTCAATGGAAAGACCACCAAGATATAAAAACAAACGCGTGTGGCCAGAGCCCAGCTCGATGGCAGCTGAAATTCATTTACGAATGTCATTTTTGTACATTTACAGTGCCGTTATGCTAATGTAGTGTCACCCCTGTGGTATTTATGCCTCATATATTGAATGGCGTTCACACTGACATCCGTTTGCAGCTACTAATCAGCCTCCATTTCAGTGATGATTTGATGTGACATGATTGACAGCGCTTGTCAAAGTTTGCCTTTATGCAAATGAGCAGTGATTCGCTGCATTAGAATTAAGACACAGATAGCCTATATTTGATGTTCCTCCTGAGATTCTGCGGTCCATGAAGTGACTGAGAGTGAGGGACATACGATGCACTGCTGCACAAACACATGATATTTATAGTGTTTTATCAGCACCACTGCTGCTTCGGTCCTGTTTTCCAAACTAAACATCCTTAACACCAGATAAATAATCTGGAGGTCAGTGCAGTCCAGCCGCTCCGTGACCTGCACTGAGTAAATCATGTGAACAGGGCTTTATTATTTATCATGCTTGTTTGTTCATCTCTCGTTTATCATGATTTTATTCTCTCTGTTTTTCTGTGGTTTGTCCGTCGCTGTCGTTCTCGTGTCCAAATATGTTTTCCAGTGATCTTGTTTTGTATTTGTTGTGTCCATGTGCCTGGATAGATGTAGCCAAATTGTCCGTGGACAGACACAGGAAATGAGGGACATCTGTTTCCTGTCTGTGGAGCGAGCAGGAGAGATGTGCTGGAGGAAATGAGGGTTTTATCGGCAGTGAGCTCTGATACTGCACAGAAACCATCAGTGTCAGGTGGCTTTATATGCTGAAGATGAAACTGATGTGACATCATCATCATTGACAGACAAAAACACTGCCTAGAATAGCAATCCTGCCACCTAAATGATGATGCATGTCAAATATATATATATATATTTAATGGAAAAAATGTATGCACATATTAACAAAAATATGAGCTTCATACTTTAAACCTTCTGGACGATGCTATAAAGTAAAAAAAAAAAAAAAAAAAAAATTCTGTCAATTTCTTTCATCTTTGGAACACAAAAGCTGCTTTTCAGTTGCATCATATTTGTGATGGGAGAACACAGCAATCAAACCGAGTCGGAGGTGTTTTGTGAACATGAATGTGGCGCGTCTGCCCCTTTAATTTCTTAACTGGTTAACTGGCTTCAGCGTTCACCTCGTTAAGAGGCAGTGTGTTGACGCCCTCTGGCAGTGGCGCTCAGACGTGCTGAATTATGCAGCCCTCGCTGCAATCTCTGTCCTTTCAGAAAGAGAAGGGTGCTAGTGCCGTGAGCGCATATCAGCATCATATGACTGACACTCAATAATCCATTGTAACAAAGAAAATACATCATCCCTGCCGCCGGTGAAGTACAGGGACGTAAACGCACGCAATGATTCATGTAGTCTGTATGAAAGCTTCTGGGAATCTGCTCCTCTCCATTAAAATGACCCCATTTTTCCTCCTGCTGGGAATCCTCCCGCCTGCCTCAGTCACGACCGCGTTGTTTTAATAACGTTACCATTCGCCTCCTGGTGGATGCGTGGGGAGCTGCCGGTGCCCCAGATCTGCAGCCGTCTCAGAGCTGTCACAGAGTGACATGATGAAATGGACGTCCCAGCAGCGCTGGCAACATTAGCCTACTTTCACACAGCTCAAACCAGGTCATGCCGGTGCAGAGCTGACATGCACTGCTCCTCGATACTGCCTGATCCATTATTCACCGCTTCCTGATGGAGAATCTCACGGCTTGTAGTGCATGTTTGGGTTTTTAGTACTCTGTTTTTAGAAATGTGTAGTGCTCTTCTGGCTTTCTGGAACACACTCCCATAGGAATGCTTACATAAACCATGTCCAAGTCCTGTTTGCATTGTAGGAGTTGCGTGTGATTGGTGTGTTTGGATGTAAATGACATTTAACCTCAGGGGCTTTAGAGTCCCAGCTGAGGTTGTGGCTGTGTTCGAAAGGAAATGCTACCATCTAGTACTGTCTGCATACTATCATGTTTTTTTAGTAGTATATGGAACTGTGCAAGTCTGATCAAGAAAGAGGAAAAATCTCAGCTGATATTATTTCTGCTTCACTCTCTCAGTTTAAGGCGTTTTCAGATCTGTATATTGTTTGCTTTGTTCTGAAACGGGGACTTAAATTGGTACAATAGGGGCTTTCGCACCGAATAGTCCTAGGAACTAGCCACTAGGATATTTCCCCAAGAACTAATTTCTCCCCCGGGTCATGTTCCTGGTTGCACTTACGTCGGCATTAGGACTTTGAAGCGGCCGACAGCGGCGTCTTTAAGCGTGGCATTTACAAACGCTAAAAACCGGTGGATGGAGGACGCCGTGATCGGAGCTGTGTTTGTGGTGTTTCGTGGGTTTTGTGATAACGGAGATAGAATGTAAACGCATAATTTACGTGACTGAAAGAACAAAAAGTGGGGCTAAGTGATGAAATCTCCTACGACAACGTTCAGTATTACATATCATCGAGGCAGAGAAAAGAACAATCCTGCAGACAACAGGTAAATGCCGTTATCGCTGTTTTCCATGTTCGTGAAGTTAATGTTTACACGGCTTTTTAAAAATGCCGGATTCTGGTGTTTGACATGCGTTTGACCAATCAGCATACACTTACATCACTGATAGTTCCTATAGTGCTGGTTTAGACCCTACTCTGAAGTAGGAGCTAATTTACTTCCCCCAAAAGGAGTTCCTAGAACTAAAATCGTTCCTAGTTCCTGCGGTGCGGACACAGCAAAATCCGGGTACTTCAGCCAATAGTTCTAGGAACTATGAAAAGGTTCCTCTGGTGTGAAAGCCCCTAATATTGCATTCTCTTCTTGCTTCGGTTTGCTTTCACAAGGAAACATTTCAAAGCCAAAATGTGCTTATGCAAGTCACATGTGAGCAAAACTGTCCTCATATTGGTCAGAGTTCACCTGTTCACATTTCACTGCGTCATCCATCAAGATGGATGGACAAGTTCGCTCTGACTGATAAATTAATGCATTTAGAGCGGGAATCAAGGCTTCGTCAAGACGGCAATATTTTCAATGCTCGGAAAAGAGCAATTAAACATCTTAGGATGAAGAGGTGCTCTCTGGTTTTCAACCACAAAAACTCACAGTATCAGACACTGCTGCTTTTTATACAACACACTTCCTGTTATGAATTTATGATACCGCTTGGTCCGTTGGGTTGGATTGCTTTCTCATCTCAACCAAACCTCTCTTCCAGAATTAGTTTTCAATTAGGCTGAGACCACCTCGATCAGGCGATCTCAGAGTGATTGTTTTGGTGCGGATCCGAGCACAATTGCCATGTTCATTTATGTCTAAACGAACCGAACTTAGGGAGAAAACGCACCAGGTGCTGAAACAAACACTCCAAAACACGCCAAGTCATAATGGTGTGCTCTCATTTTACACTGCATATTATGGCAAATGCGTAAAAGAAAGTAATCTGGTTGCACTTCTGCATGCAGTCCATGATCAAAAATCACTGCTGACTGCAAAATAAGTGTGAGCAGTAGTGAGTAGATTTGTAACAATCGTGGGATCATCAGTTAGAATGAATTAAAAGTCATTATTAGTACAAAAGGAATGCGATCCTGTTCTAGCTGAAGTGTTCATGAATTTATTTTTATATGAATAATTCTAAAAAACCGAATGTTTAATGAAAGATATAAATGTTTAGGCATACAGTGGAGTCTAAAGGTCTGAGACCACGGAGTGTTTCTACTGCAGATTATTTTCTAACTGAATACAAAATTCAGTCACACTTTATATTAAGCGTCTTTGACTACTATGTACTAACATTTAAATTAATCTTTTATACAGTGCAGTTATTGTGTACATACATGCTTTTACATTGTACTTCTGTTTTAAAAATACCTACATGTACTTAAATCTGTAACTAATTACTAAAATTACACCGCAGACCCTTCCTTTACTCCATAACCCAACCTTAAACCTACACATCCCATCAAACCTGTCCTGACCTTACCCATATCACCTCAATAACTGCTCAAGTGTTTTACAGTATATCAACACAATAAGTACACTCAACCTAACAATTATTATTTTTTAAACCAAGCTACATAGTCACCTAATATAAAGTGTGACCCAGGGTTTATCAACATACCAATTTGAGGAAAAAAGTTGTTAACATGAATTTGAGACATTTGAAATCTCATTTTAAGTCATGAATTTTTTTTGTTCCAAATTTTCATTTCCAGGTTTTAAAAACAAGTCTCAGATTTCCTTTGCGGTCTCAGACACCACTGTTTAAAGATATGAACGTATGTGCAAGGTGAGTAAAGATCTGAACTGCTGGGCCAACAGTATGTTTTTGTGTGTGTGGCTTCAGCTCCCATGGTGAACGTGAGCGATTACAGTCACGCTGTGGACTCTGCTCTGACTGCCGGCGCTGGGGAAAACGGACCGGCCCTGGAGCTCAACTCCGACTCTAAGGTGAGAACTGACACTTTATGATCTCCATCACAGGTTTACAGGTAGTGCCCTGGAACAATAACAACTGATTATTACCCCTCCTCAGATGTTAAATGTACAGATGTTTTACCACATCTGTTATATGAAAATACTTTTTTTTTTTTTTTTTTTTTTTTGGTCCCCCTTTTTTTGTACGATAGATTTCTGGTTTGTTTTACAGAAATGATAACTCAAGCTAACCCTTGAATCATGCCACCTAAATGTTAATACACTCTCAGATCATCCTCTGTTTGGAAACACACATACATGGCTCACACTGCTGAGTCCAGTTCTTGCGCAATTCCCGGAGGAACCTCCATCCCCAGCTGACCCGTACGCCATGAGTCAGTCTGCCTCCCAGACGTGACATTTCCCTGTCCGTCAAAGGGCTGTATTCATGCCGTCGGTAAGCCCTGAAGGAGCGCTGGCATTCCTGCCGTAACCTACAGCTCTCACATGAACAGAGTCTTTCACAGATGCCCTACACGAACACCAATGGAGGATGGAAGTGCTTTGAGAACTTCATCCTGTCTGTGTAACTGCCCTCAAACACACAAACCATCTTTGTGACAATAACAGAGTTATCTAGCCTGTTTCCATGGCAACAGACATTCCACCCCTCGTCCCGCCACTGGCCTTTTCATTAAATATGATGTAGGACCACCCCACTGAAGAACTCCTGATTGAGTTACTTTCATTTAGGACAGTGAAAGTCCTGACAGATGCCTCTGTGTTTTTCTCAGGGCGTTTTCACACTTGGTCTGAACCAGAGTTCGCTTTCTCCCCTCACCATATCCATGTGAATCCCGCTGTGGGCATTAGCGGCAGCGGTTTACTGATGTAGCTAATGACTTAATGGGTTTCAGTACCAAAACTCGCATCTGTCTTCCACGCATGTATATAGCAAGAGATGCAAAGAATAATAAAAATGTTCTACTTACCTTAGAAAATCACATAATCAGATAGATGTCATTGGCTGAATTTGAAAAGGTGAAATGCAGAAGTAGATTAATTTATACCGACTGAACCAACCAAAAGAATTAAATTCTGACAACTTTGACTACTTTACTACCAAAACTTGACGCATGTCAGCACTTGTGGACTTATTGCAAAAGATGCATCAAATGTCTGCTAAAGGCCATTTCTGTGCTTTATACAATACAGATTGATTCAAAGCAGCATCACATTAATAAACAGGAAAATAAGAGTATTAATGTTTTAAAATTCATCAATAATGAATTTTTTTTATATTATTATATTCAGATCAAGTCAGTTCAGTGTTGATTCAGTTTAATCAATTATGAAAAGTTCAGTTTCAGCTGTAAAGCAGATCTACAGAAGACAATAAGTTATTTTTCAGATCAAGTCAGTTCAGTGTTGATTCAATTCAGTTCAAAAACAGTTAGTTAGTGTCGTCATTTAGCTCAATTCAGTTCACATTTTGTTATCTGATAGTGGCAGTGCAGTTAAATCAATCATTCTGAATATTACCTCTCTGTTATATGAGAAATATCACACAAGTGCCTATGGCCGAATTACAGCCATATCGCAAGTGTGTTATGTTTATACAACAGTTTGATGGCACAAGTGTGTAAATAACAACAACAGAGTGTCTTTAAAAACCCTCTTTTGTGAGGAACGACTTCCTTCCGCCATGGATTCAAATTTTAAGTTGACAGTTTAACAGTTGAGCCCAAAATCCGTTACTAATTCTAAAACGTCACTTCAAAACTAGTAACGAAGGAATATTATGTAGAGTATTAAGTAGAGTCGAGTATTATGGTATTATGAGAGAGATCGACTAAACGAGTGTATTACCTGCATCTGATATAGCGTTCATTCTTCAGGTTTATGTCTGTAACATCATATCCATTATTAAAAATCTGTTTGAATGTCCGCTGAGGAAAGCGATATCTTTGTCTTTGTCCTTTTAAAGGTTAAGGGGATTTCCCACAGCTCTAAAACAACTTCCTTGTTCTGACTCACTCATAAAGTTTTTGCCGCCATCTAATGGCATAATAATGTAACTTTCACTGATACTATTGACGGACCCTTTCTCAATACCAAATGTGGCATATTATTTATATAAAATAATATTTATTGAACAACAATATTTAAATTAAAAATATCCTTTATAAAAGACAAACACAAGCAAACAAAAAATACAATCAAATAAATAAAAAAACACAAGCAGTCAAACATACAAAAGCAGTGCTCTAGTACAGGATTTAAGTTAAATATAGCCTAAATATAAAGTTAAGAAATTCAATTTTCCTCTTAACCCAAATTGTTTTACTCTGGAACAAGTAATAGATTATTAAGACCAAAGATTGCCCGTTTGATTATACCCCAAATTAATTATATCTTATTTAACCACTTTCTACATTGAAGATGAAGATGATGAAGCTGTTCTCTGCGGGTACACGAGCGCTGAACGGCCGCTGTCGGCCTGGAGCTCAAATCTGCAAAAGCATCAAAACAAGTAGTAAAATAGGCACTATGTTTATATCCGTATGAGTCACATATTTGAGATCTTAAATAACTACATTCTCGCCTAAACTCTTTACTACATTTTGTGACACAACAGTAGTTTTTATAAAAAGTATGGTGGATTTGCTCGACCCCCATGACAGTCGCCTCAAGTGGAGTGATACAAACGGTGAAACGGTTCCAGTGATGATACTGGGAGAATATCGCACGGTTCTCAGCCAATCAGATTCGAGAACCAGAAAGAATTGTTGTATAAACTAAAATAATACACCATTAATAGTCATTCACTTCCAGAAGTTAGTCTAGTTAGTTGCTTTTAAACCAATAGGCCGTACCTGAGATTCTGGTCACCAGTATGTGCACTCTTGTTGAGTAAACCAGTTTCACACCAAGATTTCTGAAACTGAATTGTAAAATCAAGCGAACTCCGCAGCCTGGTGTGAAAACGCTCTCCTCTCTTCTCCTGAGCTTCTGCCCCAACACTGCCAGCTTTAGTTGTGATGTTGTCTAATGCTTGCCCACCCTCTCTCAAACACACACACACATGCACCCCCTGAATATCTGAGTCTTTCCCAATGTGTCATCCCTCACACCCAGTCACTGCTGACCTGACCTCGACTCGGCTCACTGACTAATGTTGTGTTTCTCTCTCCCTTTCTCTTTTCCTGCGCATTCCACCTTGTGTCCTATGCATATTCCTCTTCCGTTGCATTCTGTCATGTTCGTGCACCCATGCAGTCTCTCTTCATGTTCCCATTTTCTCCGTCCTCCTCCACCCTCTCCTCACTCCCACCCACCCTTGACACCATTTCCGAGCTGGACGTCTTGTCCGACATCTCCGAGGATGAGCCCGACCTTCACCCTGAGCCTGACTCTGACCCTTTGACCTGGGTGCCCGACGGCTCCAGCGGTTACCCTGCTGGCAGTGCCGTTTTAGACGGAGAGGCTGCGTCTGCCCTGTCGCCCTCGCCTGCGGAGTGTGTCGCAGGGTCCGAAGAGCCGGCGCCCCGCTCCGCCCTGCCCCGGCTGGGTTGGTCCATGCTCAGGTTCTGTAAGGGTCTGCGTCTGCCCTCCCTGCTGGACGAGGACGGCTACATCAGTCTTCCCTGTCTGCCAGAGGACTGCGCAGCCTTGCTGCTTCCTGCTGGACTGCACCGTCACCTGCCTCTCTCCTCCCCTTCCCTTCTGCCCTCCTTCCTTCTCATCTTCGCCGTCTTCCTCTCCGCCTGCCAGTCGGTGGTGCTGTCTCTGCTGCTGGCGTTGCCTCTGGCCATGTCCCTGTGCTACCTGGAGCCAAAAGCAATTGCGCGCTTCAGGCCGGCAGAGGTCATGGCTGAGACGACCTCTTCAGAGGAAATGCAGTGTGACCCCGCTGCCTAAACTGACTCCTAACCTCCCCCGTTCCTTGCTCCATGTCTGCCCACCTCCTAAAATGCTACTGTGTGCATTTTGTTTGCCTTCCTCCCCCCGTCCTGTAGCTCTCTTCTCTGTCCTGCTCCACCTTCCAGTGCCAGATTTTTAGTGTGAAGTGCAGAATATGTTCCTGCTCGCAGCTTGTAGCCTTTTAAATCAGCAACATTCCAGTGGGAACCTATTTATAGTCCACATCCTGTCTCGAAACTCTCACCCCTCCCCCATTTATTAGACCTGAAGCCGAATCACCCGACCAGCTTGAATCTTATACTTATCGGCAGATTTATACGGCAGATTGCCCTCTTCTTAGATGAGAGTTCATCATAGTCCTTCAGGTGTTTTATAAGTGTAATAAAAAGTCAGAAGAACAGAAATGCAGTATTGGCATTGCATCACACTCAGACTAGCCTGTCCCAGAGCTCCTAATGACATCACTTTGATTGGGGATTCAGGCCTTTCCATCATCCATTTCACCTTTCCGACAATTTTGTCCATTCCACCAATTAGAGTCCACAGGTGGAGGTCGTGGAGAAGCCAAACGCGGAAGTGGCCACATCCGTCACCAATGAATCGGCCTTTGAGGTCTGCTAACACCTTTCCAGCATGCATCTATAATCATATTCATATAATTAGCACACAATCCAAAGGTATTGTAGGACATGTTTTGAACTAATCTTCATCTTTTATCTCTGATGGCATGAGCAGACGGATAAAGGTGGTGCTGCCGCTCCAGAGAGAAAGGTCTTTCACTTTTTTTGTGATGCACATTGTTGTAATTCAGGCTTTTTGTTTATTTCGTGTTTTTGTTCAAATGAAAGTGATGGGTTGTTTGATGTGAAATCTTTGCTTTTCTTGTGGTGATGGTTTATTGTTTTTATTTGCTTCTGGTTTTTCTATGCTTTTTCTGTAATGTGACATTTGTGTTTGTTTCAATTGCAAATGAGGCACAAATCACGTGATCAACAGGCCACAGATTTCCAGATTGATTGGCTAAGCGGTGCTCGTTTGATGACTTGTTTAATCAAATGCTGATTTGCCTGTTGGTTGGTTACTTGATACAAGTCAACATACAGGAAATCTGTAGTGTCATATATGAACCGAACTGGATCAAGCTAGAGTCGCGTCAGAAGGTCTGAGAGCACATTGAGAATCTGAGATTCAAGATCTAATTTAAACCTGGATGCTGCTGGCTTAAATTCAAGCATGTTTTCAGTTCAACATTTCACTCAAATTGATATGCCGATAATATAATTTGTAATGGAAATTGCATTAAATGATAAAAATAAACATTAGAAGCATTTTCAGTGGTGCTCTCAGGCTTCTGGAGCCGTCTGTAATAATTTTCCATTACAGAACATTTCCTCCATCAATGATGTTCATCAGATTTGAGCCTGTTGAGACTCAAGTTCATTATCATCTGTCTTTGTCCTTTTTGTTCAAATGTTCTCATTTTTAATCCACAGAGCAAGTTGAGAGTGCAGGGGGAAAATATATATGTCAGACATAGCAATTTAATGTTGGAGGTTCGTATGTTGTATGTAATCAAAAATAAGAAAACGAAAGAAAGCGCAAAAGCAAAATGGATGGTGGACATGTGTCCCCTCTCTGGCTACTGTCATGGGCTGCCTCTCACTCTTCCTCTTTCAGGCTTTGTGTGCATGCATTAGTGTGTGTGTAGTGTGTGTGTACACCCATGCATGGGCTGCATGTTACACCGGGTGCATGTCTGCGGGTGAACTGAGTGTTTGTGACGTTTGTGTAAATGGGAATGTTTTTCATAACAACACTAATAGTGTTTCCCTAACCAGACAGGTAACTTTCTGCTTTGGTTGTGGTGATTGTTTACATTTGATTTTATAACTAAATGAAGTTACTCATCCTGGGGTGACCCTATCAGTGCTAAAGACACCTGACTCGAGATCACTGAGATTGCCAAATTTGCTTATTTGGGGGATTTGATTTGTGGTTACAGAGACATTTGTGGCCTTAATGTTTAAAGCTGAAATCATAGTGTTACCAAACACTAGTAGTGGATAAATGCTTATGAATTTGTAATTCCTTTTGGTGTAAAAATGTCAGTTCAATCAAATGATGAATCAAAAAAGGTCCTGTTGCTTAAGAAAATAGATCAATGCAGCAGATTCACACTGTCAACCTGCTGATAGACTTATAGGGTGCTTTCACACGTTGGTCTGATTTCACACTCAACTTGATTTCTATCGATCCTTGGTGCATGGCATATGATAGAAAACAGGATGCGGGTCAATATATATCGTGTTCATTATTAATTTGGTGCTATTATGCACAGAGTGAACGACACTTGGGCTTACTGTATGTGCGTTGCATGAAGGCAGTTTTCTGCTTCTTGCAAACACTCTTTTGAGGAGACTGCGGATTGCGTGCCATTTATTTGCCGCTCTGATTGCACTCACTCTGCGCGATTACATTGCACGCTCACTCTGGCTCATATCCCAGATAAATACAAGTGTGGACCTGCGTTAGAGTTGCTTTCACATTCACATGAATTGCTCCACAGTTCCAGTGCAACCGAACTCAGACCACCTCCTACAGGTAGTCTCGGGGTTAAGTACTCCAGTAGATTTCACATTACCAATTTTTC
Organism: Hypophthalmichthys nobilis; assembly: GCA_037950665.1. Taxonomy (NCBI): domain Eukaryota; kingdom Metazoa; phylum Chordata; class Actinopteri; order Cypriniformes; family Xenocyprididae; genus Hypophthalmichthys; species Hypophthalmichthys nobilis. The sequence continues at coordinate 32,291,849 of CM075469.1, forward strand.
ATGCAAACGGTGACCCTTTCGAACTAAACTGCCAGTGTGAAAGCACTTATAGTTTACTCTACATGTTAAACTGTTTTCTCATTATGATACACTTCAGCTTTAAATCAAGTGACTTTCTCCAGGCATTCAGTGGATATCTGGGTTTGTCTCAGCAGCAGTTGTGTCTTTGGCATTGAGGCAGTGAATCACTGCCCCGCTCCAGTCCTCAGTGTGTAAACCAGTCCTGCCTCACTGCTCCCCACAGTCGCTGACCTCTGACCTCTCACCTGACCCTCATAATATGACCATGATCAGGCTATTAGTGGGATTAACAGGGTCCTTCAAATGTGGAAGACTGATTGATATTATTCAAGACTTCCTGTTGTTAATAGGCAGCTTATTAATTTGGATGTGAATGAGTTGGTGAGGGATAGACGTACAGTCAGAGCAATTGGCTATTTTTTTTTGATTGCAGAACATTTGTGAAAAGAGACGGTTTCAATGTTCTGTTAGCTGGACTACGAATACCTGGATGTACAACATGTAAAGGCCCAGTTCTTCTTCATTCTTCGCTCAGGGGTAAAAAGAAGTATGAAATGCCTAAGCAGCGGTATACTGTTTGCACACATTCAGATGCCGTCCACACTGCAGCATGAAGTTCTCTCGTAGGCCTACACTGGCGAACTGTTTTGACCACTGAAACGAACTCCAAACGATCATCGTTTTAGCCAGATTTCATTAGAAATCATGCCACACCCATTCAAACTGAAGAAAGAATGGTTGTCATGTCATTTTAAATGAAATCTGGCTAAAACGAAGATTGTTTGGAGTTCGTTTCGGAGGCTCGAAACAGCCAAAGAAATAATGGGTGTGACGTGATTTTGAATGATATTTGGCTAAAACAAATTTTGTACAAGATTTAGTTCGAAATGACATCACACCTGTTCCTTTTTTGATTTCACTTGAAGTATATCAGGGCCTTATCAGTCTGCATTTCTGTCCCTCACAACCTCAGTTTTCAAATTAAATAAGTCTCCCAATGTTATTGTTCTAGTAGTTAGTTAGTAAAGATGTTCCAATACGCCACTGCTCTGTTCCAAATCTAGTGGGCTTCTTGGCGGCCTGCTGTCTACACAATGCAGTTGTACAGAAGTTTACTTGCAGATTTGTTAACATTGATTCCCTTCTTGATCCAGCCTCATGTCAGGAGTGTTTCTGTGCTCTCAGAGATCTCTCTGGGTGTTTGAACGGAGCTCAGGACTCAATACGGCAGTTGGCGAGCAGTGAGGTTCGACTCTAACGTGGTTCAGGTCTCTCCATGACTAATGTACTGGTTGTTGGTTGTCCCTTTGTCCTCTCCCTGGTGCTGTGGGCCCTTCAGGACTTGGATAAGACCCAGGAGGATGTATTGAAACATCAGGCTAGCATTAGCGAGCTAAAGCGCAGTTTTATGGAGGCTACGCCCGAGCCCAGGCCCAGTCAGTGGGACAAACGCCTGACGGGCAGCCCTGCCACCACCCTGCGCTTGCAGGCTCAAGGGGTACGTGTGCTTCTGCTCGGGATACGGACGCCACCTCAGACGCTCTGCATGCCCTCGCTGTCCTTCTCTTCCTGTTCTTCTCACTCCCCTCCCCTGGGAAGCTGGTTTACTGTGTGTTTTCTGTTGTATGGTGGGACAGTTGGGAAAATATTGCATGAATAAGTGTTCGTTTTTATCTCATTAAGTTAGGTGCGTGCTCAACTCTGAAATTTTTTATCGGCACATTGCACTCTTATATTCCAAGTAGCCTGTAATGTACATGAGCAATATCACACGAGTTGCAGTGCGATCTGGCTGTATGCACAGCATGCTGATATACAGCCATATCACATGGCTACGAGTGTGATATTGCGGTTATACAACAGTTCGACGGCACAAGTGAGTAAATAACAATGTTATTTGTCTTTAACAACCCTCTTTTGTGAGGAACTACTTTCTTCTGCCATGGATTCAAATCTCAAGTTGACAGTTTAACAGTTGAGCCCAAGATCCGTTACTAATTCTAAAACGTCACTTTAGAACTAGTAACGAAAGAACATTGAGTCGCTTCATTGAAGTTTATTGCATTATGTAGAGTCGAGTATTATGGTATTATGAGAGAGAGATCGACTAAATGAGTGTATTACCTGCATCTGATATAGCATTCAACCTTCAGGTTGATGTCCATTACCATAATATTATATCCATTATAAAAAATCTGAATGTCCGCTGAGGAAAGCAATATCTTGGTCTTTGTCCTTTTAAAAGTTATGGGGATTTCCCACAGCGTTAAAACAACTTTCTTGTTCTGACTCACTCAGAAAGAGAGTCTTTGCCGCCAGCTAATGGAGTATTAATGTAACTTTCACTGAAGTCATTTAATATACCCCAAATGAATTATATCTCACACGTTTAACACTCTGGAGTCGGAGGTATCGCCGGCAATACCACCTCGGTTTTTTTCTTACCAGTGTGAAAGAGACTAAAAATACTCCGTCAATTTTGCACATACAATTAAGAGTTATACACCATTTTAATCTGTGGAATATCTTCTTTTATTTGTGTACACTCAGAGTAAAAACAAAATGATGTGCCTTCTGCAAAATAAAGAAAACTAACATGATGCGTGATCTCTCGTCTCCCTCTGAACGAAGTTCTGATAGTTCTCAGAAAATGAAGTGTAACTTAGTGAATACTAATCACAAAAAAATTAGACTTATGTCTAAAGAAACGTTGAAATGTCAGGTTTTAAATCGTGTAAGTCAAATCTAAAACAAATATTCTCTGTTTATGTAATCTGTATGAAAACAGAGCCATGTCAGAAGTCCGTGATTCAGCTCATTATCCGCTAATGCGGCCACGCCCACGGAGCGAGCGCTATTCAGACGCAAATTCTGAGGCAATACATGTATACATCGTCACAATCGTGTATTTATTATCTTCAAAAGTGATTATCTGCATGTTAAGCCATGGTTAGCGATCTCTGGAAGCCTCTGTTAGTTCCTGGAAAGTCACATGGTATGCCTGTTCTTCTTTAGGAGTCATTTGTGGACTAAAGGTGCACAAAGCGCCCTCCGGCTGCAAGTATGAATTGAAAACAGTCTCCTGCGCTCATAGTGATGACAATAAATATTGAATAAATATTACTCCTCTGTATAGAACATTGACATAAACATATAAGAATCCATCAATATTTCTCCAAATGTGCATGCTTTTAAGCATATTAAGAAATTACCGTCAATATAAGATTTTAAGAGTAAAACAGAGGTCAAATTGTAAAGCTTGAGTCTTAGATCTTTTTAATGATGTATAGTTTGTCAACTACACATTAACATTTAGGCTATATGTTCAGACGCTTTGCATCACAGAAATACATTATATTTTAAAGTATATTAAAATAGAAAACCATTATTTGGTTAGAGACTTGAGACTTCTTTTAAAAACATTAGTAATGTGTCCAATCTTTTGACTGGTACTGTAATTTACCATAGGCCTATACAAAATTTTCTTCACATGATGTGCAATAATACATGCATGCATGAGATCACAAAAAATCATGTTTTTTTTTTTTTTTTTGTCAAGAGTGGACATTAATCCTGTTATCAGCATGATCAGAGGGTTTTTTCACAGCCTACCTGACTGAAAGAGCTCATTATGCGGCTCATTATGCAGACCTTTTGTCTTCTCAGGTGTGAATCACGGCATTATTCATGAAGATTCACGCCTCCACGCATACTGTTTCTTGACAAAAAGTGTCTTAAATCTAAATCAATATATTGTTTTATATGAACGAGTAGGCAGGATAATTTTTACATCATTTTGAAGCAAAAACTCTAGTCTACAACCTCCAATACCCAGAAGTCTTGTAAACACAGATTTAATATATATATATATATTTTTTTTTTTTGGCCTTATTTCAGTGACTAAGTTTTTTGTTTTTTTTCAATAACCACGCATAAACGTTATTCCTTCAAAAACACAAACATGTACATACATGTTCCTCACATATTATTGTAGCCTAGTTTGTGCTGAATACAGTGTAATGACACTTTTGTCATTAATATGTTAATGAACAACTGAAAAAAGCACAAATGTCAGGGCATGTCAAAACTTCTCCAGGGCCCCAAAAATCCTCAGACCCCAGAGGGTTAACCACTTTTTGCATAAGAGCCAACAGCAAATTCCCGAAAGACTGGCCAAGATGAAGCTGTTCTCTGTGGGTACACGAACGCTGAACGGCCGCTGATGGCCTGGAGCTCACATCTGCGAAAGAGTCACGTATTTGAGGTCTAAACTACATTCTCCTCTTAAAAAAAAAAAAAAAAAAATTTGCTCAATCGCCATGAGTCACCGAAAGTGGAGCAATACAAACGGTGAAACGGTTCCAGAGCTGATACTGGGGGAATATCACATGGCTCTCAGCCAATCAGATTCGAGAACCAGAATGAACTGTTGTATAAATGTATTTAATGTGCTTACTTTCAAGTTGTTTACTTTCAAAATAATTTGTTAGTTATTTTTTTTTTTTCTGTTTTTACCTAAGACACGTTAGAAGCATTTACATAATCTTATGAATGCACGTAAAACACAGAATCAGACCTAATCAGATCATTCTGAATTTGCAAAAATCATTCCTGAATCAAGTCGAACACCTATGAATCATGAATCGAATCGCACAATTTACCTTACTTGCTACGTAGCATTACATTGAGTCATCACACACCCTACTCTCAGTATCCAAATCCACATTGGCCTTAAAAAAAACTTTCATGTGTGAGCAGAGCTGTACTGATATGATTAGAAGTATCTGCCCAGGCTTGTGTTAACAACAACAGACTTCAATGCTTCTGGGTCTTCTAATGAAATCCTGCAGATGATCTCATTCCCCAGCATAAGCTCCATCAGCGTGAGATGCCTTGCGAACACCTGTCACTCCTGACGTCACAATGTACTATTGTCTGATTGAGTCTAAGTAGATTTAAAAAGACTGCTCATAATCCCAACTGTCTCATGCACACCTCCTGTCCTCTACACTAGCCAATGGCAGGGCAGTTCTCAGTCTGATTGGTGCATCAGTTCGCTCTGATTGGTTCTTCGAGCTCTGTTGTTCATGGCTCTTTTGTCCTTTGGTTTCTTCATCACTGCTCATGTATATTTTGTTGTGTTTTTCTCACTGCGACTGAACTCTTGTGTTTTCTAGCAGAATGCTTAGGTTTGCTCATCTCAGTTGCAGTTTTTCAGTCACGTTGTGTCTCCTTCAGCTGCACACATGCTCCTTCTGTTTTATTTGTATGCTTTTATCAGTCACTGTAAATGATCAGCTCCTGCCAAAGACTTTATTGCATATTTTGACATGCATGTTTGTGTGAATGATTTTTGCATTTTATTTGCACCCGTTTCACATTCTTGATGCTCTGTGTGTCTGGGTTAGAAACGCTCCTCTCCATACACATGCTCTCTGTGTTCATGTTGAAATGCTTTTACTGCTGTTTCTGTAGTGTGTGTGTGCATGTTGTGTTAGTAGCTCTTCTAGTCACACTCTGTAGAATCACTGAAGTGCTTTTGTGTTTCTCTCTCTCTTGTTTCCTCTGTTTCTGTGTCTGTTCTTGTCCTTGCACCCGCTCGTTTCATTTCTTGCCCTTCGGTGTGGTTTCCTAACGCCTGTAGAGTTTGGAAGAGGAGCTCACCTCTCTCTTTCTGAGTAAGGCGTGCTTCTCAGGGCTGGCTGGCTCCTGCAGTACCGCTGCTGCTCCAGCAGAGGCCAGTAAAGTCTCAGCTCAGCCCGAGGTGCATTCACAGATACCGCTTCTCTCTGTCTCCATGCCACTGCTTATGGCTTTGTATTCCCTGCCGCCACATGCCTGCACCTCTTTAAAACAAACCAAGTTCATGCTCAGATCTGGCAGCCACTATTGATCCAGCCCTCGCGCTACAAATAATGTTTAGTGAAGTTTTGTTCACGCATCAACTCAAAAAACGGCGTAGGCTAAAAGATTGATTTCTTGGGATTTAAGAATTGATTTCAGTAATCAATATTTATAGCAGATAGAAATTTCACTGTTCTTGATACTAATTTCAATACCAAAGCAAAAACGAATGTGCAGTCAAACTGATTTATGTACAACTGATTTATTTATATTATATATTCAAATTATATATTATGTACTACCGTTCAAAAGTTTGGGGTGGGTATGTTTATTTTATGCTCACCAAGGCTGCATTTGTTTATTAACAAAAATAAAGTAAAATCAGTAGTATTGTGAATATTATTACAATGTAAAACAGCTGTGAATATATAGTAAAATGTAATTTATTCCTGTGATCAAAGCTGAATTTTCAGCATCATTACTCCAGTCTTCAGTGTCACATGATCCTTCAGGAATCATTCTGATATGATGATCTGCTGCTCAAGAAACATTTATGATTATTATCAATGTTGAAAACAGTTTCTGCTTCAGATTTCTGTTCAAACTGATATTTCAGGATTCTTTGATGAATAGAAAGTTCAGAAGTTTTGTAACATTATAAATGTCTTTACTGTCACTTTTGATCAATTAAAAGTATTAATTTAAAACTTACTGTCCCCAATCTTTTGAATGGTGTATAGCTACAAATTATATAAACAGTACTTATTTCTTATACAGCAGTTACAGTTAGGGCTGGGCAATATGGCCTAATTCTTATTTCATGATGTAAGAGTTTTATTTCACGATAAGGATATATATCAGTATAGTTATTTTGTTGTTTTATCTCATTTCTGTTATTAAAAATAAAAAGAAGCAAATAACAAACAATAGGACATACAATATAAGAAAAATAAGTTTTTCAGGTACAATAAGCTTAACATGTAGTTAAGAGTTAGTACAGAAATATAATAATCAAATGTAAAAAATATTGCGTATTCTTTACTGTATGAATTAAATATAATTTTTTTTCTTATTAAAGCTAAGAAAGTTATTCAATCAAGAGCAGTAAGTTATTTTCTCTTTTGTTTGATTCACATTAATGACACAGAGCAGCAGGTTTATTAGGCTGCTGTCACTTTAAGACCAAACGCACGGATCCAATATACTGATACACATCCAGTTTACACCCAACAGTTTACTTTCACTGGAGACATAACCGGCTGTGTTTACATGAATACTCCACACAATGGGCATTTTGACATAATTACGGTCTTTGCCATCTCAGTCATGCATTTCATCACTCTGAAGTGCCAATAGTGCTATATGTTTACATACTGCGATATAGCAAAATCTATATCAAAACACAGTCAACTGTGTCATTATTCCATTATGTGCCTTACATATTACTATTCTAGACCTTCTGAATGATCCCTCTGTGCTGTAGTGAGACTAGAACAACATCAGTATACAGCACTAGAGGAGGTTATTTCACTGCTGCGTCTCATTGCCAGACTGGACATAAACTTCCATTTAATTGGCAAATCATTTTCATCTCTGCCGTCGAGTGAGTGTGTGAAACTTCTTGTCTCGTGTGTGTGTTGATCTTTCTGATCACCAGTAGCACTGCTACCTGCTGTCCTGTCCACCTTCCCAAACCCGTTAACCCTCTAACCCTGTTTACACCTGTTGTCTCGGGCGATCCATCACAAGTGGTCAGTTGAGACACACGGTGACCGCTTGAGATCAGATAACCCTCAGTAGCAGGTGTGAGCAGGTTCCTTGCAGTGCTACGGTCCAGACCGCCTCTGAGAGCGTGTGTTTGAGTGACTGTGTCCTATGATTACCTTCAGGTTCCACAGAAAACCCCTCCTCATCCCGAGACCGACAGCAGAGACGCCAGCAAGGTGGTCCAACGTCCTCGCTCAGCCTGCTTAACACCTAACATCATCTGAGCGAACGCACATCTAACACTACACACACATCTCATTCCTTTTCCATTGCAGACCTCCATGAGATCATCCATCTGTCTGTCCAGCCATGCATTCATTCATCTTTCAGCCTGTTATGATTGTCTCTCTTTCTCATTATGTTGCTTGTTGATTTATATATGTGTGGTTGTTGCAGTGTTTATGGACCTGAGTCGGAGCAGATGCCATGTTTGATTCGACTCGCTGTGAGCGATGGATGTACAGTGTGCTCAATGAGATGAGGTGAAATCAGAGTCTAAAGAAATCCTTACAAGACAGATTTAACTGGGAGACAATACTGTGTGTAATACAGTAATTGGATTTGTTTCCAGAGGAGATATCCTGACAGTGACCCCTTTTCACAGACTGTGTTGACGTGTTATTATTATTAGGAGTGTAACGGTACACAAACATGATGATTCGGTACGGCAGGGGGAGAAAACTAAACTTAAATTGCTTCTTTTTTCTTCTTTTTTATTAAACGGTTTATTGAACAACTTGTCTCTCTTTAAATTCAATTATAATTAACATTTTCTTAAGGGTAAAAAAAAAATCAGTCTCAGCTAATGCTGTAAACTACATACAGAAAGCCCTTTCTTAAACTTTACTATAATATTAAAGATTACAATTAATAACTGAGCCCAAACTATTAAATTCAGTTGCAGTTTATTTTTAGATGTAATAATCAAATAATCAAATTTATTTAAACGTATATTAAGACATTACTAACTGGTAAAGTAAATATAATGAATATATAGTATATATTTAGTGAAATGCTCCTCTAGAGTTCATTTCTCTAGTGAACTAACATGCTGTGGACACTGAATGACTGACCTGAGGTAAATGTAACGCTACGTGAGATATTATTCTCCAGCTGTTTTATTGATGTCTTTCTGCGGTTGAAACACTGGTTGAGAGATTACACGTAAACATATCTGTGCATAGATCATCTGTTCTGGTTCTTCTGCTCTTTTCCCTGTTGTGGCAGTTAGCACACATTACAGTGCGCCCCCTTCTGGATTGGAGTGTGGCTTGACTGTATTCGTCGTCTGACTGTATGAACCGAACTGTGACAAATACATGTACCGTTACACCCCTAGTTATTAACATCATAAATCTAGCAGTTTCATTTTTGAGAAATTTAAAAGACTATACTTTGTGTTTTATTACCTTGGCATTAAATGACAGTAAACTAGTTACTGCTGCTGTGAGAGTTTCTACCACAACAGTTCAGGGAGTGACGGCAAAATTGACGTCTTTCACTCATCTGAACTACATAATGAGTCTCTTGATCACCACTCTAGAAGTTAAGCTATGATGACTTCTGTTTCTGAGAACCCTGCAATTGTGAAAAGGGTCCATTGTTGTTGTCTTTCTTCTTTTAGGCATCAGTCTAGGGAAATTAGGACAAGACAACCAGATTTTATTATTGTAGATAGTTTTGCTGATTCTCAAGCACACATCACGCAGTTCAGTGTGTTTTTTTAGATGAACTGTACTCCCACTGAACACACTGTACATCTCTACCTCACAGCTTGGCTTTAATTTGCATTCAGATGGCATTGACTTTGACTGAGGTCTACAGGAAGTTTGTTTCCTTCAGTTTTTTTTTCTGTGGTCATCGTTTATGTTTTTTGCTTTTCTCTCCATCCCTCGTGTGTGTTTGTGTCGTTGTCTGGTGTAGAGCGCAGAGGTCAAACCTGAAGTGAACGGCCAGCCAGAGGTCATAGAGGTCGTGGAAGAGACCGTCGTCATTGAGGAAGTCGTCAAAGCCAAACCCAAAAGCCCCGCCCCCGAGGCCCCGGTTACCGTAGAGACAGAGAGCGTTGCGGAGGTCAAGGAGGAGAGGAGTTTATCGTCGGACAGTGAGAGCGAAGAAGAGGCGGAGTATCACGCTCAGCCACCCAGTACGAGCATCTCCGTTCAACTGATCAAAGAAGAGCCAGAGGAAGAACAGGAGGTGGGGCTTATTCAACAAGCTCCGCCCACTGTGGTAGAGTCCCCGCCAATCACAGAAGCAGAACCGGCTGAACCCGCCCCTGCTGCAGAGGAAGAGAAAGCGACCGCACAGCCTGAAGAGGAAGCGTATACAGACAAGGCGTCGGCGGCGACACCGGATGATTCTCCGAATGGACACGCCCTCGAAGGTGAAGCACCGCCCACTCTCAGAGCAGTTGCAGAGGAAACGGAGGAGGAGCCTCACATCGTCAATGGCAGCGTATCTCGTGTGGAAACGGAGCACCTGCCGCAGGTTATCTGTTGTTCGGAGGTAATTGACATCCCGAGCGGAGACGGCCGCCTACGCTTCCCCTGCGCCTCCGCTCTTCTCCTCATCTCCTCTTCCATTTCCCACTCCTTCCTCCTTCCTGGAAGAAGATCCTGCTTGATCTGCGCACAGGCTGCCACATCTCTCTAGCACTTGTTTAAGGAAGCGATTACAGTATAAATGAAACTGTCTGTTTAAACGTCCGTCATTCCATCCTCTCGCCTTTAAGTTGATTTTATATTCCATCCTACTCAACCACACACACACACACACACACACACACACACACACACACAGTCACACATGTGCCACAGTGGGAGCGCTGCATGCTGGGGCTTTTATTTTGTGCGCTGCATGTTGTGTATCGTCGCATGTTTGATGTAGCGTACTTGATATCCTAACTATAAGTAAGTTTACGTTGATTCTTCACTAGTAGAGAAACGGCGACTTCAGTAATGTTACTGAAATTATTTGATAAAATTGATAGAAATAGAATTGTGGTAAATTGACATCAGATATCGTATCGTATTGTTTTTGTGCTTCTGCATGCGTGTGCTGTCTGATCAACACTGCCAAAGATCACAGAAACCAAAGCTGCACTCATGGTTGGCTTCTGATTATTGGGTTTGGTTGCATGCATTATACCAAAGACGTCTAGTTTATAGTGCCGTGCTCTGGTGTTGTGTTTCTTTAAACTGCATGAGCCTGATCTTTGTGTTGTGCTGTGTTAGCAGTGGTTGTGTTAGCATGTAGTGACGTCAGCGGACGGCTCCTGCTCGTGTTCTTCACACTGACGGCCTCTGTCTCTCTGTAGCCTCCTGTTGTGAAGACTGAGATGGTTACGATTTCAGACACGTTTGCTGCTCAGAAGACAGAGATATCCACTAAGGAGGTCCCCATTGTTCACACGGAAACCAAGACCATCACGTACGAGGCTGCACAGGTAAGGGGGTCATGTGATCATGTGACGTCCACTTCACCATACTTCCCCAGTCGATTAATCAAAGTATGTTAAAACAATTTGTATTGCAAGATTTCTGAAAAGAAATGTTTAAGTATGCAAATGATGCATGATTTAAAGGGGTCATGAACTGTGTTGTTTTATTATGTTTCCTGGCATGCACTTATAATGTTAGTATGATTTTTACATCAAAAATTGTCATAATTTAGAAATAAAAGACATTTTTCCTACCCTGATTTGAACACGCTGACATCTTTGCAATATGAAATAACTGAGTATTATTCTCTCAAAAACTTAAGCATGTTTTTACTATTACAGCTCTCAAGGTTAACAAATCGTGAAAAGTGTTGATTATAGCATTACATTTAGATCTGTGGCATTATATTTAGATCGTGGCATGAAAGTTTGCAGTGATGAACATTGTAGTCGATCACAGACTTGTTGAGCGCATGAAAGCAGTGATCTCGTCATTGCAACTCAATTTCTGCACACTAATAAATGATTTCATCATAACTAACAGTGCAAACGTGAGAGATTCGTTGAATAAAACAGGAGTTTTGGTGCGAGGCCAGAACTCAGTCACTGATAAACTCACACTGTTTGATTGACAGCTCCAGCGATTGTAAAGGGAGCGTTCTTTGATCACTTTATATATAGAATTATAATAATCACAGTTTAAATAACTGATTAATTAACTGATAAATGATTATTTTCATCCTAAGAAGAGAAACAATGTGAAGTTGAGCGTTTAGCACGTCAACACTATGGCCAATGAGAGGTGTTTAAGAATCCGCTCAACAGCGCCCAAAGAGTCACATTTTTAAAATTTCAGTACCGACTGGTACTGAAGTCAGTCCTTTTACAACTCTAGTCCATATCGTAAAAGTCTGTTTGCAAAGCCTGCACTGAAATGTGACTGATTTACCAAAGAATCCACAGTGAATCACATTTACAGATGCCTAAAGTTTAATAAAATAATCCCTTAAATGTGTATTTTGGATGATTTCTTTCCACTAGTCTGAAACAAGACTGTTATGGAAGGAAAATTGGCTGAAATCTCAACATTGAGCAGTGCCTGAAAACAGTGTTTTTGCCTTTAATGTCTTGCCTCAAGTGAAACGCACAGAGATCACATGTTCAGATCTGTAAACGTCACAGTACTGGATCATTACCATGGTTTAGATGATTTGAAACAAACCAACCTGTGTTTATTGTCATATTGAAACAATAAAAGTAGGGCTTTGAAAGTTTGATACTGAGATGATAATTTGTTGTTTGGTAAAAAGCTGATCTAATTCTAAATCTAATCTCTATATGTACTATGTTATCTGATAAAAATATATTGCCCCTTGAGGAAGCTTTGATGTGGTTAGCTTTTTGTCAGTATCTTGTAGTTTAGCTCAGTACTTCTTCAAAAGAGCTGTCACTGAACTGCTTTGGAACTGTAACCATAATTTTAATGTAGCTTCAGCTTTGCTATTAATGCAGAATCCTGCGGCTGTGTTGAGAGTTTTGAGTGCTGAATGTGTTTGTGTTTGTTTGTTCTGTGTGTGATTGACAGTTGGATGGTAATGGAGACGGGGAGCCAGGAGTGCTCATGACAGCTCAAACCATCACCTCTGAGTCACTCTGCACCACCACCACCACACACATCACCAAGGTAACACACACACACACACACACACACACACACCCACACCGTCCCGCTCCACTGGCTCTGATATTTGAGCTGATAAGAGCGGTTATGAGATGATTATTTGATGCTGTCTGGTAAGGTTAGGGTTATAAAGTGCATTAGTGCGGCCCACTTTTTCAGTGTCGTTGGTTCCGGAAGTATTTTTTCCATTCATTTCTCCCATAGGGATTTCAAACAAAGTCTTTAAAGAGTTATAAGCCATGAACCAAACCAACCAGCTACGAGGAGAATCACAGCATTACAAACTTTGATTTGAAGCAAAAATAAAGTAGTTAAATCAGACAGAAATACAAAGACTGTGAACTTAACGACTTTAATGAGGATCACATGAAGCATTGAGAACAGCATAATCAATGGAGAAATATAAAACCGCAGATTGACACGATTACTCACAGTGCTTCATGGGAGTGGGCGGAGCTAACAAGATCTTTTTCTTGTTTCGACTCTCATTGGTGGAATGTTCTGTAGAGCATCATGGGTAATGTAGTTTTTCACCAGGAATTCTTTTGTTAAACATGATTATTTTAAAACTAAGTTGAAGTAATGCGGGCCGACGGCTTCAACTGAAGCAAATGCCATCGATTATCAACCTCGTAGCTCACAGTAGGGCTGTCTTTAAGATAAAAATATAGTTTTATTGTTAAAAATTAATTTCCTTATGGAGAAAATGGAATTTTTACTTTAGAAACTGACTGTTGAACTGTTGAACCAGTGTTTGAAGACAACAAATCAAAATTCACACTAAAAAAAATGGGTGTAGGATTTACTTAGAGACAATTTTCACTCTAGTAAATTCCACAAATAATTTCAAATAAACGGCAACATTCAATTTTAAAGCAATGACTGAAATAGTATTTTGTTTTTATAAACGTACTCCAATAATCTGTTTTAATTACAACTTGGGAAACAATCATGTTTATAGCATGCTTTAATTCACATTCCTGATCCTCTGAAACTACTTCCTTTTTTTTTTTTATACTTAATCCAGTCATGTTCTGTCCTACATCATTTCCTACTGAACACTGTGTTTGACTCAGAGATTGATGACACTACTCAACTCAGATGTGTCACATGACGTCTGTGTCTCTTTAATGATTGACAGACACTAAAGGGCGGGCTGTCAGAAACTCGCATTGAGAAGCGCATTGTCATCACGGGAGACTCTGACATTGATCATGATCAGGTGAGATACCACAAACACACACACACACACACACACACACACACACAATCTCACTGATTCAGTCTGATGAGTGACAGTTGTAAAGTTGAGAGTCACACGTGATCCTCAGACGCAGGACAACAGGTGCTCATTATAGCGTGAGGTGTTTGTCTGTCGCGTGACGCACACAGTTTTCTGATCGGATCGGGAATGTGCACATAGGTTACCATAGCGATAAGACATTTGCCATCCTCATAGACGGAGTGATGGTTGTTGCAGGTCCAGCACTGCAGGAGTTCGTGTGCATGTGTGTTTCCCCACCATCTGTGTGTATTCAGTTGAGTTTTCATTCTTGTGTTGAGTTGGTTATTTTTTCCCTTAAATCTTTTGTTTGGTTTGTGTTTGTTTTGTTTGTGTTGATGGTCACTGTCAGGCGTTGGCCCAGGCTATAAAGGAGGCCAAAGAGCAGCACCCTGACATGTCCGTCACTCGCGTGGTCGTCCACAAAGAGACGGAGCTCGCCGAAGATGAAGACTGAAGGACAGGTAAGCACATGGCAACCCACCATGGCAACAAGCAGCACTCTTGACGACCGGCTCCTCCTGCTCCTCCTCCTCCTGCGCCCGCAGCCTCTCGTTTCTCCTCTTTTGTCTGTGCTTGCTCTTTTTCTTGTTCTTTTCGTTTGTCTCTTTCTTTTCTCTGTCCTGGATCTGCCAGCTGCTCAGTGTTTCTCATGTTAAAGCAGAGAATCACACTCACGACTTCATTTGTGAACACCTGGATCTGCATTTATGTTTCAATATTACTATAAAATTATTTTATTATTTTAGAGGTATACTTATTCTCACATTAGGCAGAGGGATGAAACTCTCAAAGTGCTGTTCTTCTTAGTTGGTAAAACATTTTGTGTTGAAACAGCCAATAATAAAATGTGTATTAATATTTTAATCATATTTATAGATGTCTTGACACCACAGCTAACAGAGCAATTTTGTCTTTACTGTTCCAATACTTATGGAGGGCACTGTATTTATGAACGCCAAAGCACCCATTGAAAAAGCATTACAGAACAAAACTTTTAAGATTTCAGTGTATAGTACAGTATATGTACAGTGTAACAGCAAAGAGCTTGTTTACATTTTAAGTTGCAATACCGAACAGAACCACATGGAGACGCCAAAAAACCCTAAACCAACCACTTTGACCTGACTGCATTTACTACATTACACGGATCCATTCAGAATTACTAAACACAACATACAAATGACAAATCCAGACATTATCCTGAATGTGCGTGGAAACAGCATTAATGTGCTGAAAGATGTCAGTGTGTGATCAGTGAGTCGAGGGCGCGCATACACAGTTTGTTTGAGCATCAATATAACAGAGTTTTGTGTGTTTACTGTATGACTCCTGTACGTCACTGATATCAGGCTGTTTACGGTGTAGGTGGTGTCATTGTTTCCATCCCCTTTTTTTTATGCACATTTTAGGATATCACATAAAAACCCACTGGATGAAAACACCAAGATGTGCATAAATTTAAAAAATGCACATAAAGATTTGTGCTTGAGGCGGATAATTTTTTTTTTTTTTTATTATTATTTTTTTTAAACGAATAAGATGCTGCACAGAAACTACGATGGAAACACATTTACCGAATAAATCCCTCAAAACTTCACGTGACTTTGCCTCAGCAGAGGCTGTGATTGGATAACTGGACTAACCAGTGGACCAATTGGATCGCAGCATCTCAAATGTTGGTTTGGTCGTTCTGAAATAACTGAGCCTTTAGAATGATTTAGTTTAAAGGGTTAGTTCACCCAAAAATGAAATTTCTGTCATTATTTACTCACCCTCATGTCGTTCCACACCCGTAAGACAAATTAAGATATTTTTGATGAAAAGGTACTAAAGACATTGTTAAAACAGTCATGTGACTGCAGTGGTTCAACCTTAATGTTATGAAGAGACGAGAATACTTTTTGTGCACAAAAACAAAACAAAAATAACGACTTTATTCAACAATCTCTTCTCTTCTGTGTCATTCTCATACGTTGTTTACGTCCAGCTCTTCCAGGTTCATCGTCAGAATGCCGACTCATTATTGGCCGGCTCCTGCGTCAGCATCACACGCATGAGTCGTGCTGATCACGTGACCAGCTCTGGCCAATACTGAGCCGGCATTCGGACGTAAACACGGAAGCTTCACTGTGTTACTGCGTCACCTGTGTAAGATAATGACAGGGAAGAGAAGAGATTGTTGAATAAAGTGGTTATTTTTATTTTGTTTTTGTTAAGGTTGAGCCACTGTGTTCCCAAACACCAGCATCCGAACGCAAGATCACATGACAGCGTTTATTGCGTTTTGTCTGACCCTCTGAGATCAACTCATTTATGATGGAGGAGAAAAAGAGCCTGATTGAAGCAACTTACATTCTTATTACTGATATTTTGTGACAGTTTCCCAGGAAGTGACGATTATGTTCCAATTTTGCACACAACTTCAATTCGCAGCTTTGAATGGAAACACAGTTAATGATTTGAAGCCGTCTAGATTGGTTGGGTTTTGGTGAAGCTGTCGTATCCGTCATCAGTCCCGGGACCTCATTATTTAACTGCCGCTCCGAGGGGAAGCGCCGTCACGTCTCCAGGTGACCTCTGCCCTGAAGAGACGGTGAACTTCTGAGCGATGAAAGCGTTTCTTCATGTCTGAGGATGGGCAGCTGTCGTCTGGCAGAGCTGATACGCTTCCCTCTGCATGTCGACAGTGGGCGACAGTGTTGTTCTGGGATTAGAAATATCACAGCGCTGCCACTGCTCAGAGATTACACAAGTCTCACTCAGGACAAAATATCCAAATCTCCCACACAGCTGACCGTCCTCGATACGGCAGTCGAGCCTCCGTCACAACAGGCCTTTCAGTGGATCATGTGAGGGTTGAAGAGAGTCATTTCTAGAGTGTCCGTTCATTAGAAAGTGATAAAGATATTAAGTGAAATCTGATTGTAGTCCTAGAAAAAACTACAGAAAGTAGTGCTTGAAAATTATCTGTATGAACCCTGATAAAAGTGAGACTGGAGATCAGAATTGTGCATTAGTTAATAAACAGTTTTTTGGCATTTTAATTGAAATCTGTGTTCCTCAAAGATTCATCTGACATGACGCAGTGTAATGAACATGTATGGTAGCGGAGACTCATTCCTGCTTCACTCCACTCTCCTCCAGACTGTGACTTGTCTGTGGAATGATGTTGTCTGGATATCTAGAATAACTCTGTTTGCTTTTGTCTCCTTCCACAGAGCTGAAGTCCAGCACATTCCTCCAGGGGTCAGAGTTCATCTGGAGCGGGATGTGTGGAGGAGAGAAGAGCCGCTCTGATCCTGTACAGAAACATCTTCATCTTCTATCATTCAGAACCACTTAGCTAACATTTGTAGCATTTTATTTTTTTAGTGTTTGTTTTATCTCTTTCCCTCAAAAGATCGTCTTTACCATTTATGAAGACTAGACTTCTGTTATTTTTATTGTTGATTAGTAATTCACATTCCTAGTCTGGATTTGGAGGAGAATCACGTTGTGTTGGAGTACTGTGTAATAATAATAATAATACGAGGAGCGTGAGCATATGAAGGGGATACTGAAGCTTTTAGGGGGTGGGGTGGTGAAGGGGGCGGGGCTAAAGATTCATTGGTTTTCATGATGTGTTTTATAAGGGACCAGCACAGGACAGTGGCACTGTGTGATTTCTCATTGGTGGACGGCAGTGCCAATCATTCCTCTATGCAGTCAAACACACAAACATTCCGCCGAGGGGAGGAGGAACGCCTTCTACCTCTCCGAGCAACAAGACGAAACCTTAAAAACTCCAGAAAACATGAAACCTAGGCAGCTCTTTGGAAAGTTTTGGATTTCCAGCCCTTTCCTGGCACCAATATTCAAATATATATTTGTAGAAATCTGTTGTTTTTTATTTTCTTTGTTTTAAATCTGATGATTTGGAGGAAGTCGGCCTGTTTGCCCTTTTAAATATTTTTAATCTCTTTCCGATACTTTTGATGAAATGATCAAACGCGACCGAACTGCCAGCGCTGATGTCGAGCGAGGCCTGTGCGCTCCCTGCTCTCTCTCTCTCTCTCTCTCTCTCAGCTCCCGTCTGCCTCATGGACCCTGTGTATAGCATTCTGCGTAGAATTGACCCTCTCGTTCTTTTTTTTAAGCAGCTTTGAATGATCTGTCATGTTTTTATGCCCCACCCAACCCATTGTGTAACACTCTTCAAATTAAAGTTTGTTTATTCTCTAATAATCCTGCTCTGTCTTGAACTTCTGTGATTGGTTGTGTGATGGTTTATGTTTGTTAATTGGGTCTGAAATTTAAGCTGCAGCCAGTCGTTCTTGTGTATTTTAAGCACCAATCATGTAGGAAAAGCACTGACATCTGTCCATGTGGAAATAAAACTGACACTAGTGAGTTTTTACGGAACCCCGCACATGACATGCAAGAAAAAAAAGGATTTATTGATCGAGAAAACGAAGTGGTAAAACGTGTGCACAATTTAGCAAACTGAGTTTGACTCACAGGCACCAAAAATGTACGGTTTGTGTTCTGCACGGGCACCGCTTGGTTAAGATTTCCACCCTGCTTGACGAAGATATTCTAACCTTCTCACAACAGGTACCAAATTAATATTGTAAGGTTTGGTCACATGATAAGCCGTGGTCACTAGAGCATGCAAAATTTCTTCGGACACTGCAGTGGTCGTGATATGACATCACGGTCTGCAGCGTCTTTTTATAAAGATGAATTCAACATGTAACAAATAGTAAAACATTCAGAATGTAAAAAATATACAGTCTACTTGACTTTACTGCAAAAATATCGTTCTCTTATTTCAGCCAAGAGGTCACGCCATGACGTATCGATCTTCTACTGGTCACATGTCTTCATGTGATGCAAATTCGCATCTCAGAGTTCACCAAATTTGAACGTTGGAACGCAGCAAAATGCCAAACTTTTCACACAAGATTTCATTTGCGGGGCACCAGCTGAGGAATTTCATCTTGACTGTAAAGAGCAATCAAAAAGATCGTTGAATAAATAAGAATGATATAAATTGGAGGAAGTTTGTCATCTGACCAGTCTGAAGGATTTGTGAGAAATTGAAGAGCCTTTTACTGTATTATCAACACAAGGGTAATAAAAGGGTTTTATTAACAAAAAGATTGACAAGAGTGACAACCGCTAAATGAATATCATGAGTGGATTAAGAAGTGACTGAGTTGGATCTTATTATGGTAGTTAAAGATTAACTGTTGTTTCTGCACTAATAAGGTGAAGAACCTTATTCTGAATTCAACGTTACATCAGCTATACCATACCTAATGCAAACTAAAAAACATCACAAACTGACAGTGCACACTAATGCCAAAGTCTCTGGAAAGAGGTTTGGTAAAGTGATATTTACGCTCTGCTTGGTCACGTGATGAATCCAGTGACGGTGACGTCTTCCACTGGTGCAGTGGGAAAAGAAGCTGGATTCCATTTAAACAGCCTTGAGAAGCCCTGAGAAGGTTCTTGTCTGGAACACGCAGAGGAAGCCCTGAAGGTGAATGTTTTGAAATGTCTGTGCAGAAGATCCAGCTGATCTGGAACACGCAGACGGAGGATCCCTGAGGAGAGGATTCTGAAGTTGGTGCAGAAGGATGAGGAAAATGTGGGGCACATGCTTAGTCATTGTTGCTACTATTGTGTCTCAAAAAAGAACCTTTTAATCCTTCCTGAGGAGCAATTTGCAAATTGGCGCCTTTCCAATCCAGCGCTGTGATTGGCTGTTGTCATCAGAGGGTCCACAGTATGACACCACAAAAGATGTTGATCCAGGAACATGTCTGGGAGTTGGCAAAATCATGGCGTCCGTCTCTCAGCACAGGTGGGACAGTGTGTGTGTGTGTGTTTCAAGTGCGGCTCCTCGTCTCTTTCCTGCGCTTGTAGCGCGGCCCGTAACTGAGCTGAGACGCTGTTTCCCGAGGGTCTGCGGTCATGGCCAACTCTTCCTCTGCTGGAGGACACAATCAACACAGCAACATTAAAGGTCACCCAAAAATGAAATTTCTGTCATTAATTACTCTCCCTCATGTCGTTCCACACCTGTAAGACCTTCATCTTCAGAACACAAATGAAGATATTTTTGTGTCAGCATCACGCGCATGCATCGTGCAGCTCACGTGATCAGCGTCAGCCAATGCCGAGTCGGCATTCTGATGTAGAACCTGGAAGTGTGGATTATTTTAATGATATCTTTAGTACCTTTCTGGACCTTGAAAGTGTTGATTATATTGCTGTCTATGGACGAGTCATATACCTCTCAGATTTCATCAAAAATATCTTAATTTGTGTTCTGAAGATGAACGAAGGTCTTACGGGTGTGGAACGACATGAGGGTGAGGAATTAATGACTGAATTTTCATTTTTGGGTGAACTGTCTGAAGCAAACCCACTTCAGCAGATCATCATATTAGAATGATTTCTGAAGGATCATGTGACACTGAAGACTGGAGTAATGATGCTGAAAATTCAGCTTTGATCACAGGAATAAATTACACTTTACTACAGTAGTCAGCATTTGAAGTGGATCAAAACCTTTCAGCAAAGTTGTCCTGAAACCTTCTTCTTAGGACAACTTTGAACTTTTTTGATCCACGTCAAATGTTGAATACTGTATATATTCACACAGAAAACAGCTGTTTTACATTGGAATAATATTTACGGTTTTCACTGTATTTTTGATCATATAAATGCAGTCTTGGTGAGCAGAAGAGACTCTTTCAAAAACATTAAAAACTCTTAATGACCGTTTTGACCTATGTTCGGTTCATCTGTTGCTCTTACTCTTGCGGATCCTCCAGCTGAGGTAAGCGATGAACAGCAGCAGGAGTGCTGTCACAGGTAAGAAGATCCCCGTCCACATATACCATCCCGGGACCTCGTTCAGGAACACCGTTGGAGAATACATCAGCTCTGTGCGACCGCGGCCGTCTCTGGAGCCGGACTTTGAGGTAAAGCTGAAACCCGTGATGATTTAGAGGGATTTACGGCTGCTGGTTAATGCTTCACTGACTGACCTCTGAACTCTGAGATTGGCTGTGTTTTATGTTGTTATCAGATACACAGATTACATCAACAGAAGACAAACAGTTGCTGTCAGTATAACAGTCAAAAAAGAATGAAGGTCACTGACTTTATTCTGAACTGCTGAGATTTTTTTATTCTGTAAAACACAGATGCGCTCGTGCAGTGAATGGAGAGCAGAGGCTGTTGTGCTCCAAAAATTACCAGAAAAACATTAGCAGTAGATTTTTAGAGAAAACAGCTTGTTTGTTCATTTCATTCAGTGAAGTTTTTCCATGCCGCTTGTCCGCGTGATCTCTTGCAGCCTCTCGGCAGAAGCGCGACAGCTTTAATTGGACGTGTTTTAGTGGAAACCGGCATTCAGGTCATCCTGACATGAGCTGAAGATCAAACTCCAGCCCTCGTGAAACACAAATGAGATTTTGAGATGATTTGTCATCGGTTTGTGAGCAGAAGTTGGCTGATGGTTTGGTGTTTCTCAGTGTCTGACTGTTTCTGTTCGTCAGAACACACTGTTGTTTTTCTCTGTCTTCAGTTATTTAGATGAGCACCTTCATTTTCATGAAGATTAAAACCCTTTATCTGTGTTTTGTGCTCTTGATGGCTTCATTTACATACTGTGGCATTTGATAAACCGGCCCAGTGCTGCTTTGATCTCCTCGTCTCCATTTCTCTCTGTCTCTTCTGCTTCTTTCCTTTCCTCTGGTGTTTTTCCTCTGCAGAGATCAATGTTTTTCCACAGAGAAGATCTCTACTGATCAAAGTGTTTGATTACACATCAGTCCAACTGCTCTGATTAAATGAACTGTTTTTTATATTTAGACCGTCACACTCCGTACTCTCTGTTTGACTCTTGATTGTTGCTGAATCGGGTTTGCTTTGCTTTTTCAAGCACTTACTATAATAGGAGGTCTAGGTTAAAACAGAACAGATGTCTAATGGACTCAGAAATGTGTCCTTATAGGGTCATGGCATGAAAAATCCCACTTTCCTTGACCTCATATTAACCGTAAAAGCAAATTTCTGAAGCCTCTAAATGATCAACATGATCAGAACTTTGCTGATAAACCTGTCACTCAATCTCCTCCAGTCCTTCTGTCTCTGATTGAGAGTTTAGACTCTTTTATCAAGTAAAAATCTTTTAGTATAACTGTACAAATGTCCTTCAGCTTGAGCTTCATGTCTTTCTGCTGTCAAATCTGCACTGATTTTATCAAGTAAACGTAAGAATAACTTTGATATTGTTAGTAATATTTCAGCTGGACTGAAGCAGCTTTACTTGATTATCCAGACATCATTTATTATAAAAATCATGAGTATCAAATATGATCATCATCTTTTGAGGAAGGTTTATTTGTTCATCTCGCAATCATCATTGTATTGCATTATATGTTTGATCATAAAACTGAGCATTTAAATGTCTTACTGAGACATTATTGGCAGATATTGATATTTATATGTATTTTATGTAAGTATCTGCAGTAATGTTTTAAAGATCTCACTGGTTTACAAACTATCAGAATTTCTGCAAATTGCATCTGCAGCAAATTGCACATTTTTGCTCAATACAAATTCACAGGTCAAAGTTCACCGAACTTTTGAGGGTCTTGGATCTTGGATTAAACCAATTAATGGACTGGAATGGACTCTCAATGGAGGGACAAAAATCTTATGGGTTTGACTAAAGGTAAATGACACAGTAAAAGTTGGAAAGGCAATCCCTGGATTGGTTGAGATGTATTTGACAACCAATGATTTAGACAATTACAATATTTCTATTCATACAATTATTTGAATTATTGAAGGAAATTATTTGAAGGTAAAAATGAAGGAAAGATGGCAAAGAAGGTACAGTACAAGAAAAAGATGAAAAGGCTTGTACGTCTCTGTGTTTCCCCTTCTCTCCGCTGTGCAGTTGGTGGCTAGCTTTTCATCATGGAGTGTGTTTGGTGTCTTTCCTCCAGACTGGAAGAGGATTTGAGCTGTCGACTGAAATATACTGAGACCTGCTTCCAAGCGTCTGAACTCCAGTGATTCATCCGTCAGGGCAGAATGACACAAATGAGCGATTGCTTTTCAGCTGCTGTAATTTGGCTCCAAATTTCAAAATGAGCTGAAGAGTAAAACTTTCGGTTGCCAAAGACAAGTTTCATAGGTTTCATAACTGCCAAAGAAATTTACCTCACTGGTGGCACTGTGTTCATTCACCTTAACGAACTCTAATGCCAGAAAATGAAAACTAATTTCTAAAGTGCTCAGATGACAGGTATAGTGTTTAACTGCTGCTCTCTTATGCTCTCGCTGATTTAATTGGTTGACGGGTGGAAATTAACATTCTTACCCTGTCTTTTCATTACTGGCCTGAAAAGAGCAGAGTTTCACCAATTAGCTCGTTTATTTTTCACAGTCACAGAGTGCTGCAAGTTATCCTGTTTTCACTGGAAATGCACACTGTCTTTAAACATGTATCTGCTTCTGAAGTAACTGTAATGGCTATTAAATTAGATGTTTCCTCCTGCATAATGCATTTGTCCATCAATGATCTGTGAGGCTTTAGCTTATGTGTATCTTCCATTACCATTTATTTGCATACAGTATGATTGTGCATTCATGCTAACGCTTCATTATTAATAACAATAGCAATGATTTTAATGAGGGTAATCTATCAAGGTCCTTTGTTGTTTCACATCATCAATAACCTCACATCACACTCCAGGTTTTATGCTCTCACACTATGCTCTTTACTGAATGACAATTCAAAGAAATTCAATAGACACACAACAGAAGCAAATAATTACATAATTCATTTTGATTATATATACAAACTATAATATGTAGAATACAGTATGCATATTAGGCTACCATTCATAAGTTTAAGGTTGGTAAGATTTTTAGTAACTAATGTTCTAATATACACTTTAATTCATGCTTAAGTAATGCACAGATCATTTTCATTTAATGCATGACTTGTGAAGATCCAAGCCATTCATTAATCCCCTTCATAATAATTAACACATCAGCAACTAATAAAGAATCAACCTGTTTAACAGAAGTCATATTTGAAATGTTATTAATTAAATGTTATTATACAGCATATTATTTCCCTGTGAACATCTAGAATCAACAAATAGTGTAAATTAAAGCGTTAATTAATGTCTTGTTTACTTGTTGTGGCACATGACTATTAACTCATTGGGTTTTGATAGTTCAAATGCAGGAACTGAACTGGAATGTAGAAGGCTTCCTTAATTAAAGTGTGTTATAGTCTGGCCAGTTGTCAGTCTGGACTCTAAATATGCAAATAAGTGTCAGGGAGTTCTGGGGGGAAAAAAACAGAAATGCACTTTATTAATTAAACTTAATATCAGAGAGCCATGCCACAGAGTCCCGAACCAACAGAGCAGAGATAAATGGACATTTGAAGACCTGCCAGACTTTGTCACTGTGAGATTAAGTCCAAAGGTAAGCAGGTGCAAAGGAGACCAAAGGTTGTCCACACCAAGCATAAACTCTAAAAGGATATCTGAGAGTAGAAGCCAGGTACCATGCCAAAGTTCAGAACAGGGATGGGCAGTGCACTGGCAGGAGAGGACTCCATATACGAGATTAGACAGACAGCGGAGACACACAAGACAGAGAATAACAAGACTGGCCAGGCAGGGAGAAGAAGAAGAAGAAAAAAAAAAACACTCGGAAAATCAAGAGAAGAGTGAAAGCAGGTGACAGATAATCAGCATTCTGATTTTAGAGCGTGATCAGCTGCAAGAGGTCACCATGTGGAAAATGACAGCAAATGCAGGAAAAAGAGAGAATAAGAAGAGAGGGAGAGAGATTAAACCCGAGTCCTGACAGCATTCCCCTCCCTAGGGGTTTAGATGCCACCTGGTGCTCACGGTGGAGAGATGGTTCCTGGTCACCACAGTAAGGTGCTCTGTTGGTGCATCCCCTGGCTTTAGCACCCTGGGAAGAAAACAAAGGGATAACCAAGGCAGTACATGAATAGGGAAAGCCCAGTTCAGAATATATTCAATGAATTGTGGCATATTCTGCTCATGTCAGCTACTGGCTTCTGGTAGAGGGGTTGTGAGAGGCCAGGCATCAGAGCATCTGCTCGAGATCCTAATGTGCTCACTTGATCTGGTTGTTGGTCTGTGGATGGAACCCTGAAGATAGAACCCTGGTAGCACCAATCTGCAGACAGAATTCCCTCCAGATATGGGAGATGAACTGAGGCACACGTTCTCTGGGAAATCATGAATTCAGAAGATGTGGTCCATGACCACTTGGGCCGTTTGGACAGGGGCACTAAGTGAACTGCCTTAGAGAAAAAGTCCACCACTGTGAGGATCAACCTATTGCCACCAGATGGAGGGAAACCGGAGATAAAATCCAGGGCATTATGGGACCAGGGGCAGGAAGGGATGGGTAGGGGATGCAGCTGAACAGAGGATGGCCAATGAATGTCCTTTGGCATGGCTGGCCACCAAAAACACTGATGGATGGCTGCCAGCAACCTCCTTACACCAGGATATCATGTCAGCCTGGAGGCATGACTCCACTATAGAACCGCAGTATGGACCACCCTAGGAACAAAAAGCAACAGTCTCATAGGGTAGCTGGAGGGGCTGAGAGCCAGGGTGGAGCTGGCAGAATTGAGAGCATCTGGAGAGTGGAGAGACTCTGGAGGGCCTGCTGAAAGGATGTCCTCTAGAATGCCGGTTGAGAGGGAGGTGCCATAATACAGGACCAGGGGGCTGGAGAACCCTGAAGATGGCCTTTCTGGTCATATTGTGGGTGTGTTAAGTGGCCTTCTTGGCCAAGTCAACAGAGCTTGGGATGATCTCAGTGGCCGAAACAAAGGAGCACGGGACAGCCTCACTGGTTGAGATCAGGGAGCATGAAGTGGCTTCCATGGCAAGGGAGCGTAGAATGGCCTCCTTGGCAGTGGCGAAGGAGAGTGGAACAGACTCTGTAACTGAGACTAAGGGTCTTGGAACGGCCTCCATGGCCATGACAGAAGAACACTGGACCACTGGGACCACCGGACTTGAGACCACTGGGACTTGGGACCACCAGACCCAGGACAACCGGACTTGAGGTCACCGGAATTGGGACCACCAGGGCCACTGGACTAGCTCATCTAAACCTGTATGAAAACAGTCCTTTAAAGCAACCTCATTGTAATCCACCATAGCTCATAGTCCACAGAATTTCAATATATAATCTGCCAATGGGCGGCTATCATGGTAGAGTAAAGGCAGGAACACACCAAGCCGACGGTCGGCCTTCGGGCAGTTTTTGTTCGTCGGCCGACTAAGTTTTCTCAGTGTGTTCCACACCGTCGGCTGAAGTTGGTCCTCGTCTGCTTTTTTTCGGCCGATTCGACATGTTGAATCGGCGTCGGAGCTTGCCGGTCCGTCGGACCATCTGATTATTCTGATTGGCTGTTCAGCTACTGCCATCTGCTGGTATGGAAAGGCATTTCATCTTACGCAGGCGCAGAACGGACATGCTACTTGGCCGTCGGCTGTCGAGCGTTGGTTTGGTGTGTCAGGCCAACTTTGGACACAGACGCTGCCGACGTGAACCAAC
This sequence comes from Hypophthalmichthys nobilis, assembly GCA_037950665.1. Classification (NCBI taxonomy): domain Eukaryota; kingdom Metazoa; phylum Chordata; class Actinopteri; order Cypriniformes; family Xenocyprididae; genus Hypophthalmichthys; species Hypophthalmichthys nobilis. Next base: position 32,318,528 of record CM075469.1, read on the forward strand.
CCCGCAGTCTGCTTTCGTCGCCACTAGTTCATCAGCATCGGTTTGGTGTGTACCTGCCTTAAGGGCAGCTGTGCGGCTGAGTGAAATGAAGCCATCTTTTTGCCTGCTGGATTCATTGTTGGATTGGTCTGGTCTTCTGTCATGAAAACCCAGATGAGATGAATGAGGTTAACCTAAAACAGGCTTTATTGAAGATAAAGAACAGCAAACAGTTGGGTAGCAAAACACAGCAATGGGCATGCGCACACGCCACACACACACACACACACACACACACACACACAGCAGGTGAGGATATAGGTGAGGCTGGTGAACAGGATTACTGTGATGGAGAGCAGGTAGGTAGCACAGGTTGTTAATACGGGAGATCGCTGGAGTAACAAACACAAGGATTCACCACACAGGGGATTTCTGGAGTATAGTGCTGGAGATCGCCGGAGATCAGGTAAGTATTCCAAAGAGTAGTGTTTAGCAAAGATGAGTCCGTATTCCATATTGGAGCCCAGACAATGACTGTGTGAGGTGAGAGTATCTTTATAGTGGTGTTGATTGGTGTGGTAATAAGGGACATGTGCGGGTGATCAGTAACTAAGGCAACAGTTGAATTGGAACTGAAGGTAATCAAAGAGCAAGGGAACTATGACGGGAAATGTGACAAGTGTAAATTTAGAGTGTATTTTTGTAACTATGAGGTGTCTAGTGTCATCGTCATTATGGTTCATGTGCTGGAGCTCAAGCACATTGCACACAGATGAACAAAAGCCGAAGATGAAGAGAATGAGGTAAATTTATGATGTGACAGCAGTTACAGTTCACCAGAATGCCCACTTTAATCAATTCATAGTGGACATTATTAGGATGCGAAACAGCTGGGATTTTTAATATCCACAGACAGTTTAACATTTCATGTTCTCATCTCCAAACTGGGGTGTTCTGATCCCACAGACCCCAGGGTGAGCACCCCCTGCTGGCCTTCAGCAGTAACTCTAAACTAGGTACTGACTTAGCAAGCTGCAGGCTTACAGAAATGTTCATACTTCAGTCAGCAATGTTACTCTGACTGAACAAACAATTGTCTATCAAAGCTGATATGATACTTTTTACTGAGCCATGTTCAATTAAGGTCACTTGATTACACTTACATTTGTTGAGTAACATGGACAAGTCAAAATTTAGTCAAACTAATAATTGTGGAAGTTACTCAGTGTGAATATATCTTAAGTGTTCAGCATAGTTCTTAGTCTTAATTAAAACTATTTATACATGAAGTCAAATTTTCATCCATATTTACACAGACAAGTGATAAAAATTCATAAAATTCCATGGCAAACATAATCTGTAAAATTCTTCATTAACACTTTATTCATTTATGACCCCATTTTAGACAAAACGATGCAGAGATAATGGCTCATTATGTATTTTAAAAACCTCATAAAAGCATTCTGAAAAGCATATTTACAGCTTTCTCTGAATAAATATTTATTAGAGGTGGTTAGAGGGTTAAAGAATTTATTTTGCTGGAGGCACTGGCTTAGTTTCCAAATGAGAAAAAAGAGATTTGACTTTAATTAGCAGCCACTGCCCCTCTATAAATGGAAATTTCATCAAGGCTTATTTGGAAAAATTGCATCAGCCATCAAACAAACCCACAAAAAAAAAAAAAAAGCATGCATGCTAATGCAATTGCCAGCAGTCAGAATTGAATGACGTCAAATTTTCCACATTCAGTTCTTTATGATAATTAGTAGTGGGTCAGAAAGGCATTTGAGCCAAACAAAAAGCCCATCTGAAATACCAGGACATAAATATGTTCTACAGAATTCAGCATTTTACCTTTTCTCATGCTGATTTTATTGGTGTTTGGAGATCCTCTTTGCCTGCATTTAAATCTCCAGATCTCTCTATAAGACAGAACATCAGCTATCGCCTAAGAGGCCATCTTCAGTATACCGTAGCCTGAGGAACGCATAGACCCACATCTTCACTGCTCGCAGACTAGATGAATAGAAAGCAGAGTTGGCAGTAGGTTATTAATTTCCCCAGATAAATGTCAGTGTAAGAGATTTAATGAGCATTCTTGTGTGTATTCTCACCCATGTGCCCAACTTTATGATTTGATGAACATTTTTCCATGTCAGTTTTCTATTTGTTTTTGTGTGTTTCATATTGTAGATGCATCTGGGTCAAGATGATGATTTTCAGGACTGCACTGCAACAAGTTTAACATGCTAATAATTTGAGTAAATTCAAGGTAATTACTGTAATCTAACATGGTCCTCACAATGAACTCTTTTTACTCATTAAACTGTTTAAAAATAAATTTAACAATATATTTGTATATTTTGTATATACAGTCTTGAGGCATTACCCTTTCGAAGTGGAACTCAACACTGCGTCTTGGATTGATGTTATGGGGAATGGCATCAGCATGACCGGTGTCTGAAGCACGTGTAAAAACACACACCAATAACTCATTGGCAGACGGCAGACCATGATATCACACGCAGAGCACCTGGAAGTACATGTCATCAAGCTTTTTGTCATCAGGAGATGCTTGTTTGTATGCTTGTGTAAGGCCTGGGACACACAAGATGATTTTCAAATTTGAATTGATTTAAATCTGTAGGAGACCACAGACATAATGACTGTTTCAACAGATTTTTAGCATTATAATCCTCTGAACACACACTAGATGATTCGACTGGACTCCGAGACCACACACCTGTTCATTGCAGAAATGATTTTACAGTGAGACGAGATCAAACGTGACTTGAGAAGAAAATCAGCTGGCTCTCCTGCCATGAGTTGTGCTTTACAGTGAAAAACTAAGTAGAAAAAAAAAAGAATATGGTTGATCTTCTTTCTCAATATTCCACTTTCATGGCATGTTTGTTGCTGCCAAGTTTCAGTTTTAGAAGCACTCAACATCTGGTATGTGACGCTTGCTCACTATCATTGGCTGTCACGGGTATCACGTGCAAATCAGGCTTAAAATCTTCATGGAGCTTCGAAGCTTTACGAATCTTTTATTTCGAATCAGTGATTCGGAGCGTGTATCAAACTGCCAAAGTCATGTGATTTCAGTAAACAAGACTTCATTACATCATAAGTGTTTAGAAATTTCAATGGTTCACCACTGGGGGGCGTGACTTTGGCAGTTTGATACGCGCTCCGAACCACTGATTCGAATTAAAAGATTTGTAAAGCTTCGAAGCTTCATTTAGCAGTGTGTTGAAATCGCCAATCACTAGATATTGTTGAAAAAAGTCGTTATTTTGTTTTTTATTTTACGCACAAAAAGTTCTCTCGTCACTTCATAACATTAAGGTTGAACCACTGTAGTCACATGACTGTTTTAAATATGTCTCTAGTAGCTTTCTGAGCATTGAAAGTGTTGATTGTATTGCTGTTAATGCAGGCCTCACTGAGCCATCGGATTTTATCAAAATTATCTTAATGTGTGTTCTGAAGATGAACGAAGGTCTTATGGGTGTGGAACGACATGAGGGTGAGGAATTAATGACAGAATTTTTATTTTTGGGTGAACTAACCCTTTAAAATCTTCAAGTGTGTGGGCAGCCTAAGACGAACACTACTGGTGGAGCACGTTCAACTCCTCGAGGAAGCTGGATGTGATCATTATGATGTATTCTTGAGACTGACTGAAGAAGCTTTGTTCTTCCTTGATTCTCACCTGAGGGATAGTAGTCAGCGTTTGCACGAGTGCGTTCAGCTCTCGAGGGCATTGAAGACACTCATAGTGATGCAGACTCTGTTCTCACTTGATTCTCAATAATCTAGTGTTCGAACGGAGCATGTTTCAGTCACGTGTAAACTGATTTTTTAAAAGGCATGCTACAGTATTATGGTAGTTACTGCTTACAATATTGCAAACAACTATAGTATACACGATACTATAGTTGTTTGCAATATTGTGAGCAGTAATGACATTGAAGCCCATGTAAATAAAGTTGTCTTAACTGAGAGAAAGAGAGAGAGAGAGAAAGAGGCTCTGTTAGAAATACAGGGAAAATCTGACCACTGTGTGTGTGTGTGTGTGTGTGTGTGTGTGTGGCGTTCTGACATGTGTTTCTGAAGTATCTTCATCCCTGAGGGTTTCATTACTATGTTTCTAAAAGAGACCCGTTTTAAAGCTTAATGTCCTCACATCACTCTCTCTGTCTTTCTCGCCGTCTTCCTCCAGCTTTTCTGTGTGTAATTAAATGTTTGATAAACCGTGTGTTCAACAGTCAGTGTCCTCAACCTTTCATTCATTTGTACCTATAGTGAACACCTTGAGAATAATGGATTCAATCTCCACCTCGATCTCCCTCTCTCTGTCAGGATCTGAGAGATTACATTAGAGATAATCAGGCGTAGATACAGTGTGAAGCCTCAGCTGGCTCATATAATTCACCTCCATCAAGATCATACTGTACAATCATACATTATATATCATTCAAACCTTAAAACCAGCTGATATTTCTATTCTTTTTTTGATTTCATCAGTATAACACACACATACACAGATGATTTTTGCCCTCAGGACTTCACAGTGAACAGCAGCAGGTAATTACTGGTAAGTTCTGTAGAATCACATGGTTATCATCACTTGTATATTTTCCACACTATGATACTGCTCAACACTACTACCCAGCATGCACCACAGCAGGCAGGCACAGCTGTAGTTTGGGGCATCAGGTGCTGCTTTATGATTCTGAGGGGGTGTGAATGAAATTAGATAACCTGCACAGACTCTGAACAACACCACAGACGTTAGATTAGTTTGTTAGAGACAGCACAGATCCTGAAAGTCATGCTGTACAATGTTTTCACTTGAATAATTTAGGCTGACAGTATTTTTTTTTTATTAACATATTTGCCATCTTTCACCAATTGACTGACTTTTCTGTGACTTTTCCAATCCTTTATGATTACTGGATAAAGATTTTTATAAATCCTTTTATATAGACTGCACTGACAGATTTTTAGACAATGAAATATTTTAGAGTCGAACAAGTAGGAAAAAATATACATTGAATATACATTTCCATGACTTCATAAGACTTGTGAATTTTCGAAACCCTGTTTTAGTTTGCTTGTTTTGTTGAGTGTATTTTGAATTTCTGGCATTGAAACATATTTGTGCAGATGTATTGTAAAATATACTAGTGTAAAGGATATAAAAGCAATATATGATCTGGGAGAAAATTAATTTAACGTAAATAAGGCCTAGTCAATAATGATCACAATGCAGCACTCCTTTTCTTTTGCAGTGATTTATTCAGTTGTTTCACAATAATTCAAACTACTATTAAATATTTGTAATTTTTGGCAAAATTTTACAGTGTATGTATTTGACAAAATGTCACTATTAAAATGTGACCCTGGACCACAAAACCAGTCATAACAGTCCATTTTTGGAAACTGAAAAACTGAATAAATAATCTTTCCATTGATGTATGGTTTGATAGGACAATATTAGGCAGAAATAAAAGTATTTGAAAATCTGGATTCTGAGGGTGCAAAAAAATCTAAATATTGAGAAAATCGCCTTTAAAGTTGTCCAAATGAAGTCCTTAGCAATGCATATCCACTCACAAAAATACATTTTTTGATATATTTACAGTAGGAAATTTACAAAATATCTTCATGGAACATGATCTTTACTTAATATCCTAATGATTTTTGGCATAAAAGAAAAATCAATGATTTTGACCCATACAATGTATTGTTGGCTATTGATACAAATATACTTATGTGCGACTTATGACTGGTTTTGTGGTCCAGGGTCACATAGGAGGAAATTAACACAATTTTGCAAACATACCTTTTGTAGATGGCATTGAGGGTTGTTACTTTTGTGGTTATTTTATTTAGTATATTGAATTAATGCATAATGATGTTAACCTTCTCAGGAAGCAGACTGAAATATCTCCATAGTGGGGAAGTTGTTGCTGGAATGAGTTGTCATGGAAACAGCGTTGGATAGGATCACAGCATTATTTAGCATAATGACAGCTCTTCAGAAAATATTTGTTTAGAGGTTACAGTGGAGAGCGTCTCATTAGATATCCAGACACTGAAACATCCACACTGGGTTTTTTTAATGCTAACATTCATCTTTAGTGCTCTGACTGTATCAGATTTGAGTTTTTAGACTGAATCTGTGTCTACGCCTGCATTGTTGAAAGATAAAGAAACAGCATAACTTTAACTTAAAAGCTTGTTCAGTTGCTGCCTTAAATGTTTAAGTATAATCAAATTTGCTGCACAAATCATTTCAACTTAAATTATATTAAACTGACTTAAAAGTTGAGTTGAATGTCGTTTATTTTTCCCTCAATCTCACTGTGAAAACTGTCTTATACAACCCGAATTCCGGAAAAGTTTTTTAAATTTGAATAAAATGAAAACTAAAAGACTTTCAAATCACATGAGCCAATATTTTATTCACAATAGAACATAGATAACATAACAAATGTTTAAACAGAGAAATTTTATAATTTTATGCACAAAATGAGCTGCTACAGGTCTCAAAATAGTTGGGACGGGGGCATGTTTACCATGGTGTAACATCTCCTCTTCTTTTCAAAACAGTTTGAAGACATCTGGGCATCAAGGTTATGAGTTTCTGGAGTTTTGGTGTTGGAATTTGGTCCCATTCTTGCCTGATATAGGTTTCCAGCTGCTGAAGAGTTTGTGGTCATCTTTGACTTATTTTTCTCTATAGGTGAAAGATCTGGACTGTAGGCAGGCCAATTCAGCACCCGGACTCTTCTATGACGAAGCCATGCTGTTGTAATAGCTGCAGTATGTGGTTTTGCATCGTCCTGCTGAAATACACAAGGCCTTCCCTGAAATAGACATCATCTGGAGGGGAGCATATGTTGCTCTAAAACCTTTATATACCTTTCAGCATTCATAGTGCCTTCCAAAACATGCAAGCTGCCCATACCATATGCACTTATGCACCCCCATACCATCAGAGATGCTGGCTTTTGAACTGAACGCTGATAACACGCTAGAAGGTCTCCCTCCTCTTTAGCCCGGAGGACACGGCGTCAGTGATTTCCAACAAGAATGTCAAATTTGGACTCGTCTGACCATAGAACACTTTTCCACTTTGAAACAGTCCATTTTAAATGAGCCTTGGCCCACAGGACACGACGGCGCTTCTGGACCATGTTCACATATGGCTTCCTTTTTGCATGATAGAGCTTTAGTTGGCATCTGCAGATGGCACGGCGGATTGTGTTTACCGACAGTGGTTTCTGGAAGTATTCCTGGGCCCATTTAGTAATGTCATTGACACAGTCATGCCGATGAGTGATGCAGTGTCGTCTGAGGGCCCATCTTTACTTCTGAGAGACTCTGCCTCTCTAAGACATCCCTTTCATAGCTAATCATGTTACAGACCTGATATCAATTAACTTAATTAGTTTCTAGATGTTCTCCCAGTTGAATCTTTTCAAAATTTCTTGCTTTTTCAGCCATTTGTTGCCCCTGTGCCAACTTTTTTGAGACCTGTAGCAGGCATCAAATTTGAAATGAGCTCATTTAGTGGATAAAAATGTAAAATTTCTCTGTTTAAACATTTGTTATGTTATCTATGTTCTATTGTGAATAAAATATTGGCTCATGTGATTTGAAAGTCTTTTAGTTTGTGCTCCTCTGCCACAGCTCTCAAATCTTGTTCACGTTTGCACATATTCAAATGTGGTGCCTCAGGGTGTCAGCACTGTCAACATGTCTTTTTTGTTATGACATCAAAGTCATTTACTGGTGTTCTGTGTGCTACTGTACAGTCAGATCATCTGTGTGTCATTAAATGGACCGGTTAAAGCACAGTGATCTAAACTCACAGATCACAGAGTTTACAGGTTTGATCTGAGAGTTATTGAATTCCCTCATATTATGCTGAACTTGACTTTGAGCAGCTTCATCTGCTAAACAACAAGAAACCATTTCTTACAGCAAAAGTGCACTCTGCTGTAAAATTGTTGTCTTTACAGTAACATGCTGGAGTAGTCCGGCAAGATATCTATAGGACTGACTCTTTTTGTTGGATATGAATATGGTAGATATATATAAGGCTACTGGAAACTCTTAAATGCTCTGTCCGCATCCTTCGTTTCCATGGAGACACGGCCAGACTCCATCTTCTACCTCCACCCCCACCTTTAGCTAGGGTTGATGAACACTGGATTAATTGCCAATTACCCACCGTTTTTTATCCCCGACTGCATGAAATAATTATGCCTCATTTCCCTTCCATGAATTTTTATGTTTATGACGCATGTTTCAGGGCAAAAGGAACAAATGCAGTCACTCCAGCAGAACAAGCCTAGATTTACCGGCAGATTTCTGTGCAATCAATTAAACACAACTGCAAACAGAAGAGCCGTTCCTCGACGCTGATCTCTCTGTCATGCTGAGATTCAGCTCTGCTGGGCTCCACACTGGCAATCTCTGATCGTCATCAAGAACAAAACAGAATTAATGAAAGTTGAAAGACTGTATTTGAATGCTGTTCACACAAACAAAAGCTGTAATTGTTATTAAAATATCAGGTTTTATATATTCATGAGTTTTATATATTCATCTGTGTTAGATATAGATCCAGTTTGCTAAAGACCCGAATATGTAATAATGATTGGTAAAACATTCATGCATTTAAAGGTGCAATATGTAAGATTTTTGCAGTAAAATATCCAAAAACCACTAGGCCAGTGTTATATATTTTGTTCACTTGAGTACTTACAATATCCCAAATGTTTCCAACTATTTGTAAATTGTGAGAAAAATGCAATTTTAAACAAGGCTCCGGGACATGTGAGGAGTCGCCTGTCAATTGCGTCATACCCGCGTTACCCTCGGTTTCTGCTTCTGTACAGTAGCACACAGAACACCAGTAAATGACTTTGATGTCATAGCAAAAAAGACATGTTGACAGTGCTGACACCCTGCGGCACCACATTTGAATATGTGCAAACGTGAACAAGATTTGAGAGCTGTGGCAGAGGAGCACAAACTAAAAGACTTTCAAATCACATGAGCCAATATTTTATTCACAATAGAACATAGATAACATAACAAATGTTTAAACAGAGAAATTTTACATTTTTATCCACTAAATGAGCTCATTCAAATTTGATGCCTGCTACAGGTCTCAAAAAAGTTGGCACGGGATTTTTTAGATTTTTTTTTTTATGTTGATTTGAAGTGTCAGTTTTTGCATCCATTTTAGTCAAACCTGAACACAGAGAAAGACATTTTGTTACACATAGCATCAAAATTCAACACAAATGAACAGAAATGCTTTATCAGAGCTATATTCAACCTCTTATTTGAGTCTTCTGGCTCAATTTTGCCATATTGTTACAGCCACACCAGTTCATTTGTGTGTGTATAATAGCGAGTTGTGTGTGTAAGTGAGTGTGTGTTTGAGTGTGTGTGTCTGTTTTGTATTCTCAATGTTTTAGAGTGTAACACCTTCCTTGCTGTCCATTTTTTTACTGCATTGTAGCTGATCTGTAGAATGTACACACAAAAAACTCTCTGTATTTTCATATTTTTGCCTATTTCCCATTCATTTCCTATATGGCAGCCATTTTTTGACTGCGAAACGTGACTATTTTTTTTTTTACAACCATCAAGTCCACAAAATGTTTTGGGGTCACATAGTGACTGCCATAAAAGTCACCGAGTTCAATTCCGATGAAGTAGTGAATTTTAAAATTTCCAAACATTTTTAAAATTAAATTTTTTTTTTTTTTTTGAAAAATACTGAAGTGTAAACTCTAGCTCTCATTGGCACGTTTGGTTTCATTTTAATTTCTATTTCCTAGGACATTTATTCCCTGGTCTGTATTCCGTTCCTGTTTCCTTTGTTCCAGTTCCAAGTTTGTTTCTATGGTTACTTATTGTTTTCACCTGTGTCTTGTTTATTCCCTCGTTTTTTGTCTTAATGCTAGCAGATGTAGAGCTGCTGTGTTTCTTTCTCCTGTGTTCTGGTTCTGGCATTCAATCAGTTCTTGATTATTTGAGTATATGAAAAAAATCAAAATATATCACAGTTTTGAATAAATACTACACATAAAGAATAGCTAAATGATCATTTTGAGAGCCTGGTATGCTGTAATATTATATATCGTCATTGTGAATTCTGAATCATCAGTAATGCACAAGTGTATAGACTGCTACAGAATATCTACACACTTCACATGTCTAGTCAAATGCATGTAGATGAGAATATTTAAATCCAGAGGTCAGGTTAGCAGTAATTGTTCATAAATGTGACAGAACTTGCCACTGATCTTTCCTGACACTGCCGTCTGCTTCAGTTCTCATTATGCCACCAATATGTGAATGTTATATGCATTGTAGACTACTGGGTCTTCAGATCAAGTCGACCTGGACATCTGAGGGTACCGCTGAAACCATTTACTGCTGCCATGACAACTGAAGAGCAAATCTGAGTGGAAAACAATCCAATCGGTTAGACGGTGACCTGTACACGACGGATAATAAAAATATGATTTTTTTTTTTTTTTTTTTTTTAAATAAAATCCTACAAATTGTTAGTTAGCACAGAGAATCCCCCATAATTCCTCTAAAATAATGAGATTCATAATTTGAAAAAATAATATTAACAGTATTTTATTGTAAAAAAAGTATATGTATTGATTTGTTAAAAAAATGTCTTTAAAAATATAAGATATATGAATATAAAATATATTATAAATATAAAATTATACATAAATTTTATTCATACTTAATTTTAGTACAGTACAATTACATGAATTGTCTAATATAATATAATATAATATTTATCTACTGTATCTGGTAGAGTAACAGTTAACTAATTAACACATAATTGTTTTCTCTATCTATGTTTAGTTAGCTTTCACTTTTCCTTTACAAATTACAGCTGCAATTTCAGAAATATTTAGTAAATTCGTCAGATTCATAGTTTAACCTAACCTTGTGTCTTCATGAGTTTATTTGAAGGGCCATTAAGATGACAGTACTTAAAATATTTATCCACTGGAGGGAAGGGATACCATTTCAATGCCATCAGACATCTAGAATGAAAGACAAAACAGAAGATGACAGAGGGTGATAGAGACTCAGGGTTTGGCTGGTTAGCCCCTGCTGGTAGAGGCTGGAACTACATCATTTTGGGGGCAAATATAAAAATCCATTTGTTTGGATCCGTTAGTAGCTCAATTTTCATCATCCCTCTTAGGGTATGTAAACTTGATCTCAACTCTACTGTGCCAGTCAGTGGTATTTAATATTTTTCAAACCTCAAAACTCCCGAGAGACTCTTTGACAACATATTTTTTAAAGTTTATTCAATTCAACTGGTTATTCAGAAAGCATCAGTCTGAAGACTCTCACTCCACAGTCACTTGTTTCCTGTGCCTCTTCTCATAGCCTGTGGTTTTCCTCAAGGCCACAGTAAATGCCAAGCTGAGCATAGCTGCATCTTTTCTGCTGTAATGAACAATGAAAGCCTGATCATATATAGCACCGAACGCCAGGCCACAGGCTAACTTCACCCACACAACTCAACACACAAGTTGTAGTTTCTCACACACTACACATGTGTGTTTTACATAAGGTTTCATTCTGAAGGCATGTTTGCATCAGTCAAATCTGTATAGACAGTGTTCTCAACAACAGCAGTGAACACATCCAAATGCACTAATGAAAATGCAAATTAATCTATCCGTGCCCTGACTTTAAAATTTAAAAATGAACAAAATTCCATTATAGAGTGAGTATATAAAGTCAGTGTTCAAATTTGTGTTCTTACCTTATTCTGATTCAGCATGTTATGAAGGATGTATTCTTAGAAACCTGTAGGCCTATGTACACTGTAAAACAGTGATATTATCAAAACATCATGGCAACATATGTTTTTCGTCACTGTAACTCGTCAAATTAATTTAACAGTACACTATGTAACTTTTGGCCCTCTTTAGCGGTTAAAATATAAAAACTTTGCATTTTGCAGAAGAACATTGTTTTGGTTGTGCTTCGGCTCTAAACACTCGATAACGTCCACTGTGATTTCAGACACCACTACAAATGTCTGTTCCCTTAAATAGTGCCCTATGTAAGGGTATAGGGGGCGATTTTGGACACAGCCAATTGAGTGGACTCATTCCATTGGTCAAAGTCTGTTCAAATAAACTTGACGAAGTTGAACGCACTTCAAAATGGCGGTGAAGAGCTTAGGGTGCATGGCTGGTTGGCTGGTCTTAATCTGGATGTAGCTGGTCAAGCTGGTTTCCCATTCTGACCAAACTGGTGTTCAGCTGGTTTTAGCTGGTTGGTCAGCTGGTTTCCCAGCCAAAACCCCTCTAAAACCAGCCTGCCAAACCATCTATGACCAGGCTAGAAAAACAGCTAAGACCAGTTAATGGGGTGGTTGATTATGATTTCACTTTTTTACCTTTAGTTGTGTAATGTTGCTGTTTGAGCATTAACAACATCTGCAAAGATTCAACTTACGAAGAAAGTGTAAAACTCTCGCAGTTCAAAAAGTTTACGCTACGTCCGACACTTTCCCTATTCAACTTACGGAAAAAGCTTAACTGACACGACGCCAGTTTACACTTTCTTTGTAAGTTGAATATGGAAGGCAGTCTGGCAGAAGCTAGATATTTTACTTCATATATTGTTAAATATTATTATTTTTATTTTTTATTTTTTTTACACAAATGCATCGCTTTGCTTCAGAAGGACTTTATTAACCCCCCGTAGCCATGTGCAGTATATGATGGATGGATGTGGATGGAGACACTTTCTTCAGCTCATACTCGTTGATCCCGCTCACTGCCATTATAAATCTCAGATGCGTCAGGATATTTATTAATATAACTCTGACTGTGTTTATCAGAAAGAAGAAAGTCATGTACACCTAGGATGGCTTGAGGGTGAGTAAAGCTTGGGGTAATTTTCATTTGAAAGTGAACTAATCCTTTAAGCCCTCATGTTTGCCATGCATCTTGGTCTAGTGTTGATGTTGTAACCTACTGTTGATGAGTGCTATGTTCCTGTTTAAAGTCAAGTTGCCAAGCCAGAGCTTGTTCACGTCATGACCGCCAAGCCTGAGCCTCATCACGTCATGACTGCCCCGCCTGAGTCATCAGTCAAGATGGCCGCCACACCTGAGTCATCAGTCAAGATGGCCGCCACTCTTGAGTCCTCAGCCAAGATAGCTGCCACGCCAGAGCCTCCTCACGCCACTGCCAGCACAACAGAGCCTTGTCATGCCACGCCAGAGCCTATTTTTACCATACTATGGAAGTCAATTGGGCCCGTCAACTGTTTTTTTTTTACCCATATTCTTCAAAATATCTTCTTTTGTGTTCAGCAGAAGAAAGAAAAGAATAAAGGTTTGGAACAATTTGAACAACTTTCATTTTTGGTTTAACTATCCCTTTAAGTTATAATACAAGTCTTGTGGTTAGTTTAACATGATGCTATCCTGATCAAGCTTTCCTCCTGCTAAGAAAAACAATCAGCACAGTTTTATCTTCTGCCAGACCCACCACACCATTTCAAATAACTTCCTCTGCACAGGTGCTTATTATTGATATCCATATATGGAGCAACTAGAGGTTAGTGTTTTCTGATAAGCATAGTCCTGCTGGCAGATCGTATTGTTACTTCACCATCTAAATGGTAGCTAATGATATAGCACTAGTATATGAGATTAACATATATAAATATTTGTGAATCTGAAACTTGGAGTCTGTAAAAATGTTTTCTAGTGCCTGGTATGGATCGAATCCAAAGATCAATGTTTTTGTCTTCACCATTACTTTTCCCCGCTGACAGTCATAAATAGATGAGAGGAAAAGTGGCTGAAACAGATGAATAGTTTTAGAACAGAGCTTTTGTGCACAGATGTTATTTGTAGAAGTGCACCCAGGACTTCAGTAAATAATTAAAGGCACACCATTAGAAAGAGTCTGTTCCCCGTGACCTGTGCTCCGTAGAGCTGTCATTAATGAGCACAGCTTCTTATGCATTGTGTGCTGTGGATCATTGTATGTTAGGATTGTTTATGGCTGGAGAAGGTCAAACTGTCACTGTGACACAGGTGATGACGCTAATCTCAGCGCACTGGTCTCTCTCCTCCAAGTAAATCTAAAAACATATTTTAAGTGCATTGACACACTTCAAAAGGAAAAAATGCCTTGTCCAAAAATCCCCCAAATAACCAATCCAATGCATTTTCTCAAAAGTATTCAAAGAAAAACTGTTCATTTTTAATTAGAAACTGAAGATTTTGGAGTATTAATGCAGACTGTCACTAAAGCAGGAATGCTGGTGTTCAGAATATCAGCACCACGGTTGAACCGACAGCTGCTCTGTCTGACACTGTCACACCACCCAACTAAATCTCACACCAAATAATGACAATGCAAAATAATAAAATTAATTATTAGGACAGGTCTGAAGCACCAAGACCAGTCAAATTTCTTCCTGCACTTAGCAAGATGTTTGTGCCTCCAAACCAGTGTCCAATTTAACTTCTGCTAAGTGCCAAATGCGGGTACATTTTCTATTTAGCCAGTGCATTTTGTAAAAGATGGACCATAATTTCATTGAAGAGCCTCTGTCAGTAACGTCACTTACATTAGAGAAACGTGTGCTTATAAGACAATTTTGAAAAATGACAGAGGCCACAGAGCAAACTGCAGTGGGAATGAACATGAGAAGTTTTACATGAAATGCTTTAAAGAATTTAATAGAATGTATTAGGGTGAGTATCTGGATAATTTGATGATATTGAAAATGAATTGTTGGATCCTCAAAAACTCAAATATGTGCAAAATCTCACTCCAAAATTGGCAACCCTGATATTTAGACCAACAACATGATTGTGAGTGTGATATTGCTTTCATTCAAACGTTGAATATTGTTACCAGAGTTAATATTAAGCAGTTAAGCAGCTTATACTTTTGTCACAATATTGCCATGTATGTTTTCTAATTTTGATCCTCCAATGGACAGTTCCAAACAATGTCAAATCTGAATCAAATGGTGCATCTCAGAGCAACACACACTGGCTACATTTACATGCAACCAAATAATCTGTTCCAATATCATAATTGGATTGACGGCTCAATCGATTGAAAAGCAAAACTGGAAAAGACTGCGCATGTGCAATGACGTAGAAATGGCATAGTGATGTGCAGAACGAGCTGCAGTTGTTAAATAAAATGTCAGAACTGTCCTGTTATTCTAAAATTCTCCTAACACTCATCGTCTGCCCAACTAAACCACACACTGATCACCATAACGGTGACTACAAACTTTATTATTTTCAATCTCATCCACAGACACTTTATTTTGGGTGTGGCAAAGGATGTTTTTACTGATTGATAAATATAAGCAGCACGGTACAACGGTTCATGTGCTCGTCGTCTCCTAATCAGGACCTGAAATAGATAAATATTAAGTCTGCTCTTTAAAACAAAGAAAATAAGCAATGTAGGAAAATAATATGTGCAAACACTGGAAAACTGTATATTCGTGCAGTGTGCGCATGATGAAAACGCAATTCCGATTTAAAGCTTGTGACATATAAACGTGCACATCAACCCGATCACTTTATTTAGCGTTCATGTAAACACTACGTTCGGTTTCATCAATCGGAATGAACATAGCCATTGAATCGGTTGAGTGAATGATTCAGTGACTTACAAAGAAAGTCACTTGTCGCCACCTACTGGCGTAATAATGCAACCTGCATAAAGGGTCACTGCAAAAATCAGTCTGTCTGGAACAAACCCAGATAACGGAATGATAATGACACAAACACTGAAAAGACTGAATGCTTATATCAGGACGCTTGAAATGCTGCTCAGCCAAGAAGAAATCAGATTAAGCTTTACCAGTGCTGCTGTGCACTTGTAAAGCTTAATCTAACAAGTGCTGTTAGACTGAATTCTTTCATTGTTTACTTTTCTGCATTTCACTTCTACTTTTATTTCTGGACATCTGTGTTTTTGCACTTTTTTTCTAACTAGCACTGTAATTCATACACTGCTTACAGGACAATGTAACAAAATTGGTCTTATTTTTAGTAATGTAAATTTTCGGTGTGCTCCCCGTTATTTTTAAAATGTTTTGGCACTTGTATCATTGTTTATGGTGTCATAGCAGAGTGTGGCCGTGCAGTTGAAATTACAGTGGTGGTTCTGTTATAAGAATCCTGTCCTCTGGTTCTGAGATTCACGGTGGCAGCGGCTGAACAATGGTTTGAAACACGCATGTAATAACAGCATTGGGTTGCCATGGGTTACAGCCTCCGGTTTTCGTGAGAGCAACTATTGTATTCTGGAATTCTTAAAGTGCTTCTCCTTGTCTCTGTTAAAAAGGACGTTCCCCCCCCCTCATTCTTGTCACTTAAATAATCTGAGACAAACATGATGAAGTGTTTAGGGCTGTCAAAACAAATGAGATTCTTTTCTCCCAATTTAATCCTTAACTATTGAATCAGTCCTATTTATAATTGAACTGTTCTTTTGAAATAAGATCATCTACTAACATGCTGTGCCGCTATTTCTCTTGTGGTATAGATGTAGACTGCTGTGTTCATCTGATTTATTGTGGTGTAAATGAGCAGTGAGACTCCTCCGTGTGTGGAGGATATTACATGTCTTGATTAATGCACATGCTCACTCTTTAGTGATGTTGCTTCTAGCACCAATTGAAGTAGGTGGTTAACAGCTTTTTCAGTGTTTTTAACAGGCACAGATTACGCTGTGGTGTCTTTAAATACTGTATGTGATTAGGTTTTGTGTCATATACACTTGGACAGGAGATGGAGCTTGATTATAACTGCACATGTAGACACATTTAATGACTGTCTCGAGTCACTCCTCAGCAACCTTCTCTCTCAGGATAATGAACTTTCCCTAGATATAGTGCTGCTTGAATGTTTGTGAACCCTTTAGAAACGTATACAAAGACAACCTATTCAAACAAATGAGACAAAAATATATACTTTTTTGAGAAAAATTATCCAGTATTACATATCTGTGAGTGGCAAAAGTATGTGAACCTCTAGGATTAGCAGTTAATTTGAAGGTGAATTTAGGCTCCACCTGTTCTGAGATGTTTTCAATCAATGAAAAAGAAAAGTCTGAACTTCACAACGTGTGTTTGTGGAAGTGTATCAGAGCACAGACGAAGAAGATTTCTGAGGACCTCAGAAAAAGAGTTGTTGTTGCTTATCAGACTGGAGAATCTCTGAAGAGTTTGGACTCCACAAATCCACAGTCAGGCAGATTGTGTACAAATGGAGGAAATTCAAGATAATTAAGGGTAGATTTCATGCATGGATTATCATAACCTCAGTCAGGATTTTTTCCCTATGTGTTTTTGTTGCTCTTAGGGCATGAAAAACAAGATTTGAAATGTAATTTATTTTTACATATTGTTTTCAAAGAGAATTCCAGATGTTCACTTGAATGGACAGCATGCATTTATGGTTTAAACTGAAGAGATACTGTATTAAACATAATACAGTAACACAGCAACATTGTGTGTATTTAACAAATCAATAAAATTTTATAAAATTTTGTAAAAACTATAACATATATACAAAAAAATATAAATGCGAAATATTGCAAATGCAATTGAACTTTATACAAGTTGAACTTCATGTATCTTTGATAGAATCACGTCCTCATGTTCTGATATCAGAGATCTCTACAGCCTGTCAAGGTAAAACTGTGGAAACCCAATTCAGATGCTCCCTCCACTGTACCAGAGTATGTTGATTTACCCTGATAATTTTGATTATGTTGAAGATAGACATTTCTACCATATAGCTGAGAAAACCTAGCGATCAGGTGTTTTCAATGTGTTGAGGGTAACGCATTATAAGT
This sequence comes from Hypophthalmichthys nobilis, assembly GCA_037950665.1. Taxonomy (NCBI): domain Eukaryota; kingdom Metazoa; phylum Chordata; class Actinopteri; order Cypriniformes; family Xenocyprididae; genus Hypophthalmichthys; species Hypophthalmichthys nobilis. Next base: position 32,336,452 of record CM075469.1, read on the forward strand.
AACATGCATAAAGTAATCAGATTACTTTTTTGATGTTATGAGTAAAGTAATGTATTACAAGTAATGTGCATTACATAATCAAATTACTTTTTGATCTAACAAGTAATACATTACAAGTAACATGCATTACATAATCAGATTACTTTTTGATGTTACGAGTAAAGTAACTGTGATATGACTCATTAGATATTGCTTGAAGCTACAGTATTTTTTACCTGCAAGAGTCTTCTAGGATAGAAAGAATGGATGGATATTCTGGAGCAACTTGGGATTTCTGACTGGCCATCGGCCATCTTGGTTTGGAGGGGGGGGGAAATTGACATTCAATGGCTTGCCACTTGGTGGCAATGTATAGGATGATGCGCTAGGGTCCACTGTAGAGGCTGATGTGCAACTATGCAATCAAAACCCATGCATATGCAACAAAACGCTTTTGTGACCTCCGTGCATGAAAGGGTTAAATGAGAAGCGTCATGTTTGGGGAAAGAAAAACACTGCATTCCTTATCCCCTGTGTGAAACAAGGGATGGTGGTAGTATAATGGTTTGGGCCTGTTTTGCTGCATCTTGGCCAGGACGAATTGCCATTATTGACGGAACAATGAATTCTGAATTATACCAGTGAATTCTAAAGGAAAATGTCAGGACATGTATCCGTGAACTGAATCTCAAGAGAAAGTGGGTCATGCAGCAAGACAACGAGCCCGAGCACACAAGTCGTTCTACCAAAAAATGGTTAAAGAAGAACAAAGTTCATGTTTTGGAATGACCAAATCAAAGTCCAGACCTTAATCCAATTAAAATGTTGTGGAATGACTTGAAGCAAGCAGTTCATGTGAGAAAACCACCAACATCCCACAGTTGAAGCTGTTCTGTACTGAGGAATGGACTAAAATTTCTTCAAGTCGTTGTGCAGGACTGATCAGCAGTTACCAACGTTTAGTTGTCATACAGAGTTCACATACTTTTGCCACTCACTGATATGTAATACTGGAGAATTCTCAATAAATAATTGACAAAGTATATATTTTTGTCTCATTTGTTTGATTGGGTTCTCTTTGTCTACTTTTACGACTTTTGTGAACATCTGATGATATGGTCATATTTTTTCAGAAATATAGAAAATTCTAAAGGGTTTACAAACATTCAAGCAGCACTGTATATTTAAATGGCAGTCTTTTTCTCAGCGCTAAACCCATTTGAGTACTTTTATTAATTCCAAGATGAACAAAAAGCGAACAAAAACACCCCACAGGGAAGAAAAACAGTCCCAACAAACAGAGAGGATTGATGTCGTCAAGCTGGGGAAGAAGAGCCTCACGAAGCAGGCTTGGAGCAGGAATCTACTGAAAGACCAATATATTGAGATCAAATATCGCATGTTACCCCAAAAAGAAGTTCCTTGTCTGTATAGATTATTTGGTATTTGATTATACAGTAATTTCATTATATTATGATCAATAGTGATCATGAACAAATGTTCACTAGTAGTAACAGTGTGAGAGAAGAGGGGAGGATGTTTACATGTTGTGAGTGTGTTTTCCTGGAGGACACAAGAGCACTCATTAAAATTCCTGCAATATTCCTGTGGTCCTTCTATAGATGACACAAGAGCATTAAAAGATGAGCCTGGGAGAAGGGAGAAAGAGAGTTTATTTAAGAGAGAGAGACTAGAGTCACATTTAATCCACTTTACACTCAGTCATTAAGCAAACGTGGTTTTAAAACCAATTTACAGGCAGCTATATCAATCAGTGTGATGATACACTCCACTTTCATCATGTCGGAGGTGAGAATGCTGGCTGGAGAGGGTAAGGAGTGAAGGGGAAAGAGGATGTGTGGGAAAACAGAGATAAAAGAAAGAGTCTGACAAAGAGGATAGATTCAGACAGATACTGAGGACAAGAGGAGAGAGAGTGGAAGAAGCTTCATTCTGATGCTGTACGCCTATCTGACTGGATTAAGAGAGGAAAACTCTTGTGCTGTACATGGGGAAACAATGAATTAATTAGAAATAATAAATGATAAGAAGAAGATGATGAAGAATGAGTAAGATGAAAACATTAACACTAAATACAATAAACAACACAATATTGAGTTGTTAAAGTTAAATGTCACACTACTTGAGTTGCTATAACTGATGTTTTTTGAGTTATGTACTGATTCAACCACAAGGGGGCATAAGGGCAGTGTTGCCAAGTCCGCGGTTTTCCCGAAGAATTGACCCTTTGCCGGGAGTTTGATTGACAAGCGATCTAACCAATCATAACGCCGAATCCGCCATTTTGTCCAACAAAGCAGTCAGGAATTAGAAGATTAACCTCGGTGGACTTGAACTTGAAAAATGGCGTGTACTGACGTCTTTCCGCGTTTTAAACAACATTCCTTCTCATGTTCATTCATGTTTATTTGATGCTATAAATGAACTAGTAGGAAGAGATCGGTTCACGAGCCTCTTGAGCTGAGGCGCTACAGCAATCTGTCAGACACATTAAAGAGCCACAAAACGTTTTTTATTGATCAAATTTCTTAAAAAATTACACAATTTGAAAGCTGGGACTTTGTTTAATATCATAAGTAACCTGCTCTGTGTTGTCTGTCGACATGTTGTCAGTGTCCTCTTTGCTCCGCAATGTATTTTTCACTGTGTGTGGCGTGACAGCGCCATGGCTTGTCGGACAAAGCAACAGTAACTAAGGGGGGCGGGTCTTTGCGAAGGGTCAGTTGGGCTACTGTAGCCGCGGGTTGTTTTTCATATCCGTGGGTTGAAGCGACCTCAACTAACATGATGTTTATCCCCTGGAATGCTAATTTCACCCCGCCAAAAATGCAGATTCCAACTTGTGTGGAGAGATTGTTGCAATACACCAACAGCAAAAATTCAGGATTCATACAGAACTTAGAGTATATCACCCATGATTTCAGTCACTCTGAGTTCAAGCATTATAGATGGAAAGTCAGAGAGATCGTTTCAGAACAAGCTGCTCACAGCATGTGAATGTCACATGTATTCTGTTAGTTCCGATGTATCCGTTTTCACAGTTCCTCTCTTTTAATTGGCTGTTTATATCTGTTTCCTTGTGCCTTGTTTTGTTTCTCATTTTCTTTGTGTATTTAAAGCTCTTATTTTCCATTCTGTTCTTTGTCAGTTCTGCTGTTTGGTTATTTTGCTGAAGCTGTCATGTTTGTGTTATCCACTGGATTGTTTTTTTCCTGGAGTTTCCTCATGTTTCAGTAGATCCACGCCACAACTATCTCCAAGACTGCACAGGCTCCTTCTGTTTACAACTAAATATGGATTCATATATCTGTATTTTGCTCTTTCTCAATGCTTGGTGGTCAAGAAAGATAAATAACTGAAAAACAGACTCTTAATTGAGTTACCACCATGAGCTGAGCTCAGATGACCAAGCGTGTGTGTATGTTTGTGCGTGTATATGCATAATATGATGCTCAGAATCCATAAGAAACTTGCTCAGACAAGAGTGCTTTCAGCTTGAAATATTTACACAGTGATGAAATATTTAAACAGTGTGGCGTGATAGGGATTCAGTCTCGGTTGAGTTGGACCTGTCCTGGATCCTGTGCCTGTTTTGGGAATTTTCAGCATTTGAAATATTAATTGTGATTCAAAAGTATGATCTCAGACATTTAATTCCTGTTGAGTTTAACTGGGACAAAATAATGCTCTTGTTCTGGTGTTCAACACAAACATGAAGATTGCAACAGAGGTGTTTTGAAGTTGGGAATATGTTATATGAATATATTACAAACTGATGCAGATTTGTACAATATGTATTAGATATCACAACCAAATGATTATATTTAGAATTACTAGAACTACTAGGAATGAATAGTATGAGATGAGAATGTTTCCACTCTGATGAACCCTGAGTCTGTCTAGATGTCCAGGCTGTCCTTTGCAGATGGTGTTTCCATTGTGAGGGTCTTTTGACGTCACTTTACTAACTGGCAGGGGTTCTTGTGTTGCTATGGTGAGATTCTGTAACCCCAGTCACAGCGGGTGACGGTAAGACAGGACCTTAATGAGGCACGCAAGCAAACAAAGGTTCTTCTCTCTGAGAGACAACTCTAATTAAGAGGAAACGTCAAAGGATGACATTAAAGGAATGTTAATGAAAATATTTTGTCATTAACTCATTGATTTCTTGCGGTCACATTTGGCCGTAAATGGCTTGATTATACATGGTATATACGATAACAAATTTACTGTTTTTTATCTAAAATTTGGAGGAAAAAACACTAAATAAGCTACAAAATCAAAGTGTTTGTAATAATCGTGACGTATGTGATTCAGCATGGAAGGCATTAGTTGAGCTCTAGTGAAGCGTTTCCCAATCCTGGTCCTGGAAAACCCCAATCCTGCACATTTTTAGATGTCTGAATTCAATAATGGACATGTACAACTTCTCTGCATTAATACAGTTGGTCTTATATCTGTAGAATCTGTGAAAATAACCTTGTTGTTATTACGGTTGCTTTCAAAGAATTTGTTGAATATTCATGCAGAATATTAATGTGAACTTGTAACACCACGGCAATGTTATGATGACATCGAGTAATAACAAAGTGTGGGTATGTGTGGCTGCGTCCAGGAGAATATTACCAAACATGAGCTGTAATATGGAGTACTCTTTGATTTCCATGGAAACAGGATGGAGTGGATTGTCAGTCACACCCTGACTGGTCATATTACTCCAGATGGATCTTCTCTGACTGGGAGATGAATTTGGCAGTACTTTCAGTGATCATCCTAGATCTGCTCGTGTTCACATTGACAGTGGGCCTGGGCTCAAACATGAGCATGCAAGGAATTTAGGGCTGATAAAATAAGCTTGTGTTTTTTTTCTCCAGGTTTCTATGAATTTTGGGGGCTGCTGTCTGGTCTTTTTGCAGCAAGATAATGGAGAAGGATGTGCAGTGATGTGCAACACTGAACTGCTCATAGACTGTGCTGTGGTGGCAAAAAATAAAAAGGTACAGTTTAAAGCAGGGGTGTCCAAACTCGGTCCTGGAGGGAAGGTCTGGAAGTTTCTAGTACACCTAAAAACCTTGATTGGGGTTGGAGCTAAACTCTGCAGGACAGTGGCCTTCCAGGAGCAGGACTGGACACCCCTGGTTTAAAGCCACATGTAAGTTTTAAGTAACATAATCAAATGCTATATTCAGAATTTTTACATGGAAATCACTGCAAGTTTGGTTATTTTATTCATAACACCATAAGTGAAAATAGAAATTATATTTCCCTGTATGGCACTAACAATGGCAGTGCCATAGACTGAATTCCCAAGAAACATACATACTGATAAACTGTATACTTTGAATTGTATTCAAGGGGTCATATGATGCTATTTTAAAAGTTCATTATTTTGTTTATTGGGTGTAATAGAATAGGTTACCATGCTTTAAAGGATTAGTTCACTTCAGAATTAATATTTCCTGATAATTTACTCACCCCCATGTCATCCAAGATGTTTATGTCTTACTTTCTTCAGTGGAAAAGAAATGAAGGTTTTTGAGGAAAACATTCCAGGATTTTTCTCCATATTGTGGACTTTACTGGGGTTCAATGGGTTGAAGGCCCAAATGTCAGTTTCAGTGCAGCTTCAAAGAGCTCTACATGATCCCAGACGAGGAATAAGAGTCCTATCTAGAGAAATCATCGGCCATTTTCTAAAAAAAATTAAATTATATACTTTTTAACCACAAATGCATGTTGGAAAGTTCCAGTTTGGACCTTCAACCCTTTGATCCCAGCTGAAGTCCACTATATGGAGAAAAATCCTGGAATGTTGACTGCAAAACACTATAAAGGAAAAGGAAAACATTACAAACAAAAAACATAATTTGGCCCCTTACAAGGGTGCTGCCAGTTCCATTTAATGTTGTTGTAATGATAATTGTTTTGTTTGAACTCACCATTATGGTGATTAGTGTTGCATTTTGTTGGGACCTCGTATATTTAAAGTTGTGGTGAATAGTAAAAAAGACTTGGTATTATGCGTCAGTTGTTGATTGGATGTTGAGATATGGGCGTGGCACTCAAATGTGTATGCAGATGGGCGTGAGCTCATAGGGGCAGGGTTTAACAGACTAAATGATTGGAGCATCCTGTATACGTCACAAAGAGAAGTGTGACGTTTTACCAGAAGATCCAGTTATGACATTTTGATTAAACATTACAAATTAGGACAAATTAAAAAAAAAAAAAGTGCACAGATTAATTGTTCACAATAATATTTAAGTCATGCATTTAAAAAATAAGGTGAATTTTCATTTAAAGCTCTTTCAGAAAGGTGGTGTTTATAGTAGTTTACTGTCAACCAGAGTTGCAGAAAAATTTTAAGTTACAATACATTTTTGCAGTGTAAATTAAAACGGACCATAAGACTTGATGAGAAAGAAAATTATCTCATTATTTACCTTCATGTATGCTATTTCTTTTCAGTGGATCGCAAAGAGAAAGTCAGCAAAATCTTCATAAAACTCTATTATATTCGAGCACAGTTCATAGTGATGATGTCTGTCATGCTCCAAAAAGGACCAAAACAAAAAACAAAAACAAAACAATAAATAATACAATAAAATAAAAGCAGTCCAAATTTCAAATTCTGTGAACGTGATCTCAGAATTTACTATCAGCTAATATGAAAATGTTTTAGTCTATCATGTTTTAGTCAAGCTACTGAAGCAAATGAGTTGTACTGACTACTTTTATTTTTTGTCCTTTTCTGACATATACAATCTAACTATGTACCGTTTCTGGAAGAGAGCTGTGTGAAAATTCACAGAAAAAGCAGCAGCATATGGACTGTGAGGAGTGTGATGATGAGTAAATGATGACAGAATGGTCAGTTTTGTGTGAGTTATCTCATTAATATGAGTGTTATAATAGACCTAGTTACAGGTAAATTAAATTATGCTTATGATGAAAGTGTGCAACAAAGCAGGACATTATCTGGAAAGGTTGTGTTTATTCTGAGAAACATAAATTATACATTATACAAGAGATAAGTTCTCTTCAAAAATATCAGTGTGTGTGTTTTAAACAATAAATTATTTAAAGTAAAATAACTAGCAGTGCTGGTACAACACACATACTGTACTCAAACAGACAATAGATCCTGTCTGAATGATAACAAAAACAATACAAACACATTTGAACAAGTTGCACTAACCTGTTAGTTACTGAAATGTTTGCTCTACCCATACTTTTATTTACCATTACAGCTCACTTTTTGTATTTCAAATTCATGGTGAAATATCATTCTGAAAATCCAGTGAAAGAACAAAAAAGCAGCACAACTGCTTAAGCTTTCTGTTCAAAAACTGTATTGCAGGCGAACAGCGAAGGCCAAAAGCCTGTGGATTGACAATTGACACTGGCTCAGTTTTAAAATCTGGTCTCTGAGGTGCCTCTCTTCAGACTGCTGCTCATAAACTCATCATGCTCAAAGCTCAAGTTATTGTGAGACCTGGAGATCATTAGAAGTTTCTCCTTTTTAGTGTAGTCCTTCTTCACGGCCACTGGGGGCACTATAAGCCTGTCCATAGGGTCCTCTTTGTCCTCCAGCTTAGTGTATCCTTTACTATTACTGCGGTCCAATCTGGGCCAGCTAGGGTGTTTCCTCTGTTCGGGTTGGACAGTCAGCATTGTGGGAGCTCTCTCTAAATCCAGAGATTTGGAATGGGCTGACAACATGTGGAGGGAGTTATTAGAGCCGAAGTCTTTACGTGCCGCTCCAGGTGACAGGTATCTACCGCTGGTGGAGCCAGGAGACAGTGAGGAATGGGAAGATGTGGAGGTAGGGGATTCGGTGGCCGAGTTGCTCCGGAGCAGCTGGGCGCCCCGAGGCTTGAAAGCTTTGGCGACATCGGGAACGGGGACTGTCAACGACTCCATTGACGGAGGTCTGGAGTGTACCCTGTTCTGCTCCAATTCCTCCGTGATGCTATCGATGTCAGGCTCGTCGATGACGCAGTTGTTGAGTTTGATGACGGGCAGCGTGAAGGCGCTGATGGAAGAGGAAACGATGGAGCGCGTTTGGCATTTCTTGAGCGCGCCACGCTTATCCTCCCACCGACGAACACCCTCATCCTGGAACCCAAAGATACATTCAGAACGGTCCTTGTAGGAAGGCGACAACAGGCCAAATCCGCCTCGGGCTTCACTCATCAGACCCTCATCGTCCTCAGCCGAGCTGGTCCTGTGGGAGAACCGGATGTCACCATCCAGACCGGAGAAGGACATTAGCGTGTTTGCTGCGAGCCGTGAGGCAAACTGGCCATCCAGACCGAAGGAACGGATCTCCGTGTCCGCGTAGGGACCCACGTAGGCCCCGTTCGTACACTTCTGCTCCTTAATCCGCAGGCTGTGAATGTCTATGACGGTCGAGTACATGTCCCTCATGTGGATGATCTTTGTCTCACGATCCCTGTTCTCATGTAAGATGGCATTAGCACAGATGAAGATAAAAATCCCAATTCCCATGGTGAAAGGACCCAACATTTTCATCTTCTCGGAATGCAGGTGCTGCTCCAAGAATTGCGCGATGGAGCCCACCTGCGTATTGTTCATGGACAAATTGCTCTCTGGTATCTTCTTGTGGTCCTTATGAGGCCAGTATCCAAGAACAGCCATTGCAATGCCTGCCATGAGGATCAGCACTCCCAAAACCAGGAAGAATCCTGAGGCTGAATACAGGCGGATCTTCCCTCTCACCACCACCACATCAGCTCTAGGTTTACGCTTGGTGCTTTTCTTCTCCGGTGCATTGGCTGGGCTCTGGATTGGCAGATGATACTGAGAGCGGGTGGAGTCTTGTCTTTTCAGTGCCGCGAGCCCCGTGATCACCCCACCTGTGGCAATCATTGCTATAGCAATGCAAGCCTGCAAATAAAGGAATAAACAAGTGTTTAAGTAAGCAGGAGGCTTCAGCCAGTCTTATTTTTGATCTCTTATCTCAGTACAGCTCTAGGTGTTAGGAAAATGTGTTTGCTGAATGCTGGTTTAAGCACTGTTGGGGCTATTGTGAATCTTTTTAAATCACAGCATTATGTTGTTACCCTTGCCTTGCTTTATACACAGAGCAAGCAAAACAAAGTCATGCATAATTATGAAGTACACAAAAGAAAGAGAACAATGAATCAACATTACAATATAACAAATCACAGCATGATGGAGCTTTAAGAAGATCTCTCCATGATCCTTGCACCATTGTAAATGCAAATGTTTGAAATCAATGATAAAATAATTCTATAAATAAAAGACTGAAGCATTAGTCAAGAGTGACTGCTCTATTTACAAGTCTGGCAATGTGATTTTGACAGCCAAGGGAAATCAAGTATGCTGACACAACAAAAAAACTATATACAAATAAATTCTTTTATCAAATCCAAGAGATATTATGTATCAATTTACTAATCTGCTAGGAAAGAGCAAGTAAACTGGAATGTAAGACATGCTGCTGCACATGTAACATACATGTATTAACCCCGTAGCAGATCTATACAGGTGGAGCTGGGGAAGGTGGAGGGTTTCTGAAAGCACGCTGCAGACTGCTAACAGCAACATTACCGGTATTTGTCTGAATGTTGAACCGCAGCTCATTGGATGCAACAGCAACCAATCAGCTGTGCTATGTAGATAAAGACGTGATCGATACCGAATGAGTTAAAGACCTATCAGCCTGTGCCATCTAGTTTCATGCTAGAACTAGGTAATTAATAATGTTTATTTAGTTTAAAGTAATGAAAATGATTTTAGTTTTAGTTAATAATAACCCTGCTCACTAGGCCCTGTACACCTACATGTGCAATCCTACACCAATCCTTATACTTTTTTTTTATATGTTGTCCATTTATTGATTTGCAAGTAAACCCTTAAACAACATATTTATGTTGGAGACAGCCTTGTGGTCAGCAATGCTTTGGCTGACCTGAATTTCAGTCCTATCTGTTCCTGTCTCTCCTGTCCTATTGCTTCCTGTTTCTTCTCAAACTCTCCTGCCAAACAAAGGCAAAAAATCCCCAAAATATAACTTTAAATTTTTATTTATTTATGTATATTTTATAGTGACCTGACTTTTGAGTGACATTACAGCACATTCTTGAGTTCTATATTAATGCACCATGTTACTACATGTCTTGGCAACCATAAGATTGATTCCAGTATGCTCTGAAAAAAATATTTTGTCCTCCACCTGCCCACAGCTTTCACAATGTGGCGTTCTCTGGTAGAAGTGTATGAGGATTTTTCAGTCTTGCTCCTGTAAGATTGTGTCCTGCTCAGGTGTCATAGGCTATTTCTTTTCAATCACCATCAGTAAAAATTAAAAGCGAGAGAAAGAAGAAAATTCATTATATTAAAGGAATAGACGTATTATGTAGGCGTAGCGTAAGGTGAGAACTGACAAATGCAGAAGCTCAGAGGAAAGAGCAAAACAAAATGCCACGAATTAGAACTCTAAAACAAGGAGTTTTAAAGAAAAACGTTAGAGGATTTCGATATAATAGGAGCGTCGAGTCAGAGGTCACCCTTCTGCCGGAACTCGACTCGAGGATGCGGTGGCGTAGCAAGTCAGCCCTGGGCCCATATGCAAAAAAAAATGTACGGGCCCCCCTCGGTTTTGCGGGGGTGTGGAGGGGATGTGCGTCTTATGCGAATGAGTCCTAGTACTTAAATATGAATAAGATATTATCACTAACATGCAGACAAAAATGGTAAAAAAACAAAACAAAAAAAACACATTTCTAGGAATGAAAACAACAGCACATGCGCACCTCCATCATTTTGACTTTGCATTGCGGATCTATTTCAAAAATGTCAAAAAACGGCTTTTCAACACAGTCTACGTTTGAATTCGACGGATTCGACTCTGGCTCTGGAATTTCAGATTACTGCGTGCATAAGTTTCAGAAACCCACTTTAAAAATGACAGAAAACCAAATACCGGTCAAATACAATAGATCATTGCTGAGACATGGCATGGACCATTTTATGGTCTATTTTTTCAGATTCCTAATGATTTCCAGTACATTTAACACAGATAGGCTATAGCAAGTTATTGACAAGATAACATTATTTCTATTATATTCTATTCATGTTTCTGAACATATGTACACGGCTTCTGTCTCGTGCACAGAGGCACGTGCGAGCCTTTGAAAGTATTTGGCTGCGGAAAGACGCATTTGGCGTCTAGTGGACTTTTGTTTTCAAGCACTCAATTCACTCTCGCATGGGCTGTTTTACAGTACACACACTGTCTGAGCCATCACAAAAATTGGGCTGGACGTGGATGTGGAGTGCGGACGTCCGCGAACCCTCCTGATGCCCGAAGTATACTTTGGGGTTAAGCCCGTAATAGCGGGCCCCAAATCCGCCCGGGCCCATATGCACATGCATACCTTGCATGCCCAGACGCTATGCCACTGCGGGGATGGCCAGTAGCCAGTGATTATGGTTTATAAAGTTTTAAATATGGATATTCTTCTTTCAAAAACCGTATGGAGCCGTATGGATACCTTTTATGATGGATGGATGTGCTTTTCTGGAGCTACAAAAACCCAGACACTATTCAATGTCATTCTTAAGCTTGGAAGAACCAGGATATTTTTTAATAACTCCAGTTTTGTTTGGCTGAAAGAAGATTGCCATATACACCTAGGATGGCTTGAGGGTGAAGAAATCATGGAATAATTTTCATTTTTTGGTGAACTATCCTTTAACACTCTTTTTATTTGTTTATTTTGACATGTAAAGTTGAAGAAAAAAATCCTTTACAGCCTATATATTTAGGTCAATACCTAAGAAATAAACATAGATTTATTAAGGTCCTTTCACACCAAGAACGATAACTATAACGATATAGTTTTTTTTCAAAATCATTCTAAAAAGAACAGCAGAGTAAACACTACAACGATAACGGCATAGAGCGATATCGTATGATTCACTTTCAGAATGATTTTTTTCCATCTGATGATCGATAAAAACAGCCAATCAGAATCCATCAGACTTTAAAGAGCTCCAGCATTTAAAGCAGCAGATGATAAAACTGCAGTGCACTTATAATGAACAGAAAGATATTGTTGGTTTGGATGCTGATATAGTTATTGTTTTTGCTGTGAACAGGCATTAACAAAAATTTACCTTTGGTTATTTTCAAAGTTTTGTATCTACAGTACCTTTCTTTAATAAAGCATTAGCATCTGTAACATAAACGGATCAGACATTTTGCCCGAGTGATACTAGCCACCTGCGCCTGAAAAAGTAATTACATATTTCATCAAATGAAACAGCCAAAAGAGTTTACAGGCATAAGAGGAAAGCTCAGATGTTGAAGGTGAACCCACGCATTCAGAGTCTAGGAAGAGATATCCGTGGCGCTTTTCTCTTCTGGTGTTGACTCTTTGGGTAAACTTATCAAATATCTGTGAGAGAGGGTGGAACGTTGTCTTCTAACCTCTTCTAGTAAATGAATGAATAGATGAATTTACAAATAAATCAAATGGTCAGTCCACTATAAAATCATTAGGGAGGAGACAAGACAAAGATTAAACACTGCATTGGTCCACTTCCATTGAGAATTTCATTTCCATTTTTTGCATTACATTTTCACTGTGTTTTACCTCATTGAATCTTTATTAGCTTCACATCTAATTATATGAAAATGAATTTTAATCAGCACTAAACAGGTGGTGCCTCAGGCCCCGTAATTAGCTGGCTCTAGTATGGTGTTGTGTTTATAATCCAAGAGAATGAAGCTTGTTAAGTCAGTGATTGTTGATGTGAGTCGTGCGATACATACACAAACTTATTCTGCTAAAAGGCAACAAAGCTGTGAAAATAAAATGTTAACAGAGTTGGAAGCTTGAGGATAGAAGAGGTGGAGATTATATAAACAAACATTAGAACAAAAGCACACATTATGAGATCATAGCCAACAGTCTTGAAATGGGTACTTTCCTCTGAAGAATGCTTTAACTCTCAATGAGCCGTTTCTAATCGCCTGTGTGTTTATCAGCAACTTCAAACATCTAATCTTCAAACGTGTTCCACACACTGCAAAAAGACATTCACAATCGCTTATTCCTTTATCAATATTTTATTTTAGGCATTGGTTTTCAGTAAAGCTACAAAGGAACTGTGACACAAGAAAGCACTTTTAGGAGTATTTCACAAAGTGCTAATAACAGGCAACACCCAACTAGTTGACTTGAAACTTGATTTCGGGTAGGATATATCACACCTAGCAACAGTTTTTTGCTGAAATCCTGCTCTCTTCTGCCAGAGGTCTGTCTCTCTCTCTCTCTCTCACACACACAAACTCTCACACTTCACTCTCATGTCTCCCGTGACACTAATGTGAAACCAGACTTCATTCACCCCAATGGAAAGCATATTTAAACTCTGAATTGTTCCCTATCCCCTATATAGTGCACTATGTGCTATTCTCCATATAGAAAATAGTAATTGTGTGACCAAGGGGGGAAGGCAACATTATGATGTCCAGAAATTAATTTCAATAGTACACTGAGTTTAATTAATCGACACACAACATCCTCACATCTATGTTGTTAGACCCGAGATTCTTCACGTCAGTGAATAAATATATAGATCCGCTTAAAGTGTTTGTGAGTTCTAATGGTCTGGCGGTAGAACCTTTGTTAAGCGTGTCAGAGGTTCTGGGTTCTAATCCGTCCTCGTATAGTTTTTTTCCTCATTAAACCAAAGATGATCATCAGTGATTGTATACCAACAGCAGGGACACAATTTGTTTTGTGATTTCAACGGAACGAACAGAGAGTCTCCGCAACGGTTAGTGACAGATTGAAGCGCTTGTCTTGTCCCACCCGTCCCACCTGCAAACCTATGAGGGGGCGTGACACTTCAGATTCTAGACAGCATTTGATTGGACAGAAAATCAGATGAGAAGCTGAAGTGCAGAGTGATGTCTTCAAAATCGTTGATCCATATTGGCGGAAGTTAGTGTTTATGAAGTAAATGTTAATGTCTAAATGTGAATGTTGTCATTGTTTTGGAGCACACTAGCTTATAGACAACAGTAAGGCTAACATATTCATGCTTTAAAGTAAAAAAACTGAAATTTTGATTTCATAGGGATTTTAATGTCAAAATGGTGTATACTGCAGTTGCCCATTTGCCCAGTATTAAGAATTGAAAAAAAAAAAATGTATTCACATTTTCTTCTTGCTAAAATATTTCAGACCTCTGCAAAACTAGAAAAATGTATATTTGCTACAAAAATGCCCAAATACTCATACGATTTTTATTCATTTACATGACTTTTCCAGTTCTAGAAATCATATTTTGAAAATTAGACTACGTCATATATCTATTTTTTTCAAGACAGTGGGAAGCCTGGTTCGCAAAGAGAAAAAACAAACAGTTGTTGAGAAGGTCAGTTAAAATAAGAAATATCTTGAATCTTAGTTGTTTTACCTTATTTAAAATTTAGTTTTGTCTTATTTCTCCCCCTGGTTGTGAACCACTAGGTGTTAGGACTTTCAGCAAAGCTGAGAAATTAAAGACATTATTGCAGTAGGTCAGCGAACACCAGGGTTTTTAATCAACCCTCCACAAGAGGGTGCAACGAATAAATATAATCCAAATATATTAACAAAAGTGCTTTTTTCCACAAAAAAATATTTTTTTTGAAATAAATTAAATTTGGTGCATTTTAAAAGCACCTGCAAAGTGTTTGCAAAGAGTAGATGAATCGCATCTTCACTTTACAACACACAGCACAGCTTCAAAAATGCATAATTAAAACCTTTAATTAATGTTAATTTTGTAACAATTTTTAACTAATTTAGTTGACAAGAAAATGCAAAATTAAACCAAATCCAAATATTTTAAATAATTTAAAAACATATCAACATCTAAAAAAAAGTGATAATCGTCCTTCCATCTTTTGCATTTGAATGTGCATTTTAATCTCAAGTTCAGTGAATAAACTTCACTTTTTAATTTAACAGTCCTGCTTGCTGTTGCTTTTTTCATGTGTTTTTTTTTTCCAGCGTGCAAATATGAAGGAAAAATATGACACTTGCAGTGTGAAACAGACATAAGAAGTTTAAAAGAGTATAAAGATGACAGAACTCTATACAGTCCTCTGCTGGTCAGGTGAAATATTACTAAGCTGTCACAGTCACACCTGAACTAGTTTAATTAAAGGTGTTCTATGTAAGAATTACAGCTAGTGGTTGAAATGGGTACTGAAGTCCAAATTCAAAATATTGTTTGCCCCGCCCCCTCCTCCTCAGACTCCACGCTCTCGCGGGTTGCCAGTTTGAAGACACGCAACAGGAGCGAACTCAGTTAACATGGAAGGCGAGGAGACTTACACACTGTAAGATAATTAGTTGATTTATGATGAGTTGATATCGTGTTTTAATATGCTCCCGTTCATAGAGATTTTTAGATGGATGCTGAGGCTCTTTATGTCGGGTAGAATCTGCGATCTCTGACCCAGTTTGTTTGCTGGCTTCCATGGCTGTAATTCGCTGCATGTGTTTTCCGCCAACTGGCAACCCGGGGTGGTGAAATACTATTGGGTAAATTGGCAATGTGCGGTTTTGCACAGACCGAAACAAAAACAGACATTCCGACACGGAACGCACATTTCAAAGTAAAATAACTGGCTGTAGCAATGGTTTACAGAGAAACGAGTATGTGAACTCAGCATGTTTAATAAATATCTGCAAACATATTAAAGTATTTATGCTTTAGTACAGTCAAAAACTTGCATAGAGCACCTTTAAGGATTTACATTGGTCTACAGGCTGAAATATTTCACATTTAAACTCAACATGAAACAGTGAAGCTGTGCTGTGTGTTGTAAAGTGAAGACGCGGCTCATAAGAAGTTTTTTTTTTTTTGAGTGGCTCAGATCACAGTAAACACTTTGCAGGTGCTCTGATTTTGAATAGTTTTTTAAAATTAGTAATATTTTTGAGGATAGAAAGCTATAGCATTTCACCAGTTTTGTAACAACAAGCAATTTTCCACCAAAATACTGTAAAAGCAGGTTTATTGTCAAGCTATACCACAAGAACGTGATAAAATTAAGACAGTTATTGCACTGAAAAACAAAATCTCATTCAGTATGATAATAGCCAGTGAGCTCTTGTATTGGCCTTGTTGTAGTAATGTAAGATTAGAGTAGTTTCGTAAGCTTTCTCAGGACCGTTTCTAGGCGTGCCGATCTCGCCTAGAGCACCACAATGGTGAGACACTTCACAGCTGAGCTTTCTGTGGCTGTTATGAAACTCTCTAACAGAAAAACTGTTCCAGAGCCTCCACCACAGTAACAATGTCTAAATTATTACACTAAACAAAATCCAACAAGACACCTCTCGCCTTAAAGGGATAGTTCACTAAAAATTCTGTCATCATTTACTCACCTTTGAGATGTTCTAAAACTGTATGAGTTTCTGTCTTCTGCTGAACACTATATTTTGAAGAATACGAGTAACCTAACCATCAACTGTCTGGTTACCAACATTCTTTAAAATATCTTCTTTTGTGTTCAACAGAAGAAAGAAACTCATACAGGTTTGGAACAACTTGAGGGTGAGTAAATGATGACAGGATTTTCATTTTTGGGTGAACTATCCCTTTAATGCTGAGGAAAATGGTGGATTAAGAAACTAAATAGGGTTAATTTTCATTTCATGCTAAAATCTGTAAAAAAAGCAAAGCGTTGAACCCTGAAACAGATGTTTCTATGGCCTACATTTAATATATTTAGGGCTTTATTAAAACATTTAACACTCAATGTGCTTCAGTTTATCATTGTTCTATTACAAAAACATGCAATATTTTTAAAGTGGTTATATGTAAGAATTTCCATGTATTAATCGCTTTTGTATTGTCAATATGTGAACAGCACATAACGAAACATAAAAACCAAGACCTTCCCCGACTTCCTTGGTTGTCTAGACTGATGTTATGTGAAGAACTCGGACCGGTTTTGCCAGGAAAATCAAAAGGATGTGACGTTTACACTCCCGAGAGACTCTCTTCCGTTCAGTGACACATGAAACCAATGCTTATACAATGTTCAGGATAATGCTTAAAAAGCCATTCATGTCATACAAGAGAATAATTTAAACTATAGTCTCACATAGCCTGAACTATATAGTCTATAGTCTCAAATATACTTCATTATCAAACTATTATAACAGTGTAATTTTGTCATCATGACACATGAATCTCAGAGCTGGTTCAAACATATTCGCATCAGTATGATCAGGTGCTTTCTGAACTGCTGTTTTCTCATTTTTGTTGTTTTTATTTTGTTGTTGAGAGGAAAACGTGCAGCACATATTTACATATTCATCTAAATGTGGGCGGAGTCGAGATGTTCGTTAACAGTATATCACTGCAAAGGTATTTACAACTTCATTTTACTTCTAAGTGAATAACAAAAATAACTTCTCCATGAGTATATCGGAGTCTTGAATCACAGTTACGCGAGCACGAGCAATAAGTTCTGCTGCAGTTCACTTAATGGCCACCGGTGTCGCTAATAACAAGGGTTTCTGAATTCTACATATAGTGGCTTTAAAGGATTAGTTCACTTTCAAATAAAATTTTCCTGATAATTTACTCACCCCCATGTCACCCAAGATGTTCATGTCTTTCTTTCTTCAGTCAAAAAAATGAAGGTTTTTGATGAAAACATTCCAGGATTATTCTCCTTATAGTGGACTTCACTGGACTCCAAACAGTTGAAGGTCAAATTACAGTTTCAGTGCAGCTTCAAAGAGCTTTAAACGATACCAGACGAGGAATAAGGGTCTTATCTAGCGAAACGATTGGTCATTTTCGAAAAAAATGATCGCCTTCCAAGTGCTTCCGCCAAAACCGCACTTTCGTATTCTTCAAAAAGCTAATGCTGTACTTCCTACACCTTCCCTGTTCAACTTACGGAAAAAATGTAACTGGCGCTGCGTTCGTTCCGTAAGTAGAATAGGGAAGGCGTCGGACATTCAGCGTGAGCTTTTTTTAAGAATACGAAAGTGCAGTTTTGGCGGAAGCACTTGGAAGCTGATAATTTGTTTATATAAAGCATATATATTTACATTTTTTTTCGAAAATGACTGATCATTTCGCTAGATAAGACCCTTATTCCTCATCTGGTATCATTTAAAGCTCTTTGAAGCTGCACTGAAACTGTCATTTTGACCTTCAACAGTGGAGTCCAGTGAAGTCCACTATAAGGAGAATAATCCTGGAATGTTTTCATCAAAAACCTTCATTTCTTTTCGACTGAAGAAAGAAAGACATGAACATCTTGGGTGACATGGGGGTGAGTAAATTATCAGGAAAATTTTATTTGAAAGTGAACTAATCCTTTAATATGCAAGCTAAATGTATTCACACGTGTGTAATGTATAATTATAAGTGTATATTTTTCTTGTTTTTATTTTGTTGTGAGTTAGAATCAAAGAATATATTGAGAGATTGACTTGATTGTGACGAGATTCCTGTATGAATATATATGACTACCCACGATCATCTGCTGTTCATAAGCACAGATCAGTGTGTGTGTGTGTGTGTGTGTGTGTGTGTGTGGGTGGCAGAAGTAATAAGTCCTCTGCAGCTCAATGATCATATCGATCATACATATGCTCTCCAATATTGGTCTTGTGTTCATTTGCTCATCTGTCTGATGGAGAGATACTAACCTTTAACAAACCTGCTGAACATTTCCTTTATCGCATCATAAACAGAACCAAGAGAAATACTGGAGACGTGAAGAAATACATCTGAAGTCTGCGCGTAATGACGAACAATCCATGTAATCCACAAAAAACGACCACCAGATCCAGATATTTGTACTGATTTACGATTCAGTGGATGATAAAGCTGATGTTTACTGGGCAATAATACACACCTGTATGCTGAGATCCTCCTCCTGGTGTTATGTGTCCATTACGCACAAGTAGATCTCACGATCATCATCATACTTCCGCTCCACCGTAGAGGATGATTTAACTAATACTTTGCTTTAAAAGCTGTTCTTTTGTAGTTTCATAATTCAGTCCATCGGATTCTCTCTGTTTGGATGTTTGGAGAGAAAACTTCCATCTGAGCGCGCGCGTCCTCTCCATCTCAACCCAGCGCGCGCCAGCAGCTGGATACGCGCTCGAGACAAACTTCACGATTCTTAAGCAGGCAGAAAATGTGGTCTGAATGAGAATATGTCAAAACGAAAAAAGTTCGTCTCTTCTTTTTCTTCCGTTTCTTCTTTCAGTCCCCCCAGTCGGACGTCTTTCCTCGTCTATAAATCCACAATAAACAATTCAAAGGCGAGCGGGATTTCCCTGATTTCACTCAGATGTTTGAATAATCCTATCAAACAGACGAGGTCGTGTCGATAAAAGTCACTCATATTTGGTTGCATTATTGTAGTAAATAATAAACGCTTTGTGAAGTATCTCCTCGGAGGCGCGGTCTCGAGACCGAGGCGCGAATCGTTTGTAACGGGCAGAGCGCGCGAGCTTTGCCTTTGTACTCCCACGTGACGCCATTCCAGATGACGCACATTGACAGAGGGAGAGAGAGCGTGCGAATTTTAATAATTAATTTGTGTGGGATTGAAAAAAAAAAAATCTAGCAAACACAGTATGTTACAGCAAAACAACATTGACACGATCATTTCTTGAATGTAAATATTTCTGTAGGCTACACGTAAAGAGTATTTAAACAACCACAGCTGCTGTCATCAAAATCTCTCCATGTGTGCAGCTTTATTACTGAAGATGCACTTTGTTTGAAATATAGACAGTAGTGTGGGCTGAGACTGTACAGACACTGACAGGGTTTATAACTTTGAGCTGGAGTGAGATTTGATGACTAGTCGATTTAATAATGAATCCCACAACTCATATTTAATTTTTATCTCAATATAGCCCATGCGCAATGAAATCTTCTTTTATGGAATATTGCAGTATTTTTTCTAAATGATTTATTTGTGCATTTTTTTAAAATTCATGTTCCTGGTAATCTTGAATCAGAATATCTTCTCCTCCCTCTTGCAGCATCTCTTCTCTTCTCTGATGACGAGGGCGGGGCAACCTGTCACTCACATGAGATCCACCAATAGCAAACCACAACCATCCAATCAATTCCCCACAGACAGAATCAAGCCCCGCCCTACATTTGTTCTTGTTTGAGAAGCGCTTCACTCTGATATTTTGGAAGATATTTTGTGGATAAGAACAGAGCCACACACATGACATGCAGGGGAAAAAAGTAAATAGTGTGCATGATTTATATTTTGTTCCCTCAATTTATAAATCATGCACATGATTTAGCAAATCAAGGAATGAATTAATAAATCATGCACACAATTTAGCCCTAAAATTTTTTCCTGCATGTCATGTGCCGGGCTCTGTAGATAAGAAATGTTTGGAAGTGTTTTCCAAACGTTTCTTATCCACACTGAAACGTCAGAAAACGCTAAATTCCCCTTTCTGCGCATGCGTAAAACCTCATAAAAGCTCATTGATGATACAGACGAAACAGACATAATCAAGTTACCACGCTAAATGAATTCATAATATAAAAATCGCTTGAAATTCATAAATAAAGACTTGTTTCGTCCAGAGTTTTTGAACGAATCTCTTGAAGGAATTATTAATTGACACATCAAATACGTTTTAACAGTCACTGGTCGCCATCTACTGGCATAACATTTTTTCAATCTCATTTTGATATCAGTGTTTATATGTAAACTATAAACGTTTATCCCAGTACTTTCATTAATGTTTGCAACACAGAAATACTGTTAGCGAAGCTGTTTCAGACAGTCCTATAGCTTATGACCGTGACTCTCTCTGGCTCAGCGGCAGCGCAAAGCAGGTTTAAATATTCTGGTGTGATGATCGTAATTTCAAAGGTTTAATAGACATAATCATTGCCATTTAGGAATAAAATCACGTGTGTTTGAATCGAGATCATCTTTTAATGATTAATCGTGCATACATATATAGCCTATTTTCGATGTCATGTTTGTACCACTAGCAGACCTCAAAATTAACCCGGGACTCCACTTCTTTTTAGCCAATTTATTTTAAAAAGAAGAAGAAAAAAAATCTAAAATATCTTACATTTATATTTTTATTTTCTTCTCTGAAACAAAAAGGTGTAGTGTTACAATGTAAACTGTGTCTAGCTTGTTTGTTCACAGCTGAAAGACCATTTTAAATCAGTAAATTACAGATAATAAGGAAAAACAAAAGGTCAGAGGAACACACACAATCACTTCTTTCTTTTAAAGGATTAGTTCACTTCAGAATTAAAATTTCCTGATAATTTCCTCACCTCCATGTCATCCAAGATGTTCATGTCTTTCTTTCTTCAGTGGAAAAGAAATGAAGGTTTTTGAGGAAAACATTCCAGGATTTTTCTCCATATAGTGGACTTCACTGGGGTTCAACGGGTTGAAGGTCCAAATGTCAGTTTCAGTGCAGCTTCAAAGAGCTCTACATGATCCCAGACGAGGAATAAGAGTCTTATCTAGAGAAACCATCGGCCATTTTCTAAAAAAAATAAAAATTATATACTTTTT
This sequence comes from Hypophthalmichthys nobilis, assembly GCA_037950665.1. Classification (NCBI taxonomy): domain Eukaryota; kingdom Metazoa; phylum Chordata; class Actinopteri; order Cypriniformes; family Xenocyprididae; genus Hypophthalmichthys; species Hypophthalmichthys nobilis. The sequence continues at coordinate 32,358,074 of CM075469.1, forward strand.
AACCACAAATGCTCGTCTTGCACTGCTCTGTGATGCTCCACGCATTACGTAATCATGTTGGAAAGGCAGAAGTACCGCGTTAGAGTGAAAAACTCCATCTCATTTTCTCCTCCAACTTCAAAATTGTTCGGCATCGTTGTTTTACCTTTTTTTGTAAAGGCCGTTTGACTTAGTCTTTGAGGTTCGCTTTGTAAACACTGGATCGGTACTTCCACCTACATCACGTGACCTTTCCAACATGATTACGTAATGTGTGACACATCGCAGAGCAGTGCAAGACGAGCATTTGTGGTTAAAAAGTATATAATTTTTTATTTTTTTAGATAATGTCCGATGGTTTCTCTAGATAAGACTCTTATTCCTCGTCTGGGATCATGTAGAGCTCTTTGAAGCTGCACTGAAACTGACATTTGGACCTTCAACCCGTTGAACCCCAGTGAAGTCCACTATATGGAGAAAAATCCTGGAATGTTTTCCTTCATTTCTTTTCGACTGAAGAAAGAAAGACATGAACATCTTGGATGACATGGGAGTAAATTATTTTAATTCTGAAGTGAACTAATCCTTTAAGCTTTGGGAAAGTCCATTACTGAATTAGACACTTCTTTATTTTCAGTAAAATTCACACAATCTGTTCACAGGGTTTCTTGGGATATAGTTTCTCCTGCATATGGCGGTTAAAGAGTTAATGTATTAAAATCCTTTATCTAAAAGAGTACAGATGTCGGCATCTGTCTGGTTTCCTGTGTTTATGCTGCGCATAGCTGAGTTCACAAGGCTTTCTCTCTCTCACACATGAATATACAATCTCTCCTCACTCTTTCTGTCTCTCACTCTCTAACAGACAACATGTGCTATTTTCTCTTAAAACTTTCTTATTTGACACCCTTTTGTGGTGATCAAATATTTATCATCAAATCATTAACAGCTTTTAAAGATTTACTTTTTGATGTTTTGTTATCTGCTTGTTAAATTGTGGCGTATCTCAACAGCCGCTTATGAGCTGAATGATGAATCACCGTCTGGCGAAATGAGATTTCACTGTGGAGATAAAGGTTAGATCATAGCACTACAGCACACCATGAGTGTACCACTCATTACTTGCTTTCAGGTAAGAGCTTTTGGATGTCGACTGAACAACTGGACTGGGACAAACAGAAAGAACTGACAGACAGCACAGTGAAAACCGCATTACCCACGAGACATTGTTTAATCTCAATGATGAATTACAGTAATTGTCTGTGTGTTTGTCTTCCTGCCACTCTCTTCTCTAGCTCACCTTTATTTGATTGACACTGTGGTTAACTGAGAAACAATGAGCTGTTTAGAAAATAAAGGATTGCTATGAGTCTTTGAGAGGGAGACCTGCGTCTAATAAACCTACTGGTTGGAGCAGATCTCGCAGTTTAGTGCTGTTAAAATGACATGTCTTGTCCTCTCTTCAAACAGCTGTACACACAAGCTATCTCAGAAGGAAATCTGCACACCTGCTTTTTTAACACAGGCCCTATATCCCTACTCTTAAACAAGACGGAATAAACAAAAGTTTGACAGTATTTTTGGTATCCATGAAAGCATTGCTGAATTCTGCTCATGAACATGATCTCATAGCATGTGTAGTCTGTGTCTGATGAATATTTTATTCAAGCGGAGCGTAGGCAGCTGTGAGCTTGTGCAGTTTAATACATATTCCTGCTGTATTCATGTGTCTTTCAGTGCTGTCATCACAACAGATGTTTCAGGTGAGTACAGTACATCCACGCACACTATAAAGGGCTGTTCACACCAAGGACGATAGCTATGATAACTATAGCTCTATACACTCTTGAAAATAAAGGTTCTTTCAGTGAACAGTTCTTAAAAGAACCATTTTTTCTTAGTATGAAGAACATTTTAAAGGGGACCTATAATGCCTCTTTCACAAGATGTAATATAAGTCTCTGGTGTCTCCAGAATGTGTCTGTGAAGTTTCAGCTCAAAATACCCCACAGATCATTTATTATAGCTTGTCAAATTTGCCCCTATTTGGGTGTGAGCAAAAACACGCCATTTTTGTGTGTGTCCCTTTAAATGCTAATGAGCTGCTGCTCCCGGCCCCCTTTCCAGAAGAGGGCGGAGCTTTAACAGCTCAACAACAACAAAGCTGGAGAATCTCACGCAGCCAAAATGAGGATTGTCAGTAACGGTGTTCAGCCTTACATTGTTCAAACCGGAGTCGACACTGATGGAGAGACTCAGGAAGAAGTTACAACTTTTAGAATGAAACTGGACGTTTCTGAATGGTTAGTGGATAAATTTATGTAGTTGCTGTGGAGTTGATTCAACTCATCCACTAGCATGTGTCGTCATGTTAATCTTTTGTGTTGAATTGACCCTTGTTTGTGAAGCAGTCCGGCGTAAAATGACGGCATGACAACAACTCTCTACTACAACAACTCTTCCTCTTCTCTAAAGCAGCCCAACATGGCCCCGCCCCCTTTGTTGTGTGTTCTCGGGGGTGGGGTTTATGTACATTTTAGGGTTTGTGATGTCACTAACCCAGGAAGAAGCTCGTTGTAGTCCCTACCAGCCGTTTGTTGTAGTCCTTAAACAGAGAATTCTGTAAAAGAAAATATCTCCCTTTGCATTGAACTTTGAGTGTTGTAACTTTGCAGATGTTGTTTATGATCAAACAGCAACATTACACACTAACTAAAGTTAAAAAAGTCAAATCATAACCAACCACCCCTTTAACTTTTTCCACTATAAAGAACCTTTTGTGGAACGGAAGGGTTTCATGGATGTTAAAGGTTCTTCGTGGAGCCATTGATGCCATTAAAGAACATTTATTTTTAAGAGTCATAAATTTGCTTTTCCATGATAATCTTTTCATCTTCTGGGATTCTTAAATCTTAAAAGCGTTACTTCAACAAGAATGCCTTTTATTGTCAAAAGTGAGTCCAACACAAGTCGTCTGCCACATCGGGTTGGTAAATAAGGAGAAAATAACCCCCTTGTGAAAAATGACCCGGTGATGATTTTCCCACCTATATCACAACTAAACATGAGAATATACAAACGGTGTGAATAACATCTGAGAGCTACGGTGGATGAGTAAATGTTCAGTGTAGCTATAACAATATTTTAATCAGTTCTTCACATAACACTGATACTTTTGATACTCATGATACTTTTACTTATACGTTCTGCCCAACATCTCCTTTTGTGCTCCATGGAAAGAAATGAGGGTGAGTAGATGATGATTTAATTTAAGAGTGAACTGCTCCTTTAAGCACAGAAATTCTTTGTTACTTAAGTGTCAAGACTAGATGACAAGATAATTGTTGGGAAAATGTGTGCTAAACCTTTGGGTTTGTAGCACTTTACAACAACATCTTCATTTCCTACACAAGCGTGTAATTCAGCCAGCTTTACAGAAGAGGATAGAGACGTGAGTCTGAGAGCAGTGGAGGATGAATCTGACGCCGCAGACAGCGTAGGTGTGATCACTATAGTCAAAGAGAGTCTAAAAATAGGCACGTTCTTCTCTTAATGAGAGCTTTTCTGCACATGATGGAGGGGGAAATATCAAGAATCTCACCTGGCATTGAAGCAGGATTTTGGTATTTGCTCTCGCATTTAATTATTCATGAAAAGACGATCATCTTAAAAGAGAGCGCTGAGGAAAGCCTGATGCCGTCATGAATGCCAGATATGCTCACCATGTATGCTTCTTACATTAGAAACACACAGACTGTACATAGAATTAATCTTTTTTTTTTAGGTAATTATGGGTAAATGCTCCAGTTATAATGAGTTAAGATTATGTAAAGTGCAAGAATTATACCATGCTGACAACTCAGTGTTGAATACTGCTCCAACAGCCTTCTGTTACATAACGTTTGAGTACAGATCAGGGTAATTCAGACAGCAGATGGATTTCCCTTCATCAGCTCAGCACATACACCAGCGGTATCTTACGTTTCGAGCCAACACATGTGACAGATAAAACCCTTGAAAAGGTGTTTGTGGGAGCTTGTTAAACATAAACAGAAGACTAGTTCACACTGCCTCAACAAACACCAACCCATCCACGACCACTGGAATATGGGCCATGTTCAGACTGCCAGCAAAAATATGATTCTTTGCATATCCCGATTTTATCCCGGTTTTTGAAAGTCTGGACAGCAAAAAAACATAAAATCTGTTTTTTTTTTCTTCTTGGAGGCGATTCCAATCAGATCTTCACAGATGCATCTCAGTCTGGACGCTCTGGCTGCTCAAACCGGATTTGAACTGGTCTTTTGCGTCACTCTTAACGCGACACACGGCGATAACATCAAAACTGGTGATGCAAATGCCGGAAGTATTCATACTAAGGGCGTAACGGTACATAGAAGTCACGGTTTGGTATTGGTTTTGGGGTCATGGTTCGATACGGTCACACTTTAGTCCAATTCTCACTATTAAGTATGACTTTTGCCTCAATAAACTATACTTAATTTACTTAATATACCTTCATTTTCCATGTTCCGCTCCTTTTTGAGCCTTTCAAAGTATTCTCCTTTGTCCGTGAGCACAGAAAGGCACTTGTGCACTATGTAGTGGACTTTGTTTTCAAGCACTCAAGTCATTTGCACAGGCACTGTTCTTCTTCTGCTCTTTTTTGTGGCAGTTATTAAACAGCATTGCATTACCGCATGCGCCCCCTTCTGGAATGGAGTGTGGATCACCTGTGACTGACTGTATTCATCGTCTGATTGTATGCATCGAACCGTGACGGTTCAAGACGAATACATGTACTGTTACACATCAAAATTCATATGGTATTCAAGCGGTATGTCCAAAGATTTCAGCCGTGACTACAGCACGAAACATCACAATATATTCAGTCTCCTCCATCGATGAGGTTCTCTTCACCGCGACTCGACAGGACGCTTATTTGGAGAGCAAATGCACCATTTTTCCTGCATCTGTTCTGAAAGCCTCGTCACATTCGTTGGTATGTCTGCTACATCATTACCAAAGCAGCCCATGCAGATAGTTGTGTCTAGACACACAAATCTCATTGGATCACTGATTTCCCTGCAGTCTGAACATATCCATAGTGTGTGTTTCAGGTAGTGTGAAACTGAATCTTTCTCCATTAATGTCCAAAAGTAGACAAGTATTCCAACAAATTTATTATTATTATTATAATCTTGGAGCAACATATAAATCGCCACTAGATGCTTCACAAGTACCCAAATTAATATAGTACCAGCATGAAACCAGCTGAAACCATGCTTGATTCTTGGAGTGATTAGTCACATCTGGAGCTGCATGTGGCCGCTGAGCACTGAGATGTGTCGGAATACTAACGGATAGTTCACTCCAGGTATATCAGATTATGGAAAAGTCAATCACATGGTCTCTCATATACACATTTAACACATTTGTTTGCATCAGAAGACTCTACATTAGGAAATAAAGAACATGAGATATAGAAGATTTACTGAAGGGTGAATTCAGGTTGATTGAGATGACTAGGAAAACGTGTCCCAATCAACTTGAATTCACCCTAGATCTGATAGGGTTGATGCTTTCATCGGTCATATCTAAATGATTCTTCTCCCTCTCTTGCTCTTTTCTGTGTCTGAGATATTTGTGCTGCAGTGTGAACGGACGGATCTGGTCTGAGGCAGCGTCAGTTCTCGTCACATCTGTGTCTCATGATCAGACATCGGGACATCTCTTCTCAAAACATATTTTGCTCCAGCGGAACACCAGCCATGGAATACCATCTGCTTCCAATCTGAAAAGGCGAGTCATATTTTCCATATTCATTACAAAACAGTGGGAGACACTTCTCGTCTGACAACAAATGTTAACATACGGAAAAAAGACTAATATTTGAACAGTTTTATGTTAATAAGTTTAACAACAACAACAACATAAAAATAATTGACTTTAATTATCATTAATTACTCACCCTCATGTCGTTCCACACCCGTAAGATCTTCAGAACACAAATGAAGATATTTTTGATGAAATCCGAGAAGTATATGACTCAATATCTATAATCAACACTTTCAAGGTCCAGAAAGGTACTAAAGACATCATTAAAACAGTCATGTGACTGCAGTGGTTCAACCTTAATGTTATGAAGAGATGAGAATACTTTTTGTGTGCAAAAACAAAACAAAAATAACAACTTTATGTCATCATGTATTCTTCCATTGTTCCCCTTCATCATTAGTTATTTTACAGCGCTTAATAGTGCAGATTGGACAGTAAATAAAAATTTCATCATTTAGTGATTATATCATTAAATACAGTGACAAAAATACAGTCGACATCCCATAACGCCTGTAATATTGCCAGAACTTTACAGTAAAAATATGCAATGACAATCACAGCTGCCAAATTTTTGCCGTGAATGTAACAAAACCCATCTTCAGTGTACTACACAGAAAATAATAAATCATACAGCAATAATAAAGCCCACCAGCACATATTTGAATATGATTGAGCACACAAAATGTCACTGGAAGCTTTTCAGAACATTAAGATTTCGAATGTGAGGTCTCCATGGTGACGCTGATGCATGTTGCCGTGACGCTGGAGAAGGAAAACAAGTTCACAGTTACTATGGGCTGTCTGCTCTGTGTCTGTGCTGAATGAGGCCTCGTTAGTTTAAAAGGAATCAATGTTTCCTTTTTTAGTATATTTTGTGACATGGTGCTGTACGGTCTCCAGCATTTAAATGACCCACACTGCTTCTTTATGTATAACTGCTCCTCAGTCCATTTATATCAGATTTTACAATTAATAGTACAATGATGAAAATATAAATCCATAATGGAGCAAATCCATTTGAGATGTCAAACTGAAGGATATATCATATTTCCAATCTGTGCTTAATTTTTGATTATTGGACAAAAACTACAGATTTTAAGTTGCTTAAGTTAATATACAAGTTCATCTGTTATTGTTTCAGTTTCATGCCTTATTATGTCACACAGACTCTGTTATGATTTAATTATGCATGTGTGATTATTGTGGCAGAAAACTCACCTTGAGGACAGATCTGATCTACATTATCCTCATTCATTTGCATATGCCACAAAGCAAACGTGAGCGTATCACCTGACCTGAGTGCCAAGAGCCTCTCTGGAACACGACAGCAAATAAACATCTACTGTTCGCTGATTTCATAAAACAGTTACTGAAAATATTAAGGGCACTAATTGTCATTGAAACATTTTATTAAGCAAATGCAACGACAGCAGTACTGATCTGGGAGCTGTTCTGGGTATTTCACATCATAGCTGTTATTATGTCACAGATGGAACATTCTACTGACCAATCAGGAGCCAAGACCAGAATGATGTGTTTTATAAAATGTCCGATGTTGTTTGATGACATGCAACGCTTGATGCTTTGGCTTCTTTTGGAACTGTTTACAATAGCAGAGACATATTCTCAAACAAACGGGATAAATTCTGTCTGAAACATACGTTACTTGATGACGTTAACATCTTGTGTATAGAAGTGGTGTATAAAAGTCATTTCATGATCCATTTACAGTATGTACTGTATACAGTCCTGTATACCACAAGCACAACAGTTCTTCGTTTCTCCATTATTTTGACTTCAAATCCAAACTTTGTTAATGTACTGAAAATGCTTTTTCAGTAATGTGATTCTGTTTGTATACAGTACAGAAATACAGTCCTTCATAGACATGTTCACATTTAAAGAGGTTAAAGGAATGGACGTATACATGAAGAATATAAATCTTCCTTCCAACATCAGAGACATGTTTAGACTTGCCCAGTTTGGCAGCAGAGGTCTGTTCATAGATTAATCCATGGAGAATGTCATTACTGAACACTTTTGTCAACATCTCAACACAACACAAAATGAGTCATTGGTAAGTGTAGACATGACTGTATGATGCAAGTAGGAGCTACTATGTTCCTGCAATGTTTCACTAAATGCCATATGCATCAGAAATGAGATCTTCCTCTCTTCGATGTGGGCTCATGTTTAAGTGGCTCCAGCTGTCATATTTCGTTCACAGTTATTTTCCTGCAGCTTTTGTCTGTGGCCAGTTCCATGAAGCTAGCTGAACAAACTCTGAGCAAACAAATCCAGACTGGTTCAGATCGAGGTCAGCGAGCTCACAATGCAAGTTCTCTCAGGGTTTTATTACAGACTGTTATCTATTCTACCAGTACCAGATTTTTTCTTTCATTCATTTCAAGAGTGATTAAAGATTAAAAAAAAAGGGTTTCGCATTTTTATACAATTTTATTGTAGTCTAAGCAGTATAATTAAAGGGGTAGTTAATTATGATTTGACTTTTTTAACTTTAGTTAGTGTGTAATGTTGCTGTTTGATCATAAACAACATCTGCAAAGTTACGACGCTCAAAGTTCAATGCAAAGGGAGATATTTTCTTTTACAGAAATCGCTTTTTAAGGACTACAACAAACGGCTGGTAGGGACTACAACGAGCTTCTTCCCAGGTTAGTGACATCACTAACCCTAAAATGTACATAAACCCCGCCCCCGAGAACACACAACAAAGGGGGCGGGGCCATGTTGGGCTGCTTTAGAGAAGAGGAAGAGTTGTTGTAGTAGAGTGTTGTTGTCATGCCGTCATTTTACGCCGGACTGCTTCACAAACGAGGGTCAATTCAACACAAAAGATTAACATGACGGCACATGCTAGTGGATGAGTTGAATCAACTCCACAGCAACTACATAAATTTATCCACTAACCATTCAGAAACGTCCAGTTTCATTCTAAAAGTTGTAACTTCTTCCTGAGTCTCTCCATCAGTGTCGACTCCGGTTTGAACAATGTAAGGCTGAACACCGTTACTGACAATCCTCATTTTGGCTGCGTGAGATTCTCCAGCTTTGTTGTTGTTGAGCTGTTAAAGCTCCGCCCTCTTCTGGAAAGGGGCGGGAGCAGCAGCTCATTTGCATTTAAAGGGACACACACAAAAACGGCGTATTTTTGCTCACACCCAAATAGGGGCAAATTTGACAAGCTATAATAAATGATCTGTGGGGATTTTGAGCTGAAACTTCACAGACACATTCTGGGAGACTTATATTACATCTTGTGAAAAGGTTAATTTAAGTGCATTGCATTGTGGGATACAACACCCTAACATGGTGCACACTTTGGCAAATGTATTAGATCAAGGTATTCCATGCATGTAATATCAAAACAAACTGCACTATAAATATGATTTGTATGCTATTCTGAACATAACCAATCATTAAAACATTATCAAAATCTGAAACAGGTGTCAGAAATCAATCAGTGGTATACTGCAGTATAGTATACTACTGAAATCAAATCATTAAAACCAGCAGCAGACAACACATTTTAATCATAATTATGCAAACATTAAAAAGACCAGTGTTGACACAGAGCTTTGGATCATCAAGTTTATTTGCAAATGAATTTCAGTGAAGTTTATAGTAGTCCATCCACCAGTGCTGCACATCCACACTAAACCATTCCTTATTTACACGACTTTATACTTCATTTTAAACCCCCAAACAAACTGTTCATTATAAGCACCCGTGAAAAGAAGAAAAAATTTACATGATAAATGAGTTCTGAATATGGGAAATCATACAGCTGAGAGCTTTACTCAAGAGTGAGTAAAACCAGCCTTTCAACACTATACAAATGTTCAGATTTATTGACAAACGTTCAATACTTCATTTTAAATAGTCAAAGTATTAAACTTGAATTAAACTGTATTTAATGCTGCATGCCTCAGCAACAGAAAGAAAATTAATACTCAAGTCTGAATATGAAAGGAAAATGACTTTTTTATACTGTGCACATGAAGGCGTTCTGAGTATTAAGTTACATTCTATTATTACAAAATACCAAATATGGCTCTCGCAATGTTTATTTGTGCCTTGAGTGTAGCTTTACCCTCCGTCCTCCATCTCTACATCCATTGTCTCAAAACAAAAGAAAGAGAGAACAAAAAAATGAATTGGCCTTTATACTTTACATACTGCATGGTTAGAGACTGCAGTCGTAATGAAGAAGAGTGTCACATGATGCATTAATATGACATCACAGCACACAAGAAAATCAAAGAGGATCGGTGTGTTTATTCTGCCAATCCTCCATGCAGAACTGGTGTTAATGATGGATTTTGCAAAATGTCTTATTTTCTAACCTCACACTTGCTCTGAGTTAATTTGATTGGCTCTTTGACTTCACATGCTCTGTAAAGATGACTGTTCAGATCATCTGAACATGACAGAGACTGGCTTGAATGGAAGCATTTTCAGGAAAGATGACTAAGTGCAGGGATATCCCTTTGCAAACACTTAAATGATCTACAGCTATGAATTAAAGGACAGAAATATTAGTTTTAAGAGAAACTCTACCTGGAAACAGAAACTGTGCGGCTCTTCAGTGCATGTAGCTGCATTTGTTTAGCACCTGAATTCAGAAAAGTGCTCCGATAACCCTTCAGAAAAACATACATTCTCACCGACACCACTACAGGAAACCGTCATGTGACTTAATAAGCGCATACATATAGGTTTATAAATGATGAAGTGTCTGTCTAAATGAATTATGAATGTTATTATAAGTGTTCAACCTGCTCATTCTGACCTAATCTACATCTTGTTCTCCATAGTGTCACGTATACTGTATGAATCTTCATGACGAGCCCTTGGACTGAAGCAGTAATGATCGCTCTCGGCTCTGCGGGTCAGAGTTCGTTGCAGGCCGAGTTCTCTGTGGTTTTAAACATCAGGATGGAGTTGTAGATCTTCAGCGCAGGTCCTAGTTTAATGCTGAGGATCTTCACCAGGTCCACCTGAGTCAGTAACAGGAAGGCCTCTCCGTCGATTTGCTGAAAACAAACAACAGTAGGTCAGCTGATAAACACACACACAGCTGTCAGTGCTGAAGATGCATTTCTCACGCGATTCTTTTGTCATTTCAAGGTTTTTCTCTACAACAGAGTTAGAACAGAGTGTCATAAACTACTGATTGCTGAAAGATCTCATTTTTGTTTACAAACAGAGACATTTGGCGATTATACATCACCATGTAGTTCTTTTAGCTGGGAATTCAATGGAAAATTATATATATATATATATAATGTGTTGATGTGGACTTGTATAATCCTATACTGAACAAATGAAAAGTGCTTCATCTCATTTGATTATTTTCTCTTCATATTTACAGTAGTCAACATTTGAAGTGGATCAAAACCTTTCATCAATGTTGTGCTAAAACCTTCTTCTTAGGACAACTTTGATGAACCTTTTTGATCCACATCAAATGTTGACTACTGTATATCATATATCAGCCGATTCTAGAGCTGCACGATTCTGGAAAAATTGAGAATCATGATTATTTTGTTTAAAACAGAGATCACGATTCTCCCATGATTCTGAATAGAGAACTAAACAAAATAACATGTAATTTACTAGAGGTTCTGACAAAATGTTAATTGCTGCAGTTTATTTAAAATAAAAATAATTTCAATTCATTATTTTTTTTTAAAAAATCGTTTGAGTGAATGATTCAATGACTCACTCATAAAGACTTCACTTGTTTCATTACTGGATGAATCAGTGTTTATGTTTATCTTGAATGAATGATTCAATAACAAATACATTTTTTAACAGTCACTTGTCTCCACCTACTGGTGTAATGATGTAATTGAATTACTTTCAAAAGGTGATTTACTCTATTTTGATCACTACTGTAGACATCAGTGTTTATATCTGAACTCTAAACCTTTATTCCAGTACTTCTGTGATAATCTGAATGATTGTAAGACAGAAATAATGATACTGTTTGTGAAGCTGTAAACTTTCTCTGTGCAAGTTTGTCCAATGTATTTTATTTTTCACTGTACATTTCATGTGAGATTTTCAGTTCAATAAACAAGAAGTGCTTAATGTTAAGTAACTTCCATTTTAGATACAATATTACCAGCTACTCTGCCTGATTTTGCTAATTTTTGTATGCAAAATGTACAAACATCATGCATTCAGACAAGCAGTGCTGTTCTAATATAAATCAGTATTCTTGTGAAAACACCAGTGGACCAAAATAAACTTTCATAATATAAAAGAACGTAAAGTGAAATCATTTTCGCTCATGTTCTGAGACTTTTGGACCCCAATGTATAACAGGGCTCATTAATGCAGTTCTCATTTGCACATAATAAATAATGTGAAAACAAAAGGAAAAGAGGCAGAAGAGAACAGGAGGACAGAGAGAGATGGAAAATAAGAGGAGGAAGAGCAGATAGACAGCAGCTCGGAGAAAATAGAGTGAGAACAGGATTATTTAAAGCACCAGCCCTCTGGCCTGTTTAACATTCTTGTTAGTGGTAAACAGGCATGATGCTGTGACGTGGGATGACTTGACATGCCTATAAATGGTTTCAATGAGATCTTCTCACATATCCCATCATGCTCTCTTCCTCCTTATGCACCATGAGATTCTGTTCCTTAAATGCTCCAGTTACTCCAGCTGCCAAACCTCATGATGGAGGACTGGTTAAGCATTTCCCAGAGGATTCAGTCATTCTAATCCCACTCGTGATTAAAGGGAATAATTTACCTCCTCTCTGAAGGTGCGCACTTGTTCCTTGCAGCCTGGGAGTCCTTGGATAAACTCAATCACCTACAGAATAACAATGAGGATTAGAGGAGGTACAGCACTGCATGTTTACAACAGCCGGGTCCAAAGCAAATCAGCTGACCTAAAATAAAACTTGCAAGAAAGCATAACTGAAAAGCAGGTGGGATATGGAGATCTATGTACCTCATCTACGCTCCACGCTGCCACTTTACTTGCCGTGATGCCCGCCACTGTTGGAAGCAGCTTGCTGTGCTGATCCCAGCAGTGAGGCATGCTGGGAGATGGGCTGGAACATGGCATGAATACAGACTGGTGCAAAGCCTGCTGGAGAGTCAACTCTGAGAGAGAGAGGGAGAGAGAAAATTATTAAAGAGGCCATTTTATGCTCTTTTTCAAAGTCTTGATGTTGTTTTTGTGCTCTACTAGAACAGGTTTTCCTGCTTGAATGTTGATTATTTTCCTCATATTCTCCATTGTTCAGCTCCTCTCTTCCCAGTCTGTCAGTAACGCTCTGTTTAGTTCCTGTCTCTATGAAGCCCCTCCTTCTGAAAAGCACAATGTGCTCTGATTGGTCGGCTGGAGCGGTGTGTTGTGATTGGTGTTTGGGAAACGTCCCGCCCCTTACCATAACCACCAGTTTCAACACACTACTAACTAACTCAACCAGACCCTGCCCCTTTATTTTGCATATGGCTTTATTTAAATGAGGAATATTGTGACATGTTCGTTCCCGGAAGAAAACAACTCTGTTATGAGTGTAACCATGGTTCCCTGGGAAGGGAACAGGACGCTGCGTCTAAATGATGATACTATGGGAACGCTCCATCATGATTGCGTCTGAAGCACGTTCAACAAACTCCAGTGTCATTGGGTCAACGTCACCCTGCACTAAAGGATACCCGGAAAACAACAGCGTCAGCTTCTGATTGGCTGAAGCAAGTCACTCACAGGCATGCCAGAAGTCCACCGCATCACAAACCGCAGTAAAGCCTTAAATGCCACCACACTTCTAGTAGAGTTGGCCCTCACAGCCAGAGGTGAAGGACGGTCACATGCCTCATAGGCCACAGAGATAGCCTAAACAATCCATTTACTTAATGTCTGCTTGGTAGCCGGGGAACCCTGCCTGGGTGAACCAAAGCATACCAGCAGCTGGTTAGTCTAACGCCACTGAAGAACACTCAAGAGCCCTTACTGGGCAAAGCAAGTTTAGCTTCTCTTGGTCCGCCAACACAAAGGGAGGAGGATAACAGGCCTGCAAAATGCTGCATTCTGCTGCCAGGCCAGTAGTTGGCGATGTCACTTTGTAAAGAAACACTAAACGCCTATTGACTGAACATGTAATACGCATGCGCATGACGTAGCTGTTTTCACAAATTCGTGTTTTTGTAGTTTACACTTACATAGTATCATTTTCACAAAATTGCACTTTGAAACTCACTTTCAAACGTGCATTTTCAGGCCCCCAAAACGCTGTTGTCATGTAAATGAATGGCCAAAAACAAAAAAGTTGTCTGTTTTTAGTTGAAAAGTGTGTCATATAAAAGGCCCCTTACTTATTCCTCTGTTTGGTTTCTTATTAGTTACACCTGTGTCTCGTTTAGTTCTCTTGTTTGCTGCTGTGTATTTATTCTCCTTGTTCTGTTCATTGTCATTTCTCATCTTATGTTTTGAAATGTCAATGTGTTTCTCCCACTGGATTGATCTCCTGAGTTCATTAAAAGTATCCATGTTTGAAACCTGCGTCATGCATCTGACTAATACCACGCTATACGTGACAAACGAGCAATGATTCATTATTATTGATGACATCATAGACAGCGGCAGGTCTAATCAGCTGCAATTACACTAATTGTAGAGTGATGTTTGTTAAAGCAAATTGTGGGCTTAGAAACTCCAAGTAAAAGTAAACCACTACCTTGTTCATAAATGATAAAATGACTTCCTTCATTTGTGCACTTCACCTTGTGGAAGTTGCTATTTTTTCTTTTGTTCGGAACAGCATTATGAATAAAGTAGCCTTCCTGCAGTGCCAAAAGCCATTTAAATTCGTCAGCTTCTCAACTGGTCCACTTTAGAGCGGCACTCACAGCGCTCATGAGCCGTCGTGCTCCGCGCTGATGGCCAGACTCGGAGATAACACCCTCCCCCACTGCTGGCCTTTCATGGTTAATTCACTCTGACAGAGCCCTTCTTTGAAGTAGGAACAAAAAGGAACAGGGCTGCGTTTCCTAAAAGCATCGTGAGCCCAAGTTCATTGTGAAGACCATTGCCAGAGAAGACCAACTTGGGAAACACAGCCCAGAACAATTTAAGAAAGCTAGCTTGTCTCAAGATAATGTCAGTTCAGGAAAATAAAATACCCGAATCCAGAGACAAGGTCAGTCTGCACTTACATCGAATAAGAAGCAAGTTTTGATCTTCTATAAATTAGCCAAGGGGTGCTAAAGCAGTATTTAAACACAGTTAAGAAGGTTGTTAAGCACTCTTAAATATCTAGTTCAGTCATGAAACTCTAGATGGCACAGGCTGATAGGTCCTTAATGCAGTCTGAAAGCTATCTCACCATTACCACATGGCACAAGCTGATTGGCCCCTTTGGGGATTCTGCAGCCAATGATATTGCTTGCTCAACATTTAAATAGTCTGGAGTTCCTCTGAACCTCTCCACCTCCCCAGCTCCACCTGCCTAGATCTGCTTCTGGATTCACGTATGTCTATTCATGCAGCAGCAGAATATCCTACAGGCTCGCAGCAGCATCTCTGTGTATCTTAGGCCCTGTTTACACCTGGTCGATCGGATCACAAGTAGATAAGGGAGACACATTCCTGTTTACACCTGGAGTCTCTTTTGTCTACTTTCAACCACTTCTGTCCTGATTTCTTCAAGGGGAGGGTCTTGAAGAAGGGGGCGCGAAGGGGGCACAATCGAACTCTGGTTTCGGGTTTCGGGTGTGAAAGCACCCTTATATTTAGTCCTTCACGACTTTGCGAGAAAACATGCTTGTGCTTCAGTGCGAGTAGCGCTCATGTAATAACACTGAGGTGAGCGAGTGCAGTCAATCCTGGATAATTACTGCAGTTATGAGGCTTTGGCTGCTCAGTTTCTGACATGAATTAGCAGAGCACATAGCCAGTGGGCACCATCTGATGTCTGTTATATAAACACATAAATGTCTCGGATAATGTCCCTATCCATGTCATTAGCTGTCATAAATGCACTTTCTCAAGGGAATTCATAAAAACCATGCATCTAGATATCTAAGTGGAAATAGTGTATGTTTGTTCTTGTAATCTATTAAACCTGGATCAAATTCTCATAAATCACCCTCTAATGTATTCTACTGAAAAAGTTAAAAATGACATGAACTTGCACTCGAAACTCAAAAAGAAAAATGAAGTGGCAGCAAGAGTGCAGATTTCAGGTTATGTCTCTGCAGTGTGTTTGTTTCATATAATCACATTATTGAGCGATGAGTATCTGTGCTATGCTTCTCATTCTCAGTCCATTATGAGATGCCAGTGGAAAAGTCACATTATTTATATAGCGCTTTATACAATACAGATTGTTTCAAAACAGCTTCACAGTAATAAACAGGAAAATAACAGTGTTCCAAAATTCATCACTTATAAAAAAAACAAATGCAATTCAGCGGTAAAGTAGCTCTAAAGCAGAAAACAGTGGCATTATTCACATCAATTCAGTTCAGTGTTGATTAAGATCAGTTCTATAACAGTGTCGCTGTTGCAAAGTTAGTGTTATTACTGAGTATTATAAACAGTAGTGCTTTTAGGACAATATTTTATATCCCTTAATCCTACCCAATACCTAGACTACCTTGCTAACTATTAATAAGCAGTAAATTAAGAATTTGAGGCATAAATTGTAGTTAATAGTGAATATGTGTTCCCCATACTGAAGTGTTACCAAATATTCTCATACGTGTTAACAGGCTCCTGCTCCTGGCCAGTTCAGTCCTACACATTTATGGCTTAATCTAAAGGTTTCTGGTCCGTAATCACATTCATCATCAACACATCTGTGCTCACTGGCACTTTCCCACCACACTCCAGCAGGTTTGGGCATCTCCACTGCCTTAAAACCCACTCTAAACATACAAACAATCCCTGAGGCTTGCAAGAGCTGCCTCCAAACCGTCTGTCCTCATTCTGTGGATCCGTCAGCAGCTCGCAACACCATTAATCACCAGATCCTCCTATCACTGGACATAACAGCAACCGCTCTCTGCTGCTTTGAGTCCTGCTTCACAGCTAAATTCTTCAGGGTGTCTTGTAGAAGAACTGTGTCAAAGCCACATTACCAGCCGAGTACTCCTCAGTCCACATTATTAGCCACCATTATTTACCATCAGGAAGATCTTTTAAATCTGAGCATGCTGCACAACTCTTAGTTCTGGCTCTCATCATCTCTAGACTGGATCACTGCTCTTCAGCTGAACCTCTACAAATGATCCGGAATGATGAAAATGAAGTTTTTGCTAGATTACTGTAAGAAATTACAGTGCCCAGGCCTAAAATGTGATTCCACTTTTATCCGCTTTCAGTAGAATAAGCGCACTAACTAAAAGAGCTTGATTTATCATCTTTTTTGGGGTTTGAGTTTGTTTGGTGTTTATATTCAGACTCTGCTGAACCCAAGGTGCTTCAAGTACTCTGACACTGCTAAGCTGCAATAAACTTCTTCATTAACGGTTCATCATTTTTTCTTACGTTACAATTATATGTGGCTCAAGCCCCTGAAGATTATCCCTCGCATCGCCCACGATGCTTCCCAGTGCGGTTTCACATCTTTCACTCTCCAACTGCCTTTAACGCCCATGACCGGATGGAGTTAAAAACCTTTTAAGCCGAGGAACAAAGACCCTGCTGTTTGAATCCAACCCTCTTCCTCATTAGTGACTGTCGCTGAGCCTTTAGAGAAGCAGTCACAGAGGAAGAGGGAGAGACCAATCCTTCTGGAAGGAGACACAATCACAGCAAGAAACAGGAAGGCAGATAGAGAGATGGAGTGAGTCATCGCAGAAAGAAATGATTTTAGCTCATCTGCAAATATGAATCACAACATCAACATTGAGATTCACATGCTTCAGACACTGATTCTGGGCGTTCTCCACTAACTGTTACCTTAAAGGGGTGGTTGATTATGATTTGACTTTTTTAACCTTAGTTAGTGTGTAATGTTGCTGTTTGATCATAAACAACATCTGCAAAGTTACGACACTGAAAGTTCAATGCAAAGGGAGATATTTTCTTTTACAGAAATCACTTTTTAAGGACTACAACAAACGGCTGGTAGGGACTACAACGAGCTTCTTCCTGGGTTAGTGACATCACAAACCCTAAAAATTACATAAACCCCGCCCCCGAGAACACACAACAAAGGGGGCGGGGCCATGTTGGGCTGCTTTAGAGAAGAGGAAGAGTTGTTGTAGTAGAGTGTTGTTGTCATGCCGTCATTTTACGCCGGACTGCTTCACAAACGAGGGTCAATTCAACACAAAAGATTAACATGACGGCACATGCTAGTGGATGAGTTGAATCAACTCCACAGCAACTACATAAATTTATCCACTAACCATTCAGAAACGTCCAGTTTCATTCTAAAAGTTGTAACTTCTTCCTGAGTCTCTCCATCAGTGTCGACTCCGGTTTGAACAATGTAAGGCTGAACACCGTTACTGACAATCCTCATTTTGGCTGCGTGAGATTCTCCAGCTTTGTTGTTGTTGAGCTGTTAAAGCTCCGCCCTCTTCTGGAAAGGGGGCCGGGAGCAGCAGCTCATTTGCATTTAAAGGGACACACACAAAATGGCGTGTTTTTGCTCACACCCAAATAGGGGCAAATTTGACAAGCTATAATAAATGATCTGTGGGGTATTTTGAGCTGAAACTTCACAGACACATTCTGGAGACACCAGAGACTAATACATCTTGTGAAAGAGGCATTATAGGTCCTCTTTAAAGAGAAACTTTCACCTGATTTAACCTATAAAATAATAGTTTTTGCATGCAAATATAATATGAAGATATATTGAGGGTGGTGTAGATCTACCTTTGGTTTCAGTGACTGATGACACCTCGCTCTCCACTTCCTCTTCCTGCGGCAGCTCCTCCACCTTCCGTACTTTACAGGGCCGGCCAACCCTGTGGAGGACATCATCATGACATCATCAGAGAGGTAGTATGGGATATATGACAGTGGCTGTGTTCAGAACAGCATCCCAGCTAACAAACTTGTGTTCTAATAACGTTTTCCTTAAGTTATGAAAATGTTATTTCTGAGTGTTCTCTGAACATTCAAAGTGTCCAGTTTTAAATATGTTCTAAAAGTATTTTTTCTTGGTTATACAACATTCCATTAGGAAATATTCCATTGTATCATTTTGCAAACATAATATAAGTGTTACTTTTGAATGTTCTCTGAACGTTCTGAAACAAGTAGTAACATTTAAAAAAAAACAGATGAATGTCCAGCTGAAAAGTTTCAGAAAAAAAAAAGTTCCAGTTGGTTTTTGAAATAATCTCCAATATTTAACCAATTCGATGGACAGCAGCAGTCCTAGAGGCAAAGTTGCTCAGAATGAGGAGTTCTACCATGTGGTATGAATGTCGTGGGCGTGCATGAAAAATCGTGCAATACAAGACCCTTTACACATGTGAAAAACGTGAAGGCCGCCCCCAGTGGCCGATTTCTTTCGAATTTCTCACAGGCCTCTAGGGCCGTGAGTCAAACAGATCCAGCGAGTTTCATTCCAATCGGCTTTCATTAACCTTGTCTGATAGCTGCTCAAATTTCATTGGCCGATGGCGGACATGTTTTTAGAGATGCATCAATGTCCTCAAAGACAATCATGACACCTCGGATGAAGACACTGCATGCCAATTTTCAAGTCGATCAGACTAACGGTGAAGTAGTTATAGCCATTTTTATGTTTTTTTCCTGTTATAGCGCCACAAAGTGGCCAGTCGCCGCGTCCTTTTTCACGTGACTACAGAATGAGTTCTTACACAGGTGTGCTGAGTTTGGAGAAAATATCTTATTCTGTTCATGAGTTATAGCCATTTTAGTAAAAGTGGCTCCACCCACTTCAAACATTTTGGCGGCCCTTAGAGACCATGAATTGGAATTTCAACGTTTTTTGATAACTACTGACAAACAGACTCCAGAGAATCTCACTGCACTGGTTTGGTTCCAATTTGGCCAAAAACCTAGGAGTAGTTTGCAAAAATACGTTTTTCAAAAGATACAAAATAACCGAAAAGTCCCGTCCTTGAGCCAAGGATTCCAACAATATAAGGCTGCTGTAGCGCCCCCATCAGGCTGATCGGGGTGAGCCTTGGTGACGTTGTAGGCGGTATAAGTACTACCAGCCCTCAAAGTTTCAAGTCTCTACGACTAACGGTTTGGTCTGCCCGATCACTTTTAGGGGAGAATGCTGATCCTTGGAAAATGTAACAATTACAATATAAAAACTGGACACAAACATGCAACGTACGGTCATGTGATAACAGTATGCGCTCGTGTACAGTTTCAGATTCTGTAGGCAGTATAAAATGTACACTGCACAGTACGTAGTAAACCAGTATTCAATTTCAAACACAGCCAACGACTTTGAAGGGCTCACTAGACGACGTTTCTGGGAAGACTCCTGCAGCAGATACAAGGATCATCTGTTGAGCAGAATTTGTACAAATATTTCAAGCTGAGGGATGATTTCGCATATATTTCTTGTGTAATATAAATCTCATTATGCAAATCCTTTCTGTAAAGTAAACAGAAAATTCTCAAGGCTATTTCTGAACAGCTGAACAGGAGAAATGCAATCTCAGAATATATAAGCCAGTGTATCTTCAGAGATGATGTCTTGATAGTACGGACCAAGTCACCGCAGCAGATCGACTTGCTTTGTAACTAACAGGTCATGATGTCAGCAGCACCAGTGAGAAGCTTCATTTGACTCTCAGTAAACAGTGAATCAGTTGTTAGGCGGGGTCGAGGACAGCTGTTCCGCACTCGTTTGCATGTGTGTGTCAGAGCGAATCTGTCGAGAGCACGTTCAGATCTTCATTTTGCATAAAGACAATTAAGCCCTTGTTAGGAGCATTATGTTTTATTACACATTTCCCCTGACATTCTCATTACTGTAATGTCAAATATTTAATTCTCATTACTGTAATCTACAGTACTGTATAATTATTTGTATATTAGTTAAACTGTAAAATCATCATGATAGTTTTGTTGTACTTATTAAAAGTCACTGAAAAACAATATAAAAGTTTGATTTTCTTCCACCAAGAGAGTGACTGATTCTAACCTCCGCTTGGTCTCTGTGACAACAGGCTTCTTTACTGTCGTTTCCATGGCGACGGTTGCCGTGCTGGGTTTCTCCGGGTGAGACGGGGCAGAGGTGACAGGTTTGCTGGAGAGACAGTGATAAATGAGCATCACTACAGGTGTGCAAAAGGTTTATCTCAGACAGCACAGGTGTGGCTGACATGACGTGATAAGCAAATCAAAAAGTGTGGATATGCTAATTTATGCTAATGTATTTGCAAGAGCATGTGTTACTCTTTACTGAGCTCACCTTATAATAAATAAATAAATGCACCCATTTAAATTTACAGAATATAATTCAAATAGCCATATTACACCTTTGTGCCGCATTTTACATTTTATTTTTGTCCACTTATTCAATATATTCAAGTTTCTTTCTAACAATGTGCTAAAACATGCTAATTCATGCTAGCAAACATGCTAAGACATGCTAACAGCATACTAGCAACATTATAATTCATGCTAGCAATGTACTAAAACATGTAAGCAAAAATGTTAAATCATGCTAGCAAAGTTCTAAATCATGTTAGCATCATGTTAATTCATGTTAACAAAATGTGGTAAATCATGCAAGCAATGTGTTAAAATACTACTAACATGTTAATTCATGTTAACAACATGCTAATTTGAGTTAGCTATGGGCTAAAATATGTTAGCAACATGCAAATTCATGTTAGCAATGTGCTAAAACATGCTAATTCATGTTAGCAACTGGCTACAACATGCTAGCAACATGCTAGTTCATACTAGCAATGTGTTAAATCATGTTAACAACATGTCAATTAAAGCTAACAGCATGTTAAAACATGCTAGAAAAGTGTTTTATGCTTTCAATGCTAGCAGTGTTAAAATGCTAATTTATGCTACCAATGTGCTAAAACATGCTAACAACGTTAAATCATGTTTGCCACATATTAATTTAATGCTAGCAAAGTGTTAAATCATGCTAGCAATGTGGTAAAACATACTAACAAAATGCTAATTAATGCTAGCAAAGTGATAAAAATGTGCTAAAACATGATAACATGTTAAATCATGTTAGTAAGATGTTAATTCATGTTAACAAAGTGGTAGAAAATGCTAAAACATGCCAATTCATGTTAACAAAATGTTAAAGCATGTTAGCAAAATGCAAATTCATGCTAGCAATATGTTAAATCATCCTAGCAACATGCTAAAACATGCTAGTAACATTTTTACTTTCTCTGAGTAAAACCTTCAAACTTCAAGCTGTTCAAAGTTATTTTAAACTTTCAGACCTGACTTTGTCAAGCCAACATCAAAGTTTGTCATCAATCTTTACTCATCTAGTTTAATGCTAATCTCGGATGAATGACATACGGTTGCATGCCGGTTTGTTATTGTAGCGACATGTGCCCTCCCCCTAAACATGATAACGAACATAAACTGTTATTGGTCGCTTTACATGTCAGTCAGACGACCTCTTCCAAACTTACGCACTCACTATTAACGCAAGAACAAGTTCATGTTTTTGGTGTCATAATCATCAATATTTCCCGGTCAGTTTGGGTGGGCTGTAGCGGGAGTCTCACAGTACTGTACATCAAACTATTATTTAAGGATCATTTTAAATATTTAAAGAGATTCCCTCTGAGAAATGAACACTCACTCATTAGCGTCGGCTGGAATCTCTGCGTTGGGTTCTGCTCTGCGAGGACGACCCACTCCGGTTCCCGGCATCTCTCCGCTCAAGCGATCCGGCAGAACCGAGTCCTTGTTAAGGTTGATATCAGAATACGGGCAGCCCACAGCACTGAAACACCAGAACACATGGTCGATTTACACACATGACTCGCTATCACTGTAGTTTAGCAGCTGTTTTGTATCTACGCTGTTCTTCCTCAGTAATTCTGTGCACAAATATCTAAACATTCTTAAATCAAGATACATTTACTGCAATATTTGTTCTGGAAAACAAGACGACAAAAAACACTTTTTGCAGTGTAGTCAATATCAAGAAGTTCTTTTTTATTTTTATTTTGTTTTTACATTCAGTAAACCAATCATATTCAGTCAGACTGCAACTCCTTCTGTTGGACTTCAAGAAAATATTTTACATCTATAATATTTTAAGGGGTTTGTCTGACAAAAAAGTTTGGGAACTTCAGCCTCAAGCTACAAATTACACATTTGAAGCATGTTTGATTGGGTAAAGTGATGTTTTGCTTTGATCAGTATGGATTTTCCTGCCCTCTGGGAGATTATTCTCAGACAGTAAATAAAAACATCAGAGACGTCCAGCACCTTTCCTCAGGCTGATAGCTGTGCTCCAGTCCAGTAAACCTGAGCTCGGATATGCTGCTGGAAATGATATTCAGGGATTTTCAGACTTGCTTACTTTGTTTGTTCTTGTATGTTACACAAGTACAGTTGAGCTTCTGTTGACCATATTTGATGGGCTCTATATGTTTATATGTGAATAAATCCCAAATTAAATGTTCATATAAAGTGATCGTATCTCTTCAGAAGACTTGGATTAAACCACTTTATTCCTAAGTATTACATTTACGATGTCTTTATGAACTTTTTAAAGCTTGAAAATATTGGTTATGTGGGCAATCAATGGAGGGACAGAAATGATAAGAGAATATTAAAGGGTTAATTCACCCAAAAATGAAAATTCTGTCATTAATTACTCTGTCGTTCCAAAGCCATGAGACTTTCATTCATCTTTGGAACACAACTGAAGATGAAATCTGAGAGCGTTTTGTCCCTCTTTGCAACTTAATCTTTGACGCTTCAAAAAGCTCATAAAGAGATTGTAAATATGAATCGAGCAGTTTAGTCTGAAGAGACACGATCACCTTACATGATGAACAGATTTAATTTAGGCTTTTACTCACATATAAACATTCCGGAAGAGTTTTGATCTCGTGAGTCATTCAAGTTCGGTTGAGCACCTGTTTATGTTTATGTTCACTGATCAATGTTTATATGGTACGTGCCGAACCGTCATGTTTGTGTACTGTTACACCCCTAGTGTGTATATACAGTGCTCAGCGTAAATGAGTACACCCTCTTTGAAAAGTAACATTTTAAACAATATCTCAATGAACACAAAAACAATTTCCAAAATGTTGACAAGACTAACTGTGCGTTCACACCGCCGCCGGCGAGAGCGTCAACATTCGCCTTGGCTGCCCTGCCAACAACGCTGTACTGTGCGTTCAAACCGCCGCCGGAGGGAGGGTCAAAGTAAATGACAAGTTGTGGCAACCAATCGGAATCCTCTCAAGCGAGGACCTCTACATTCCGACTGGTCGCCACTGAACCGTGTCATAGCTCATTACCATAAAGTTGACCTGACTTCAACTCTCCTCGACGCTCTCACTGTCCAAGACGCGCCGTGCCGTGCCGCTCTCGCCGGAGGTCACCGCCGGCTCACATTGATAATGAATGACTTCCTGTCACTTTGACGCTCTCGCCGGCGGTGGTGTGAACGCATGGTAAGTCTAATATAACATCTGTTTAACTTATAACATGAAAGTAAGGTTAATTATATAACTTAGAGAACAAAATTTTCAGTTTTACTCAAATTAGGGTGATGCAAAAATGAGTACACCCCACAACAAAAACTACTACATCTAGTGCTTTTATGGCCTCCATGATTTTTAATGACAGCACCAAGTCTTCTAGGCAAGTTGGCGACATTTTGCAACATCTATCTTTTTCCATTCTTCAAGAATGACCTCTTTTAGAGACTGGATGCTGGATGGAGAGTGATGCTCAACTTGTCTCTTCAGAATTCCCCATAGGTGTTCGATTGGGTTCAGATTTGCGCTGAGCAGTGTATGTATAAACAGGCTTTGGACTGCAATGATGCTATAGACAGGACACACACACACACACACACACACACACCTGTGGTGTCCAGAGTAGCGGGCTCCTTTGATGTGACCCACCCCCTTACAGCCTGCCGTGGGACAGCCGCCCTGCTCCGACGTCTCAAACATGTCCTGAGGAGCTATGAACGCACACACACAGAAACACATCACATATTATATATCATCCGCTCTCTGGAAACCACAAAATCAGCTTACACATACAGTGAGAGTCAATCTCCATGGAAAATAAACACAGATAGCATAGATAAATACAACAGAACAAAGATAAAGGCCCTTTACAAGAATCCTGCAGCTGTCGACTGTGATTGGACAATCTAAACAAAGAATATAAACATTACAATATTTATTGTGATGACCAAAAATATTGCCCTTAATAAGATTTAATCAAAAGTTAGTTTAATTAAAACAGTTAGTGAAGAGCGTGAGATAAAAGTCATAGAAAAGTATTAATAACATATAATTTTAGATATAGATTCATATTTTAAAGAATATATAGACACAAAAACTGATATATATTCTCTTTCACTGGTTTTTCTCTCTTTTCTCACACTCATTTTGTTTCTCTCTCAGTAAGTCGGTCACATCCTGATGCCAGTTGCTGATTTCTAAACATTGCTCCGATCCGTTTCCATGGACACAGAGGAAGGGAACGAGAAGAAGATTATCAGCTAGACTGACTGAAGAAAAGCTTATTGTTCAACAGCATTTTCCCAGCATCCTCTGGAGCTAATAGAAGATACTGACAGGAGAGGAAGCGAGAGGTCTGTTAGACCTCCATCCCTCTATTATATCCACATAATTCCTTCTTGATCTCTCGGCTATAATTTTCCATGAAATGACGAGGAAAATGGCTGTCATTTAAGGGTCTGAGGCAGTCGGTCTGTTTACAGACGACACAGAGAGCTGTTAGAGAGGCCATTATCTGAACATTTATGGTTGTCTGAATCGCTGAAACTCTTTCTTGACAATTGTCAGTACTCTGAAAATCTAAAAACATCAGTGTAAAAAAGCCAAACATTTGCACTGCGTTATACATAATATACTATGTTTTGTTGTTTTTTGAAAAAATATTGAAGATAGAGCACTTATGGCAGGAAACTGAAGCTCATAAGATCCCCATTGGAATCACATTAATGAGGCAGCATCTCCACGCTTCACACAAACAGAGAATGAACAATGAATTCAGATGTTAGCACGTTGCTAAGACACAGTATATAATAAGTACATAAAACACTAATACATTTTGCATTTTAAGCAGATGCAACTATTTTATTGATATTTGCAGTATTGAATTAAATATACTTAGTCTGTGTTCAGCACTTCCTTCTCTTTGCCCACCTCACACTGTGTGTTAACCAGACGCGATGTGACACTGACGTGTGATGAAAGGCATCTTTCTATGTTAAACAGAGTTTTTGTTCTAACCAGCTGTGACAGTTAAAGCTGATGATTCTATTTCAGAAACCGTTTTTATTCCTGCAACGTAGCAGCTGGAACAGCATACAAGGTGTGATAACGATAATCTCTCAGGTACTGATTATGGACTTTATTTAAATGTCAAAAGAATTTAATGTGAGTTTGAATATCATTTTGAGTGAAACTTCATAGCCGTGCTGAATGTGACTGGATAAGATGCTGAAAATAAATTAAAGGAAACAAGAACATTCAAACTGTGAACTAAATGTACGCAAACAAATGTTTTTATGAATGATAATTTCAGTCACTCAGTATGTATTTTTGACTGATTTTTTGATTGATTTGGTTGCGAGTGCAGTGTGTTTGCAGAGAGACTCCGCCCACACGCTCCTCTGATTGGCTGTGATTTTGGATTGATTTGGTTGCGAGTGCAGTGCGTTTGCAGAGAGACTCCGCCCACATGTTTTTCTGATAGGCTGTGATTTTTGATTGATTTTGAAGCATCTGGTGTGGCAGAGATGTTGTCACTGGAATATTAATGCCTCTTAGTATCGCTGCTTAACATGTGCCATGGGGAGGACGATGGTTGTGTGTAACACATCTGTACTCACTGATTGGAGGCTGCAGTGGATGTCCAGTTTTGGCGCACCAGCCAGCAGGATGAATATCTGGGCTATCTGCATCGATCCAGTAATCATATTCATCTGTCCAGCCATCAAAATGAATCTAAAAAAAGAGCAATGCAGGTCACTCTGATAGGTTCACAACTCTTTTACAATGCAATTTTTTTTTTTAAAAATGCACACAATGCATTCAAAAGTAACATTCCCATAATGTTTGTAAAATGGAATGTTCCCTTAACACTCACATAACCAAGGAAAAATTTTGAAATTTTTTGAAAGCTGGACATTTTGAACGTTTTTTTCAGAAATAATGTTTTTATAACCTAATGCAAACATCAGCCAAACATTCTTAGAGCAAATTTTAGTTAGCTGGAAAAACACTGAAATTGAAAATCCTTTCAGCAGTTGCTTTAATAGTTTCTGTAGTGCAGTGGTGGTTAAATTCACCTAAAGTGCCCAAGGTTTGAGAGACGTGTTTAAGAGTAAGTGAGGCATTTGATGGAGAGCATGTGTGGTGTGGTGTAGTGGTTAAGGCTGTGAGTTAGTACTGCAACTGATGGTGGGTTTGATCCCCACATGAGCTGTCAACATCATGCCCTTAATAAATGCACTTGGTTACTCCAGGAGGAATTGTTCCTGCAGGGTCACGCTGTCTTTCTCTGGTGACATTGCCTGAAACTCACTACAAATGCCCACAGAGCTGGATGTGTGGTGATAAATAAAGATCCTATTCTTGTATGAGGCACAAAACACCCCACGGCACTCAGATGAAAGCAGGAACAGCCTGGCTAGTAGCATTTCAAGGTCCCTTGAGAAGATTATCTTCATATTGCAAAGCACATCTCTAGAGACGTTAACGTCGAGCTGGAATCTTAAAGAAGCGTTGGCAGAGCGCAGACTGCTGGCAGGGTGATCTGGTCATATTGAGTTTTAGATGCTCAGAACTCTTTAAAAAGAGCTGCTGTGATCAAAACAATGAGAAGAAAAGAGCAACAGCCCTTAAATGACAGCATGTCTCCAGGAATTTGATAAAACAGGTTCCTGGGAAATCAGCCGGACAGCAGGAACAGGGACGGGCTAAAGGCGAGCAGTGTTTTTAGTGGTGTTCACAGCACAGCTGACAGTCATCATGTGGACTGGCTTCGTGCCGCCCATCCTGATCAGATTGGATATTGTGATTCACTGCGTGACAGTCTGAGATAAAGAAATGTTTCATTTGCATTCTTATCAGTTGCTCTCTTTTTAATCTCCTTCCAGTTTGCATGAGTCTGCTTCCACACCATCATCCATGACTAAATCAATTTGAGTTTATTGATATCTTTAACCACATCTCGGTTCCCTCTGGCTTTGATAACACCAGTGTTATTTTAGTATCAAGATAACATTATAGTTTTTGTTAATATTTTGAAATATATTTTATTTTTATATTTTCTGTTTAGCACCCTCTGGGCCTCTTCGGTCAGAAGCCTCAGAACTGACCAAATTAATTTTTACCTTTTTTTGCTTCATTGGAAAGGGATGACACTTGGTGACTTTTGTCACATTAGATATGGGAACACACAACAAATTATGATTCAGATATGTTAAAGGCCTTCACTCTACTTTAATCTGAAATATTGCATTTATTAAAATAATAATATTAATAAAAATTAAAAACAAAAATAGCTTATAAAAAGGTGTATAAATATTGCACAATATCATAAAATCCCCTCGAAATTCTAAATAATAATCCAAAAATATATTATTGAACAAAAATATATTACATTGATTCTCCTGAAAAAACAAATAAATAAAAAAAATCAAGACTTCAGTCACGTGAAGGTACTAATTGTGACCAAAAAATGAATAGGGTTAAAATTTTAGTAATTTTGTTGTGTTTTTTGTTCGTTTTTGTCTATATAGTTTAAGTTATTTTAGTATTTCATTTTAAATTAAACCAACATCAGAAATGTTGGCTTGGCAACTAGCTGAATTAAAATAAGTTGTTTATATTTTATGTTATTTCAATTAATGCTTATTTTAAGTAATTGCATTTTTTTTGCATTTTTTTTTATGGTTTTAATTACCCTGGTTCACACTGCACTTTTTTACTTTTTATTGTACATTTTCTGTATCTTTAGGGTTTCATGCTCAAGATCTACTGATTCTGTGGTGTTCAATGGTTGTTTTAAAGTGTAGACTTAAACTCTATGCAATTCAGGATATCTAAGATTTTAGATCTTTTAGTTTTAAACAGCCTGGATTTAAGACTATTTAAGCTATTTAAACTATCTAAGTGTCCACAGATACACTGTAAGGGGTTTGAGTCAGACATGCCAAAAAATAAAAACCTCTCGTCTCAGTCCTGTGGGAGAGTCGAGGGCGTTGCAGAGAACCATCAAAGACTTGGACGTAAAGGTCTTTTTCCTCAAAGTCAATTACAGCTGCTTCAGGAAATATTGATGGGGGATTTTGAAACGCAGTGGGAATCCAACAAATCCATCCAGTTCACGGCACCGGAGCTGCGGTGAATGTCAGCGAACACAGGTGATGAGAGAGAGCAGGGCTGGAGGTGGAGGTCGTGCACTATACGGCTTTAACACGGGAACAAGACGGACATGTGTAAACCAAGTATTGATTGTGCGTGTAAGAGAAAGACTGAAGGGCGAAAGTCTTTTCTCTCTCTGTGGAGGATCACGAATGATGGGTGTGAGAGTGAGATCTGACAGCTCTCTGTGAGTGTGAGACAGACATCTGTTGCTTCTCTCAGTCAGCGTCAGTGATGTGTGTGGATTCTGCTGCCCCCTTGGAACCAACAAGTGCAATTACACTTGAACAGTTACGGTACATTCTCAGGGCCTTATGAAATCCATTTTATTTTTTGGTAATGGTTAGAGGGGTCATGAACTGCATTTAAAAAAAATGTATCATGTTCTCTGAAGTCCACTTATAATGTTATTTTTACATCAAAAAACACCCTAATTTTGAAGTAATAAGCTATTTTCTGTCCTGTTTTTGACCCTCTCTTTCAAACACTCAGTTTTGATGGGCGTGTCGCATTCAAGACTTAGAAGGAACGCCCACAGCTGTGATTGGCTAACAGTTTTGCACGTTAAAATAATTTTCAATGTCCCTTGTTAGTCCAGTAAAAGCTTTAATTGACACCAGACCCAGCGAACGACTCGTCCCGTAATGTGTCTATAGATAGGTGAAACTCCGCCTCCACAGAAGAAATCAACGCCTACTTCATCATTGCAGCGTTAGCCCCGCCCACTGGTGTGTCAGTGAGATGAGGAGGAGAGAAGAGCGATACAGGACTAAAATAACATTACCTTTCAAAGGATCCTAATGCTAGGAATATGGTTATTAATTTTCAACAA
Source organism: Hypophthalmichthys nobilis (assembly GCA_037950665.1). Classification (NCBI taxonomy): domain Eukaryota; kingdom Metazoa; phylum Chordata; class Actinopteri; order Cypriniformes; family Xenocyprididae; genus Hypophthalmichthys; species Hypophthalmichthys nobilis. The sequence goes on from CM075469.1 coordinate 32,388,318, forward strand.
TGTGAATGTCTCAGTTGAGCTTTATTTATTTGTATTCGGTTCATTTCACTGTGGATTCTTTGGTAAATCAATCGCATTTCGGCGCAGGCTTTGCTAACAGACTATTACGATATGGACTCGACAGTAATGCAACAACATGTGAGTAACTGTGTTAATTCTAATGCCTGATCTGATATTAATGATTCATGTACAGTCAGATGATCTTTGTCTGTGTGTCAGTAAATCAAACCAGTGACTAAACGCTCAACTTCACCTTGTTTCTCTTATAAAGAGATGTAAATAATCTGTTATTTAAATGGTGATTAAATTATATAAAGAAAGTGATCAAAGAACACTCCCTTTACAATCGCTGGAGCTGTCAATCAAACAGAGCGAGTTTATCAGTGACTGAGTTCTGGACTTGTGGCAAAACTCCCATTTTATTCAACGAATCTCTTAGTCACAGTATGTTTACACTGTTAGTCATGATGAAAGCTTTAGTTAGTGTGCAGAATGACGAGATCACTGCTTTCATGAGCTCAAAAACATGTCTGTGATCGACTACAATGTTCATCACTGAAAACTTTCATGCCACGATCTAAATATAATGCTATAGATCTAAATATAATGCTATAATCAACACTTTTCATGATTTGTTAACCTTGAGAGCTATAATAGTAAAAACATGCTAAAAGCTTTCTCGAGAAAGTAATACTGAGCCATTTCATAAGCAAAGATGTCAGCCAATCACAGCAGTGGGCGTTTACACTGAAGTCTCACAGAGACACGCCCCTTAAAACAGAGCGCTCAAATCAGAGAGATAAAATGCCTTTTATTTCTAAATTATGACATTTTTCTGTGTAAAAATCATACTAACATTACAAGAGCACCCCAGGAAACATAATAAAACAAGGCAGTTCATGACCCCTTTAAATAAAATGAAACGTGTTGTGATGTCTTACTGATGAATAACAGAAGATCTCTCTCACTGAAGCTTACAGGAATAATGTCTGCACACTCATGGCACATTAGTCAGGATTGAACGTTCGCATCGCTCGGTCGCTCATGTTGCCTCAAACCAACTCTCAAAGCCAACACTCATTAAAAATGAATGACTTCAAGTGGTTTTGTTGCTCACTCAGTGTGAACAGCTGTGAATTGTTCTTGGCCTAGCCTGTACAAACTGAGTCTTGCTCTGAACATTTTGAAAAACCCTGCAGTGCTGCTAGTTTACCAATAAATTACCATATTTTACAGAATATAAATCACATTTTTTTTAAATCCTCTGAGCCATGCTGAGACTTATATTCCAAAGCAAAATATATTAACGTCAAGCACGCAATAAACATGCATCACCAGTTGAGTCATTTTTCAGTATTGTGAATCGAATCTAATGCTGTCATGAATCGTGATGCTGAATTGACTCATTCAGAAGTGACGACTGGACAATAACAACCGCAAAAATCTCCACATATCATGTGCATGAAGAGCATGCATTTTCAGCTCCATCAGAGCACCGCAGGACTGACAGATCATGTTTCTATATGGAGCAAAGCTTCCCTCCAGCCCACGGGAAAGGAGAAGCACGGATGAGTCATCCTGATTGCTTCTAAACTCCCAAACAGACGGCGGAGAGATCAGACGCGGTCATGGGATCGCCCGTGAGCTGAATCAGCACTCCATCTTCACTCGTTATTAGAGTGTGACACTGGAGTGATGAAAATACAACACATGCAGAATAATGCTGCAGAACATGATGAGGAATGCTCTGATCCAAAGGGAGCAGATCATGTTCAGTCCCTATGTAGGGCACAATCTGTAAAATAGATCAGCACTAGGATGTTTAATCATGTGAGGTTTCTCACCCGGAGACGATGGTCGTCCGTATCAACCACTGTGGCCACTCGGATCAGAACAGGATTCCTCTTGTCGACCACCTCCAACTTCATATTCGGCTGAAAACTGTGAGGAGGTTTCTGAAGTGAGAGACAGAAACTTGTTCAGAGAGATGTTTCAGCATGCCTCCACTCAGAGCCAGAGGTCTCTCGGAGGAGCTGGTGATGTTTGGCAACACACACACACTCACACACACACTCTCACACACACACTCTCACACACACACTCACCACTTTGAAGGCTCGAGCAGGAGCTGGTAATGAGCTGGTCTCTGCCAAGTATTTCTCCCAGGAGAAGTTCTTCTCATCAGGGTATCCTGCAGCACAGAGAGTGAGGAGGATTACACGAGCTGCTGGAGATGAAGTCATTGTGTTGCTTTGACACAGACAATATACTGATCTAGTATTCAAGCTCCTTCTTCTTCTGAAACTACAACTTAAACAGTATCTCCTCCTAGAGCTTTCCAGCTTCAGCCACCAAACTCGGCTCAGACCTTCAGACTGTTCTGACTCAGTGTGCTGTGTCTTCTCTAACTGATCCGACTTATGATCAAAACTACGAAAAAGTCCCGTAGACTTTCACTGAGGGGGTCAAAACTGTTGTACAGTAAGAATTCTAGAGTGTTTAAGCTGTCTGTCACTAGCAAAGAACATGTTAGCAACATACTAAATAATGCAGACACAAATGCTAAAACATGATAGCAACATGATAATTCATGCGAGTAGCCTTGCTAAACATGTTAACAACATCCTAAAACATGTTAGCAACATGTTAAATCATGCTAACAACATTATAATAATTTATGCTAGCAACATGCTAAAACATGCTAATTCATGCCATCAATGCGTTAAACATGCTAGCAACATGCTAATTCATGCTAGCAACGTGCTAAAACATGCTAACAACATGCTAATTCATGTCAGCAACATGCTAAAACATGCTAACAACATGCTAATTCATGCTAGCAACGTGCTAAAATGTGCTAGCAACATGCTAGCAACATGCTAATTAATGCAGACACAAATGCTAAAACATGATAGCAACATGATAATTCATGCTATCAACATGCTAAACATGTTAACAACATCTTAAAACACGTTAGCAACATGTTAAATCATGCTAGCTACATTATAATAATTTGTGTTAGAAACATCCTAAAACATGTTAACAACATGATAATTCATGCTATCAACATGTTAAAACATGCTAACAACATCCTAAAAAATGATAACATGTTAAATTATGCTAATTTATACTAACAACATGGTAAAACATGTTAGCAACATGCTAAATCATGCTAATAACATGCTAATTCATGTTAACATGCTAAAACATGCTAACAACATGCTAATTCAGGCTAACAACTTGGTAAAACATGTTTTCAGCATGCTAATTAATGTTAGCAATATGCTAAAACATGCTAACACCATGTTAATTCACGCTAACAAACATGGTAAAACATACTAGCAACATGCTAAATTATTCTAGAAACATGTTAAATCATGCTAGCAAAAGGTTAATTCATGTTATCAACATGCTAACAAAATGCTAATTCATGCTAACCAAATGTTAAATAATGCTTTTAACATGCTAATTCCTGCTAGTAAAGTGCTAAGTCATGTTAGCAATATGGTAAAACAGGTTAGCAACATGCTAATTCATGCTAACAATGTGTTAAAACATGTTAATACATGCTAGCAATGTCTTTCTTTCTCTTTCCACTTCACACAATTTAAAGCCTATAAAACTTTCAAACTTTCATACAGCTTTTTCAAGCCAACATAAAAGTTTTTCTGTTCAATCTAGTTACATACGCAGTCTTCCTTCATTGCTGTCTGATTGAGAGACTGAAGAAAGCGTGCTGGTATTTCTTAACTGATTTTAACAGTGCACTGTGGGATAATTGTGACTATGGGACAGTCCTAAAAATGCCCACTGAACTAATAAGCTAATGGAGACATGATAAAACAGCAATCGGTGGACATCTTTTACCAAGGAATTAACTACTTGTCCCATGAAACATTGGGAATGAAGGTGCGTTCACGCCATGTCCGAATTTACAGTAATTACGAAGTTCTACTTGTAAAAAGCGTTCACGTCCTTGTAGAACTTGTAATTACAACTTACACAAGAGCTCTGACTTACCCACTGACCACTGCAAATTCATTTTGTCATTGATAGTGTTGCCATAGAAATGCATAATTCCCATCCTGAGGATGTGAACAGATCCGAGTAGAATGTCATGGGTTGCCATCTTGTAATTATGGTAATTACGAGATGGCTTGAACGCAGAATAATATAATCAAATAGGAAAATATGATAAATACAACAATTACTGTAGTAATGTATTCCAAAACATTCAAAGTATTCAGAGAGTGTAGGGAGGCGACTCGATTACATCATTCACAATACATGCGTTGGGTTTCTGCAGGAGGATCGAAATCTTGCACAACACCAGAACTCTACTGGTACTCAATTTTTGAATCATTTAATATTTCAATGCTGACTGCTGTGACTGGTCAATCAGAATCCAGTATTCCAGAGAGCTGTGTGATAAGGGCCAATATATGACTGTGATTGTCCTATATGAACCCCTGCAGAAGCCCGGTCAGTATAAACACACGTCCTCACGCTGTGAAGATCTAAACCAGCACAACATCCTAACATCTCCTTGCATCTTTCAGGACCCGCAGTTAATGAGCTTCAAAACTACGAGCAGATCTGAACTTCCTCGAGCTCGTTCTAGTACTTCTGAAGCAGTTGCATAATAGTGTTTCTAATCTGAATATATTTGGGGGAAAAACAAATGTTGATTTTTTTGAAAAATTATTTGTGGTAACTGTGTTGACTGTGATGTCAGAGAGTTTCATCACCTGGAGGAGTGGTGAGTGTTCTGCCGTTCTCCTGACACCAGCCAACCGGATGAATATAAGGACTTGTTGCATCACACCTGCAGAAAAGAAGAAATACACAAGTGCATTTTAAAGCAACTGGCAAAATCTCATGCATTATGAAAAAAAGTTTAACATTCTGAATTCATTTTGTTTCTTCATTAAAATTGAGCTCTTTAAATGTACATTTTGGGGAAAAAATCATATTTTTGTAAAACAAAAAATTGCATTCCGTCTGCATTGGTGGGTCACGAACCAAAAAACAATTTACAAAACAATGATGATAAATAATAACCAAACTATCATGTGCAGTTAAGAGAGCAACAAAAACTCATCAGCGTTTGAAAGAGAGAAATGTGTCTCTTGTTGTTGATGTGAAAACCATCTCCATTAAATATAGACATCACAAATACTTCTTTTCCAGTGAATTATTGTCTCGTGAGAGCATTAAAGAGCATCAAAAATTGTATTTTGTCATGCTTCTGCGGTTAATATGAACCTCTTAACATGCACAGACGGCCAGCAGCCTTATTAACATTCACTGCATGACATCCCTATTCAATCCTGACAAACTGTGTATCATTAGAGGGAATCACGACTCTAGCTTCCATATTTGACCACTGACCATCATAAAAACGGTTGTGGTGACAGTAATTTCAAAATATACACAGATCAGGCATAACATTATGACCACCTTCCTAATATTGTGTTGTTCCCCTTTTGCTGCCGAAACAGCCCTGACCCGTCGAGGCATGGACTCCTCTAGACCCCTGAAGGTGTGCTGTGGTATCTGGACCAAGATGTTAGCAGCAGATCCTTTAAGTCCTGTAAGTTGTGAGGTGGAGCCTCCACGGATCGGACTTGTTTGTTCAGAACATCACACAGATGCTCGATTGGATTGAGATCTGGGGCATTTGGAGGTCAAGTCAACACCTCAAACTCATTGCTGTGCTCCTCAAACCATTCCTGAAGCATTTTTGCTTTGTGGCAGGAGCATTATCCTGCTGAAAGAGGCCACAGCCACCAGGGAATACCGTTTCCATTAAAGGGTGAAACACACCCACCCGGCCATCTACGTGATGTAAAAGAAAATGAGATTCATCAGACCAGGCCACCTTCTTCCATTGCTCCGTGGTCCAGTTCTGATGCTCACGTGTCCACTGTTGGCTCTTTCAGCGGTGGACAGGGGTCAGCATGGGCTCCTGACTGGTCTGCAGCTATGCAGCTCCATACACAACAAACTGTGATGCACTGTGTATTCTGACACCTTCTATCAGAACCAGCATTAACTTCTTGAGCAATTTACAGTAGCTCGTCTGTTGGATCGGACCACACGGGCCAGCCTTCGCTCTCCACGTGCATCAATGAGCCTTGGCCGCCCATGATCCTGTCGCCGGTTCACCACTGTTCCTTCCTTGGACCACTTTTGATAGATACTGACCACTGCAGACCGGGAACACCCCACAAGAGCTGCAGTTCTGGAGATGCTCTGACCCAGTCGTCTAGCCGTCACAATTTGGTCCTTGTCAAACTCGCTCAAATCCTTACTCTTGCCCATTTCTCCTGCTTCTAACATCAACTTTGAGGACAAAATGTTCACTTGCTGCCTAAAATATCCACCCACTAACAGGTGCCGTGATGAAGAGATGATCAGTGTTATTCACTTCACCTGTATGTAAGGAGTACAAATGAATCGATTCCAATAGGATAACGAGACGCATCCATTCCATACTCAATCACGTCTGCTCCGGGTTATTTGTGTTCACATTGCGCAGCTGAACAACATTCATTAGGGTGTTTAGTCTAAAAGTGAGCACAGAAATATTGCTGTTTACACATGCTTACTTCATAGTTCTTTAGACAGAACGTGATCTGATGAGAATTAGTGGCTTTAAATGCTGTTGGTGCTTTTCAATAATTTGACTTACTTCAATAAATTTCAGTATTGGATTTAAGGGCATTATGTTTTTCTTTTGTAGGATAAACATTTGTGGCAATGACTGTTGGGTTTCTACTTGGTCCTGAAGCGAGCTAGTTGAGAATGAGTGATCTAACAATCTGTTCTGACCAACACCAGATCGCTCACGGCCACTAACATCTGATGGTAAGATGGCATAACAGAATTATGTGCCAGAACAGTTTCTTCTGAACTATTCAAACTGTGTTTGAATAAACTGAAACATATGTGGGGATGAGATGTTTGGGAAGAGTTGTGGGCCCATAATGCTCAGAGAAGACGTGCTGTTTACTGGCTCAGAGCATAGAGCTGTCAGATCAGATCTGAGCTGAAGACACAGTCAGACAGGAGAGAGTTTGTGCTGGTGGTTCAGTCCTCCTCCTCCTGAGTAATTGATGAGCAGTTAAAAGCATTCTGCCTGCTCTATACAGTCACACACACACACACACAGAATAACTGGGTCACTTCTAAGAATGAGAATGTGCCCCATTTGTGTCCTCATGACTTATGACTGATATAATTAACAAGCTAGTCAACTTTAATAGATTTAAGCCTGTTCAGTTTCATCAGAATTTCAGCCAATTTATATGTTTGCAGAAGTTACATAGAATAAAAAAATAACTCTACCCAAAAGATGCTTTCATTAATATTAAAATTTGATTCTTTAATGTTGTTTTAGCACCACATGGTTTCAAAAGATGTAAGTTTCTCTATACTTTTCACTACGTTCACCCTTATATTGGTTCAAACACGATAACTCTGTTATGGGAAAAACCATAGAAATGTTTTTTTAAGGCAATACAAAGAACGAAAGAGAAATGTCATGGATTATTAATATTTTTTTATAGCTCTGAATGACTGTGGTGATTCTGTGGTTAAATTAAGAGAAATACCAAAACCGAGTGATATTACCAGAATTTCAATTATATGAATGACTGGAATAATATCCTGCTTTAGGGTTAGTGAGTAAAAATCACTTTTACAACTTTACTGTAACAACATTTACTGGTTTAGTGTTAGAATTTCAAGAATCAGCTCTTAAAAAGCATTTACGTGGTCATATAAATGCATAAGCAACGGCTCTCTTTAAGAAAGTTAGTGCATGTTTTGATAAAAATACATTACCATAAAATTATCTCCTTTTCAAAGATAAAAAGCAATTGTTCCTTTCAGGAAGAGACACAGCAGGAGCCTCGCATAAACACACTAATTCAAAGACACGTCGCTGTGAATTTACCAGTAGTCATAACTTTCATCCCAGTTGTCAAAGTGCACCAGGAATCGACATTCCACCATGTCGGTAACCGTGGCAACACAGATGAACGAGGGATTCTTCTTATCGATGGCCTCCAACTTCATACCAACCCTAAACCCTAACGGCGTCACTGTCTGAAAAACACAACCAACACATCAGTTCAACTGTAATCACTTGCACTTCTAAATTACAATATTATTCAGTAATTTCTGAAGCATGTCATGATCCAATCAAATCCTGATGTTAAAATCATGTCATGTTCTAACTGAACATACCATTTCACTTGCAGCTTTGACATATTACTGTTAAACAATATAAGTGAAGTGTTTAATGTAAGGTAAATGTGCTGTGGATGCCATTGTTTTAACTGCATTATTAAATGAAGTGAAACAGCGCCATCTAGGGGGAAATGAGATAAATGTCATGTGACACACTCACTCACCGTGTTCTGATTATGAAAGAGGGCTTTGGGTGCCGTCTGTATTTTATTTAGTTTGATGTAGGAGGACCAGCTAAACTCTTCATCCTTCATCCCTACAGACACACAAACATAGGCCATGTGAGGAACAAGAGCACATATACTCAAAACAAAACAGAACCAACTTCAGTGACAGAGTATCAATGATCAGAATATCAAAAGCCTAATACTAGTTCAAGAGCAAGACAAAGCATTGAAAAAAACAAAAAATAATTTAGGACTAATTCAAAAACATCTTTGCTGACCTAAACTTCAAGATAGAGAAAGTAACAAGAGCATCTTTTGTTTTCTGCTATGTTGGAATCATGGGATTTATGCTGACTTGGAACACTGGACTGAATTCTGGGTATTATTTGAACGTCTGGTGACTCTTGCCTTTAGGTGGATACAACTTGTGTCCGGTTTTCTCACACCATCCCACTGGGTGGATGTCAGGAGAGTTGGAATTTATCCAGAAGTCATAGCAGTCCGAGTATTTGTCAAAATGCAGTCTGATTCGATGTCCCAACACCTGAAAATATGCACAAGTCAACTGAAAGATGAAAGTGATTCTGTGAAAAGTAACGTGACTTTAAAATAACATTCCAACATTTACACACTCTGGCCAGGTTTTGTTGTTACCTCAGCGATGGTGAGGACGCAGTACATGGAGGGGTGTTCAGGGTCGATACCCTCCAGTCTCATGCCAACCCTGAAGCCGTTCTTACACTGCGGTAATGACTGATACTGCACACACACACACACACACACACCAGTAACACACTCCTTTATACAGATAGAGAAGCACGAGCACACAAATGTTAGCTAAAACAGATGACTGATCATTCTGGTACAGCGCATTCAGAAAATATTCAGGAAATATGTTGCAGCCTTAGGCCGTGTGTCCACCAAAGTGCTTTTAGACAGCTGAAAAACAGCCAGCTTCAGGCGCTCGAGAGAGCTTCACAGTGCAGTGTTTTTTTGTTTTGCTTTTTCACTTGGGGCGCTTTGGTGTCTGTTATATCCACAGAAGTGTTACTAGTATCTAATTTCGCAGATAGCTTCTTCCTAAATATAAAAATGTGTCATTTTCTCTGACTCTTGTTTTGAAGAACTTTGTCACTGTGCTTGTTGCCGTTGTACAAGCAAGATGTGACGGTTGGTCACTTGAAGGCAAGCCTGCAAGTTTAGCATAACACCTGCTAACGCTGTGGTACACAGGGTAGAAGACCAGAGGCCGTTTTTTTAAAAAGGGGACTTATTATGCCCCTTTTCACGAGATGTAATATAAGTCTCCCAGAATGTGTCTGTGAAGTTTCAGCTCAAAATACCCCACAGATCATTTATTATAGCTTGTCAAATTTGCCCGTTTTTGTGTGTGTCCCTTTAAATGCAAATGAGCTGCTGCTCCCGGCCCCCTTTCCAGAAGAGGGAGGAGCTTTAACGGCTCAACAACAACAAAGCTGGAGAATCTCACACCGTGTCCTAACCAGACGCATTGATCCATGTTAATCTACGTTTTTGTCCTAACCAGCCGCGACGGCGACACACGAATATTCTATTTTAGAAACAGTTTCTAATTCTCCGCAACGTCGCGGCTGGAACAGCAACACAAAATATGGCAATGATAATATCAGGTACTGTTTATGTGCTTTACTTAATGTTAAAAGTGTCGAATGTGAGTTTGAATATCATTCTGTGTTCCCAGCTTTTTAGCTGCAATGAAAACAACACTGGCTAATTCACCTCAGATCTTGAAAATAAATAAATGGACATAAGAACGTTCAAACTGTCGACTCAATGCGAACAAACAAGTGTATTCTATGACAAAGATTGGTTCAGTCACTCTGTATGTACTTAAACTAATGTTTAAAATGTGTAATATTTATGAATTTTACTAAGTACTTGCCCATTTCATTGTGTCCGCTGTGCTCTTGCTGAGAGAGCCCGCCCACACTCTCTTCTGATTGGCTGTGGTTTTTGATTGATTTTATCGCTTCTCATTGTTGCGCCGCGTCTAGTGTGGACAGTCAAACTGCTTGTCACTGGAATCTTATCGCATCGCGTCTGGTTAGGATACTGTGTCACGCAGCCAAAATGAGGATTGTCAGTAACGGTGTTCAGCCTTACATTGTTCAAACCGGAGTCGACACTGATGGAGAGACTCAGGAAGAAGTTACAACTTTTAGAATGAAACTGGACGTTTCTGAATGGTTAGTGGATAAATTTATGTAGTTGCTGTGGAGTTGATTCAACTCATCCACTAGCATGTGCCGTCATGTTAATCTTTTGTGCAAAACCTGTATGGACGCCCACTATACATAGTGTTCCTGTTTGTCAAACAGAGTCATACACACCAGGATAACGTTTATGATTGCTCTCAAATGCTGTGAATGCTCTAATATTTCTTCCAAAATATCACTCGGACAGAAACTCTCCTTTTTTAGCAGTCGATCTTGTCAGGGTCAACTTCAGACTATCCAAGCTAACGAGACTCTAAACAGTGTTCAGTGCTCGTCTGTGCAGCCAACGACAGAACAGTTAGCATGCTTTGCTTGAACTTCTGCCATGGCGTTAGAACCGGTACACCGTTGTCGCTTGCGAAAACAAAATGGCGGCACCGTGGGTGGAAACGTACAGATTAAGGGGCGGTAATATTATAATAAGATCCTCTTTCTACGTCACAAGAGGAGTGAAATCTCAGCGGCTCGTTTTTTCACATGCTTGCAGAGAAAGGCTTGCCAAAACAAAGTTACTGGGTTGTCCTTTTTCACATTTTCCGTATTAGTAGAACATTAATTTTTTTCCAGCTGGGTGTGAGTTTATTTACATATTTATGTGTGTATAAAAGTGGAATCAAAAGGTCATTTTCTTTCATAATAGTGACATCGACTACTAGTGTGTGTTGTCTCACCTCTTTGAACAGTTTACTTGGAGCAGCGATGGCTCTCTCCTGCTCCAGGTACGAGGCCCAACACCACGCCTTCTTCTTGCCTCCATACGGAACCGCTGCATCATGGGAAACAATCACAGGTGTCATAGAGCACATGTGACTCTCACCTGGAAGTATCAATGCCATCTGCTGCCCATAAGCGAGTGTGTGTGTGTGTCTCACTGTATCTGAGCAGCGCTGCATCTCCACGGCGTTTCCTGCGGCCTCGCGTAGCCCCGCGTGCTGGTCGCCTGCTTTCTTTCTCTTCCTGTTACACATATCAAAACAGGAATCTAGAGTGAAATCTGCTTATTCACCCGCAGTGGCTAACAGAACAGAAACATACTTCATCCTGACATCTTTGTCGGTCATTTCATGTTGGAAATGGAAAAAAATAAGCTGTTTTTTCAACATCGGCCTAATACTGACTACATAAAGTGTATAAGTACCACAAACTGTGTATTAAAAGGTACGTTTACATGTGTAACATTATGATAACTTGTTTTATACACTACATAGCAAAGTTTTTTTCAGGACTGTTAAAATGTTAACACAATGACCTCTCTCTCTCTATCCTACCCTCACATCACTCTCTATAAAAACGAAGAATTTTAAAATGGAAGATGAAAAGAAGAGCAAAAGGAAGTAAACTGACATAGTCCTCGTCATCCTCCTCAGCGACCTCTACGGAGCTGTCCACGTCTTCAGTGGGTCTCTCCGCCAGGCGGGATCTCTTCCTCCCGAGAACCTCTCCGTTCGTCCTGGAGCTTTCTCTCTTCAGCTCCCTGTGAGTGAACGATAAGAACATTAATATAAATGCTATTTTTAAAGAATACTTTATTAAATGTTTTAACTTTACTAAATCTTTTGAATGTATAGAAGCTGAGCTACTTTAGTTTGAATAACAACATACTGTTTGATCTGAGACATGTCCTGCAGATATCAAGTATAAGAAAATAATGTTCAAAACAATCTCATAACCATCATCTGTGTGTGTGTGTGTGTGTGTGTGGTACAGTGCTCATCTTAATTACACATATGATGTTTATCTCACACAGACTTGTCTCATTCAATAACTTTGCATTCATTCTCAGGTTAAGCATGTGTGAGAACCGGAAAACCCCTTTCACAACATCCTGTGGCCTCTTTCTTAAGACAGTATATACGCATTCTGATTTTTTGCCAACAGTTGCACCAGCCCTACCAAAAATGTGATAAATATCTATGTTTAATAACGTATTTTTGTGTAGTGTTTTAATTGTAATATTTTTCATTAAACTTTTTCTTTGTAATGTAACTCGGTGACTCATTAACACACTTTTGCTAGAAAATGAAACAGCCGTTTTTGTGAAACATTACTGACTTGTGAATCATATTCAATCCATTCTAAATGATTCTCCAAAACTAAATAATTCTTAGCCTGAGTAGCTCTATATCAATCTATGCAATGCAATGCATCAACACATAAAACACAAGACCACAAAATCCTGGATCTTATCAGTGAAGATGATTATTAGTGGCAAACAGAATTCTGCTCAAGAGAGATGTTTGTGTACACAGAGCAGTAATTCATCAAATGATGATGAAATAGTAAAGTGCATGTATTCAGATCTGGAGTGTATTCGGGTGAATTTTCAGCATTTTAACACGATGACTGCACTAACACACAGATGTTCAGCAATACTTTTTTTGTGGTATTGTGGTAGTGTTGTTCCATGCAAGCACTAACTCTGTTGTTAATTTTATTTTGTGCATTACCTGATTTGCATGCAATTCCTTCAGTAAATTTGGTGCTAAAAAAGCACAGACAGCACATACAAATAAGCTAAATTTCTCTTAATTCAAGTATGAATTCTTCCATAAGTCCTCACTAAGTATAATTTTAACTTATTTTAGTCCTAATGATAATGTCTCAGTTAATGAAAGGATATACAACAGTCTATATTCAAGGGATAACAGTGTGTTACATATATTTGGTGTAACCGAAGCGTAAAGCATAAACCAACTAAACAGAGAGACTGTCTGAAACCTCCTCCAGGCCTATGTTTAAGAACAGACAGGAAAAAATACATTCATCCCACAAGTGCCAGGCTGTTCTAAGTTAAGCTCACAGCAAATAATCTTAAACCTTTTTACGTCTGACTGGAAAAACACAACATAACAAGCAACAGAAACGCATGTAAAGTGAACAAAGCATGCATTATGTATGTGATGCACATTGTGAAAATTGTATGCATGCAAAGAGTACTCTGGAAAAGTACAGTAGCTAGCATTATCAAACATGTGTCTTTATCACGGTTAGGGGAGTCTGACTTCAGTGTGCATCATGGCAAAAAACACTAAATCACTGTTCTGCACGAGCTTTAATGGCTGAGAACAGAGAACACTGAGTGAAATACTGTAGGCAGGGTTCCTGCTCATTCTGACGCTCCATGACTTCTCCGGTTGTTTGTGATTACAGGTTTAGGGATTAAGGAGGAATCACACTGGGTCTACAGGGCAGATTTCCATCTATGCCAGGAATACATTTTTGCACAAATTTAAAGAATAAAACAATTTGATTTGTCTCTCCGAGCCACCATACGCCCACTTAATGACCCACGAGAAAACGTTCTTAGCTTCAACAACATTTCTCAGTTCAGTGAGTGGTTGCCCTTAACTAACAAACAGATGTTATCGAGTTGGCTTGCAGTGGAATATTTCCATGACTTTTAAATTTCCCTGACATTTCGAGGTTTTCCATGGGAACCTTGTGTGTACAACAATGCAATGCACTCAAGTTGACCTTCCTTTTTCATGAATAAATGTTGCAGAAGCCATATTGCCTGTTATTTCCCTCTTGACTCATTTGATCAGAGCTGCAAATTTCAGGATGATTTTACACAGAAGTAGACTAAAACACTAAATAACTGTTATATTTCCAACCTAACTGAATGCCACTTACTGTAATAAGGTCATGTGACTATAATTCAGCATGCCACTGTTTGAAATATTTATCATTAAATAATATTGCATATTATTTTACATGCTATTTTATTTGTAGGCAGTATTAGAGCTGGATTTCATAGTAATTATTCAACAGAATCAGCTAACTGTATGTCTGTTGAAGAAGTTAAAGGCTTACCAGATAAGAGTTGGTTTTTTTTTTAGATCTTAAGAAGATATTTGACACCAGGTTCTTTTATCTAAATTAACAAATGTTAGTTTTTCTGAAAAGGCAATACTTTGGATAAAATCATATCTTTTAAATAGGAATCAATGTGTGAGTAAATCTTCTTGTTTGCCCCAAAGGGGTTCCACAAGGCTCCATCTTGGGACCAATTTTATTTTCACTTTATATGAATGATTTACCTGAAGTATGTAAAGATGTAAATGTTCAGTTGTATGCAGATGGTGTAGTAATGTTTAAGTTATTCGTTTACTTTGACCTCTGCTATAACCAATGTTCAGGATTGGCTCACTAAATCAGGTTTATTATTGAAAACAAAGAAAACCGTGTGTGTGATGTTTACAAAACAGTTAGTAGAGATGACACACACTCACATGTGTTCCTGGGAGGTTTACATAATTTGGGTTTACTTTGCACTCCTCTCTAACTTTTAAATGTCACGTAAAAAAGTTGTTGAATATTGTAAAATTTAATTAAAAAAAAAAATTAAGCATATTAGGCCATTTTTGACAGTTGGTGCTGCTTTTTTTGATGATTTCTAAATATTGTTTTATTAGTTGGTGATTTATAGGTGGCACAACTCTTCAGATAATAGAATCACTTTATATGAGAGCTATAAAAGTTTTGGATTAAAACTCTTTCATTTCATTACTGTAACATTATAAAAACATAATTTATTGAGTTTTGAAAATGTTAAAACCTTTAATTATGCTGGTTTCATTTATAAGGTCTGGCAAGGGCTTGCCCCACATTCGTTAAATGAATTTATAAAACGGAGGACGGGTTGTGTCATTACTGTTAGTCTGTCATTAGAGGGGATTGTGAGGAGCCATACAGACGAACAACTTTTGGACAAAAAGTACTGTCTGTAATAGGGAGTAATTATTGGAATAGCTTACCACAGTCAATAAGACAGTGTTCTACTTATCACACTTTAAAGATCACCTTTAAAAGTGTCGAATCAGATGTGTAAACATTTTACTTAGGTTTTTTTAAACAATGTGTTTGGGGATTTAGTCTTTTTTATGTATATTTGAGTATGTGTCCATGTGTGTACCTGCTTACAGATGTCAATTAGCAATGCTGCTATAATCCAACTTGCTTGCATTTTGTATTTTATACTTATGTTCATTAACATGCATTGTCCGTATGAAATAAATAAATCAATTGTGACATATGCATCATAATGTTATTGCATTATGAGGATGCAGACGACGCTCAGCCATTCTCAAGTCTCTTCTACGTTTTAAATATAAGAATAAATCAATCTTCTATAACAATTGGTTTAAAAATGGTATTTTAATGGTCTCACAATTGATAAATGACAAGGGCTACTTATTTACATATACTGAATTTTTCCAATATCTCCACGAGGAT
The DNA here is from genome assembly GCA_037950665.1 of Hypophthalmichthys nobilis. Taxonomy (NCBI): domain Eukaryota; kingdom Metazoa; phylum Chordata; class Actinopteri; order Cypriniformes; family Xenocyprididae; genus Hypophthalmichthys; species Hypophthalmichthys nobilis. Next base: position 32,404,231 of record CM075469.1, read on the forward strand.
CGTATTTGATGCAATACCAGCAGGTAGTGAGATTGTGAGAATCTCACGAGCAATCAACGTTTAGAAAAGAGGTCTTGTTAGACGGTGTTGATATTAAAGATAGTAAAAGTAATAATACATTTTTCAGACGTTTGATTCATTTCGACATAAATACTTTTGGAATGACCGTTTTGAGAATATTAATTGGAGACTGATTTGGAGCACAACTTTAATACTCAGTGCTGGAGGTTTCAGCACATTCACACCAAGAACGATAACTATAATCATAACTATAACTAAATTAGCGTCCACACCAGCGGACAATATTGCTCTGTTTACTATGAGCGCACACTGCAGTTTTGACATCTGCCGCTTTAAATGCTCCAATTAAATGGAATCCGATTGGCTGTTTTTATCGTTCAACAGCTGGAAAAAATCATTCTGAAAGTGATTCCAACAATATCGTTCCCCTGTGTCGTTATCATCATAGTTGTGGTGTGGACCGTTCTGCTATTCTTTAACATTGAGAACGGTTTTTAGAACTATATTTCAGTGTTATAGTTATCGTTTCGTGGAGTGAACGGGCCTTAAGTCTGATCTGCAGTAATAGTGATGCTCGACTTACTCCTGCTGCTCCTGCTGCAGACAGCGCTCACTGCAGTGAAGTCCATTAGACAGGAAGTCCACCACGGAGCCCTTCCTGTTACAGCGCACACACACCAGGCCGCGCTGGGCCCATGACGTCTCCTTCGAGACGGGCGGCTCAGACAGAGCTGAGGAAATCAAGACAACACTCCCGTCACACAGAGAAACTTCACCATCATCCTGCAGGGAAATCATTCGCATCACAACATTCCACTAACTGACTGACCGATCCTAACATTACTGACCGATCAGACGGGCCTGTGCCTGTTTCACTGTCCTTACAAAACTTCATTTTATTAAGCAAACTTAAGTACAGTTCAAGAATCTTTTCCAAGTATACTTTATGCAGTAAGTAAACTAATATCAATATACTAGTAGTATAGTGGGTGTACTATTTTCATTACTTCCTGGGACTGAATTGGCTCACTGTTTAGTTTATAAAAGTGTACTTTAAGTGAAACAGCAGTAAACTTTGAGTACACAACTAAGTACTTTTTTCTTTTCTATTGCAACTATGTGAACTTACAGGTATACTGTTTGTTTCTACACTTTATCCCACTTTTTAGTTTTTATTAAGTATAGCAAAAAAAAAAAAAAAAATACACCAAAATCTATTTAAAATACATTTATTTCATACTAAGTATACTTCAAATTCATTAACATATTAACTTAAGACTTACTAATATTTGGAGTTTATTTGGACTTTATTTCTTTATTGCACAATGTACAATTCTTAATATTATGCCTAAAAAGTATTTTAATATCACTATTAATAAGGATTGTATGATCTTTGTATAATATCAGTTTTTAAATGAAAGATATTTAAAGTGTACCTAAAGTATACTTGCAGTAGTTCCACTGTAACACAATCAAATATACTTCAGTATATCTTTAGTTGGACCTCAGCACTATTTCTGCGCATTAGGTACAAAATTAGTTGTTCCAATTTAGCAGACTTTAAGTATATCAGTTTACTATACCAAAAGTACAATTGCAGGGTATGTACATAAATATGTAAATGTATGTGTAGTATACTTAGCACAAAATAAATGTATTTCAAATACATTTTAGTATTTTTTCACTAGGGTACTTTCAGTAAATTACTATTTTGATAGTGTTTATGCTGCAAGTATACTTCTTAGTTTTCTTTATGTGAATTTAACATCATACTTGTACACTGAAAAGAAAATAACATCTTAAATCTACATGGTCAAAAATATTATTTAACATCACTGAATCAACCTAAATACATTCATTTGTCCCAACAAAACTAATTTACATTAATTAAATCAGATAGAAGTAGCACTTTAAGATAACAATCGCACGTTAGCAGTTATTTAATTATATTATTTTGCACTTTAAGGTTGTGTTCACACTTGGTTAGATTACAGCGAACTCTGGTGTGATTGCTCTGTTAGTCCACTTCATTTCAGTAAGTGTGAACGCTGCCATCCGAACCAAACAAGTGGACCGAGACTCGCTTCCAAACGAAAGGCATCTAAACGAACCATAAACAGGACGTGATGTCACAAGATGCGACCCTAAACAGGACAGAATGATCATGTGTACCATAAAAGCTGATTTTGTTTTGTATCTGTAGGTTTGCTAAGCGATCCGGGACTCATTTTCTGTTTTGGTCCGGACCAACAGAACCAAGAGAACCGAACTACAAGTGTGAACACACCCTTAGTGTACTTCTAGGCTCCTGTTGAGGTATTAATGTTTGTGCTTGAAACAGACCTTTAACTGAACATCATTTCCTGTATGTAATGAGTCAGATGTTGTGTACATTGTGAGAATAACTCAAGAGTTCACAGAACTGTAGTGAACGTGTCGTATCTGTCCATGTCAGCTGTAATCGCTGTCAACTGATGCTTTTCTCTTTCCACAGACTGTGAGAAGCATCGGACTTTGAGTCTCTGCCATTTTTAATCCCATGTCTGTGTAATTTAGCAATTTCTTTAAGGCAGATAAAAATCTCACAATTCATTCCAGCCCACTTGAGTATAACATCCACTCATTTTTACCACTTTAAGAGCACAATGTAGTGAATCTGCAGCTCATTCCTGTGGGATGTTGTTGTGTAAAACTCATCTGAGTTAGAGACAGTAACCGAGGGGGCGGGGCTTAGGGAGAGGGCACTAAACACCAAACGCGAGTGTATTATTGTGTGTTTACCCTCTTGAGCCGTGGGGACGCTCCATGTGGTGGTGGCGTGAGCTTTCTTGCCCCTCTCCTCCTCCATCTCGTCCGTTATGACCTCCAGGACCCCAAACTCATTCACCCGGAACTGACACACACACACACACAACAGAGACGCTCACACACCGTCTGCACTGCTGAATCTACACAACTAACTAGAGCTGCACGATCAATCAAAGTTAAACCGTGCAATTATAAATTCACAAAGGCTGCGATTTTTTTCAATTTTTAATGAAATATGCACAGCATGTTAGTCTGTGATCAGTAATAAATGCATTTAAAGTAGTAAAAGCTTATAATGTGCATTTAAAGAAAGCAACATGCGCCAAACATCTTCCCAAACTTGTAATGAGAAGCGTTCATAAACCTCCTGTCCAACAAAAGTCAACATTTACTAACATGTTTTCACTTCATAACGTCAGTCGAGTGTTTAAATAACTTCCTTCTGTGAGCTGATGTGCTTCATCACAGAATGAGGCAGACAATTTATTATTTTACAGTATTCTATACAGTGATAAAGGTTACGTCGATTAGCACTGAATGATAAATATACTTTATTAATATGAAAATACCTGAGAAAGCTTGAAGAACTCAGATACATCATATATCGCAGCAGTCATGTTTAATCAAAGCGTTTCTATCATTTTTTTATTCAGCTACAGCAATAGCTCAATTAGGGATTTCCTGGAAATCATAAGTTATTACTTCAGTGATCAGGGTTGCCAGGTTTTCAAAACAAAACACGCCCAATTGCTGCTCAAAACTAGCCCAATCGTGTTTCAGTGGGGTCTCCTGGTAAAATTGACATTCCAGGGGCTAAATATCATGTTATTTGGGATTGCTTCAACCCACGGACATGAAAACAACCCGCAGCAACAGTGTTAAAGTAGCCCAATTCAACACTGTCTGTGAGGGATATGTTGAGTTTCTGCGCGAGAGCGCCCTCTGGCTTCCAGTATGAATGAAACTGACGTGTTTAGCGCTTAGTAATGCTCACTCTACTCTATTTTGGGTTAAAAAAAAAAAAAAAAAAAAAAAGTAGGAAAAATAATACTTCTCTCTAAAGAACTTTGTATGTATTTTTATATATATTTTTTTTCCACAGTGGATGCAAAAGAGGCTCATATTTCATTTAAAGACATGGACTCAGTTTTTGATTTTGCATACAGATTTTTATCATAATAATATAATATTTTATAATAAATCCTTAGACCTTTGTAATAAATTATGAGCAGTTTTTTGTAAAATAAATATATTATTTTTACTTTTATTTTTATAATGTTATATTTATTCTTAAATACTTTTTTTACTTTTAATAACGAAAGTGTTATTACAATAATAATACTATATAATGCAATAATATTTCTTATTTTGTTTATTATTTTTATTTAGCAATAATAACAATAATCATAATAATTATTATTAGTCATATTAATACATAAGCACAAAATGCCCTACAAACAAGCACAACAAACTGGGCGTTCATATATATATTTTCATTAGTTTTAAAAAAACAAATGCATTTTAAATCGAAAACCACAATTTTAACCAGAAAAATCGCAATTAGATTTTTTCCCCAGATCGTGCAGCCCTACAACACACACACACACACACTACACGTGAGATCATTTCATCACTATATAACTACCGTCAAGACTGAATGCAGTTTTTAGGCTGACAGGCTGTTTAGTATGTGTTCCCTCACCTTCAGCTCGCTGCCAGGCAGTGTTCCCACTCCGTCCTTCCAGTCCATGGCTCCGTACACATCAAACTCTGGAGCGGCTGTGCTCGGGCCCGACGACTCCATCACACCCGCACACAGCTAATCTGAAACGGCAAATCACTCACATCACCGTAGATTCTGTACTTCATATAAACACACTAAACGTTGATTTAGTAGCTATCATGCTGTTTGCATGTGCAAATGTGCCTTTTTGGAGATTCATGACAATTTAATCAGCATAAAATGTCTTTTTCCCATTAGATTTTGGGGTAAAATGCATCCCCGACATATTCTTCATCCATACACTAATGAAAAATCATTTAAAACAACACCTGAAATTATTCTAAAGGTTATTCTTTAAGGGTTTTTTTTTTAAAGAAATCCCAGTAAACAATTAGAAAGCTTTATGTAAACAGTTACCATGTTTTCTTTTTTAGTCCAGAACTGCTTTAACAGCGATCACCTAATGCATTGCACTGTTTTTGTGCAATTAGACAGTAGACAACACATTTGCAATCTCATTTTAATTTATAATCTATGAAAAGACGGATTGTTTCTTCTTATCTGTCCTTCAAATCAATGTCAAACCTTTCGCCTAAGTCACTCCCGAGCAACCGTAAAGCACTGTAACTGTTTCTATAGCTTAATAAGAAGCTGATCTGAAAGGACACACAGATATACTCTAAACAGGCAGTGTTTAAAGCACACTAGGCCAGTTTAACTCGAGTTTGTGTTAGTGCCGCATGAGGCCTACAGCATGCGTGTCATTCCCGCCGCCGCCGGCAGAGGCCGCTGCTGCCCGCGTTCATCCGCGGCGCTGGAAACTTTCAATTCAACAATAAAATCAAGCAATAATGTCACATATTACAACATTTTCTCTACGCATCGCGTGTTTTGACTCATTTTAACATCGTTTAGCAGTAAATACTTCAGTCAGAGTTGCATAATTGTCGTATATCTGCACGTGAAACGATTTTCGCAGCTCTATTTGGTATTTTTAGGTATTTGTTATGTTATATAATTAAACTAAGTTCATTTTCTCAACGAATATTTAAAATCTCAGAGCATGTGCTTTACTTTTTAGTGTGAAGTACAATATTTCGACACCTATTCGGATAACAGTTTTTTTTCTACTAATGATATTTAGATTTTTTAATTTGTAGATTTTAAATTTATAGACGACGACGATGATAATAATAAAATAAAACGTATGCTAATTTTCCACCTCGAGTTTTAGCGCACCGGTTTTTTCTATTAATCGCGTTTATTTATTGGTTTGTGTGTATTTCTCTATTGCATTAAAATAGTTTCCACTGAACGAGGTGAAATTGTGTTATTTTCCCTCAAATATCGACGACGACGAGCAGTCATGACACATTTTGGACCGCACAGAATCAGATATTAAAACACTTTTCTTTAATGTGTTTTAAAGGCAGTTTCTCAAAATGGCGGAGCAGGAATTATATTCACTATATAATTGAAAGACACAGGCCTGGCGAATCGCGTCATTATTGCTGATCAATGACATTTAAAGTGAATGATTGAGCTGATCGTGGAGCTGATCGAGACATGTTTTGTTTCGCACGATCAGTTCCTGCCGTATACACTCCTGCTTTACATTATTCTACACAGACTCACAAATACACGCTTTATTCGTGCCATCAGACACACATGCACACTTTGATCCTTTCTATCGACTGCGGCTATTTTGAGTGTCATTCATTAGCGTTACTCTTTATTTCATACTCTCTGTCTCTCTCTCTTCCTGCTGCTCATATTATTGATGACACGTCCAGGCGTTTTCTACTTTATATCTAACTTTCATTATTATTCCGTCACATTAAACCTCCCGCGAAAGTCTAACACGGCGCATAAAGGTTTATTACACAGTATAAAATGCTACACAAGCAGTTTATCCTAGCGTGCGATTGTTTTAATTTGTCTGTTTCTTACCCAAATTCTCCCACGAGTACTGAGAAATTGGCCAGGCGGACTCCAGTGCGCATGCGCACAGCCGTCGCGCTTCACACTCGCCCATCATGACAATATCGAAAGTTTTGCGCTGAAACAATTCCGACGAATCTCGACGGTGTCGCGCACGTTCACGGACCCTCCAGCCTCCTCTCAAACCTGCCCGCGGGGCTTTTAAGGTGCAGCGAGGTGGTCCGATGGCGTAAAACATCGCCATTACTGTTTTGTTACTAAAAATAAATTCCTGCGTGCGCCCGAACCTTCCAAAATGCGCATAAACGCCTCAGTAAATACAAACAATCAAGCTCTCGAGTGTTAAGTGTGGTTTAATTGAGGGGAGATGGAGAAATGCGACGCTAACAAACAGTGTGATGGCTGTCTGCATTGCTCTGGTCATGTAGGTGAACATATACTTGCTGGACTACTGAACTGATCAACAAACACTGTTGCAGCCTATAGCCTACTAAACTACTAAACGACACCCCTGCTAACAAAAACATATTGCAAGAAGGTTTTGCAAACGTTCCTGTTAAGAAAACATCATTTCTGAACATTCTATTTCGAGCTGAACTACATTAAACTGTACTTAATATTATTGTTCAATACAAAGGCCACTAAACTGTAAAGAAAAACACTATATTCAGCTGTACACAACGATAGACTATATCAAAACATGTTCAGATCAACACTGGATATAATAATAAACTAAAATATGCTGAATTGTATTCTACTATACTGTAGTCTTAACAGGTTATATGAATATCTCACACTTCTGTTTGCGCTAACACCGGCTCACTGCACTTTTAAAGTTATCTTTATATCTTTTGCTCAAACACTAAATGACAAACAGTGATCAAATAAACTGGCCGTGTTATTAGGTTATCCTGTAAGCCATCTAGAGCTGGGTTTATTGATTTTATTAAGCAATTTGTTCTAGTTAAAACTGCTATTTATTAGTGCAGTCCAATACTGTCATCCACACTTGATCTAATCAAACATATTATTTGTCTGGTAATCCATTTAGACCAGTAAATATTTTGTTTGCTAATTTATTAAAGCAGTTTGGTCCGTGTGGACTGGAGCTGCTGTATGTGGTTTTGGTTTTAGTTTTGCCACTTCCAGTAGTGCATTGTCACGAGTCAAATATACAAACAACAAATGCTAACATACAAAATGTACGTTGCAAATTGAGTTCAGAGGTCAAAGAGACAGACTTTCAAGACGCGGGTTAATTACAGCCACACACATCAGGTTTAGCGCTGGAGCTGTTATTGAATCCCTAAAGATTAAATTCTCCTATTACATTTCTTATGCACTGATTATAGAAGATCGTCATTAGCACTGAAATTTGAAGCTTGTCAGCTAATCTTTAAATGTATTTCTTCATCTGTAAGCAAGTTTGTTTATTACCATACCCTTCACTCTTAAAAATAAAGGTTCTTTATTGGCATTGATGGTTCCATGAAGAAACACTCTCCGTTACACTAAAGGTTCCTTATAGTGGAAAAAGGTTCTTTAGATTTTTAAAATATTCTTCACACTAAGAAAATGTTTCTTTTAAGAACTGATCACTGAAAGCTTCTTTGAGGAACCAAAAATGGTTATTTTATGTCAGAGGTGTCCGATCCTGCTCTTAAAGGGCCAGTGTCCTGAAGAGTTCAGCTCCAACCACAACTGAACACACCAAAAAATGCTGGATTAAAAACAACCCAAGTTGGGTTGAAAATGGACAAACCCAGCGGTTGGGTTAAATGTTTGCCCAACGTGCTGGGTAGTTTTATTTAACCCAACTATTGATTAAAAATGTCTATATGTCTGGCTTAAAATGAACCCAAAATAGGTTGGAGATTAAAAATCAGACACATAATTACTAGAGGAAACAATAATAATCAAAAGATGAACATTTATTAATAAGCAATTTAATAAATGTTTATTGTTTAATTATTATTCATTAAACTTATTAATAAATGTTAATTTATTAAAAATATTTATAAATGTTAATTAATTAATAAAGTTTGAGCTCTGTAATTGTGACTGTTGCACCTTTGTTCAGCTTAAATGTTAATTTCCAACATACTTTGGGTTCATTTTAAGCCAGCAACACAGTAAATTTAAACAATATTTGAGTTAAAACAACCCAGCAGATTGGACAAACATTTACCCCAACTGCTGGGTTAAAACAACCCAATCGCTGGGTTAAAACAACCCAATTGCTGGGTTAAAACAACCTAATCGCTGGGTTAAAAAAATTCAGTCACTGGGTTAAAACAACCTAATCAGTGGGTTAAAACAACCTAATCGCTGGGTTAAAACAACCCAATCGCTGGGTTAAAACTACTTAGTCGCTGGGTTAAAACTACCCAATCGCTGGGTTAAAACTTCCCATTTGCTGGGTTAAAACTGTCCAATCGCTGGGTTAAAACAACCCAATGGCTGGGTTAAAACTACCCCATCGCTAGGTTAAAAAAACACAGTTGATGGATTAAAACAACCCAATCACTGGGTTTGTCCAATTTCAACCCAACTAGGGTTGTTTTTAACCCAACATTTTTTTAGAGTGTATGTTACATTTTTTTGCCATTAGAATTTCCTTTATTTAATCAAATTCTTCCTTAAATTTCATCACAAGCATGTTCACTTTTTAAAAATGATCCAAAAGGTGTTTACTAACAGGAATGACCCGGGTTTCAAACAAGTAGGCCTTAATTGTGTGCATGTGTTCCAGTTGGTGTATATTGTTTATCTGAAATGTGCACCATTTCTAAAAATAGCAATGCTAAAGAACAGACACAAAACAATATCCTGTGTTAGCAGGATGCTAATGTGAGTATTCTAACACAGCCTTACTCAATGAAGAGTATTTTAAGTGTGTGTGGGTAATTAGTTAGCGTAGACCAGGCCTGGCGGTGGGCTTTATCCTGAAGAGATTTACGGAAGCGTTTTACAGTGTTGCTAATCTTATTAAGAGCAGCCATGACAGATGCGCAGATTCAGTGTTATGCTACCTGTAGCGTCGATCAAAGATACGCCGGCCATTCATGTTGTTGGACTACTGTTGCCGGTGCTGTGGGACCACTCTGATCAAACGCCATGGCCAGCTGCCAATCAACAGCAAGATCCATGACACCTGGGTAAAGTATCATCTGCGTTTGGTGCAGCAGATCCACTGTAGCTTAGTTCACTCAGAACAGTAGCCACATGTCTGTATGCATTAGTTTGAGATGACTTTTAATGTAAAACTGAAGCTATTCTGTCAACCAGTTGTGTTGTGTGCTTATTGACAGGTTGTTCTTCAAAACCTGTTGATGTGTATGGTGTGCTTCTACTCGGTGTACTATATTGTGGTCAGTCTCTGCATTGGCATTCTCAGGTGAGATTCTCCACACTGAGAGGCACAATTTCCTCTCTCTCTCTCTCTCTTATGTGGTGATGCATCTGACTTCCTGTACAGAAAAAATAGTCTACGTCAGTGGATCTTAGCGCTTGATAATATTATCCCAGGGATTGTTTTATGTAAATCACTGCTGCTGTTCTCTATGCATTCACAAAATAGTCATTTCTCCTATTCAAACCATGAATATCATATTATTAATTAGCTGTTGTTGGGCCTACGCAGTTCATGTTATATTTAAAATATTTAAAGGTTTGGACATTTTTGTTGGTTTTGTATGAGAAACAATTTTGCTACCGTGTCGGGTTATATGTGATGTAAAATCTTCGGTTCTGTGGGGTTCTGTGAACAACAATTTAGGAAATGTTCCTACAATCTATTTTTTAAAACATCCCGCTGCACAAAAAAATGTTCCTAAACACATGTAAACCACAGAACTATAGCCTACAGAACCCCCACAAACATCACTTATGGTACAAACTTTACAAATTATTTTTTTTTTTATATGAGCACAAAAAAGATTTGCTCCTCACTTTTGACATTGGATGAAATACATGGAATTTAGGATCAAATCCGATCGTACATATGTTTCATAAATGAGGTCCCACACTTTTAGAAGAAAATGTTCTATATGGAACCATAAAGTGTTCCATCAGGCACTTCATCATGGGATAATTTTATGGATTTAGTATGGATTTACTTAACTAATTTTGTTTTAGTTTTTAATTTTAATTAAATTTTATTAATCAAACAGCTTGTAAACATATTTTAAAACTTTTAATTTTATATTTTATAACTTTCTGGCAGAAAGTGTTTGAGTCAAAAACCCATGAGTTCTATATACACTCTAAAAAAAAAAAAAAAAAAAAAAAAATTGCTGGGTTGTTTTAACCCAAGTTTGGGTCAAATATGGACTGTTGGGTTTAAAAATTTAAACCAATGGTTGGGTTTGTCCATATCTGACCCAAACATAGGTTAAAACAACCCAGCATTTTTAGAGTGCACTCTAAAAAATAATGTGTTGGCTCAACTAAAAAAATTAATGCAAGATTTGCATCAATTTATTTGAGTTATGACAACTTTGAGTGAATTTACGTTCATCCAACAAGCTACATTGATTTAGATTAACTTGATAATTTGTAGTTGATTACTCAACAAACTTAAGTCGCTTCAACTACCAGAGTTGTAGCCCTGGAACCAATTAGGCCTAATCTATTTCAGGTTAAATCAAAAGCTCTCATAGGACACACTAACATAACATATTTAACGAGGATGTAAGATATTACTTGTCACTGACATTAGTGCAGTCATTGCTTATAGAGTCAATGTAGTGTTTACTTTCATATATCTACTCTTCAGCACAATGGTAACCACAAACACTTCAACATTACAGAAATTCTTTTAAATGTAAAACATAAAATCATTAAACACTAACAGGTCTTTCCCTTCACCAAAAACAATTAAATTAATTTATTCTCCTTATCCAGTCGTATGCGAAGCATGCTGGCAATTAGAAATCTGAAGTTGTCAAGACAATTTCATTGAGTTATTATTATTATTAAAAAAAATCCAATTAATGCAGAAATTTGAGTTTAAATTACAGACGATATTAAGCTGATGTAATGATCAACATTATTATGTCAACAGAACTCTGATGTTTGCAACTTAAAAGGTTTAATTAAAACAATAAATTAGAATTTTTAACTTGCACCCATGCATTTATTTAAGTTGTGGTAACAGTGATCATTTAAAACACGTCTTTATAAAAGAGACCCCAGGATCCCACATTTTGTGATCTATGCAAAATGAGAACAGGCATGAATCTCCAGTGATATTCACTGTAATAGAGCAGTTTTTGATCCGTATCTCCTATGCCATGAGTAGCAAATACTATTACCATTATAACAGCATCACATTCTTGATCTGAACTAAAGAGGTGTTACAGAAATAAATCAAGCTGTTTGGGTGTTTATTTGTTGTTGTTTGTTTGTTGTCATCAGGGTGGAGGAGGTTGACAGCTTGTTAGCACCTTTTGACTACACGACTCAACCATCATGGCAAAGTCCGAAATATTTAGGTAGGCTTCTTATACTACTTTTGTATAATGTGCATAAGTTAACGTGTTTGTGTTGGAAGCTGTCTTTCAGACGTGTTTGTGTGTTTGTTGTGCAGTGAGTGTGATCTCCACAGAGGTGACGTACGTTCTGGGCGGTCTGATATTCGCGTGGATCGTGGAGGAATGGGTGTGGGACTACGCCATCACTGTCACACTGCTGCACGTGGGACTGACCGTAGCCGGTGAGAACATATAGGCCTGGTTTCACAAACCACTGTTTTCCCCTGAATGAGTTCAGGCAGTTCAGCACTGACTGAGCATGCTCCCTCGTGAGTCCAATGGCTGAGATGGTGAAGCACCAGATCTCGTGTCTGCTAGAGTGAATTAGCCTTAGAATGTGCTTCTGTGTCAGCATTTTGAACGGGAGCTTGTGCAGGGCCTGGTTCAACGCTCGCAGATCTAAGATTGGCTGCAACCCACCAAATTTCTTGGGTACGATGAAGAAACTTTCCTCGTTAGAGAAGCGTTCAGTTTTTCCTCTTGCAAATTCCGCCATGTAAATCGTGAATCACAACTGGCTTTTAAAGGGAATGGGAGATGAGACTCTAATTGGTTTATTGCAAGTTATGCCCAAAAGAGGCTAGAGACAACCCTTTTAGATCATGCGCCGGGCGCACCGACCATTTTTCCCGTCATTCCTGTCAAATTGCTGGTTTATTTTTGGTACATCCTTTTATATAAAATTGCAAAAACCCATTTTTTTTATTACTGTTTCATTTGATTTATACCTGGTGTCATTTATGTCTATGTAAATATAAGTTGGCAGGTCCCTTACGGTTATAATGCATCAATCAAACAAATAAACAACAAAGAAATGAAAGATTATTTGTTATTAACTAGCATCAGCTATAATGCCTCTAATGTAAATTAGAAAATCATATACTGATTATATACAACAATGCCAAGATGTCTGGAAAGAGGTTGGAAATGAGATTGACATTCCACAATCCGATGGCAGTGACTTCATCTACTGACTGTGTGTTATTTGAGCTGTAGTGTCTAAATTATCTGTTTAGGTAGAAGGGATGTTCACAAAAAAAAGTCCTAGCAACATTTTTTAATGTCAAAGGCACTAAAGGAAAAAATACTGACAGGTGCAAGCTTTTTACTTTTTTTACTTCAGTTTTGTCTTTGCTGCTGGCCTTGGATGATCCAATTCAACCATAGAATAAGCAAAAATCACTTTAGATAAACATATTTGTGTTTTATTTTTTTGTTTCTATTGCTGAAGTAAGGCTGAATCCCAAATGGCACACTTCTATGCACTTTCGGTCTTGTGGACTTACAATGGCTGCCGCCTGCACGTATCCGTTAAGTCCACGAGATCGTAGGGTGTCCCATTCATCATTTTAGGTTTCAGAAGGGTGCTCGCAAGCGCCTCCTTTGTGGCCACTATGCACCCTCGATGCGCACTTCAGCTGAGCCCACAAGTTTGAGCTACGCAGAGGACTTTACCCGGCAGTCAAAGCGGCATTACGTCACGAAAGTGCGGACTCAGAGGAAGACTGTGAGGGTTTAAGGTGCCATTTGGGATCCAGCCTAAAGCTGTGTCCAAAACCGCTCACTCGTTCACTCATTCACTAATCCTTATGTAGTGTATGGCATTTGAGTGCCCTATATCTGCATGGAGTGAACGAAATGAAGTGAGTGAATTCAGACGCTGACGTATACACTGTGCGTCAGAGAGCTGTCGCAGAAACGGCTCGACACGCGATAAAACTATTTTATCCTACATGTTACTTAGGATACATTATAAAATAATGTTAATAACAATAACAATCATAATGACGTTATTTTGTAATCAAACAAGCCTCCGTGCCAGCTTTGTAGTTTAATCGATTGTATAATTGGTTTGTCATGCTTAATATGTGTTCATAATCATTACATACTATAAAATACTGCAAACAAAAAAATGAACACATTAACAAGTGTACATTATTTCATGTATTTATTCTTTTTAATAAAGTTTTCTAGTTTGTTAGAAACTCTCACGCTCACAGATGACGTGGTCGTTGAGCGCCCTCAGGCGACCGTTATGATTTGAATACGCTACTTACAGATGATTAACGTTTTTTTTTTAAATCATCCACCTTTTAAAATTCATCTATATAATAATGTCTCCCTATATTTTAGTAGGTTTTATTCAAGTAATGATTAATTAAAAAAAATAAAAAATAGAAATGAAATTAATGTTAAAGCAGAAATAAGAAAGCTGTAAAATAATCTCTGGATTACGCTCGCTCGCATTTCCGCTCTTTCACACGAAATAGTGCTTCAGCAAGTGTACATCGAATGTACACTCAAAATCAGAGAGAACTGTGAGTATAAAGTAGTGAACGAATGTAGGGAATGAAGTCGTTCACTCAGAATTCGGACACCACTACAAAATGGCCGACACCTAATATAGTGGACTATATAGTGGATAGGGAACGGTTTCGGACACAGCTTAAGAGTGAACTTTCTTCCTCTTCAATCCAGAATGGCAGCACAGCTGGTTTGTTTGAGTGGCGCCCTCTACTGTACAGGCATGAATTTGCATTTCCTTCAGCCTGAGGCTTATTCATTTCACTTTTGGTGTGAAAGAGCCTTTACATTTGCCAAAAATAGAACAAAAATGTGCCAAAAATAGAAAAACAAAAAACAAAAAAACAAGCAAGCCCAGCCCAGGTGAAAAAATGAACACAAAAGTAACTTAACTCATTACTTTCCATAAAAAGTAACTAACACAATTAGTTACTTTTTTAGGGAGTAATGCAATATTGTAATGTGTTACTTTTAAAAGTAACTTTCCCCAACACTGGTCATGACAATGTTTACATGGAGACGAATCCACTCATGTGAATTACTTTGGTAATGCATTAGCAGAAGTTCATACTCATGGAACAGCATTAATATATGAGATAAATTGTACATACGCCTGATGTGTGTCAGTCAGAGCTGAGAACCTCAGACTCTACTGAATAACATCCATTAGTGGAAAAACATCTTCACCACTGTCAGCCTCTACTGTAAAACATCAGACTTTTGTTTCACTTTCAGCTCTTTTTACTGTATATAACAGTGTGAGACCGGTACTGTGGACTTTGAATGAATTAGATTTGTGAATACATAGAATTATGTCTTTTTTTTCATCTGTGAACTGGAGTTGCAGTTCTAGAAAATGACATAATAATGCTCAGTGATAAAGTATGTTTAACAAGGTCAATATAACGAATTGTGACCCTGGCTTGTAAAATTTTTCTACTGTCAGAGTAATCAAATTTGAAGTAGCAGCTTCATGTTGTTGTGAGTCTGCAGTCTACAGGCGACACGTCTCACCAAAACACACTTACTGAGACACTGAAGAACACAGAGACGCTATAATGTCTGATTTTATTATGCAAAAAAAAAAAAAAAAAAAAAAAAACAATAAGCTGACAGGAAAAAGCATACATTGACTACAACATAATCAGTTATTAATGTTTGGTTGGTTCTCTCTTGTTTTTGCATGTGTTCATAATTTCTTTGTATGACAGCCTGACCAAAAATGATGTTGTTATCACAAATAAAACTATCGACTCCAAGCACAACTACATAACAGACTTACAAAATGATGTCAATTTTTCTAGGCCCAACATCACTTTTGGCCACTGCTGTAAATCATATCAGAACTTTTGCACAATTAATGTAAAAAATACAACCTATGCAATATAAAAAGTCTACACACCCCTGTTTTTTTGTGATGTAAACAATGAATCAAAGATAAATCATATCAGAATATCACCATTCTTCTGTTGATTTAGTTGTGCTGATTATTAGTTCATTCTGAATACAGTCACATACCCAATAATAAAAGGGTGTGCACACTTATGCAGTTAGTTTTTCATTTTGATCTTTTTTCTCTGAAAAGTCACCTTGTTTTCAGTGCACTGTAAATTGTATATTTGAAAGTATATGACAGCTGTTTTCCAACCTGTTTTGTCTGTTATTCTGGTTTCAGTTATGGCTGATTTTCCCTCAACAGAGCACTGGTGGATTGCTCTCGGTAAGCTCTCTTTTTTGGAAAAGCTTTCAGTTTTGTCAGAGAAACAGATCGTTTTAGCCTCTGTCATATAGTTTATCATCACACAATATCAATTAGTCATCAGACTGGGAGAATGTCACCACTTTAGTGACAGATGTTAAAATCAGTGTGTTAAAGTGAAATCAGACCACTCATCTTGTATTAAACACATGCTCAAAGCTGTCTAATCATGACTGTAAGTCTGTCTTCTCTTCCTTTAGGCTCTGGTTTATTGATGATGATTTTTGGTGGACAACTTCTGGCTTACCGACTCTTCAGAAATAATTTTGTTCATCCTGCAGATCTTCAGAATTTCTGACACACTGTGGAATATGTACAGGGATGAATATTTTGTTTTGTACTGTATTTTCTTTTTTACATCATGGTGTAGTTTGAAAAGGTTTTGTTATTCCTACACACAATATTTTGCATTATGGATTTGTTTTGAAACTGCTGATAAAATAATTCCAGTAAACCATGTCGTTTTGGTGGCCTTTCTAACTTTGTGTGGTGAAATTTTCTCTTCACCAAATCCCACAATAATCCAATGGATTTGATTTTGACTCCTATGCTTGTAAAATGATGGTGTCTGTACAAAAATGTATATTTGCTTCACGTACTGTACAGCAATGTCTTATATGTTCAATTATTTGGAAAAGGGCATTTTCTTTGGTGTTTTATTGACATCCACCCCTCAAAAGGGAACGAGATGCTGCGTCATGGTGTTGATACTATGAAAATGCTCCTGTGTGAGTCGGTGTCTGAAACATGCCAATCCGATGGCCGAAGGTATGGACGTTGCGACGTAGCATAGCGCATCCCCGAGACCATAAATAGATGCCAGAAATGCACATCGCCAGATTGTAATTGTCTAAAGAAGACATACATGTGTAACCAAGGCATGGCAACACAATGCAGCCTCTCGTTCCCTTCTCAGACATACATACGTAACCAAGTGAAACTTCAATGCTGCATCATAACGTTGATGTTATGGGAACTTCAATACCAACACTGCCACGTCACAGGAAAAGAGCCTGCCCCACAAGACTGTGTCAACTGCACAGACAAGTGCTGAGTGCAGACTAAAACTGGATCAACCCTGAATGACTCCAGTCCTGGGATTGAATCCACATCCAACTGAGAGAACCATCCTGCCGCATACATCATGTAAAGGTGCACACCTAGCAAGAGCCTTGAAGGATGTCACACTCCTGGTGGAATGGGCCCTGACCCCTAGAGGCGAAACCATACCGCATGCCTCAAAGTAGAGGGTAATAGCATCTGTAATCTGATGCAAAATATGCTGCTTGTTGACTGTGTTTCCTCTGTTACAACCACCACAACAGAACAAAACTGAGAGGATTTACGCCACTGGATATAGATCCTCAAAGCACGAACTGGACATACCAAATGGAGGCTTTCTTGCTCTGGCATCTCATGAGGTGGAGAAAAGAAAACCTGCAGGATAACTGGCTGACCAGCTGCAGATGGTACTTTAGGGATGTAGTCCGGAGTGCAGTATAGCTCTGACATCACCTGGAGCAAAATCCAAACAGGAGGAAGCTACTGACAGGGCTTGAAGGTCTCCTACTCTTTTAAGTGATGTCAACGCTAACAGAAAAGCTACCTTAGGAGTCAGCATCTTTTCTGAGACCGACTCTAAGAGCTCATATTGGGCTTCTACTAAGGCTCCTAGGACCAATGCTAGGTGCCAAGAGGGAACTTGTGACCAGCAGATAGGTCTCAACCGTCTGGCACTGCACAAGAACCGAGAAACCAAGGGGTGTCTCCAAACAGAAACTTCTTATAAAAGGGTATGTGGCTAGCACAAATTGCAGCCACATAAACCTTTAAAGTAGCAGAGGCCAACCCTGCTGAAAGACGTTCCTGTAGAAACTCCAGCACTGGACCAACAGCAGTAAACTGGTTTTATATATTGTCGCTCAAACCATGAAACAAACAGCTGCCATTTCAGGGAATACAACTTCCTAGTGGGCGAAGCTTTAGAACTGAGGATTGTCTCAGTGACCTCAGCCAAGAGACCAGAATCTATGAGCTGGTGCACCTCAGAGAGACCCAAAGTTTCCAAATCTCTAGCCGGCGATGAAATATCATCCCCAGAACTTGAAATAGAAGATCTCTCCGGACATGATCTCCTATGGGATGCTGTCTAGGAGAGACACTAGGTCCGCGAACCAAACTTGGGCCAGCCACAGCAGAGCCACTAAAAGAAGGTGAACTCGGCTTTGGCGAACCCTTGCTAGAACTCCTGCGAGCAGAGATAATGGAGGAAAGGCCTTGGCCACATCTGTAACATGGCATCCAGCCCCAAGGCAGCAGGAGGTGTGAGGGCGAACCAGAGGGGACAGTGGGTTGACTTCTTGGAGGCAAACAAATCCACTTCCTTTTGGCAGTACCTCTGCCATATGGACTCCACCACTTGAGAATGTTGTGGCCATTCTCCGGGCCTTAGCCCCTGCCTCGACAGGATATCTGTTCCCACATTCTTTTGTTCCAGAATGTAAAAATGCAGCCCAGCCTGGTGATTGATGTACGAGACTACCGTAGTGTTGTCTGTGCGGATCAACACATGTTAGACCCTCAGCCGTGGGAGGAAGAGTTTCAGAGCTAGAAACACTGCCCTCAACTCAAGGCAATTGTTTAGGAACCATGGCCTCTTCCACAGCTGAAGAACACATAGCCCACGCCACGTGACCATTACAACCCTGGAAGGAAAACCCTTGCTCCTGAGCCAGAACTGGAACGGTCTCATATGCAGCAGAGCCATGGAATAACTTTGGCACTCTCTGTACTTCTAACACTGAAAGTTTCTGGCCTAGCCTGAAGTTTCTCACAGTGGTTAAGCAGGTGACAGATGTGCCTCCATTGTGGTCGAATCCCACACTACCCCTAGAAAAGTTGTTCTCTGTTTTGGAAAAAGCACACTCTTCTTGAGGTTTAACCTGAGTCCCAAACTCTTTATGTGGGCAAGCATGACATCTTGATGCTGTGCCAGTAACTCTTCTGACTGGGCTAATATTAACCAGTCATCTATGTCGTTGAGTACACGAATGCCCTAGAGTTGCAGAGGAGCCAGAGCATCAATGCATTTGGTGAAGGTTTGTGGGGACAAGGCTAGGCCAAAAGAAAGGTATTGGTATGCTTTACCCCACGAAAGCAAACCTGAGGAGCTTCCTGTTTTTTGGCAATATTATGATGTGAAAATATGCTTCCTTTAGATCTATTGTCTCAAACCAGTCCTCAAATTGAATTTGTGACATGAGTTTGATGGTTAGCATTTTGAACTTGTATGTCAGAGGAGTACGGTTCAGGCCTCACATATCTATAACCGGACATCCTTTTTGAGTACTAAGAAGTACCACCTGTAGAACCCTGCATCACTGTCTGGGAGGGGTACACTTTGTATGGCCCCTTTTGCCATAAGACAGTGCAGCTCCTGCTCTAGAAACTCTTTCCCCATTTCCTGACACACCATGGTTGTTACTACGCAGTGAAAACGGACGGAAAGGAAACTGAATCCTGTAATATTTATTTACGGTACTGAGATACAATTGGCAGTAGTTGCCATGCTGCCTCAAAGTCTAACAGAGGTATATATTTTCGATAGAATCAACCTGCTCAGGGCCCTGAAACAGCTGACTGGCAGGGAGGGGACCTGGCACATCTCCCTTGGGAGGGGTTGCTCTCAGAGACCAAGGCCAAGAGGCATCAGGTTTTCTTCTTGGCTGCCCTCGAGGAGATCCTGCCCTCGAGAAGCCCAACTAGTTGACGCTGTGGGCTCCTGGACATGGCAAGGGATTAGCTTCTTGAATGCCACCAACTGACATTTTGCCTCCTGATACCTGTCGATGAGGGTGTTAACTGCATCACTGAACAGGCTGGAGGGCAAAATCAGGGCATCAAGATTAGATTGGGCCACAGATGCTGCTCCATGGTGACCAAAGCAGCCATAGAGCGGCCAATGGCACAGGCCATCTGCTTGGTCACACAGAGGGCAAAATCTGTGGCCCAGCGGAGCTCTTGAACCGCCTCGGGACCAATCCCCTCACCATGATCCAACTCTTTTAGCAGGTCAGCTTGGTACACCTGCAGAACTGCCATGGTGTGAAGAGACAAACTAGCCTGACCTGCTGCTGCATATGCCTAACCAATGAGATTAGATGTTACTCTGCATGGTTTAGTAGGTAATGCAGGTTTCCTCCACAACGATGCACTAGCAGGGGAGAAGACTGGACTCGACCTGCGATCCCTATGACCTGAAATGCTGCACTGACTCGGCAGCAGGTGCAGGCACTTGACTCTCATCTCTCAGGAAGAGTCAAGCGGGATCGGAACTTACGCAAGCTGAACTTATCGCATTGAACACAGTCAGCCCCCTCAAGGACTGACCTAGCATGATCCTCACCCATACACATCACGCACATGTCGTATGAGTTGTCCACTGTAATGAAGCAACTGCATGGCGTCACACATCTCTTGTACTTTAGTGCTGACAGATTCTCTAACTCCTGACTAAAAACACACAAACAGGAACAGACTCGCACTCAACAAACATGCAGCTTCTCAAGACAAAGAAGCTGGCAACTTGTATTTCTGGCATCTATTTATGGTCTCAGTGACATTTTACGCTATATCGCCACGTCCATACGTTCAGCCAATCAGACTGGCGTGTTTAGACACATGCTTCAGACAAATAACGTTGTATAAATACAGCATATTTGGACTCTTTTTTTTAATATTTACTTATTTTTATATTATTTTCACGCAGGAGCATTCCCATAGCATCAACGGCATGACGCAGCGTCGAAGTTCCTCTTCTTTATTGTCACAATGCAAAAGATGTACATGCACTGAAATAGGCTTTTTTCTCTTTTGACTTTGTGGTGAAATGTGACCTGGGCATATTTTAAAAGGAAACTATAGATGTAGTGCAGTTATAGTTTGTTCTAATCCTGAACAGCTGCTGTCCTCTAATCGGGTTGGATTAAGTGCATGAAGTATTAGCAGTTCCTCAGGAACACGCCACCGCCTCATGATAGTTCTGGTGGAAAACATTACCAAATTGCAAATTGTGTCCATTATATGGTGTATTTGGTGATCTCAGCACCAGATATATATATAAGAGATTCCACACACAATCAGGTGTTTCAGAGGGTTTATACATTCAAGTAGCTATTAAATGATTGATTCAACTTAAAGATGAGAAAAAGTAAAATAGCAAAGAACTCTTGCACACAATGCAGTCTGTGGTCAGGTTTTGTGGCATCCTGTGACTGAGGATTCTCTCTTGGTGTCAAAAATTCATTAACATTTAATAAGATTATGCATAGGCGGAGCGAAGCGGAGGGCGTCTAGAAGCAGGTCAGGTGCGTGTGGACTGCGCTCACTACATGCTGCTATACAGGGGTCAAAAAGCCCTCTGACCCCGGCCTGAGGTCATGGTAACCAAACTGGTGTGCTACCTGCAGCTCTGGTAAGTACGCCAGGCTTTTCTATTCTCTGTGAGGCTGCTGGGATCATCTAGAAAATGAGGTGTTTGTACAGTGGCACTTTTGGCTGTTTGAGTCATGCTTTAAAGATGTTTTGATTGTAAAGTGTGTTTGTTCATGTTTCTTTACTATCAGTAACACTTGTTTTGATATAGGCATATTGTTATATACTGCAACGACATTCAGACAAATTTTAATACTTCAAATATCTAAATATTATTACCAAAACTTTTTCTTTACAGTAGTGTTTGTGTGATTTTAAAATAACTATGACTTCTTCTCTGGCTGAAACTGTAAATACAATTGAATTGATTGTCAAACATTAATGTATTTGATGATGTTAATGAAATGTGATGCATGTGACAACTACATGACAGGTTACGTAAACTTCACGAAAGGTGCAAATATCGCACATACTCTATCAACAAGAAAAGTCTACAAAAACAGCACCCAAAAAGACGCTCATTGAAAATGCATGAAAACCAGCAGCTCTAGCGCTGCAGCATGTGTCGAGCAGCTCCAGCACTGACACCTCTGCTATTAACAGATAACATTTCAGTCTATTCTTCAGCCGGCCTGTATCCATTTCACCCTGAGAAATGAGAAGCGCTGTTTTCTCGAGCAGAGCAGAAAGATTACTACGGTTGAGCCGAACGCACTGTGCTGTTTTTAAATTTCATCCATCTTCCTTGTGATTTGAATCTGCGAAGTTTACTCTTTTGTGATGCAATGTGATGTGTTGCACTGTTGAGTTTGAGTCTAACTGTTGCTAATGGCCGTTTCTAGGGAACGCACTTTCCACTTTCCACAAAAAAAAAGGGTTGCTCTTCACAAATAATACAATGATTATCTTATTGAAATTCAGTTCAGTATAGAAAAAGATATTTGAAATGAACTTAATGTAATGACCAAAAATGTGTACAGTAGCTGTGTCCTAAACTGAGCAGGCAACCCTGTTACAACATAATGTTCCCCCTATTAAAAAAATGGAGTGTTCCATAAAATTGTGACACACAGGAAGTGAATCATTTGGACTGTTTCTGCAGCATGACAGGAAGTCAAATAAATAATCTAATTCCATTTTCACTGTTTTTTCACTAATTGGACAGCTGTCAACCCATTCAACCCTGTTACTGATGTTATTAAAGCAAAATGATCCCAGGACAAATAGTTTTCTTTCAATTAAAAATATGTATACATAAAATGATTAGTAAATACAAACATTTAGTCTCTATAACTAGCCCCTGCTAAGCTTAATTTAATTAAAATCTAAAACCTTGTTACCACTCATTATAACATATATATTTGTTTTATTAGAACTAATAACTTAGGACTGCGTTTATATATTTGATAACACTTTACAATAAAGTCTCATTTGTTAACATTAGTTACTGCATTAGTTAACATGAACTAACCAGTGGCAATATATTTTACAGCATTTATTTTGTTAATGTTAGTTAATAAAGATACAGTTGTTCATTATTTGTTCATGCTTGTTAACAGCGCATTAACTAATGTTAACAAATGAAATCTTATAGTAAAGTGTTACCATATGTTTATTTAAAATGTATATATATTTAAGGGTTATTACTTGAAAATAATGAAATCAAACAAATCAGGGTTGTAACTTTATTAAGAAATGTTGTTAACAGGGTTGCAAAAATGGCAAACCTCATTTAAAGTAAATGCCAAATACAATCTTTAACCTCATTATTTAGAGTTTGAAGCTCTATTTGGTTTCCTCGCTGTGGAAAGTGCCTGTATGATGCTAGTAATGCTGTCATACGTTCTCTGAACCTGTAGCTCATTTACTCAAGAGCTCAGAGCATTGAACGGAGCTGAGCTTTCCATGATGATGATGATGATGATGGTGGTGGTGATGCCATCTCTCCTAAATCTGCCCTGAATTTGAAGCTACAATCTGTAGAGCTGATACAGCAATAACACACACCCTCGAACCATGACACTGAACAAATGCTGTGATCACATGTAGCTTCAGAGCTCATGTCGTGAGGGTTATAATGTGGACAGCCACAAATATATTTAAGCCTATTAAAAATTACAAGCACTCAGTGATGCACCATTATGATAAAACTGACCTGTTAACTCTCTAAAACTGACCATGTTGTGGCTTCTGACTGAAAAACGGATATAGATAAGAATGGATATAGATAAGAAGATCTGTAGTAGCTGTAATCTCATTGTTTCCTGCTGTCAGAATCATGTGTTTGTTCTTTGTGTGAAACAAAGAGAGGCTGAAGACGCAGAGGTGAGCTGTGAACACTAGAGGGCAGCATCACAGCTGAAGAGCTGAACGAGTCTCAACCTCAGGTCAAATGTGCCATTAGTTCTGTGTTTATATGCGTTTTTCCCACAATCAATCAACTATAAGTAAGCAATTGATAGATTGACCTCCTGAAGATTGTAAACACTGGGGTTTTGTCAAAATATTGCACTGATTCAAGTTGCCCAAGATATCACATCTGGTCTAACTGAAGAAAACACCAAAAACTCACCGCACCTAAAAAAAGACCAAATGCGTTAGCCAAAATAATCCAAATAGGCGAAAAGGTATGCGTGATATGAATGCAAGATGAAAAAAAGAGTACTAAAATTCTGTAACTCGTCCCATCATGCTGTTACTGATCAAACGCACCATCTTTACCTGCTGAAACAATCTCACAGATGCACACTGAAGGAGGAACACGAGCCACAGCTACAGAGCAGATCACTGAGACTGGAAGACTAGAATATAACGCATAAATATAAAAATAAGTAAATATAAAAAAAGAGTCCAAATATGCTGTATTTATACAACGTTATTTGGCAAGTACCCTGATGAGCTACAGTACTTCTGCTGAGCATCCAGTTTATATCTGAATGCTCCCTGCGGTTAATGGATATTATTGTCACATCCATCACATTTGTAAATGACAGCAAATCACATCATGACGGATGTTGCAGGTCACATGACGATTTCAACCTGGAGCATGTCCGTACTCACTACATTGTTTGTCTGTATGCAAACTACTCACATACATGCTTCCAAGTTAACAAATATGTTCTAAGAACATTTTGCTTATACGTTCACATTAAAGTCCCCCTGAAGTCAATAATTTTATCCCTTAAAACTCGTCTTTGACCACCAAAATGACATATTTAAACGTTTTTTTTCCTTGAAAGAAAATTCTTCATGCCTTAAAATAGCTTGAATGTAACTCTACACCCTTGCCTCATTTAGTATACACAGTTCTATGAATATGCAAATTAACCCCGCCTCCACTGACTCACACCAGTTCAGAGATCCACTCGTTGACGATCACACATTGATATGATTGGTTACAAGGTAGTTTGTGACGTCAGAAACACCAACGATTTCAAAACGCGTCATTAGTTCACTGCAGTTTTAAGGAGAAAATACTCAGTGATGGTGTTGACTGATGAATTTGCACATGGTTTGCCTTAAAGCACATTAAAAACACCACATAGACATATGAACAACATTAAAAACTTGATTTTCATCACAGGGGGACTTTAAGTTATGAAAATGTTATTAGGGGCTCAAGCGTGTAGCTCTGAAACTCTATTGTAATTGTTACATTTTCCAAGGATCAGCATTCTCCCCTAAAAGTGATCAAGCAGGCCAAACCGTTAGTCGTAGAGGCTTGAAACTTTAGGGGTGGTAGTACTTATACCGCCTACATAGTCAGCAAGGCTCACCCCGATCGGCCAGATGGGGGCGCTACAGCGGTCAAAGGTATGAAATGGCTCATAACTAACGGTAACGGTTCAGCCGTTAGCTGTAGGCTCAATTGTCTTATATCGTTGGAATCCTTGGCTCTAGACAAACAAAATGCATGCAATCGCTTTGGCAAATTTTTTGGGTAGGCTATTTGGGATTTTTTGAAAAACCTACTTTTGCGAACTAGTCCTAGGTTTTTGGCCCAATTGGAACCAAACGAGTGCAGCAAGATTCTCTGGTGTCTGATTGTAAATAATTATCAAAAAAAAAAAAAGTTGAAATTTCAATTCACGGTCCCAATGGGCTGCCAAAACGTTTGAAGTGGGCGGAGCCACTTTTACTAAAATGGCTATAACTCGTGAAAGGAATGAGATATTTTCACCAAACTCAGCACACCTATGTAAGAACTCATTCTGTGGTCGTGTGAAAAAGGAAGTGGAAACTGGCCACTTGGTGGCGCTATAACACGCAAAAAAATAAATAAATACACTTGAATTAAAAAAAAAATAGTTATAACTACTGATGGACATGAACATTGACATGAAAATTGGCATGCGGTGTCTTTGTCCAAGGTGCTAAGACTGTCTTTGAGGACATTAGCGTTTCTTGAAAAACGCAGCCAGTGGCAGCCAATGAAGTTTGAGCAGCTATCAGACAAGGTTAACGGAAGCCGATTGGAATGAAACTCACTGGGCCTGTTTGACTCACTGCCCTAGAAGCCTGTGAGAAATTCAAAAGAAATCGGCCACCAGGGGCGCCTTCACGTTTTTCACACACACACACACACACAGCCACGACATTCATACCACAACTCCTCATTCTGAGCAACTTTTCTTCTAGGACCGCTGCTGTCCATCAAATCGTTCAGTAAATACTGGAGATTATTTCAAAAACCAACTTTGGCGAACTAGTCCTAGATTTTAGCCTCAACCTCAATAACTGTTAAACAGCTTTATAAAGCATATATTTCCTATGGTAAATTGCCTGTATTTGCTGTGAATGGTCTTTTCCATTTTCCATGATTGAGATGGTTACAGGCTTGCTAATTAAAACATAATACCCTTTTACGCATGTGCTTAAAGACCTTAAAGCGTTCGAACCCTGCTAATCGCTACTCGCAGCTATATTTTCTGAAAGATCTCTGAATGTTCAAAACATCCAGTCTTGGTTTTGTGAACGTTAAGGAAACATTCCATTTTATCATTCTTCAAACATTATGGGAACGTTACTTTTGAATGTTCTCTGAAATTTCTGAAACAAGTAAACATTTAAAAAATGTTAGACGAACATCCAACTAAAACATTTCAGGAAAAAAAGGCTCCATGAATGCTGTATAAATGTTACTGGAAGAACGTTTGTTCGTAACTTTGAGAAAACCTTGCCAGAACATTAATAAAAGTTCTGAGAACATTCCCTGTTAGCTTATCGTAGCTTATTATCAGGCGAAAATTTTGAGTTCACCTAAGGCAGTTGATGCTTAATTATTAATTAGTCAGTATTTTAATTCTGTCACTAACACAACATATATGGTTGTCTTCAAAAACCTCTAAAATAATTACTTATTTTAAATTAGTTATGGTGTTTATAATTTGTTATTATAAACACAACGGTAAACATATGAGACGATGTGTGTTTTCCGTCGTTCTCAATGTCCCCAGTTCTCTCAGGCATTATTATTGTGAATTGGTCTGATAACAGATCAGCTATCAAAATAAGCATGCTTTTCTGTTTTCACTGGGCCGTATGCTCACACATGACAACTCCAGCAGCTTGCAGACGCTCATAGAGTGACAGACATGCTGAACAAACAGCTCTGATGGTAATGGAAACGTGCGATTGTGTTCGGAAGAGCGTTAAGGAACTAAACTAAATAAATAATGGTCTCCAGTGTACCTGTGTGTACCTCCACTCTCAGCTCGGCCTAAACACAGCCATCAGCGCTCATGTGAAC
Source organism: Hypophthalmichthys nobilis (assembly GCA_037950665.1). Taxonomy (NCBI): domain Eukaryota; kingdom Metazoa; phylum Chordata; class Actinopteri; order Cypriniformes; family Xenocyprididae; genus Hypophthalmichthys; species Hypophthalmichthys nobilis. The sequence goes on from CM075469.1 coordinate 32,431,503, forward strand.
TTCACTGTGGGCCGTTTTTCCGGAAGGAGGATGTCATTTAATCTTGACCGTGGGGCACTTTGTTGACACACAAAAGGCAAATTACAGGCAAACTTCAAACCTTCCAACAAAACGCTTAGATGTTTCAGCTTTAGGTTTGTATTGAGTCACCAAATCTTCTGTGCTTTTGTGAAATGCTCTTGACTTTAGGCTATCTACATTTCTATAACAATGACATCAGCAAAAGTATATTTCTGACTGGAAAATCCCTGAACAGGTGTGTCTGAGATTGAAAACATTCTAGCTACCATTTTGTCTCCAATTTCTACAGAGTACAGCCAAAGTCCCTCGGCGGCCATCTTAGAAACGCCTCTCGGGCATTCAAGTGCAGCTCCTATCTCTTTGAATGGGGAAACATCAAATTCTCCAAAGCTGTTCGCCAAACTTTCGATTAAATACAATCTGACAACAACTGTCTCATAAATGTTGTTTCTAAACGCTCGAATCATGACAAAAACAGTATTTTTTCAGGCTGGATCGAGCTAATGCGCCTAACGGCCGCTGCAGTGACGTGATGACTTTACCAATCGGCGATTGGCTCTTACTTAGAAGGCGGGACTTATTCCGCCATATTGCGCGTTGCACTTTCTCATATTCAAAACAATACGAGTGACGCACATTCTAATTTATCCCATTTATAATAATGAAATAATAGTACTGAGAGAATATTGCTTTATTTATAAGTTATTTTGTCATAGATATGAGGTGCCATTATTAATTAATGGAGCCAAGATCATTAAATTAATACACATCAGCTGAGGTAAATCACTGGGGATCAATAAACACCGTGTGCAACAGTATATAAACATAATTTAATCTCTGAGGGATTGACTTAAGTTTACTGACTAATTTAAAACGCTTCATCAGTTTTTTTAGAGCATTCACCGAAATGAATTCTACTACGATGGAGCCGTATCTTAATGTGTACGTAACGTTATTAATATTCATGAGTCAGTCCTTCACCACAACAGACGGCACTGCCCGTTTAACAATGTCTGCATTTCAGCCAATCAGGTGGGTAAGCGTGACATAACGTGATTAATATTCATTAGCCGAGTCTTCGCCACGCTAGGATTGGTCATGACACCGCCCAGGGGGTGGAGCTGCATGACTCTGGTTACTCATGTTGTTTAGGGGAGAGTGTAGCGGCACTTCGTCCGAAGTTACACCGAAACTTCCATAATAATGTGGAACTGAAGATGAGTCGACAGCAGGACGAGCAGAATGTCGTGTTAACCGCTTACACCAGCAACGCCGAAGCTGTGCTGGCTGCCAGCTGTAAAGAGCAAACGGAGTTTCTAGGAGCGAGGTGAGGATCGCATTCATTTATTACCCAGAGCAGTGTGCACTATTTATGGCAACCGTATCCTAGGGCTGTGTCTCCAAACCTAAATATGTGCGCGCCACCGTGCTGCCTAGTGTTCAGCTCTGAAGGGGTTTCATCAGATGGACAGATCTTCTCCATCTAGGAGAGTTTGTGGAACAGTTTGTTAAGCTTGTGACCTAATAATGCTGAGTTTTTAGCGTTTGTGTGGTCAGATCTACTTCGTCTTTTGAGGGATCGTCTAGTATTTGGGAGCTTGTACTGTATATATTTCTTAAATTAGATCGTGTCACTTCTGCTACAGGCTGTTTTGTGTGCTGCACTTAAACCAGGCGTGAAATGAGGAGGCAAAGTCCTCACCTTTAAAAAAAAGATGTAAATTCTTGTTCCACTTTCCCTTAATGTTGGCACAATTTTCTGGTTAAAAACATTACTTAAACTATCAAGAAAACTATCTATCTATCTATCTATCTATCATCTATCTATCTATCTATCTATCTATCATCATTTTTATATTTATTCCAAAATAATAACTATAACAACACAGTAACAAATAAAATAGCTGTTCTTTTCAATAGTCAACTCATTTTTGGATGATCAGAGCTCAGTAAACACTGCATGTTTCTCATGATGTTCACAGACACAGAGATTAACTTTTATTTTCACCAAACTGAATTTTCAAGTTTGAATGTGACATGTCACGTGACATAAAACGGTGATATCAAGTGGGTGGGTTGTTTACTCTTTTTTTCTTTTAATTACTCTTACCAATAACACCAATATTTTTATTAAGCTGGATTTATCACATGACTTTTAGTCCCCCCAAACCAAACCCAGAATGTGTCTGTGAAGTTTCAGCTCAAAATACCCCACAGATCATTTATTATAGCTTGTCAAATTTGCCCCTATTTGGGTTTGAGCAAAAACACACCGTTTTTGTGTGTGTCCCTTTAAATGCAAATGAGCTGCTGCTCCCGCCCCCTTTCCAGAAGAGGGCGGAGCTTTAACAGCTCAACAACAACAAAGCTGGAGAATCTCACGCAGCCAAAATGAGGATTGTCAGTAACGGTGTTCAGCCTTACATTGTTCAAACCGGAGTCGACACTGATGGAGAGACTCAGGAAGAAGTTACAACTTTTAGAATGAAACTGGACGTTTCTGAATGGTTAGTGGATAAATTTATGTAGTTGCTGTGGAGTTGATTCAACTCATCCACTAGCATGTGCCGTCATGTTCATCTTTTGTGTTGAATTGACCCTCGTTTGTGAAGCAGTCCGGCGTAAAATGACGGCATGTCAACAACACTCTACTACAACAACTCTTCCTCTTCTCTAAAGCAGCCCAACATGGCCCCGCCCCCTTTGTTGTGTGTTCTCGGGGGCGGGGTTTATGTAAATTTTAGGGTTTGTGGCTTTGCAGATGTTTTTTATGCTCAAACAGCAACATTACACACTAACTAAAGTTAAAAAAGTCAAATCATAATCAACTACTCCTTTAAGCTCAATTATCTGTCATTGTGTATATTGAGTTGTCTTACTCAATATTACAAGTTAACTGCAATTATCATGCTTATTTAATACAAAACCAATATATAAAGCTCTAATCTTGGAGTTAATTAACTTGTAACTGATCATCTAAAAAATGTTTGAGTTCTGTTAACTTAGTAATTATGGATTATTGTGTTCAATGACTAAACATCAGCATGAAGTTTATCTTCATCTAGTGTAGGATGTCATTGATTAAGCTGTTTGTATCATTATTAATATCTCAACATATTTGAGTCAACAAGTTTTTAAGTCATCATGAAATGGAAGTTGTGCTCGTCTTTTCTTCTCTTTTGTGCCATATATCAGAGTGAAACGCTTCTCAAACAAGAACAAATGTAGGGCGGGGCTTGATTCTGTCTGTGGTGAATTGATTGGATGGTTGTGGTTTGCTATTGGTGGATCTCATGTGAGTGACAGGTTGCCCCGCCCTCGTCATCAGAGAAGAGAAGAGATGCTGCAAGAGGGAGGAGAAGATATTCTGATTAAAGATTACCAGAACATGAATTAAAAAAATAATGATGTGCACCGATAAATCATTTATATTAAACACTGCAATATTCCATAAACAATAAGTCAGTTTTGATTTCATGGTGATTTTAACACAAACCGCTCAGTGATGTGTCTGGACCTGACTGGCGGGTGGTGAAACGGGACGCTGGCTGTTGTTTGTGTCCTCAGATGGAGCACAGGTGTCCTCCTCGCTCCGCAGCTGCGAGCTGAACTCCCGCGTGGATTGTGCCGGCCGGAGCACAGCAGCGCAGGCTGCCTGAGGAGAAGGTTTCTGTGTGTGTGTGTGTGTGTGTGTGTTTGTGGCTCTGCCTTTGGCCTTTGGCTGTTTGCTCGGGCATCTGCTTTTTGCTAGTTGTTTGCAGACAGGCCGGTCGTTTAGATTCAGCATGAAAGCATGTTTATAAAATAAGTTTCTATATTTGGATCTAACAGAAGTCTGTTTGTGAGAATAATGCCCCACAAAAACATGACTGTCATATTTCAGCTCAAAATCAAAAGAAGAATGGATCATCACATGATATTCGGAGTATCTCTGTGAGGCAGCATGGAAGGGTGTGTGTTGGTTTTGTGTTGTTGTGTTTGATGGTGTAACCTGTGCTGACATGGTAAACATCGCTTGTCTTTCCATCTTGTGTGTCTGCACCATTACATAATGAATATTTCATAGTGCGCTGCATGCTTTGTGTGTGATGTCTGCGATGGGCGGTGGACATTCAGCAGAGTCAGAGCTGAAAAATGAACAGAAGACACTACATACAGCAGTGTACACACACTGTACAGAATCAACAAGCGCTATCGTAGCCTTTATCACTTTTCCATTGACACAGCACACAGATCTAAGTCTGCTTTGAGAAGTTCACTTCAGCACAGTAAAAGCTGAGATTATGTGTGATATGTGACATGGATGCTCGTATAAAGCAATCTCAAGATGTTTTAAATCAAAATATATCATTGTGTTTCGTGTGCATATCAGAGAATTAGCTTTAAGTTCTTCCTGCGAGAAGCAAAGAAACAAAAGCAGGCAGGAAATAGTTTCCACTCATGCCGAGACATGTAATCTCTCAGACGGCTATGAGAGATAGTTTAACACTGAGTTGATTGTTTGTGCATTTGACATGCAGATGTGATAAACCATAACCTGAGCATCAAATTTTTCCGTCATTCTTGAATGGAGTAAAGGTCGCTCTACATGGTCCTAATGCATCAGCGTTAGACTGGCGTGTTTCCTCCAGATCACGCTCCTACTCCTGAGCTTTTTGAGCCATTCCCATGGAGACACCAGCAGTGAGTCCCACAGGATCAGGAAGCCCAACTCATATTCCAGAGACTTATTTCCTGTAGAGGAGTGTGAATCGAACGCGTCAACAAGAGAAACCTTCAGTGATTTCACTACCATTAAATGCAGTTCTGTTTATTATTTATTAAATTTGGGTAAAAAAAGGCCTGGCAAAAATTAGAATCATTTTCTTTATAAAACACTATGAATATTAATCGTAATGATAATTTCTCATTTATTGAGAAACTATCATTTAATTTCCGAGTAGTTTCAGACACATGATGGATTTGATGGTTTCGGGTGACGTCTCAACTCACACAAACACATACAGAAGTACAAAACACTATATAGAATTTCTTACTATTAACTTGGTTATCAACAAGTAAAATAACATGCCTTATTAACTAAAATATGAAACGGCTCATAGCTTCTGTATATTTGTTGTTGTTGCTAATGAGAGTAGTGAAAAAAAGAAAGCGGTTTCATATATAGGAATGCACGATTCAGGATAAATTGAGAATCATACTTTTTTTTGTTTGTTTGTTTAAAATAGGGATTCTCCCATGATTCTGAAGTAAACAAAATAGCATGTCAGACAAAATGTTAATAGCTGCAGTCTTAATTTTTTTTTTAAATAATTTGAATTATTTTTTTGAAAATTGGTTTGAACAAATGATTCAATGACTCGCTCATAAAGACTTGTTTCATTACTGGATAAATCAACGGCTGTGTCCGAAATCGCCCCCTATACCCTCATTCACTATTCCCTACAGTACTCCACTAATATAGTCCACTTGAAGGAGTGAATGAAACGAGTGAGTGAATTCGGGCACTGAGTGCGCCGGAAGGGCTGCCGATTTCGCATAGTTTGTGCTTGCTGTTTAATCATTTGAAATGAAGCAAACTGGCCGTTCCAGTAGTAATGAATATTTATGTTAAACTCTGCCATGAAAACTAGCATGTACAAACCTTAATTAAATGATTTAATGATCAATTAAAAAGGAAATTATACCTGTATGATATTATAATGGACCAGCGAGGTTTGGAAAATGAATGGATGATTGATTCAGCTGCGGGCGCCATCTCCTGGCGGGACGCGGGAATTCATTCAGCGCGCGACTCTCACAGTGCATTATGGGTATTCTCTAGCTGTTGAGCGTGCATCGGTTGTACACTCAATATTGCAGTGCATTGTGGGATTGAATGAGTGCTCTCAACATCGTCCACTATGGTTTCGGACACCACTACAAATGGCTGTCCCCTCTAATAGTGCCCTATTTAAGGGTATAGGGGGCGATTTCAGACACAGCCAACGTTTTTGAACGAATCTCTTGAATGAAAGATTCCATGGCTGCGTTTAAGTCCAATTTTTAATGCCCTTCTCTCGCTTCCTTCCGTCTCGTTCACTCGGATGTACATCATTGCTTACGTTGCATGAGCGCCCACTACTGGCGGAACCCTTGAAATGTGTTTAAATGGAACACCCTAAAAACCCTTGATCACTAAAATGTATGTATGTATGTATGAAGCCCCGGACAGGAAAAAAAATAGTAGGCTAAATCGTGCGCACGATTTACTAATTCGTTCCCTCGATTTATAGATCATGTGCATGATGATTTATATGCTCATGTCATGTGCGATGGAACTCATTTATTATTTATATTTTTTCCCTTATAAATTGCACCATTCTATAGGCGTATATGTATGCTTGGGCTGTTAAAAAATAATATATATACACACATAGATAAGTGTATATATTAATATATTTACATTAAATAAAAATTATTAAAAAATACACAAACAAAAATGATAATACATTAAACTATAACAGTCAGCTTAAGGTAGCTACAAGTATTAAATGCGGTTAAATGTCAAAATAACGCCAATATCATACACTAGAGTTGTGTGGGGTGGGGGTAAATTGAGCCCTATCTGCTGTGATGTCACAATGTGCATTGTGGTCTATGGATCTGCCTGAAGTGTACATGTCGAGTAGACTCGCTCCCTTGAGGGGTCGAGGGTCTGTCCAAATAAACTTCACTCATCCACTTAACAAGATTGAACAGACTTCAAAATGGCGGTGGGGATTCCCCCGAGAGGAAGTGCTTAGGGAAGTTTGCGGGTGTATGTGTTAAGGCCGGAACACACCAAGCCGACGGGCAGTTTTTGTCCGTCGGCCGACTAAGTTTCTTCAGTGTGTTCTGCACCGTCGGCTGAAGTTGGTCCTCGTCTGCTTTTTTTAGCTGATTCGACACGATGAATTGGCGTCGGAGCTCGTCGGTCCATCTGACCATTCTGATTGGCTGTTCAGCTACTGCCACCTGCTGGTACGGAAAGGCATTTCATCTTACGCAGGCGCAGAACAGACGTGCTACTTGGCCGTCGGCTGTCGAGCGTTGGTTTGGTGTCAGGGCAACTTTGGACCCAGATGAGACGTGAGCCAACCCCGCAGTCTGCTTTCGTCGCCACTAGTTCGTCGGCGTCGGCTTGGTGTGTTCCTGCCTTAAAAGTGGAGTTAAACGCAGCCGATGACTCACTCATAAAGACTTCACAGACTGATCGGTCTGTGCAGCGCCGATGCATCTCGAACAAGCCTGTTGACAAATACATTTTTTAAAATGTAGTTTCAGTCATTTGTCGCCACCTACTGGTGTAATGATTTACTTTAATTTTGATCACTACCATAGACATCAGTGTTTATATCTGAAATATAAACTTATCCAGTACTTCTGTGATAATCTGAATGATTGTAAGACAGAAATAATGATAGTGTGTGTTTGAAATGCTGTTTGTGAAGCTGTTTCATATCTATACATGACAAGATCTGAATGTTCTCTGTGATCGTACTTGTCTAAGTTTTTATAGACATGGAGCTGAATCGCTGTCATTTAGGATTCAGGAATAAGATTGTGTGGGTGTTTTAATTGAGATTGTCATCTTTTAACGATTAATCGTGCAGCTCTAGTTACATACTACGTGTATGAATATTAGCACATGCATACTAAATATAAATATGAATAATATGAACACAAAATGACAGATGGAAAATTAGAAATGTATCACCATTGTAATATTAGTTTCATTGATTTGAGTACTGTAAACTCTGATGTTTGACCTAATGTACTGTATACATTTAAGTATTATTGATACAAATTCCCTTTTAACTTAAAAAAGAGATAAAAATAACATCCCAAAAAGTGGGAACACGAGTCAATTTAACCTGTATATGCAATATTGATTTAAATCGAAAATAAATTCAAGTCCCGTCCTGCATTATATCCCATTTTCTTCACTTTGAAATGCATCACATTATTCAAGTTAAGTGTGATTTGAACAGATCTCAGCAGTTTATCATGAAAGCACGTTTTAACACGTCGTGACTTCTCACGGTCTCCAAGCAGCCACATTCCACAGGTACACTCTCGGTCGTCATAGCAACAGCTTATACTCCTGCATTGCTTCTGGCCTCTGGACTCGACTCGAACCACCATCAGTCTGTCCTGCGCTTGTTTCACACGTACATCGCTGTGAGGACACACAATGTGTTAGTGTTTTGTCTACTATAGACTGCCTCTTTGTTTGTGTATGCAAAACAAGAAACACGGTGACGCTTGACCCTTTCGTCCTCTTTCACTTTATTTATCTGAAGCGTTTCAGTCGTTTCTATCTGACCTTTAGCATTTAGAGTCCACTGAGAGAAGAGCTCTCTCCCCCAGTTCCCCACGTCTCCAACCCTGGGTTAATAGCTAAACCATGAACGTCAGTGTTTATGACAGAGGAAAGGTCATGGATTTTCCCCCTTTCATTCAAGATCTGTGTATTTGAAATGAATGATTTCAGACGTCACTATTAGCTGCAAATGCAAATCACCTCAACCAGTGTGAAGAAGTGGGATTTGTTAAAGAGTAAATGTTTGACAGAAATCAAATGATGCAGGACCTCTGCCACGAATGCACAGACTTAAAGCAGCCGTGACCCAGAAACTGGAGAGTTACTTTCTGCTTGGTCACCGTTTTCCAGAGGAGCAAGAGCATCTGCCCTCATTGCATCCTCAGTGTACTGTAATCTTTGGATACAAGCCTGATATGAACCAGAAAACGGCTTGCCGACATCAAGTAGCTCCCATGTCCAGCAGCAGTGAAAAGTGCTGAGCTTTTATTTATACGTTCATCCCGATCCTGAATAAACTCAGAGCTGTGCGTGTCCTGCCCCAGAAAACCAGGCAAACAATCAGCCTCACAATAGCATCTTTATTTCCTTGTTTTTGGGACTTCCTGTCTTGATCTCGTTGGCAGGATAAGCAGCGGGAGCTCTTCATTCCTGCTGTGTCATTCATCCAACGAGAAGAAAAGACTCAAAGAGTCATATTCCACACTTCTGTAGACTAGTGCAATGCTAGTCAAGGTTTCTCGCACCAAAACGTCCACTTTCAATGTTCTCAGCATGATCTAAAAGATTTCACATATTCATAAATGAAATCTGAAGCAGTTTTCTTGCTTTTACATAGTTAAAAAGTCATGCAAACTAGTCATGCAATTTAGAAATGCAACAACTAATCAATAGAATGGATAATAATCATCAGCGAATTTGATTATCGATTAATCACGTCTTCGTTGTGCAAACATCCGCCAGTCACGCACATTACATTTGTGAATCAACCATTTCTATGGACAGTCATCAAATGAATTGAAGAAATAATGGACAGATTAATTGACTGATTATCAAAATAATCATTAGTTGAAGCCCTAGTGCAAACGTAATTTGAACCTGAGGAGCCATGTAATAATTGCCTTGTAAGAAACATTATGGTCACACTTTAGTTTAGGGTCCAATTCTCACTATTAACTATGACTTTTGCCTCAATAAACTCCTAATTACTGTTTAGTAATAGTAAGGTAGTTGTTAAATTTAGGATTAAGTGATGCAGAATATGGTCATGCAGAATAAGGCATTCATATGTGCTTTATAAGTACTTATAAACAGCCAATATCCTAGTAATATGCATGCTAATAAACAACTAGTTCATAGTGAGAATTGAACCCTACACTAAAGTGTTACCAACTATTTTTTATAGTCATTTGCAGTCTTGGTGTTCAGTTCAGTGGGTGATCAATCATCAGAAACGACCATTACAATCACAAAGGCTTTTCAAAAGCACAATTTCCCTCATTAAAAATACATTTCCTGTCAGATGCTGATGATTCAGTGAGTAAGTCAAACAGAGAAGTGCTCATGCTGAAGCCCTGCTGTTGTCTGTTTGTCTGTCTGAACTATTAAGACTATTAATTAATTACTAATTAAGAGATTACCAACAGGTAAAGTAAATATAATGAATATATAAGCTAATATAGGTCATATATTTAGTGAAATGCTCCTCTAGAGTTCATTTCTCTAGTGAACTAACATGCTGTGGACACTGAATGACTGACCTGAGGTAAATGTAACACTGAGATATTATTCTCCAGCTGTTTTATTGATGTCTTTCTGCAGAGAGATTACACATAAACATATCTATGCATAGATTGTCTGTTCTTCTCGCACTTTTTCCTGTTGTGGCGGTTAGCAAACAGCATTGCATTACCGCACACGCCCCCTTCTGGACTGGAGTGTGAATCACCTGTGTCTGACTGTATTCGTCAGACTGTATGAACCGAACCGTGATGGTTCGGGACAAATACATGTACTGTTACACCCCTGTTATATGATGATTTGGTTTATTTGACATCTCTGTCTCCTCTCTGTGTTGATGCAGCCGCAAAACCGGTCAGTACAATGTTCAGAGGTCCAAAGGCCCCGTGGCGGCTCCGGGGTCAGGCTCGGGTAAGGCGCCGTACCAGCGCTGCAGCTCCCAGGACTCTCTGGACGAGCAGGTCATGGTGGACTACTTCAAAGAGGTAGAGATCATCCAGTGCAGTGGAGACGGAGAGACGCAGGAGGACGTGCAGCTGAAGGTGGCTGACGGTGAGTGCACTACAGCTGCAGTACACTTGAGAATGAACAGAGACTGTGTTTCGGCTGCGGAGCTTCATACAAAATGATTTCTGGATTATTACATTGAATACTTGCGTTAATGATGACCTTTAATTATATAATTGTTAATGTGGATGAGCATGTTTCTATCCACCTATTTTTATGTGAATTTTGGGATATCGTAAATGCATAAATTCTACAAAATAATGTGCTCAAATGAGTCAGCTAAAAGCACATAAACTACGATGAAAACCAAATAAATCCCTTGCACATCAAAAAAGTCATGTGACTTGGCACGATGGGACGGCATAACTGGACTAATCAGTGGATAGATCTCATTGCACAGCATCTGAAATGTTGTTTTGGTTGTTCTGAAATGCCTGAGCCAAAGTCTGTCGTCAAAGCGGTTCGGTAGAATTTCCTCCCAGAACTCTCTCACACGACTGCGTTCCCAAACAGCAGGCATTCGTCTCCGAAAGCAAGATAACATGACTGTGTTTATTGCATTTATTCTGCGCGCTCTGAGGTGCAAGTAATTTATTTCATGCTAAAATTATTATATACAGTGGCTTCTCCTACTGCACCAACTTCCATTTTTATTACTGATATGTAGTGCCAGTTTATCAGGAAGTGACGATTTGTTCTCTTGAACACATGGGATGGAAACACTGCTTTATTCACAAATGTTTTATGCACTATTCAAATTTTGCACATTAGTTAAATTCTCAACTTTGGATGGAAACATAACTATTGAATCTAATTACATGAGGAGGACTATCACATTTAAATTCAAATGATAATTAATCAACACAGAACCTGAAGTGCAGCTATAAACCAATGTTGCTTTACTATCACTGATATATTATTTATTTATAATATTTATTTATTATATATATATATATATATATAATAATATTCATTTATTTAGTTTTAGTACTTCAACTTTAAATGTAAATGAAAAATGTTGCCTTAGCAATTAGCTGAAATAAAACAAGTTTAAGTTACATTTTATTTCATTTAGTTTATGTTTATTTCATTTCAAGTAATGACAATGTTTTGTTTCATTTTAGTAAACGATAATAATACTGCTGGGTCAACTTAACCAGAGGTCCTTGGCTAAAAATTTTGATTTTGATCATTTATTTTCTGGTGAAAGTCATGCATAAATGAAGAAGAACACCAAAATATTAAATGTAATATATGGAGTAATCCACTATTTTGTAAAGGGGGGTAAAAATGACAGTTTTCACCTGAGATTTTGAGCCAATTTAAAGGGGGTAAAAATGACTTTAGAAAGATGTCAGCATCATTATTTTATTTTTACACAGAGATTGGTAGATCTATTAGTAAAATCTGTTGACTTTAGCTATTTTTGTTGCATTAAATGCCAATGGTTACAGTTTTGAGCACATTTTCACTTTTTACATTATTTGTTCTTCAGACATTCCTCTTTAAATACAATAAGTATCAGATGTATGCAAAGTGACCCACATTTGGTTTCCAACCATTGAAAATGGGTGAAGTTTAACAATTTACTCATGGAGCCGCATTGAGATCTCCATATCTCTGGGATTAAACCATATAGGGCATCAAAAATGAACATACCAAAAGAAAGGTTTATTAAGAACTAAAATCTAAAAGGATATTAAGATATCTTTAATACTTCTGGAGTTACAGGTATGCAGACTTTGGGGGAAAAAAACTTAAAAACTGCTTTTTTTTTTTCATTTTGAACTGTCACCGTTGACATTTAATGCAACAAAGATTGCAAAATTCAACAGATTTTACTAATAAACTTTCCAATCTCTGTGTAAAAATAAAATAATGATGCTGGCTGCCATCTTTATAAAGTCATTTTTACCCCCTGTACTGTAATTTGACTCCAAATCTCAGGTGAAAATTGATCCCCCTTTACAAAACAGTATATTCAATAAACATTCATGCATGACATTTCATATTTTGATTTTTTTTTAATCATCATTTATGTTTGTAAAATCAAAAACTGAGCCAGGAAGGTTTCAGGAATTATTTTTATTTGACATGGAGTGACCCTGCTGTAAGCATCTTAAATCATCTGGGTTCAGTCTGAATAGAAAGTGTTGGTGGGCCTGTCTCTGTATGAAGATCAGACTTACAGCTTTTTCAAACCATTGGTGAGTCATTCACAACATTATTTTAGTTGCTCCATGTAAAAGCCTTTATTGCAGATTGTGATGACAAATGGGTTTCTCGTACATTTTCAACATATTTTCTGCTGAGTTCAGCATGCCATGCGAAGCAAGATTAAAACATGACTTGCACTCACACTTCTGCCAGACTCCTGGCACACACAGCTCCGCTCGAGCCGGACGATCTGCGTGAATACTGTCAGCCCTCGAGCAGTGCGTCGCTGAATCCTGATCCTTAAGTGTTAAACTTCATATTACATGTCTTACATTCACTTTTACCTTTAAATATAAGACCGTAAAAGGTCTTAAATGTCTTTAATAGCTTGGAGAAAAGACTTGCATGTTGTCTGCAGAGTGGGCTCTGAGGAGACTTTTAAACCAGAAAATTTTAATTTTTCTAAAATTTGTTCGATTTGTCATGATTTAACACATATAATATTGTACCAGCATTCAGCAAAGTGTTTAATATTTTCTACGTTTTTTAATCTAAACACATTGCACAAGGCAGTGTGTGTGTGTGGCACTGTATGTTTATATTCCTCCATGTTTAAAGACAATAGGCTTAACTTACAGGAAGAACCCACAATAAAAACCACAGACAGATCAGTCATGACATCAGCAGGAATTGTTTGGTTCCTAAAGGAACAGCTAACTGTGACTTCCTCAACTCCTGTGAGCGTCTAAGTTAGCGGAAGAGGAAGATATTTCTGTTTCCTGTCAGAGCTGAATTAACGCCTTCCTCCTCACCACGGCTGGGATGAAAATAACACATTGTGACACATATGTCATTTATCCTGTGTGATTCATAAGAGGTTTTAAACCACTGATGAAAATAAAACTAACTTGGATGGCCTCAGTTCAGCTGACAGCGAGTGTCACTCTGTGTCAGAAATGTCCAGGCTTATCTTCATATCTTCATGTTCTGCTCTGCAGAGGGTGAGCAGGAGGAGGCGTGGCTGATGGAGGCGGGGCTAGCCACGCTGTTCGACGAATCCGCTTCAGGCGGGGAGGACAGCATCGTGCTGCTGTCTACTCTGACCCGGACGCAAGCGGCCGCCGTGGAGAGGCGCGTGGAAACGCTCAAACAGACGCTACGTAAGCGGAACAAACCGTATACTGTCCCAGATGTCCGAGAGATCTTTAAACCATCACCTGATTCACAAAGTAAAGTAAGTGATCACAACACGCCACACATTAGTGCTGTTCCTGCCCCTAATACAGTCGGTCATGTGAGTATGTATGACCGTCCTTCTAGAACAAAGATGTATGAACACGTACATTACGGTTTCAGTGTAATTTAGCTTTATGAACAGCATCTACAGTATGACCGCATCGATTACAAGAGAAAGTAATTTCGTCCCTCAGTATATAAAAATACATAGAACTTTTACAAAGTTGTTTTTGTGCTCTACTAGAACAGGTTTTCCTGCTTGAATGTTGATTATTCTCCTCATATTCTCCATTGTTGCAGCTCCTCTCTTCCCAGTCTGTCAGTAACGCTCTGTTTACTTCCTGTCTCTATGAAGCCCCTCCTTCTGAAAAGCAAAGTGTGCTCTGATTGGTCGGCTGGAGCGGTGTGTTGTGATTGGTGTTTGGGAAATGTCCCGCCCCTTACCATAACCGCCAGTTTCAACACACTACTAACTAACTCAACCAGGCCCCGCCCCTTTATTCTGCGTATGAATTATTTAAATGAGGAATATTGTGAAGAAAACTCAAGACTACAATGGAGGCGTTTCAGGGAGTTCAGAAACACTGACACTGATATAGAGAAGAACTCCTGCTGGAGGGACTTTGGAGGAACTTTTTCATGATCAAACAGCAACATTGCACTGTAAAGAAAGATGAACATGTAAAAAAGTAGAATAGAGCTTTTTCATCTCTCTTAGATGCATAAACAAGTTACCAAACAATGATTTGCTTGACTGGGATGAATGTAATAAGAGACATTTTGAATCAGTGGACTAATACAGATCAGTGTGTGTTGCTGTCCTGTGGTTATTATAGAACAGTCAAAAATAGTTTTATTCAGTCTAAAGCATTGCACTGTGATAAAGCTTCAGTAGGAAGTTCATGCAGGACATCCAACTAATGACTGGAGCTTTCTGACATTTTTTTACAGGCTGTTAACAGTGTCACCAATTACACAGTAGTTCCCTGTTAATAAACTTTTCAGAACAGTGTAATGAATAACTGAGAAAATTCCAGTTTGATGAATCTGTGATAAATCACCAATGTCATTTATTGTGCCATTTTGAGCGGTTTATTAAGGAAAGCCATAAGCGGTGATTTATGTTTCTGCTGAACGCTGCACTAAATAATCGACTTTTTAAAGTAATGGAAACAGTGCAAGAAAACTTCTTGTACATTTACTTTACTAAGCATGACCATAAATGCAGTCAAATGTATTCACTGAAGCAGAAGCACCACTGGAAATGAACCAAACAAACAAAAACATATACGGTGAAGACAGAAACTGATGAAAAAATTGAGTGAATGTGAGAATGAAGCTACATGAAGCTGATGATCATGTTCTCCAGCTTGATCTGAGAAGATCCACACAGCATCAAGAACATTTGACTGTCTAAAGAAAGCAGAGGTGGGGCACTAGCGTCACATAGATATAAAGAATAAAGGCACACAGAAAACAAGAAAATACAAACATAAACCTAACAATATGATATATACTATAAAACTAATGTAATTAATGTTTATGCATCACACCTGTGCATTTACCGTCAACTGTTTTTACCTTCAATTCTTCTTATAATTATAATTATATTAAATAAATTATTAATTATTATTGTGAATGTATAATTAAAAAAAAATATAAACTGTACTTATTATTTGGTACTCTGACTTGTCTTGATCCCTAGCAGGACTTGACTTGACTTTCTTGGTTTGTGTGACTCGAGACTTGATGTACGGGACTTCAGACTGACTTGTGACTTGCTCCAGCCTCTGATAGAAAGAGTCACATGATTAGTGTCACTGATTTACTGACACCGGATTAGTCACCTAAAAATGCAGAATCTGAAAGATTTCCAGATTTCAGTGGGGTCTCAGACTTTTGGATTGCACACATATTGATGAATGGCACTGAATGGATTTGTTTTTAACATAACACCACACTCTCCCCTGGGATCATGTTTTGTGCAATGTGTATGTGTGTGATTCAGTGTTGATTCATTCATCACACATGCTAACAGTTTGCTTTTTTCTCTTGTTGTTCGTCTCTCTTTCTGACAAAGCAGGACGAGGCGGAATCCACAGAAAGAAGTGGGAGCAGTAAACTGGAAGTGGAAGGACTGGGTATGTGTCATGAGTTAAAGCTTGTGTTTTGTGGCATTCCTCAAAATGCATTTAATATTCAGCGTTTAACTGCAAGGCAGAGCGAATCGAAATGGCAAAGACAGCAACACACAGAGGAAAATGCTGGAATGTCCACTCCTTTTGTTCTTTAAAGAAATGTAACATTCAGCTCCACTAAAATGAAACACTTTGCTTCATATAAAATGCGTCTGTCAGTGTCCTCACATGATGCTGTCTAATCATACACTCCTGTACAGAGATACAGGCTCATTTTTCTGAATGTAAATGATAGTCAACAATAGACCAGTGGAATTAAATACGATAGAGGTGTTGTAAAGTCATTTCTCGTAAGCGTATGAGAATTTTGAAAGTCATTTTTAGTGCTGGGCTATCTTGTTTTACAGTGTTCATACTTTACCCTGGGTTAGTAATCAATCCTGGTTCTCAGGACTTGAGATTTCACACAGTACATTTGTAAACACTGGGTTAATGTTCTTATTTACCTGTTTAGCATCAGTTGAGAACACCATCTATGGAAAATGATGTCTAAAATCCACTGAAACGTACTACATACTACAATAAAAGAAAAGACAAAAACAGAAGGAAAACACAGAGGAGCAAATTCAAAAGTTTTTCTAGAACTTTAGAATTTTAATGACATTTATATTTATCACCGAAGGCGTTTCACATCACTGCTGAAAATAAACAGAGCATGTGAACATCTGAAAATAGCATGAGACACTATTTTAGTTAATGATTGGTTGTCTGTTGCTAAACAACTTGTCGTGACATTCCAGTGCTGTTTTAAATCTACTTTGCTCATAACGCAGGGTTAAATGCGGCACTTTCACATTTACTTGTGAAACGTTGCTGAAATCACAGTTCACCGGTTAAAAGTGTCTTTAACACATCATCATAGTGTGAAAAGTCGTGCACTTGTAGTAACTGCCAAATAATGGCGTCCTTGATTGCTGGACTTTGACTAGCCTGATTTAGTGTAATCAGCAGAGAGTGATGTGAGGTCACTGGAGTGTCAGTCCTGTACACCAGCACACCTGTGTGTGTGTGACCATAAACGTTGTTCATAGTTTCACAGCATGGAATGTTATTGTGTCTTTATCGTTTGGTTAGGTAACGGGGCGGGGCCTGACGCTCCGGGGGGCGGAGCTGATTCTGAGACGGACATTAACCTGGAGGTGTCGTTCTCCGAGCAAGCGCTTATCTACAAAGAAGGGTTAAAGGTTACCCAGCCCCAGAGCGAAGCCGACGACAGGTTACCTGTGAGTCCAGCGCAGTCTTAGTGTTCACTTGTGTGTGTGTGTGTGTACTGGACCAGAGCAGGATAAAGCAAATGTCAGTGTTTATATATTATATTTTTAGATTGCAAAAATGTCAAATGAAAGATTTAAAGCATTAGTGGAATCACTGAACAACCACTCATGTGCGTCTGTGTTCTTATTGAGTAAAAGTGACCTCTGCTGGTCAGTCTTTGGAAATGCATCCCTAACAGCATTAGTAAATGTTGAGATTGCCATTAACTGAGACTAATAAATGTTCTTCTGTGCAAGTTCAGGTATCTTCTCAATTCTATCTTATTTTGTCTATAAGAAGAAAATGACAGGTTTTGTCTTCAGAACATTCTTAATAAATGTTTTTGGGATTACAATAGCTATTAACAAATAGAAGAATTTTATTCTTGAGAATGTTTGGTGAATCCGGCCTCAGAATATTATAGCAGAATCACTACGAATACCCTAGCAACCCCCTGGCAACCAGCCACAGCTTCTACCGTATCCCTTCATTTGCTCATTCTGTTGCTCGTCTTTCGGCCTGTCGCAGGATTTCCGAGTGTCACAGGATAAGACCGGACAGACAAAAGTAGGCGATCTCTCCGCTGAGGACATGAAGAAAGTTCGCAGACTGGTCCTTATTGAGATGAGCGCTCTGTTCGACACGTGTGGGATCGAGGTGAAGGCCCATAAAGCTCTCAGGGTCAAAGTGAGAGGTCAGTGCCTCTGATATGTGTTTGAAATAAAAAAGATCTGTGGCCATTTAGTTCACACATGTACATGCTGGAGACAAATACTTGTCAAACTAGTTCTGAAGACACAGTCTTAACATGTTTATGCCACTGAATCATAAATATTGCTCTGTCATCCGTAGAATCGGGTTTGTTCGGTGTTCCTCTCTCTACGCTGCTGGATCAAGACCAACGGAGGATCTCAGGAAGCAAAGTGCCTCTCATACTGCAGCGTGTAAGAGGGCATTCGTAACTCACAGACTACTACAACAAGGATGAATTGTGTTAAATATATTTAACACGTTAAACTGAAAATCAAATGCGTTAACACATTAATTTTGACAGCCCTAGTAATAATATTTCTCTGTTTTTACTAAATTTATCTTATGCTGCCTTGGTGGAAGAAAACATTAAAAATCTTACTGACCCCAAACTTTTGAACGGTAGTGTACATACTGTGATTGTGAGTTTGAGCTCCAGAAGAGTGACTTTAAACTGTTGTTTTTCAGCTGATCTCCCACATCGAGGAGCAGGGTTTGGACACAGAGGGTGTTCTCCGGATACCTGGAGCCGCCACCAGAGTCAAGGTCAGACCGCCGTGCTGCCGATGATGTGTTATTTCTGTAGTCATTACGTCATTGTAACCTATTTACTGGTGTGTGTTTCCCAGGCAGTCTGTCATGAACTGGAACACAAGTTTTATGAAGGCATGTTTCCATGGGAGAGTCTCAAACAGCATGATGCCGCGAGTCTGCTGAAGCTGTTCATCAGGGAGCTGCCGTACCCTCTGCTGACCGTCGAATACTTCAACGCCTTCATCTCTGTGCTGAGTGAGTCCCACACCAGGACACGGCTCCGACACTTCGCTCTGTGTGCGGTTTGAAGGCCGTAATGCAGCATAACCCTGTACGGTGAAGCTTAAAGGGATAATTAACATTTGCTGTTAATTTACTCACCCTCAGGCCATTCGAGATGTAGGTGTCTTTTTTTCTTCAGTAGAACAGTAAATAATATTTTCAGCTGAAACCATGGCCCTCTGTGATTCATATAATGAGAGTCAATGGGTGCCGTCACTTTGAGATTCAAAAAAACATATTCAGACAAAACAAAATTAATACCCGTGGCTCCTGACGATACATTGAGGTCTTAAGAAGCAAAACGATCGGCCTGTGCGAGAAACTGAACATTGTTACAGCAGAATTACCTCTAATCCACAGCCTTGAGCTTTTGAGCGCTGTGATAACTGCATTAAAATATAAATACAACATTAAAAGTCAACCACTGATGGTTTTGTGTCGATCTACAGCGAGTACAGAATGACACTTCACCGGAAATGCCTGAGCTGGCTTAACCAAAACCAGGAAGTAACCAAAGCCAAAATGAACGTTCTGTAAACGTTCGCTCTGACTGGTAAACACCTTCGAACTCCCATTGGTCCATGATGGGTGTGGCTCTGAGGCTCCACCCTCTATGAGGTGTAAATCTTCTCCAGTTCATTTCTTCTGTTCAGTCCGTCGAGGTCAGATGCGAGTAAAAACATGAACACACTGGAGAGTCGCTTTATGGTAGAAACTGAAGCTGTAATTCTAACTGAAAGTTTCATATTTAATACTGTAAATCTGCAGCTTTAAAGCAATCTATTGTATAAAGTGTCTGAATCACAGAGCTGCTGTAACAGTATATAACTGTAAACTTCTTTTTACCCGTAAGGGAAAATAACTTCACTGTGAGTATAAAGTGCATGTGATCTGTGTTGTAATTGATTGTTGTGATTGTGATGGTGTTTGTGTCTGTTCTGAGCAGAGCTGCCCACTAAGAAACAGCAGCTCCAGGCGCTCAATCTGCTGGTGCTCCTGCTGCCTGAACCCAACAGAGACACTCTCAAGGTACGACGGCACGCGTTCACACCTCACATGACTCTATTCCACTTTCACATTCACTTCAGCTTGTTTCCATGTCTTCCAGGCTCTGATGGAGTTCTTCCAGAGAGTGATCGACCGTAAGGACAGGAATAAGATGACCCTGAACAACGTTGCAGTGGTGATGGCGCCCAACATCTTCATGTGTAAGGGCTTCCGCAGTAAGATCAGTGAACAGCAGGAGTTCGCC
Source organism: Hypophthalmichthys nobilis (assembly GCA_037950665.1). Taxonomy (NCBI): domain Eukaryota; kingdom Metazoa; phylum Chordata; class Actinopteri; order Cypriniformes; family Xenocyprididae; genus Hypophthalmichthys; species Hypophthalmichthys nobilis. The sequence continues at coordinate 32,451,778 of CM075469.1, forward strand.
ATGGCCACCGGCACCGCCAACATCGTCAGGCTGCTCATCCGCTACCAGAACCTCCTCTGGACGGTGCGTCACCTCACACCTCACAGATGAGCACTTTAAGACATCAAAAAGATCTTAAATCAAGATACATTTTCTTGAGAAGTGAAGTGATGTGGAAAATGTAATATCTTAAGTCATTTTGCTTGTCAGTGGTAGAAGAGCAAGTTCTTGTTCAGCATTTATGTCCGACTAACTAGATCACGATGCTCAAATGAGTCTTTTTGTGTCTCAGATTCCCAAGTTCATCCTGAACCAGGTGCGCAAGCATAACATGGAGAACCAGAGGAAGATGAACCGAGACAGAGCGGTTAAAAAACTACTGAAGAAGATGGCCTACGACCGTGAGAGAGCCTCTGACAAACAGGAGAAAAACACTGAGGTGAGAGAGCGAATCACACAGTCCATTTCACTGAACTGAAGCACGGATCAAACCGAAGTGTAGCTAGACATCTGCAGTCGTGTGTGTGTGTGTGTGTGTGTCAGTGTTTCCCACCCAGCTGAATGAATCAGAGTTTGAGAATGTGAGTGACTGAAACAGCAGCAGCTCCACTCTGACACCCAGTGGACACACAGGACAACTGCATGCAGTGACTGTCAGAGCTGGTTTGATTTTAATTGATTATAATTGCATGGACAGGCTGAAATACTTGATATAAGGCTCTCAAAGTGTGTCGTTTCTATACACCAAATACATCCTGCAGGTACAGACACATGATTTGATTGGTTAACCCTATAAAGCTACTGTTTCATAATTGATACTCATATTTCTAAGGTCTCTAAATGATCAACATAGTTAGTTTAGAAAGTTCACAGACTGATAGTTCAGACTCTTTTATCAAGTAAAAGTGTTTTAGTATAATTGTACAAACGTCGTGTCTTTCTGCTGTCAAATCTGGACTGATTATATAAAGTAAATGTAAGAATAACTTTGATATTGTTAGTAATATTTCAGCTGGACTGAAGCAGGTTTACTTGATTATCCAGACGTCATTTATTATAAAAATCATGAGTATCAAATATGATCATCAGGTTTATTTGTTCATCTCTCAATCATCATTGTATTGCATTGCATAATATGTTTTAAAACTACAGAGCTTTGATCATAAAAAAAAAAAGCATTTAAATATCATCTTACTGAGACATTATTGGCAGATATTGATATTTATATGCATTTTATGCAAGTAATGTGTTGTAATGTTTGATATTGATATTTTTGCTCAGTTTGAACTGTTTTTTCCTTCATATTCTCACTATATCAGACTATATGATGTCTAAAACCTAAAATATCAAATATGATGTTAATTTCGAAGTTCTCGCTGGGGAATCTGCAGGTGTTTGTGTATGTATCGCAGGACCGAGTGTGTTTTACTGGTACATGTTTGGCTGTAGTGTAGATGTGTGTGTGTGTGTGTGTGTGTTCAGGCTGAAGGAGGCTTCATACGGGTTCAGGCCCCTCAGTTCTCGATGGTGTCCATGGCCGTACAGCTGACGGAGGATCTGAAGGCCTCAGATGTTCTGACACGCTTCCTCAGTCAAGAGAGGTGAGCAGACACACTCATGCAGCTTTAATACGCACTCATAAACATCTACAGGCACTAGAAGAGTGTAATGTGTTGGTGATGTGAAAGGTTGTGATGTGTGTTACAGGTCTCTGTCAGTGAAAAGAGAAGATCTGTGTCTCTATGAGATGGGAGGAAACATCAGTGAGTATCTAATGAGCCTCACATTAATTACAGTCACACAGTACTGAATGCATGTGCAACTATCCAATCAGCTGATCGTCTGCAAGACCAGCGATGCAATCCGATAAACTCGATAAGTCAATCTTAAAACAATTCTTAACGTCTTCCCTGAAAAGATCAGCATGAGTCGGGCCGCTGGACGCTGAAGAGAAGCCAGTGCATCTGACGTGTTTGTGTTTGTGTGTTTGTCTAGAGGAGAGATGTCTGGATGAAGAGACGTACATCAAAGCTCTCCTGGAGCTCAACCCCAGTGCAGAGTGGGTCATTAAATCCGTCCAGCACTGACCCGCAGCAAAACATGCCAATCACGCCACGTGCCTTAAAGACCACGAGTAAAGGGAAGACAGCAGTTCTTTATCACAGTACTGGGATTCAGAGCCTAACATGAACAATCTGAATATATTTCAACTCTTCAGGTGTACGGTTGATCCCGTCCTCCGCTGCTACTCAAACGGCACCTCTCTCCCATGACCGAATCCTTAACCATAACCTACACTAATATGGTTTTCATCAGATGCTCGAGTGGCAGTTGTATGTACATCATTTGTACGAGAAGCCAAAATGTAGTCAGGTTTATCACATTTCATCGCTTTTGAAGGACAGATTGTTTGATTAGTACAAGAATCGGACACTAATTTTTCACGTTTTCTGGTCCAGGTCATATTTCATATCAGAAGAAAAGAAGAATAAATAAAAGATTTGCATTGTTTTTGTATTATCTTCACCACATTACTGTATGCTTTTTTTCATTCTTGTTATTCTCGTTAGATTCTCACCACTGCTGATGGACTGAAATACTTCACAATATAAATAATACATTGTTTTTATCGCTGCATTAAGCATTCTTTTGCATTATGGTAATGAGGACCAGGGAACATGCTTAATTGTCATGAAAAATGTCTCAAAGAATGCAAAGAATGGTTGATCTATATGTATATATAATTTGTAATTTAGAAAATTACAATATACAGTTTATTTCTTTTGGGGTGAAATATGACCTGGACATGTTCTTTACAGATTTTGTGAGATGCACCTAGCCACAAATATCGTTCATATTTAATTTTTATATACATCACATGAAAAAATGGTCTCGGATCATTGAAGTACTGAGGTACACCTACATTTCAAACATTTCTTCCTCCATATTCATTTCTTTCTTCCTTCCTTTGATTTCATGTAGGTGATCTCTTTAAATCTACTTTAAATCAGTCACATGACAATTTCCCCACTCTTACTTTAGCTCTCACTGCCATAAAATGTCTCTGTATTAGTTGTTCAGCCACTCCCAGGGATCTTGGATGTACTTTTTTATTCCTGTTTTGCAATACTGGAGAAAAAAATGTTGCTACAAGTCAGAGGATATTGTAGGATTCATGACCGAAAACAACAGAACTCAGTTCAACACAGACCTCATATAAAGTACTTCAATGGAGGGAAACACTTGGCACTTAAACTGACCTTGTCTGATGTTAATTACAGTGATGCAGATGTCATTTAAATGAGTAGTTTTGAGGTGTGATTTTTATTTTTTAACTTCTACATCTATGTTTGATGTCATGCTTTTATTGTGCTGGAAACTGTGAACATGGCCGAAAATGACTGTTGCTGTATGTTTTAATGCTTCTAAAATAACCACTAAATGTTTTTGTAAATAAATGTGTAATTCCTCATCTCTGTCTGGTGTTTTATTCTCTGGTCTGGTCACTGATGTTGTGTAGCTTAGAGAAGTTTTGATCTACTCTTCCTGAAAGCACTTTTGGGATTGGTTAACCCGTGATTCATAACTTGTTTTCATGACAAATGACACACACTATCAGTCAAAAGTTTGGACACGGTGAGATTTTTAATGTTTTTAAAAGAAGTTTCATCTGCTCACCAAGGCTGCATTTATTTAATTAAAAATACAGTAAAAACAGTAATATTGTGAAATATTATTACAATTTAAAATAACTGTTTTCTGTTTGAATATATTTTATAAAGTAATTTATTCCTGTGATCAAAGCTGAATTTTCAGCATCATTACTCCAGTCTTCAGTGTCACATGATCCTTCAGAAATCATTCTAATATGATGATCTGCTGCTCAACAAACATTTATGATTATTATCAATGTTGAAAACAGTTGTGTACTTTTTGTTCAGGATTCCTTGATGAATAGAAAGTTCAAAAGAACAGCATTTATCTGAAATACAAAGCTTTTGTAACATTATACACTACCGTTCAAAAGTTTGGGGTCAGTAAGAATTTTTATTTTTATTTTTTTGAAAAGAAATGAAAGAAATTAATACTTTTATTCAGCAAGGATGCATTAAATTGATCAAAAGTGACAGTAAAGACATTTATAATGTTACAGAAGATTATATTTCAAATAAATGCTGTTCTTTTGAACTTTCTATTCATCAAAGAATCCTGAAAAATAAATATTGTACACAAATATTTTGTACAATTGTACACAATAAATGTTTCTTGAGCAGCAGATCATCATATTAGAATGATTTCTGAAGGATCATGTGACACTGAAGACTGGAGTAATGATGCTGAAAATTCAGCTTTGATCACAGGAATAAATTACTTTATAAAATATATTCTAACAGAAAACAGTTATTTTAAATTGTAATAATATTTCACAATATTACTGTTTTTACTGTATTTTTAATTAAATAAATGCAGCCTTGGTGAGCAGACCAAACTTCTTTTAAAAACATTAAAAATCTTACCGTGTCCAAACTTTTGACTGGTAGTGTATATTAAATAATCAAGACATTACTAATAGGTAAAGTAAATATAATGAATATATAAGCTAATATAGGTCATATATTTAGTGAAATGCTCCTCTAGAGTTCATTTCTCTAGTGAACTAACATGCTGTGGACACTGAATGACTGACCTGAGGTAAATGTAACGCTACGTGAGATATTATTCTCCAGCTGTTTTATTGATGTCTTTCTGCGGTTTAAACACTGGTTGAGAGATTACACGTGAACATATCTGTGCATAGATCGTCTGTTCTTCTTCTGCTCTTTTCCCTGTTGTGGCGGTTAGCAAACAGCGGAGCATTACCGCACGCGCCCCCTTCTGGATTGGAGTGTGAATTGCCTGTGACTGACTGTATAAACCAAACCGCGATGGATTAGGACAAATAGATTTACAGTAAACAAACCTGTTCGTTATTTTTGGAGGAGGTTGAGGACTGAGTTGTGCATGTACAGAAAGGACTAATAGAACCACTATGACACATTTATAGTGTTACAGTTCCTTGTTTAATGAGAACAAGCATGTGTTTCTGCAGAAGATCAGAAGAACAGCGTTTTTGAGTCTACATGATGAGAACGTGTTTGCGGCGGTGTGATTGTACAGTAGCTCGTAGCGCGTGTGTGTAGTTTTGAAATGGCGTCTGGACGCAGTGTGGTGTGGACAGCTGTCCGGCTCTCATGAGGTCACACACAGCATCCAACATGGCCTTCAGCTGGGCTTTATCTGCAGGTGAAACACATCACAGAACATTAAGATGTGGAACCATATGGCCTGCAGTAGCTCTAACATTACACCTTTGCTTTACCTTCCCTGTGCTGTCTTTTCCACTGGGTCAGCCAGAAGCCCTTTAGAGTCACATTGTGGAATATAAAGGATTTCTGCTCAGGAGGAAATAGAACATATATGTCAGATTTTTGTTTTGTTTTGTTTTTTTGAAAAATGCTTTGGGTTCAATACAAGTTAAAGGGGACATATCATGAAAATGTGACTTTTTCCATGTTTAAGTGCTATAATTGGGTCTCCTGTGCATCTACCAACCCAGAAAACATAAAAAAGGACAACCCAGTAACTTTGTTTTGGCAAGCATGTGAAAAAAACGAGCTGCTCAGATTTCATTCCTCGTGTGACGTAGGACGGGGATCTTATTATAACCCTTCTGGAAAAAGGGCGGGAGCAGCAGCTCATTTGCATTTAAAGGGACACACACAAAAACTGTGTGTTTTTGCTCACACCCAAATAGGGGCAAATTTGACAAGCTATAATAAATGATCTGTGGGGTATTTTGAGCTGAAACTTCACAGACACATTCTGGAGACACCAGAGACTTATATTACATCTTGTGAAAGGAGCATTTAAGCTGTCGTCTTTAAGCTGTCGATTACCATAGAAAATTATTTACACTTATTTGCTGTAATTTACTACTTTTACTGGACGTTTGGATCAAAACATTAAAAGTATCAAAATATGCCTTGAAATATTATGTCAACATGGGACTAGTCTGATAAAATCACTTACTGAGTAAGTTGTAGTCTATAAACTCCAGTCATGACGGTGACACCATAACACTTGGTAATTCTTAACTGGTTAATAGTTCTTAATGATAATAATCTCATTCAGTAATCATTGATTAGCCAATAAAGAACTGTCAAATTTGCTATTACTTACTGATTAGTTAATCCTCTATATTAGTTAATAGTAGAAGATGAAGTATTAATAGCAGCTGTTACTGATTACACATGATTTGTGTTAATCAATATTATTATTGAACATCATAAACTCACAGCAGGGATCTGGAGGGGTTTTTTGGCCATCCCTCCATATGTGACCATTGTTCCTCCATAACTGAAATAAAGGAGGATGTCCGTCAACACTCTCCCATTGGTCACAATTAATTTCTCATAAAACTGCACTGTGTGTATGAAACTTACTCAAGATTAGACAGCACAAGTCCTCCGCTCAAGCCCCCGACACAGTTCAGGCCCAGTTTAGGTTTGGGAACCTCCTACAGAAACGCAATGTCTGTGTTTAAGCAATTCTGTAGAAACCGAACAGTTGCAAAAGAGCAGAATCCCCCACCTCAAAGACCTGATGAAGCCCCGATGACATCACTTCCTCTTCTGTCATGACATAATCAGCTCCCAGTGACTGAAGCTCATCGATCAACTCTGCACAGTTTGGTCTGAGTTCAAGAAATCAATTTCAATGATACACTATATATATGAGCCATTATACCACATGCGATTATTATAAAGAACTTCTTCGTTGCCTGTTTCCTTCGCTCTCAAGTCCTTCTGTACCTGTCTCTGATGATGTTGATGGTCTTCAGGCCCAGTGCTGCAGCGATCTGAATCACAGCCTGTCCCACTGCGCTGTTAGCGGCGTTCTGAATCACTGTACAACCTACACAACCCACAGATCTCAACAAATCACTGAAGACTTCCTGTTCCTTCTGTAAAATAGACTATAAATATACTAAACCACATATGAGTTTTCATACCAGGGGTGAGTGTTTGGAAGTCGTGCAGCATCCTGTAGGCAGTGCAGGGGTTCACGAAGACAGTGGCGGCCCCCAGAAGAGAGATGTCTTTAGGAACAGATATGAGCTCATCCTCTTCACACACAGCTCCTGTCCTCCATGTGCCTGACACACACAAAATGGTGGTGATCAAGTTTCTCAGGAGTGTGAGGCAAATGAACACTCTTGGCCATCTACTGTTCCAACATGGGAATTGGCCTTAGTTCTGGGACCTTCATTTGAGCTTCTAGAAACGGGTGGATTTGTGTGTACTCCCCCTTAAAGCTGTGCTTTTACTGGCTTTTAGGGAATGCCTGTTTGGAAACAGTGGATCATAGATGTGATTGTCCTGGCTTAGAATCAGGGTAAAAGGCCACTCCACGGGAGGCATGGCTTCAGGATATAGGCTGGTTCTTTTCTAACTTTGATGTTTCCTCTCACTTCACAGGTGTTTCTGAGCAAGAGAGCTGAGTCTGTGTCAGAGCTGGCCGTTGTAATCTCATCTTCCTATATACTGATGCAATGTCGAGAGAACCGCAATCGAAAGGGAACATCTCTGGTTACTCATGTAACCTTGGTTCACTGAGATGTAGGGAACAAGAGGAGTATTGTTCTAGTCACTCAGTCATATGATTATGAGCTAATGGTATTTGGCCTGCAGCTCATTTATATGAAAATGCCAGGCTTAAACACCATTGGCCAATGCACCTGCATCGGTGGGATTCAATCAGGATTGATAAGGAGAAAGGATTCCCTCACGATATCTCGTTTCGTATGTCTCAGGAAACCAAGGTTTAGTGTGTAAACGTTTTCTTCAGTGCTCCAGGTTTTGGTCTCTTGTTGGTCTGCTTTTAGTGCATTTCACTTTGCACTGTCACTGTGTTTTATTCAGTATATTGGCAGCAATTTATACTTTTTACTTTGTAATCATTCATCAGAATTTAATAGCTTTCTCCAACTCTTAAAGGACTTTCCTTTGGGACCAGCAAGAACTCTCGCTGATCAACTGCCTGTCATCAAAATCCAATGGATACAATCAAGTCCCACATTAAATCTTTCGCTCACTGAATGTTATTGAAAGGCACTTGGAAATACACATTATGGAATTAAATTCCATGCTGACTTGAAAGCCCTCCTGTTTTTTGGGGGGTCAGTTGGACCTGCTTTCGATTTCCCAACTGTTTGAAACACTGGTTATTAAACCATTTATTTCTTCTTTAAATTTCTGAATATTTTTCATATAGTTTGGACACAAAAGTTGTTAAAACACTTCGATGTTGGGTCAGATTGACCCCCTATTGGTTTCCATACAATTTGCCAAAAATGAACACTTTGAAAAACTAAAATATACAAAACACTTACAGAACTTGAAAATGTAAGACTCAAAGTTTACTTGAAAATGAAGACTCTTCTTCTGAATCATCCAAGGAAAAGTCACTCTCTTTATCTAGAGTCAAAACATCTGTCAAAGGATGTTTTTGGCTGTTAGTTTTGGATCTCAATTGCTATTGCAGCACTGAAAAGAAGCATGAGAAACCCATTTTACCCTTTCAAGGGTTTGAGAAGTACAAATAAAGTTAGATACTATTCATACTTAGAGATATTTGCACCTCAGTGTGCAAATAGTTACTACAAGTGGTCATGGCAAAAAAAAAACAAAAAAAAAACAAAACTTTATTTTTTTTTATCTTTAGTGTTTAGTGTTTTTCATAATGTCGATTTTTGGTAAGTTGCAAGGAAACCAATGCAGGTCAAATGACCTGCAACACAAAAGTTGTACTCGGTATTTTTAACACAACAGCATTTAAGATTTTGATGTTGAAAAGTGAATACCTCCTTACCAAAGCCAGCATCTACAGGCACGACCCAATCACCAGGGCGGAGAGATGTGACATCACTGCCCACCTCCAGCACCTCTCCCACGCCCTCATTCCCCCCCACCGCCGGGAGGAGGCACAAGATTTGGTACGAACCTACAGTATGGAGACATATATATGATCCGTCAATTCATCATGTTCAGCCTCCATCGCACCAAAGAGTACAACAGAATGTCTATAAAGTATCTGATTTAAACAGCACTAGACAGAAGGAATATTAGAACAGACACAAAGCTGTGTGTGTCATGACTTTACCCTGGATCATGTTCATGTCTGCAGGATTGACGGGAGCCGCGAGCATGCGGACTCTCACGGAGCCATCCTTCACTGGAGGCAACAGCAGCTGCTCCATCCTGAAGACAAATGACCGGCGGTCAGTGAGAGTTCTTTCACAAGTGTCCAACAGTTAATCCACCGCTTACCAAAGAGCAGGACTACAGTGTAGCAATATTTTCAGATATTTCATAAGAACATGTGAAGGGGTCTGAATACTTTAATAAACTCCAGTCTCTAAAAAACACAACCACCACCAACAGAAAACAACAATTTTGATTCCGATGGTTGGATAATGTTAATCGTGATTGCTATGGTCAGTTCATTTGACCTTGGGCTGAGGTGTGTATGTTACAGTCTCTTATTGATTCATCACAAATAAAAGTCACATTTACATTATAATTAAGCCTAAAAATCAACATAATCCACTGCTATGAACTAGAATGAGCGGTTAAAGAGACTGACGTGTCCATACCTCACAGTATCGACGTCATGAGAGTGTTCTCTGTAAACTAAAGCCGAGCAGTGGTGAGTCTCTCTCCTCACTGTAGAGCATCTCTGACGGACTCTCAGCAGGATCGTCCCATCATGGGCAGCTCTGAGGAGACTTCTGATGAGCATGACTCTCTCTCTCTTCTGCTGTCCTCTAACTATGAGTTTAATAGTTTGTACAATGTGGAAAAAAATGAATACTTCCTTTTAAAAGTTCTGCTTTCAGTCTTTCAAGCAGGAAACCACACTTAGTTAACTTTTTTTTCTTAAGGAATGCTTGGGTTGTGACTGTGAGGAAGTTTTCACACTGGTTAATCGATGTGTGACAACACCGGTAATACCGGTGTCACCGGGGTGGGGGAATGGAATGAACTGATAACGCTCCGCACAAGTAGACTATGAATGCCCATGCAGATTTTACTTTAGCTTTTCAAATTCAATTGCTTGAATGGCATTATTATTCTTAATGAAAAACACACCAACTAGACAAACACAATCCTTTGCAGGTTCCCTATTAGCACTGGGTTTGATTCCAAAAGTTTGCAAAAATCTTCCGTCATCGTCTCGTCAGTCAGCGCCTCACTCTCGTGATGAATGAAGTCTGACTCCTGCTGCTGATCTGTGCTGCGACTCGATCGGCTCACGCTGCATTGAGCAGATGTGTTCAGTTTTTAATTGTCTGTTTTCTAATTGAACTAAATTATTTGTGCTATGAAAAATCAAAACGACGGTGGAGGTGGTGCTGCGGTGTGCAAGTGACGTGACCAGTGTTGCGACTGAACACCGGTAACACGGACTATCGCAAGGTTTTTTTTTTTAATGCATTTGTGTAGTGCTATAGTGATATATATGTACAAAGCACTAAACACTCTGGGAGTGGAAATTGTGAGTTTATGGGTAGAGAGCAAATTCTAATCCTCAGTTTATGAATTCCTCTATTATCCAGAGTAAAAGTGGACAGATGTTCAGTCAGTATCTTTACGTTCATCAGACTGTGATACATATAAAAAAGTATCATCCATTTCATGTTGCAGGAGAAATAAAGCGGCCCGAGAACCAACCCTTGTGGAACACCATATCATACAGTCATCTGAGAAACTGTAATAGTAGTAATAACAGTATGTAATATTGAATATGTTGAAATGGGTACTGTAGTCCAAATTCAAAATATTGAGTTGTCCTCCTCAGACTCAACACTCATGCGGGTTGCCAGATTGAGGACACGCAACAGGAGCGAGGAATTGACAATGGAAGGCGAGGAGAGTTGATTTATCCGCATTTTCAAAAATGCTCCCATACATGCCGAGGCTTTTTGGGTGGGGTAGAATCTGTGATCTTTTGCTGGCTTCCATGGCTGAAATACACTGTGTTTTCTGCCAAATGGCAACCCAAGGTGTCGAACCGAATACTATAGAGTAAATTGGCAGTGGGCGGGACCACACGAACCAAAACAAAAACAGAAACATGAGTGCACATTTCAAAGTAGAGTAACTGCCTGTAGCTTTGTTTTTCAGAGAAACGAGTATGTGAACTTTGCATGTTTTTAATTAATAGCCACATGTAAGCTTTGAAATGACCTAAACTGCATCTGCTGTAGTAAAAACAACTTGATCATACCTACATTTGAAAAAATCGATACACGATTATCTGCTTTGGATCCCTCTCTGAATACAGGTTTTAACTCCAAAAATTTCTGCTGATATTCATGTTGTTGTCTTTTTGTGTTGATTCAGGGTTAATATAACATGTGGCCTTTTCAAATCCCAGGGAGTAATTAATGTCCAAATTAATGTCTAGGTTCTCCAAGCAAGGTTTTATCCTCATTCTAAAGGTCTAATATACTCAGGTCTGGCTTCATATAAATAAAGATATTCCGAGGAAAGAGCATATTGTAAATCCAGTTTCAGACGTGTGTTCTGGAGCGAAGGTTCTCTGGCTTCTGAATGAAGACTGAACAGATCCTGAAAGCTCCTAAGGCCATACACATGCCTTGATGATGAACAGAATCCAGCATTTGTACAGTAGTCAACATTTGAAGTGGATCAAAACCTTTCATCAAAGTTATCCCAAAACCTTCTTCTTAGGACAGCTTAGTTCTTAGGACAACTTTGATGAACTTTTTTGATCCACTTCAAATGTTGACTACTGTACGATTTCCTTGCTGAGCCATATACGATACTTCCAGAATCTGAACAGGATCTGACTCTGTAAACAGAGTTCAGTGAGATCTGGACCTCATTCTGATTTTACCAGTACTTTTATAAAATCCAAAAGTTTTAACAACAAGTTTTCAACAGACTTTCATATGTGGAGTAAAAGTAAGTTTATCATCAAGTACAAGACCTAAAAATGTAAGTTCCTTAACAGTTTTGATAGGTTCTCCTATAAACAGTTTTCCTGAGAAATGTCTTTCAGAAAGTTTCTAATCTGTTTAAAAACAGTGATCTATTTAGCCTAAAACTGATGCTGGAGTTTTTCATAAATATTTCTCTCATCTAACAGTGTATTTAGATTGACAAATACGTTTATTAACATTTTACTTATCCATGATACATTTGAAGTCAGGCTGTTAAATTGCTCAATTTAATGATTATTTCGACACAGTAAAAGGAAGCACACAGCAGCTCATATGAAGTACCATCAGAGGGGATATTTCTTTATTTTGAAATACTGATCATTACAGTACATGTAATCACTCCATGCAAATCACACACACTGAGACCTCAGGAGAACGTCTCAGCTCTTGACATGATTGTCTGTCGATCTCTTTGGCAGTGCTCAGATGAAGCGTCGCAGCCGACCTGACTGTAGAAAGTGTAGTTTATTTTAGGCTACATTCATCCTGTGGTCACACTGAAATCTGAAGTTTAGTTTGACCTGGCCTACTTTATGTTTGAATTTTCATTTTCATATTTCATTGTGAACAGGTTGCAATTCATTCAAATTTTACATCAGTGTAACTACTTGTTACAAGTTTATGAAGTTGATGATGTGATGATGAATATGTTTTATTCAGACTTCTCTGATATAGGAACATCTGAAAGGTCTGAGTGGAGTGTGTAATTCTGCAGTTTATTGACTTAACTATCATCATGTCTTTTAAAATCCTGATTCTTCAAGTCATTCACTCTTCAATAGCTCTTTGCGAAGATTTTGGTTGCACATTGGAGATCAAGTTCTTGATGTTTTGGTTTGGGGCTTTTAACACACAAATACACAGGTACAGTTTTATAAACTTAACAATAAGGTCCCATTTGTTAACGTTAGTCAACTACATTAGTTATTAATTTCAACATTTACTAAAACATTATTAAAAAGCTGCATCTGTTAATATTATTTAATGGACCTGAGCTAACATGAACCAACAATGAATACTTTTATTTTTATTAATTAACATGAACAAGGATTAATACATAGTGTAACAAATTTATTGCTCATTGTTATTTAATGTTAACGCATTAACTAAAGTTAACTAATGGGACCTTATATAGTAAAAAGTTCTCTGCTGACATCAGACTGTAGTTTTTGATCTGGTTTGGGTGGGTTTTCTGTAGTCTTTGGTTTGTTTTTTAGTTATTCGTCTGTGAGCGGTGATTCAGTTAGTTCTGTGAGTTTAGTTTCTGTTCTTTGTCATGTAGATTGTTACTGAACTGATTCACTTTGACCGGCAGACAAATGAATCAGGTGACACTGTGTTTGGTTAGAGGTGTGTGTGTGTGTGTGTGTGTGTTTAACTAGCTGGGCAGGTGAGCGGTTGAACTCCTCTGAGCTCCAGGACTTTGTTCATCTGAACCTCCAAAGTTTTCCCAGCTTTAGTGATCTTCAGGTTTCTCATGCAGCCTTTAAACGGTGTGTTTATAGTGAGTCCGAACTGCTTCAGACCCTCTGCAACAAACACACAAACACCATCTCAGACATTTATCTGGAAATATTCACACTGATTCAATTATGTGAATGTTTCTGGCCGCTAAGATGATGTAAACACTAGTTTAATGATACATTATAATAAAAACTGAAACTTGTAATTGTCTGTTCCTAATTTTTAGGAGTGTTGAAATTATACATTTTCCAGAACTTCTGTATTTTGGGATTGTCCCACCAAACTTCTCTATAATGCATTGACAAGAAGAGTTAAACTCACAATAATTTCATTTTTCCTTAGGCTAAAAAAATCATATTTTCAACAGGGTGAATTCAAGTTCATTGGGACATTTTTTTCCAAGTCATCTCAATGGCAAAAAGTGTCTCAATCACCCTGAATTCACCCTACGTTTGGTATTTGTTACTGCTGTCACGACCATCACACCAGTTTTTGTTCCTGTATGATGTAAGCAGCAGAATGAGTTTGATTGACGTACCGGGGTATCCGCCCACATACACAGGGTCATTGGTATCGGCGGAGGCAGAGCGCACGTCTGGACTCGCTGCCTCGGACTTCCTGCCGTCCACGATGAGCTCCAGGCGGTGCTTCAGCTTGTGGGCGGAGACAGAGTGCCACTGTCCGTCACAAAGCCCCGCCTCCTGCCCGGGCTCGTGCACGGCTGTGATGCGTCCCACTCCATTATCAGCATGGAACAAAAGCTACACAGACACTCTAATGAACAAACTATTCACAAGAAAATAATTTAATATGAAAACACAAAGAAAATCTAGAAGACCTTTCCACTGACGAGTTCGATGCCCAGTCCGTCCATCTTCTGGCTGCTGACGCCTAACAGAACGCCGCTGCTCTGTGCCGTCCTGAACTCCAGATCCACAGACACGTCATTTCCCACTCGATACGAGTCCACTGTACGACAGACGCAATCATCACACTTCTACGTCTGCTACAGTATGCTGTTTTTTTAAATGACTAGCTGAAATATTGAGCCTTACCAGCTTTGGCGTAACCCGTGCCATCAAAATAAGTTCCTTTTTCTGGGTTGGCGAAACAGGAGCCCACGCGATAGCTGGACGTGGGTTTCTCCATGTCCAAGGGCAGATTCATCATCTTGAAGTTCTTAATGCAAGCGTCAATACTGTACAACACCTGCAAAAGCACAGGCAGCGTCACATGGTGCCAACTTAATACAAAACATTCATGTGTATATTAAAATTACATAAGCAAGTCATATAGCGTACTGTGGTTTTGTTAGTTAGTAGAGGTAGACCGATTGATCGGTTTTGCCGGTTTATTGGCACCGATAACCAATTACTGGAACAATCAGTTAACTGCAAAATTCCGTTCTGACAGATTTCCCATGTGGCGTCTGTTGCTGGAGAGGCTGAGAAGGGTTCGCTGTCATTATACAGCACAAGAGCGACCTCTAGAGGCGAAATAAAAACCATCACTGACGCCTCTTGGTGTTTGTTTTGACACGTGAGACTGAGCTGCACAGAGCGACACTTCAGATGCGGATTTAAAACAGACGGTGAAATGGTATGTTATACACTGCCGTATGTGTTTTAATATCATTATAAAGTAAATAATTCGTTGACTCAATGCTGCATTAGTGGAGAACAGCAGTGTGTTTGACGTCGAGGCTGAGAGGACGCTAACATCAAACGGTGTAGCACCTCAAACGGTTAAAACAATGTGACAAAAACACACCAACCAAATGTTTAATGATTGTTACCATCTATTTGCATTCGTTTATATCCAGCTGTTCACCTTTTTGCATTTGTTATCCAGCGAAGTTGCATATTTAAAGCTAGTGACATGAGAAAGCAAAGCCGGCAGAAACATATAAACAAATCAGAAACGCACCCCTTTTCATTTCTTTTTTAGAGTGACTGTAATACATATTTTGTTATTTTGATCAAGTGTTCTTAAATACAAGATCAGAAATTGTGAGTGTATACATACAATATACATATGTATCTAATTTCAATGCTTTGGCTTTTGGACATGACTGTTTGGATTTATATAAAATGGAAACACTTTACAATAAGAGTCCATTGGTAACATTAACTAAGGTTAATAAAAGCATTGTTCATTGTTAATTTCAACATTTACTTATGGGTCAAAGACATTTAGATGTGTGCATCAATAGAAATTTACAAAAGTGATTTTATATACATAGAAAGCACATTAAATGCAGGAAAAACATCTACTTTTAAGGTTTCAAATAAGTTTTGGGAGAATAAAATGTCAAAATGTGGGTGAAATAATGTTCCGTTGTCATTCAGTGTAACACTTTTATTTATGTAAAAATTGAAACAACATACTTATTCTGACCTGTACGCATTAAAATATATAAAAGAATAAGTGAGCATACTAAATTTTATTGCATTTTAAATGAGTAAAAACTTCTTGCTGACAAATGGGCAAAACCTAGAATAGTGGCAAAGATTAAAAATGTAAAATTACAAGTAATTAGCATTGGGGGTAAAAGTTATTAGTCTTTAATATGGCATAAATATATTTTTGTTGTAAATATCCCTGACAAGATTGTTACACTGAATGACATTTTAGTGGGTATCTTCTGTAAATCATGGTAAAAATGTGTGATATTTAATTTTTGCTCAGAAAAAAACCAAATAAATTAAACATGATCCATTCTGATGTATTAAAAAACAACAACAATTCAAAGCTGTATTACACTTACTGTTTTGATGCATGAAAACTCTTTTTCGTCTTTGACCCATATTCATTTTTACATTTTAAAGTTGTATCTCTTAACATTAGTTAATGCACTATGAATGATCAAGGTATAATTAATATATTATTATTTTTTATATTTAAAAAGTACAGTACATTTTCATGGTTCAGTGCTGTTTTTTTATTACTATTAAAGTTCAGCACTATTTTATGTGTTATGTTTGTTTTCATTCAGTATCCATTTTAAAAACTAGCGGTTGATTAATCAGTTATCAGCCAGCCTAGTTATCGGTAAAATCCAGTATCGGTCGACCTCTGTTAGTTAGTAGTACTTTATTGTTCAGCCTTTGCTGATAATTGGTCTTTGGCCTCGCCATACAATCAACATTAACAACACACTGACTCTTCTGGATGTGTTTTGATGTGTGTATAAGGTGTCACACTCACGGGTCCGATGCGTTTGGTGGTGTAGTTGAGCGGTAAACCACCCACATACAACATCCCCACCACATCCAGAATATCAGCTTTCTTCGGGCTGGTGGTGTGTTTGGAGTAGCGGCCGTCGATGGTGAGAATCCCTCTCTGCTTCTCTCTCATCACACGGATCTACAAACACAAGAAATCAACACCTGCTTCTGAGTTTATTCTTCTGGCAAGTTTTTATCTCACAATTTTGACTTGAGAATTGTGTGACATAAAGTCGCAGTTGTGAGTCATAAAGTCAGAATTATGAGATAAAAAGACTTTTTTATTCAGTGGCAGAAACAAACTTCCATAGTTTTCTATGTGAATATATAGTAAAGTGTAATTTATTCCTGTGATCAAAGCTGAATTTTCAGCATCATTACTCCAGTTTTCAGTGTCACATGATCCTTCAGAAATCATTCTAATTCAAAGGTCAAAAGCTCTGACCTTGTGCCACTGCCCGTCGTTGATGATGCGCGGCACGCTGACGGAGGTGTTTCCGCTGCCCAGATCGAAGCTCAGGTGAGCCATTCCCTCCTTCAGCTGGATGGTGGCGAAGTCGGCGTGATTTATTCTGGCCATGTAGAACACCAGCCCAGAGTCTGCTTCGGTGCGCATCTCGAACTCGATTATCAGCCTGACGAGCACATACACACAAACACATGAGGAGGATGAGGAGGATGAAGATGATGATGATGATGATAACTCACACTCACCTGTTCTTCACCTTTCTGTCGTCAAACTCGAAGGCCATGTGACTGTTTCTGGACAGACCAAACTGTTTGGCCAGTTCCAGAACTACAGGCTCCGCC
The DNA here is from genome assembly GCA_037950665.1 of Hypophthalmichthys nobilis. Taxonomy (NCBI): domain Eukaryota; kingdom Metazoa; phylum Chordata; class Actinopteri; order Cypriniformes; family Xenocyprididae; genus Hypophthalmichthys; species Hypophthalmichthys nobilis. The sequence goes on from CM075469.1 coordinate 32,469,325, forward strand.
TCTGCTGCACATGAAACCTGTGATTGGACAGAGCATATGTCAATCAAACTCATTCCAGAATTCTATAGCATGAGTATCAGAAATGTTTGACTGCTATTTTACACTTTAGAGGCAGTAGATGGAGCCAGAGAACAGCAAATGGAGGTCCTGTATCATGTGCACACACATTACTGGACTCCTATCATGAGCAAATCAATTGTCTTGTGAGATAAAAGAGCTTGTTGAACAATACTGGGACTCAGAAATCAAAACTAAGCTGCAGAAACAGCAGAAGCAGCATAAAGCAGATGAAAACTCACTGCCACAGTCAGTCAAAGGCCAAGAGCAACATTCAGATGTGCCTCTCAATAGACGAACTGCAATATTCAGTGTGTGTGTGTGTGTGTGTGTGTGTGTGAGTAGGTTAATACCACGGGCTCGGTGGGCGTGTCTGGGATGGGCGTGGCCTTGGCGGGGGGCGTGGTCTGAGAGCAGCAGAAAGAGACAAAATAGCTCAGATGAAGCTTCTACAAACATCCCAGACACTCACTGTCAGTCATTAAAGCACTGAAAGCATTGTGATGAGAAGAAAACAAACACGGCTCCCTGATCTGAAATAAACATGTTAAAATGTGATGTAAAATACTGCACATATAGAATCCCTCATTCCCTACAGTAAACTATTACAATAGTACGGAAGAGGATTTGGGCCAAGTAATAATAAAATAATAAAACCATCTCGAGATTAAAGTCATTATAAAGCTAGATTAAATTTATTATATTTCTATAAAAAAAATCAAAATATAATGTTGAGAATAATATCATTAAATTTCAAGAATAAAGTTGTTTTTCGAGAAAAAACTTGTTAAATTTCGAGAAGTTGAAATAAAATGTCGAGAATAAAATCATTCAATTTTGAGAAAAAGGCAAAATAAAATGTTGGGAATAATATCATTAAATTTCGAGAAAAAAGTTGATGTAAAATGTGGAGAATAAACTCACATTGATCAGTGTTCATTGACTGATAGAGGACATGACAGAGTTACAGCTATATTTTATTCTTTCGTTCAATAACAAAGAAATAAGCTACCAAAATTGTAGATACCAGTGAAGTTTCACAATTCTCGATTCCAACTTTTGCCATACGTTTATGTGTATTTGTCGGTTCAAGCGCAAGAAGAGTATTCGTGATCTCTGTGTGAGCTCTATGGATGAAGCGTCACGTCAAGTTCAGGCCGGCAGTGAACAACAGTGAATCTGATCACCATACAGGCAAAAGTTCACTTCAAGAATGAAAAAAATGTGTTTTACTGCAAATGTGCAAACGGAAACAGAAGGGACAATCTATATTATATCTCTACATAATCACAAACTTTATTAAATAGCCTAACAGAAAGATAAATGTCTGTCCACACTCGTCCAGCCTAGAGTGAAGTCATTATACTCATCTGCACACAGTATGGGTTATTAATAAAGTGTGTACAGAATTTGATCTTTTAATACATTAAGTCACGTTAATCATTTTAGATTGTCCGGCGCAAATTATTACTGTTTTTTCTTCTAAAAAGACCCAGCCGCTTGCAAATTCTCTTTAAAGTTTGTATGATACTTATTATTTGGGTATAATTAGCTAAAGCTGATAGTATTTCTGTTATTGAAAGAACACCTAAAATATAGGCCTAGCTTGACTAAGTGATCTAACTCTGTCCAACCTCTGTCAGTCAATGAACATGACACTGATCCAATGAGTTTATTCTCAACATTTTATTACGACTTTTTTCTTGAAATTTAACGATTTATTTCTTGAAACAACTTTATTCTCAAAAGTTAATGAGTTTATTCTCAACATTTTATTACGACTTTTTTCTTGAAATTTAACGATTTATTTCTTGAAACAACTTAATTCTCAAAATTTAATGAGTTTATTCTCAACATTTTATTTCGACTTTTTTCTTGAAATTTAACGATTTATTTCTTGAAACAACTTTATTCTCAAAATTTAATGAGTTTATTCTCAACATTTTATTTCGACTTTTTTATTGAAATTTAACGAGTTTTTTCTTGAAACAACTTTATTCTCAAAATTTAATGAGTTTATTCTCAACATTTTATTTCAACTTTTTTCTTGAAATTTAACGATTTATTTCTTGAAACAACTTTATTCTCAAAATTTAATGAGTTTATTCTCAACATTTTATTACGACTTTTTTCTTGAAATTTAACGATTTATTTCTTGAAACAACTTTATTCTCAAAATTTAATGAGTTTATTCTCAACATTTTATTACGACTTTTTTCTTGAAATTTAACGATTTATTTCTTGAAACAACTTTATTCTCAAAAGTTAATGAGTTTATTCTCAACATTTTATTTCGACTTTTTTATTGAAATTTAACGAGTTTTTTCTTGAAACAACTTTATTCTCAAAATTTAATGAGTTTATTCTCAACATTTTATTTCGACTTTTTTCTTGAAATTTAATGAGTTTTTTCTTGAAACACAACTTTATTTTCAAAATTTAATGAGTTTATTCTCAACATTTTATTACGACTTTTTTCTTGAAATTTAACGATTTATTTCTTGAAACAACTTTATTCTCAAAAGTTAATGAGTTTATTCTCAACATTTTATTACAACTTTTTTCTTGAAATTTAACGATTTTTTTCTCGAAACAACTTTATTCTCAAAATTTAATGAGTTTATTCTCAACATTTTATTTCGACTTTTTCTTGAAATTTAATGAGTTTTTCTTGAAACACAACTTTATTCTCAAAATTTAATGAGTTTATTCTCAACATTTTATTACGACTTTTTCTTGAAATTTAACGATTTATTTCTTGAAACAACTTTATTCTCAAAATTTAATGAGTTTATTCTCAACATTTTATTACGACTTTTTTCTTGAAATTTAACGATTTATTTCTTGAAACAACTTAATTCTCAAAATTTAATGAGTTTATTCTCAACATTTTATTACGACTTTTTTCTTGAAATTTAACGATTTATTTCTTGAAACAACTTTATTCTCAAAAGTTAATGAGTTTATTCTCAACATTTTATTTCGACTTTTTTATTGAAATTTAACGAGTTTTTTCTTGAAACAACTTTATTCTCAAAATTTAATGAGTTTATTCTCAACATTTTATTTCGACTTTTTTCTTGAAATTTAATGAGTTTTTTCTTGAAACACAACTTTATTTTCAAAATTTAATGAGTTTATTCTCAACATTTTATTACGACTTTTTTCTTGAAATTTAACGATTTTTTTCTTGAAACAACTTTATTCTCAAAAGTTAATGAGTTTATTCTCAACATTTTATTACAACTTTTTTCTTGAAATTTAACGATTTTTTTCTCGAAACAACTTTATTCTCAAAATTTAATGAGTTTATTCTCAACATTTTATTACGACTTTTTTCTTGAAATTTAACGAGTTTTTTCTCGAAACAACTTTATTCTCAAAAGTTAATGAGTTTATTCTCAACATTTTATTACGACTTTTTTCTTGAAATTTAACGATTTATTTCTTGAAACAACTTTATTCTCAAAATTTAATGAGTTTATTCTCAACATTTTATTACGACTTTTTTCTTGAAATTTAACGTTTTTTTTCTCGAAACAACTTTATTCTCAAAATTTAATGAGTTTATTCTCAACATTTTATTTCGACTTTTTTATTGAAATTTAACGAGTTTTTTCTTGAAACAACTTTATTCTCAAAATTTAATGAGTTTATTCTCAACATTTTATTTCGACTTTTTTCTTGAAATTTAATGAGTTTTTTCTTGAAACACAACTTTATTTTCAAAATTTAATGAGTTTATTCTCAACATTTTATTACGACTTTTTTCTTGAAATTTAACGATTTTTTTCTCGAAACAACTTTATTCTCAAAATTTAATGAGTTTATTCTCAACATTTTATTACGACTTTTTTCTTGAAATTTAACGAGTTTTTTCTTGAAACAACTTTATTCTCAAAATTTAATGAGTTTATTCTCAACATTTTATTACGACTTTTTTCTTGAAATTTAACGATTTTTTTCTCGAAACAACTTTATTCTCAAAATTTAATGAGTTTATTCTCAACATTTTATTACGACTTTTTTTCTTGAAATTTAACGTTTTTTTTCTCGAAACAACTTTATTCTCAAAATTTAATGAGTTTATTCTCAACATTTTCTTACGACTTTTTTCTTGAAATTTTTATCTTAACATTTTATTTCGACTTTTTTATTGAAATTTAACGAGTTTTTTCTTGAAACAACTTTATTCTCAAAATTTAATGAGTTTATTCTCAACATTTTATTTCGACTTTTTTCTTGAAATTTAATGAGTTTTTTCTTGAAACACAACTTTATTTTCAAAATTTAATGAGTTTATTCTCAACATTTTATTACGACTTTTTTCTTGAAATTTAACGATTTTTTTCTCGAAACAACTTTATTCTCAAAATTTAATGAGTTTATTCTCAACATTTTATTTCGACTTTTTTCTTGAAATTTAATGAGTTTTTTCTTGAAACACAACTTTATTCTTAAAATTTAATGAGTTTATTCTTAACATTTTATTACGACTTTTTTCTTGAAGTTTTTATCTCAAATTTTATTTCGACTTTTTTCTTGAAATTTAATGAGTTTTTTCTCAAAACAACATTATTCTCAAAATTTAATGAGTTTATTCTCAACATTTTATTTCAACTTTTTTCTTGAAATTTAACGAGTTTTTTCTTGAAACAACTTTATTCTCAAAATTTAATGAGTTTATTCTCAATTTTTTATTACAACTTTTTTCTAGAAATTTAACAAGTTTAATCTTGCATTATAATGACTTTAATCATGGGAGGTTTTTTTTTATTATTATTGCTCGGCCCTAATCCTCTTCTGTACAAAAGTAATATTTCTTATTTTGATTAATATTTTTATTTTAATAATAATAATAATATTAATAATAATTTTTATCACTGTTATTAATATTTTATTGTCATATTGATATATAATCATATATTTTCTGGCAAAACTGTGCAGCCTACATGCCCTCCATGTGAATCTGAAGCCGCCATAGCAGCGTTGTGTGATAATCAATTTAGCTCTTAGTTCTTCCATGAAAACACAAATGGTACAGGACAAACTGCCCTGGGGGAAATCTATGTGCCAACATTTACTACATATACAAGCCTGGACTTACCCATCACCAGCACTGAGCAGTGTAAGTATGTGAACTTTAACTACAGGAATCACACAGCATGCTCTACCCACAATGCCTTTGTTAGGACGTACAGTGGAGGCTGGTGGTTGAGGTCGATCTGCTTCTTTATGTGGCAGCGATGGTTTGGGCGAAGCCTCTTCCTCCTCCTCCTCTTCCTCCTCCTCCTCCTCAGGGATCTCGGGCGGGGCTGGGGGCGGGGCCAGGTCAGGGCACTGACCAATCTCTGCGTTCTCAAAGGCCACGGGCTGAGAGAAATCCACCGGGCTGTTTCATTGACACACACAACACACAGCCGCTCTTGAGGGAATGATGACACAACGTGACTCCAATCAGGTGAATAATGAACACAGTTATGAGCAAGGACAGACTCATTTAAATGAGTGCGGTAGAGGGCAATGGGGTTCGCTCTAGTGGAAAAGACGCACAGCCCACTGGCAGAGATTCATACTCCTCATTAGAGCAAGAAAAACTGTGATTATTAATGTCATACAGCGTTTAGCTTATGACTGCATCTCAAAACTGCACTGGAAGGAAAACAAGACCTTTAATCTACAGCCACGGGAGGCTGGGAAAAAATGGGTCAATGTTTACACCAGTCGCTGGTGTTCAGAGTCACTACAGCACAATCCAGTGACATATTGCAGTGAATTGTGCTCTGGAGGTTGCTACATTTATCTTGAGCTATTAAAGGTGACCTCGAAAAGCTTGGAAGGCTTGCTAACGTCTTTGCCATGCTATTATCTGTATAAAAGAAGATTGGTGTTAGGAGAAAACTGGTGCTTAAGCCCTGGGTATACTTCGTTTTTTTATTCGTATGCTAGTGTACACGCACAGTCGAACGCACAGCTTTGCAAAGTATACTCATTCGACTTGTACGTGTACACAGGCGTTCAACACATGCACAGTTTTGAGCAATCTCTCGCTACGGATGACAACCCATGTAAACATCTTTGGATTCTTTCATGCTAGAGTTGTACAAATGAGTCGTCTGTGTAGGCCTCCATTGTCGCTGTAGCTTGCATGCGTTCCGGTCTGTTCTGTTTGTGCAGTTTTTCTTTGACTACCTTGTGAATTGCTGCTCAAAACTATTCCAATTGCATTTCAGCGGGGATCCCTTGGTAAAAATCGCGTTCTGGGGGGTAAAATCTACATTTTTGACGGGGTTCTCCTGGTAAAATTAGTATTCCAGGGGCTAAATATCAATTTATTTGGGGTCGCTTCAACCCACAAACATGAAAAACAACCTGCGGCAATAGTGTTAAAGCAGCCCAATTCTGCTGGAAAACTGTGGACTTGGCAGCATTACCCCAGGACATGAATTACTGCAAAAAAATTTTAATGTGCATTTCATTTTTTTTGCAGTAATTAGTTTATCCAAATTAAAATTAGTTTAAGGTGGCAACCATGCCCTGGGGCCATCGATTCACAATGTAGAAAACCTTTCTGATGATGAAATTCGCATCACGCGCACTGTACGCTGATCCTCGCGTACACGTAAAAAGTGTACATGAATTTGCATGAATTTGCATTAAGCCATATAACTCCAGCACAGAAGCTGTATTTGTAAGAGTGATATGAGGTGGTTACAGATGAAGTTTGGACATACACAGTGTTGATGAGAAGGTTCCAGATGCAGCCCTCAAACGGCACATTGGGCTGCTGTACGCCTGTTTCTATCTCAACCGGGATCCCGCCGACGAAGAGCCGATGGATGCTTAGAGGGTGATCGCTGGGTAATGCCTGCTGCATGAGCGGCTCCTCATCCACCTGCACAGAGAAAGATCTGCACAAACACAAGCTCTATGAGCTTTGAAGCGGCCTGAGAAACACTGGTGCAGAGAAAGAGAGGGTGGGCTTACGCTCCCGGGAGTCTCAGGATGCGCAGCGAATGCTCTCTCCCATCATGCAGGATTCCCTTGTCGGGTTTTCTGACAGCTCTCCGTGGATTCCTGCTGCCTGTGAACACCAGCACCTCCAGAGCTCCTTTATTCAGCTGCACAGACAGGAAGGGCTACAGACAGACAGAAGGACAGACGGGATGAGGTTTAGAAACCGACCTCACGTTCTTGATTTCTGGGCTGTGTTCTCATGTGTTCATCTCCTACTGAGTGAGTGATTGCTCACTCATAAGAAAGATCAGTGGAAATCACTATCACAATTCACCTTTACTAGTTACTAGTGATGTAAATTTACATAAATTCCAATAATCACTTTACTGAAAGGGTTAGTTCACCCAGAAATGAAATTTCTGTCATTAATTACTCCCCTCATGTCGTTCCAGACATGCAAGACCTTCGTTCATCTTCAGAGCACAAATTAAGATATTTTTGATGAAATCGGCTCAGTATTGGCCGAAGCTGATCATGTGATCAGCACAACGCATGCAAAGCCGGCCAATAATGAGTCGGCGTTCTGACGATGAACCTGGAAGCGCTGGACGTAAACAACGTATGAGAATGACACAGAAGAGAAGAAATTGTTGAATAAAGTCGTTATTTTTGTTTTGTTTTTGTGCACAAAAAGTATTCTCATCTCTTCATAACATTAAGGTTGAACCACTGCAGTCACATGACTGTTTTAACGATGTCTTTAGTACCTTTCTGGACCTTGAAAGTGTTGATTATAGATATTGAGTCATATACCTCTCAGATTTCATCAAAAATATCTTAATTTGTGTTCTGAAGATGATCGAAGGTCTTACGGGTGTGGAACGATATGAGGGTGAGGAATTAATGACAGAAATTTCATTTTTGGCTGAACTAACCCTTTAAGCCATATGTTTACTATGATACTCGCAAAGACGGGCATTTTTTGACATAATTTTGTGTGAACCTGTTCAAGCGCAAGAAGACGTCAATTCAGTATTTGTGCGCTATCTGAGACACGGCTTTTTGGGCACATGGTTCTGATGTTTGCGCACACTAAACTTCCCACATTGCGCACAAGTAATGAATTGAGTTCTCTTTCACGTCTTCTTGCGCTTGAATGTTTAAATTGGAAAGGCTTACACTTTCGTGAGGATGCAGCACTGGCCCGTCATCTGTCACGTTTGTTCATGTTCTCGCAACATTGCATTGTTAGAATTCATAAAAATGTCACCGGCCATCTGGTGATAAACACTATTTCATATACTCGCCAACGCTGATTTTTACTTGCATTTGGCACTTGGTGAGTGTTAATTTTAGGCCCTGAGTGTAACGCTCTAAAACCAGTCAAATAACAGTTTTGCAAGCACCACTCGCATTTTCTTCCGAAAATTTCACATTTCTTTATAAAATGTGAACATTTCGTTTTCATTGTATTCTGATGCAGAGGGTTAGAACTTTAAATGTTTGCTTCCTTTACAAAGGGAACATCCCGAACACAAAATATCTTTGAAGATAAAAGCGAACAAGCACTTCTGATAAAAATGGTACGCTCAGGCGTCTTCACATTGAGAATGCCTCACAGTAATATATTCAGGGGGAGCGAGCGGAGCCAGTAATCAGACAGACGGCTCTGAGAGCACACTCGCGCCCTCTCCACGCTGCACTGGAATTGAGGAGAGCGATGCGAGAGCAGGCTCCTCTCTCCAAGCCCACGGAGCCTTTCAGGCGGCCCGCACGCAGCGCAGGTGACCCCGGACACGCCGTAAATTGGAGGAATGAATGAGGAGCGGTGGAGAAAACCCTTGGCCTCTCAGAAGTCGCACTCGTGCAAAATGACACCCACTTAATTTACGAGCGATAATGATTTTCAAAAGGTGGCGGTCCGGCACCCTCTCCCAGGAGGGTTATCGCAAATTGGACGCGATCCATCAAAACAGCGGCTTGTAAATCTATTTTTACGAACGGAGTATCACGGGGAGGTGAGAGAGAGCGCCAACTGCTTACTACAGATACGCCGCATAATTGATGTGCTGCCCCTGAGCTGGAGAGAGAGGAGGATGATGAAGACGTTACTGACAAAGATGTGGAAAGTCATATTATAATTAAAATGATCGCCGCGCCCCTGGCCTTTAGTCCACCTGGTAACAGAAAAAGATCAACTTTTGTTTGCTGAAGGGCAGAGGCAATTACAAACCTGCCCGGATAATAAATCTCTTTTATGGGCTGTGAGACCCCTGTAACCCCGCGGATTCATTATGATCTCGTACTGAAGGCCGCGACTCCCTGGACTTCCACCATTACCCATAATCACCTTCCTCAGCGCTCAGACAGGCAGGAGGAATAGCGCACTGGACCGTCTCACAGCCTCCTGTGTGTCTGCGCTTGCAATCGCCTGGAAAAAGTGGGATTTTGCAAAACTACGCAATGCAGTGAATACATCTGAAAGAGGTTTAAAAGGCAATTCATACTTAGTAATATTATCTATTTAAATTGGTCTCTTTCACAATGTATTGAATTCAGTAATAACTTCAGATTGAATGAACTGCGCCCACTTGATAGGGTTTATTGGAGCGATTACCTAAAGAACAATGACCTAAAGAAATTATGCAAATCTGGTAAGACTGAAAACAACTTGTGCCGAACGCAAGTGCAGTGTTAGTTTGAGGTGTGTGTGAGGTGTGTGAGGTGTGTGAAGTGTGTGTGAGGTGTGTGTGAGGTGTGTGTGAAGTGTGTGAGATGTGTGTGAGGTGTGTGTGAGGTGTGTGTGCACCTCTCCGGTCTGTCTGCGTGAGCGGCGGGGGTTGTGGACGGGCGTCAGGCCCTGCGTGAGCTGCATGGACGTCACTCCTCCTCTGCCGAACAGGATGATGCCGCTCTCGTTTTTGGTGCTGAAGGAGAGCGTGATCTCGGAGCCCACGTTAAACGACACCGGCTTCAGCTCCATGTAGCCGGGCCTGGGGAAGCTCACGGTGTGGAGGTTCTGAGAGAGAAATTATTTTTATGAGACTTTTACAATTTTACAGCTCAAATGTGAATTTTGAATCTGTAAACTGCAGGTCATCACTTATTGACCCTCATGTCCTTCAAAACCTGCATGACTTTATTTCTTCTGCAGAAAAATGGGGTTCTAACAACATTGGACCCCATCAACTCTCATTGTATGGAGAAAAACACTCTTTCAAAATAACTTGTGCATTTCACAGAAGAAAGTAAGTCATACAGGTTTGCAATGAGTAAATGATGTCAGAATGTAAGTAATACTTAAGTAATGTTAACCACAGATCGTTGTTTTACTCATGAATTGGAAACTGTCTTTCTAAAAACCTACAGAGTATTCCCGAGGGAAGCGACGGCTCAGAAATGCTAATCCTCTAATTCTGGTTTCAGGACTACACACTGAACAGCTCTGTCTCTATTATTGTCCCAGGTTAAAAGAGAGAAGCGTTTAATTTGAGCCACTGAGAAAAGAGAGAACAGACTGGAGGGAAGACATCGTGTCTTCTGTTGTCTCACTGTACCTCAATAGAGCAGCCCTTGATCAGTCCTGTGTAGTCTGGGCTGCTCAGAAGATTGTACGGCGTTCGGGAAACTTCTATGTCTTTCATACAGCCAGAGTAGCTCTTCAAAACCACCTCTGACCTGAGGAGACACGCGAGACAAAAAAACTCATCCAACATAAAACAATATTAAATGTAGGAGCAATTCGTTCAATAACGTCTGAGGCCATACCTGTATCTTCCAGCCTTGGGTAAACCTCCAAAATACATCCTCTCATCCTCCCTGAGGTTGAGCCCTGTAGCGCCACCTGGAGACGTCATCCGCAACTGCTCGTCCTCATTAGTGTCAATGTTCGCTATGGTGATGGTTGCTAAGTAAATGTAAAAGAGGAAATAGTCAGCTTCTTTTAAGTCATTCGCACACTGATTTCCCAGATGAGTGAAAACAGTGTATTTAATTTAGTGAATTTCATCTATATAGTATTATTCATCTATATAATATTGCTGAATATTAAGTGTCCCCACTTATTCAGGAAGCAAAGCATGCGTTTTAGATGATGACAGCTTCATTAGTTCAACAAAGCACCCTTACATGTGATTTGTTGCACTAATGAAGTTGTCATCGTCTATATGTAATTGTGCACCAGTTTTAACCAAAACTATTAAAAAATATTTTCATGCAGTTCACGGATGCTTTGGAATACAGACCTAAGATGTACTGAACAAAAAAGTTCTTATTTTATACAAAATATATATTTTACAAAATAATTTAGACTCTGAAATTGCCAGAAAACCAAAGCCATACATCTAAACATGCTGTGTTCCAAATTTGAAGTTAATATCACAAAAATTGATCCTGCGAATAGGTTTTAAAGAAACGGTTCATGGTAACACAATGTCCAAAACGATTTTCACAGGATGAATTTAGAGTGTTTAAGCTTTCGAATGATGCCTGATCTATGACTACAACTAAAATATGCAATAGGGGAAAAAAGGCAATAAAAGCATGTCAAGCATGTCCCGCTACTGAGACACTGACAGATAACAGGCTATAGCTAAATAAAAAAATATTTAAAAATACTAATAAAAATAACAAAAGCACAAAAAAATTCATTTGAAAACTGAAAAAACAAACAAACAAAAAAAAACACTAATTCAATGTACTATAACAGTATATAAACACCTAGTTCTGTCACGAATAGATGGCACAGGCTGATGGTCCTTAATGCAAACTGCTGATATTCTCAGCGTTAACTACTTGGTGCAAGTTGATTGGTTCATGTCACATCTGCAGCCAATGAGCTTACTGCTCACAACATTTAAATGTCTGTTTAGCATTCACTATAGCAGTTTCAGAGTTCCTCAGAAACCCTACACCTTCCCCAGCTCCACCTGTATAGATCTGCTCGGGGTAATTTATAAATATGAAAGAAACACGAGTTTGGAATGACATGAGGGTGAGTAAGTAATGCATGTTCATATTCAAACCCTTTACAGACACGTCTAGATCTGCTCGCACATGTCTGACGGTGAGCTCTTCTGTTGGGATTACGTTACCTTCTTTCTTCATGCGGGACATGGTGAAGGACTTCCATTTTCCGTCATTATAGCGTTTGTTACTGATGGTGGAGCCGGTGCCTGAGCCCAGATCATAACTCACTTTCAGCTTCCCGTCACTCAGTTCTGCACTCATGAAGTCTTTCTGCTCAGAGAGAGAGAGAGAGAGAGAGGCTGTACACAGATGTAGAACGCATGTCAAATGTTGTAAAATGGCTCATTTTATTGGCCACATACAACCACATTTACATACGGGAGAGAATCCCTTAAATTATTGTTATGTGTGTATGGAACAAGACCTGAAATTGCAATGATTGACACCGTTAACAGATCGAGGCAGCGTGTTTTGTTTATGTTTGTAAGGCTGATTTGCAGAGCGAGCTCTTGCAGTGTTACCACTTATTACAAGTGTTTTGGGGCTTGTTATTTGGGTTTAGCTCATAAAGCCTTAGAGTTTATGGAGTTATTAAAGTTGGCGCAATATTTTGGACTTGTTTTCAGCATTTGGATTTATTTTCTTACATCACACATTATGTTTAACACATCATTAACCACTAGTTGTTCAGTTCTGTTCCGTACACATTAAGCAGGTGAATTGACTGCTGGATTTATCTGCAGTGTGTTTGTGGCTGTTGGCCCTCTGAATGCTTCTGTTACCATGTCTTTGGTGGCAAAGTACATCATGACTGCATCTGTGGAGAATGTGCGGAACTTGAACATCACTGTGGAAATGTTGGGGTTCCATCTGGTGGGGCGACTGACGGCTGCGTAACCCTCTCCGTCAAACTGAACCGTGCCCTCAGTGTCTGCCGGCTGAGGACTACACACACACGTCATTACATTGAGCTCCTCACACTGAGACCACAGGTGTGTGTGTGTGTGTGTGTGCGCGCTCTCACCTAACTACACAACCAGCACAATCCCCGTCTCTCTCTTTGTAGTTCCACAGACCGATGGGTTTTCCATCCAGAGACGTCTCTCCCATACAGCCTGAGAACGTGATGGTTTTCACAGCATCTGCCTTCTACACACACCAAACACACACAGACACGCAAGGTAATATCAGTATGTATTTCACATGATTAAACATAGCTCAGAGTTGGAGTGTTTCTAGCCGTTCATCGGTACTGGTGTCCCCATATTTTGATACCCTTTTTTTGATTCTGTTATAAATATAAAGAAGTACAGAGTCATTCTAAAGCTGCACACGCAATAAATATCTGCTTCATCACTGATAAACAATAGAAGACAAGCAATTGTAGGTAAATATCCACCTCATCTGGTGCTGTTTTTGTTTTCTGTCTTATAAAGGATCCCGTGACTATTTCGGTGTGAGAAACTGCTGCATATGATTCAGTGCCTGAGTGAACTGTCTGAATGAATCAAACTTCTGAACTTTTTGCAAACCTGTTTGATGATTAGATCAAATGAGTGATTTATTTGCAAATCTGACATTCTTAACAGCTGATACAAATCACATCACATGATTGCTGGAATATTCTCAGTGAAAATGATTCTCAGGTCATTATATGGTGATCTCTATGAGGATTTATCACTAATGCTTTACTGGGATTTCTGCACATACCCCAGTAAAAAACTTTATACCTGGTCCAGACATAATATTCTGAATCAAAAATTCAAGATTCATTCTTTCATTTGTCATTGGGGCATTTTTAGAACTTTAAAGGTACTTCACCGCTGGCAAAATGGGCTTTCAATAAAACTTGGCTGCCTATACAGTAGAAAGGCGGGGAAAAAATTAAATCGGTGCTACCTGACTAGAGAAAACATAAAAAAGGCTCTTGCTAAATAGGTAGAAAAACTTCAACACCCATAATGCGCTGGGCATGTTGCCGTTCAAGGCCGCACCCACCAATCTGCTATGATACAGAGTCAAATACCACCTTGCTTTAGTAGGAAATACTTCTTAGCAAACTTTCAGTCATAGTGGTGTCGACTAGTTTTGTTCCTGAGTGCAAGAATTCAGAGTGAACGTTTAGTGGGAATAAGTTAGCTTCAGTTTCCAGTGAAGGATCCAGTGCGATGTAGACAGCGGATAAAGACTGCAAAGAATCATAAATATGGAGAGAATGCGGAGATGGAAGATCTGAAAAACCTCAGTGTTTGTAGTCAACATTTCAAACAGGTTTTAGGCCAAACAGAGGGAAAGACTGAAAGAAGGTTATGTATTTTTCCTGATCAAAATGCTAATGAAGAAGATGCAGTGCAGTGCGGAGGATTTGTGAAGCGATGTCTCTCACCTTCACCGAGCCCAGCATGCCACCGACGAACAGGTAAGCGTTCTGGTCCACATCCAGCACAGTGTAGCTCTCGGGTGATCTGGCACTTCTGTGGGTTGGTAAGATGCCAGTTTTGGATCCCTCCAGCGCGCGGACGGAGATACTGCCGTTCAGCCCGATACTGGACAACACCGACATGAGAACAAGACCAACACTTACTCCACTGATCATAAACTATACTGATACATAACAGCTTTCACTCATGATTAATGTAGGGACTGCAGAATGCAGCTATTTGATCAATGTTCACCCCAAAATAATTATTTACCTTTACTACTGACATTAGATGGATTTTAGTTTTGTAAACAAACTCTAATTTAGGCACAGTTGACATTTGTCTACAGAACTAATGTCTGAAAAGAAACCAAAAGCTTTAGATCAAACATAGTAGTGAAGTTTAAGCTTAAAACAAGTAAAAGAATATGCCAATAGAGTAAGAAAAATAAACTTAAAGGTATAGTAACAAAGATATTTTGAAGAATGTTGATGGACCCCATTATATACTATGGAAGTCAATGGGGTCCATCAACTCTTTGTCCATCAACATTCTTCAAAATATCTTCTTTTGTGTTCATCAGAAACTCATAAAGGTTTGGAACAACTCGAGGATGGGTAAATGATGACAAGATTTTCTATTTTGGATGAACTATCCCTTTAAAATGATTCACAGTGTGGTCTTTCAACAAAACACAGAGTATGTGAACCCTGATTTACCGTGAGGCTTCGATTCGATGCCAGTTTCCATCGTTGATGACGAGATCAGGATATTCTACACGGCCGACCCCTGACCCAACATCCCACAGAAAGTTCACCTTACCCTTCCTCATCTCAATCGCCAAGAAATCCACCTACACACGACCAAACATGACATGTAATAAGCTCTAATTATTTCCTTTTCCTACTCAGAGTCAGGTTTACACTCACATATTTGGCCGATCCGAGGTAGAAGAGCAGGTTATCAGCAGTAACGGTCTTCACATGGAGGATAATGGTGTTATAGCGGCCCTTCTTGATCTCTGGCCGATAAGTGCGGATACAGTCTCCGCCGGATGACACAGACACCTTAATCTAGGGTTCAAAGGTCATGAGAGGTCAAGATCTCATTTCTTTGCTTGCAGCAAATTATGTCGCATATTCAAGTCAAGACACTACAGGTGAATAGGGTACCCATTTTAGCTAATAAATATTGTCATACTTTCCTGTGATTAATCAATGACAACTGTTTTGTACGTTTTCAGAAATGTAATGTTTCCAGACCTTACATTTCCAGAACATGAATCTGAATAAATACGTGCGTATATGTGCGTTCATAGCAGAGTGTTTGAAATGCAGTGTCTTCAGGACTTCACTGAGGTGTTATGAGCTGAGCATTATGGACAGTACTCACAGAGTTGGCCTGTTTGCGAGCCTGGTTGATGAGTTCTTTGATCTGCGAGATGTTTTTCTTCAGGTTGTCCTGGAGTTCCTGAATGGGCTTTAGTTTCTCCAGCAACCTGTCAGCCTCATTCTCCAGATCCTTCACTTTAGCACCTGCCGCATGAACTACAGACACACACGCAGAGGAGCGGCCGTCACAAACGCTAATACATGAAAACGTGACGGAACAAGATAAATATGGCATTAGAAACATGCTTGATAGCACAGCCATGAGTAAAGGAGAATGAAAGGCTCTAAAACAAGAGCACAAGAGACCATGAAAGAATTCAGACACAAAAGAGAAAATGGGAGATGGAGGAAAGAGAGTGATGTTATATATCTCTCATTTGCAGCATAGGAAGCGAAAGACATGGAGCTGTTATTTCAAAAGAGAAGATGAGAGCAAAAAACGACAGAGTTTTCATCTGTAATTAGCTAAAGCGCTCATTAGGATAACAAGCTTAGTGAAGCTTTCAAAGGCGGCGTTTAATCCTGTTGGGCTGAAACAAAGACGGGAGAAATGGAGCGATTGGGAAAACACTCTCTCTGTACATGCAGCTCTGGATGAAAGCACCATGCTGAAGCCTCGGGGAGCGGAGAGAGCTCTTAAAACCATTCGCACAGATGAAAGAAGAAAATTCTGTATACATACTTATTGCTGTTGACGTTCAAAATCAAATGGGGGGAAAAATATGAAATAAGCATTTAAGTGATCTTGTAACACAAACATTTCAATTAAGAAATCAAATCTTTGTGATCCATGCAGCTGTTGTCTCTATCGAGCAAGATTATTGCTGGAGTTGGATGGATGTCGTACTGTTTTTCTCGGGGTCTTTGATGAGGTTGTTGGCTTTTTTGACGTCGTCCTCCAGTTTGCTGTAGTTCCTCTTCAAGCCCATCAGGTTCAGGTTCATGTCCTTCAGGCGGTTGAGGACGTCTATGGCCGTGTCGTTGGCCTCTGCCGCCTTCACCTTAGTGGCCTGGATCTTCTCTGCCAGATCTACAATCATCCACAGAACAAGAACGTAAAATAAACACTGAAAATCAGAGTTCACAAAGGAAAATAAAAACTTTCACATGAGGGGGAATCTCACAAAGAATACGCACAGGTCATATTACTCTATAATCTAGGAAAAAACATGATCATTATTTGCTAAATTTAAACGAACCTGTTTAAACGGGAGCATTATGTTTGTTTTTTCAGGCATTCAGTTTTTATTACATTTCTATTCTTCTCAATGATTCTCTGTAAATATTTGATAGAGTGATACTAAAAATACTGCAATAGATTGATCTTTATTTGAATCAGCATAAATTAGATGCTGCATCAGATGCTGACGCTATGGGGACACATCCGTAGTTCCCGGTGTCTGAAGCATGTGTGAAATTACGCCAGTCCTATTGGCTGATGGCAGTCCTATGGCATCACATGGAGCACCCGTATAAAGACATATAAAAGGGTGCCTGCTCTACACGTCATCAACTTTAGACTGTCTGAAGGAGGACGCACAGGCATGCCCGAAGCATGGCAACGCGACGCAGATCTCATTCCCCTCTCAGGGAACCGGGTTACATATGTAACACAAAGATGTTGCCTTTCGAGGGAACACGACCCTGCATCGGAAGCTGATACTATGAGAATGTTAATACCCACTAGGCCATGCTGACCAATGCCTGCCACTAATCTGTGAAAGTCATCAAGCTTAAACTCGACAGGCCTTGACCCAGAGTTAGACATAAGCATCAACACTACATTAGGACACATCCTGTGACACCGTAGCCTTGTATCTAAAACTAGATTTAATTTCTCTTATCAAGAATATTAGCAAAATCAAAAGAAAAGCATGCACATCACCAGCAAAAATATGCTCAAAAATGGGTGCTCGACCAAAAAAATATTGAAAAACAGGAAAAAAGTCGGCACACCAAAGCTCCAAAAAATAGGCAAAACTTATTTAATGCAAGACTCACACTGGAGTTTTGCCTATGTTTTGGAGCTTTGGTGTACCGACTTTTTTCCTGTTTTTCTTATGAAGAATATTTAATAATTTTTCCCTTTGATTCTTGAGCTGAGATATAAACTGGAAGTTGTCTCTTCATAAGCAAAAATGTCCAAATTTAAAACAATGTTCTATGACATGCTCATAATGTTGATTCTTATTTTAGTACTACTTATATTATTTATAATATTACAGTATTCATTAATATTCTGAATTAGCTTTTTAATTTTTTCATGTTCAGTTTCCATTTTAATTTTAGTTGAAGTTTTAGTAATTTTAGTACTTTCACTTAAAGTTTTACTTGCTGATAATGATTTGACTTGATATTTCACTATGATACTGCACTGTCAGCTCACAAACGCACAGACTCTGACTGAGTCTGAAAGCTAAAAAGTCACGTCCAAATCCAATGTCCCATACAACACTGTGTGTGAGATTTGGCCGTTGGTGGCAAAAACAAAAATCAGGCTTGGATTTGTTTGAGATCATTGGAAGTGACTTTATGGTGCTTTAGGTGCCTGTCTGGATGCAGTTTCCTCAGGAGGAACCATACGAACGCTGTGGTGGTGGGCAGTGAGACGAACACACACACACACACACACACACACACTGCTCTCAGTGATAACCTTGTCCTGACAGCATCAAATGTGTGACATTCACACAAACACACACCTCTCTGTAACCATAGGAACAGAAAACATCAAACCCTATGAAGGTTTAAGATGCCAGATTCAATGTTTTCAGCAGTCAAGCTGGTGAGGATGACCCTGACACACACACACACACACACACACACACACCATCAGGGATGGCGTTGAGTTTCTCCATTGTGTCGTTCAGGCCTTTCTGTAAGTCTTTGTTCTTTTTGTTGGCTCCTTTCAGTCTGGACTGAAGAGCACCCAGATTGTCTCCATTTTCTGAAAAAAAGAACAAAAATTACATGGCAAAAATGCTGCTCTTCCTCTGGCGTCTTGGGAACATTTGTGAGAATCTGCAGGACAGTTTTACTCTGCTAGTAATTTTCACCTTTCACGTCGTTCTGCAGTTCTTTGGCCTCGTTCCACAGGCGGTGGCTCTTCTGAGCCGAGCCCTTGGCTTGATCTTTCAGAGATCCTCTGGGTCCTGATGCCTACAACAGAACATGACACACACACGAGAGCAGATATTCCAGATGATACAGATCTCTCTACTGAGAAGCAGATGGTACTATAGTGAGGGACAGTTTTGTGTTTTAAAATAAATATTCTATTTGCAACATGAAACATAACACAAAACCCATAGCTGAATGTGATACGATTACTGTGCACTTGTCATGTAGTTCCCTGCAGAGAAATGGAAAGCTCATTTTTAATATTGCTGCATATTGTCAGGTTTGACACTCTTGTGTGAAGCACCATTATTCGGTGTTGACCTTTTGACCTCCTGTTTCTGTGAGGGAGGGTGAACGACAGCAGAGAGAGGGATGATAATGAAAGAACAGGAGGAAAGCTTTGATCTCTGAAGCAGGACAAATAGAAATGAATTAAACAGATTTAACGCTGTCAGCCTGAGGTGAGCAGAGCATTTCTAGACATCACAGACTCCTGACAACCAAACATGCGTCCTTGATGGATGAGGATTGGTGTAAAGACTGTTCAGTGCCTGTCTGTGTGCAAATTGTTTATAGTAGTTTAACAAGATTGTTTCTGTGTTGCATGTTTTTTTTAACTCTAGCATCACCAGACACTCCCCCTGTTTGCTATTGGTTGGGATATGATCTGCTGCAAAATGGAAAAGAGCTGCAAAAAGAGTCTCCAAAATATTGACTTTTGTTCCAACACATAAAGACGAGTTGAAAAGACGTGTGTAAGTAGAAAACAACAGAATTTTAATTCGCTGCTGCCCACGCAGAGCAGTTCCCATCAGTCACTGGTGTAGTCTGTGTGTTTCCTCACCAGCTGTAGAGCCTCAACGCTGGTTTTCTTCGCCTCTTTGGCCACCTTATCGGCCTCATCGATGTAGTTCTTGATGTTGGTGTATGCGTTGAAAGCAGCGGTGGCGTTGAAGGACAGGTTCTTTGCCTCAGCTAGAATACTACAGAAACCACAAACGCAGGTTCAGATTGGTGAATTGGTGACAAAACAACAACAACAACAAACAAACAAACAAACAGAACAACAACATATGCTTCTTCCATGTTTCGTGACACTTTCAAAGTAAAATATCAAAATGTCAAAGTTAATTTTTTGCCCCCATATCTTGAATTTGGGGGTATTTTTTTTGGTAATTTTGGTGTCATTTTTGCCCCCTTATCCTGAATTTTGGGGTATTTTTTATTAATTTGTGTCTTTTTTTGCCCCCATATCTTGAATTTGGGGGTATTTTTTTTATTTTTTATTTTGGTGTCATTTTTGCAGTTTTTGCCCCCTTATCTTGAATTTGGGGGTATTTTTTATTAATTTTTGTGTCATTTTTTGCCCCCATATCTGTAATTTGGGGGGTATTTTTGTTAATTTTGGTGTCATTTTGGCCCCATTAATTTCCAACCCTTTGAAACAGTATTGTGCAAGAAATCTCAGGAAAATAAGTTTTTATTAATCGATATTCTGTTTTGATATTGATAATCTTCCCCAGCAATCATAATTTGTGTTGTTGCAAGTTGTTGGTGTTTTACTGACACTCCAAAACTCAAATAAACACACACACACACACCTGTCGAGTATGCCAGCGGACTCGTTGAGCTGGCCGGCGTGATCCTCCGCTCTCAGCAGCAGATCCGGGATGGAGTCGTCCAGACCGCGACCCAACTGCGCCACCTTAAAATCCAGCTTATCATGCAGAGGTCCCAGCTCTCTCGCCATCTCCTCCAGCTCCTACAGACGCCAGTCAGTGAGCCACCACTTATGGTTCTGTAACATTTCTGTCATGTGTTTAGCGTGAAACTGACCTCTTTGCCCTGGTTGATGCTGTCTGACAGAGCGTTAGCTTCATCTAGCATCTTCTCTCCTTCCGACAAAATCCCCTCCATCTCCTTTTTCTTTTCACCAGCCACCTCCCTCTTCCCCTGCACAAACATAATCAAACGCTTTAGACTTGACACGGATCGCTTCATCAGTTTCTGTGTCTGTGTATTTGCGCACCTGCAGGCGGTCGAGGTTCAGTTGGTTGGTAACAGCCAGACCTTCTGCCTGTTTGGTTTTGTTGTGCGCGTCCCTCAGCAGATCCTGAGCTTCCTCCAGTTTCTGCCTGTAATCACCCATCTTATCACCCACCTCCTTCTTCAGGTCCTCTGTGGCCTGGTGTGGGTCTCCAAACAAACGCTTCACTCTAGCCAAAAGAGCCTCTGCGGCCCTGGAAAGACAGAGAACCAGACTCCTTATCTGAGACTCATGACACAGGAAAACCCTTTAAAAGACCAGACAGAAACCCAGAATGACCCACTACACTGCTGTTCAAATGTTTTGGGTATTTTTGAAATAAATTAATACTTTTAATTCATCATACGTAAGTGACAGTAAAGACATTCATAATGTTACAAAAGATTTCTATTTCAAATAAATGCTGTTCTTTTGAACTTTCATCAAAGAATCCTGAAAAAAAAAAAAAGTATCACACTTTCTACAAAAATCCCAGGAATAAATTACACTTTACAATATATTCATATAGAAAACAGTTATTTTAAATTGTAATAACATTTCAAAATATTACTGTTTTTACTGTATTTTTGATCAAATAAATAACTTTCACTTTCTGTGTTCCACAGAAATATTTTGGAACAACATAAATGATGACATGATTATGATTTGGTTGAATTTTTGTTTTTGTTTTGATCTGCTTTAACCCTGAATGAAGATGTCAATCAGACCTGAATACTGTATTTTTGGGACAAAGTTTGTCTTGGAGATCTCTGAGGAGACAGGAGACATTAAACCAGTGAAAACCACCTGATGGAGCTGAGAACCGCTTCATTCCCACTGTCCTCCTCTAGGTGTCTCTCTCTGTTCTCTCACAGCCGTACACACAGAGGAATCCATTACTGAAGTAATTTGATTAGGCTGGAATAATATTCCTCCCCTGCCCAACCACAGGCAGTTTTTAATTAGTTCATTAAGATTTTACATAAGAAAGAGAAACTTTCTTCATTTGAGCTGTGATCCAATGAACCACAAAATACGACTGAGAAACATAATGCCACCAACACAATTATTCCAACCTGTGAGCTTGAGTGGCGTCCTCGCCGCTATTCGGCTGGATTTGCTCTTTGTGTAAGAGGTTTGTTGTGGTATTTGAACTGAGTAATATTCATATGATCTTTACATAGGAACAATACACTTGCAAATCACAGTGCTGTTTCATACTCACATGTGCACCACATTTTGAACACTATATAATGAAGCTTACTTGACAACAGTTCCATATCAATATTTTAACTGATACAAAATAGCCTTAAATAATGTATAATTACCAGCACATTTTTTTGTAGTTTTTATACACGAGAAGAATGTTCAACATTAACGCGCATTCGGTTGCCGTGATAGCAAACAATACCTGCTTGTAAAGCGAACAAACATATCCAGTATCTGAGGCTAAATCACTAAACATTGAGAATGCAACAGCACATATTACATTTTTCTAACTGCAAAGGATTGGAACCAGCTGATAATCACTTCCTTTGATCCGACACGTCTCTTAACTTGACGCTCAGATAAACCGAGCAGCAGTGTCTCAGTCTCCCCCGGGCTTCAGTAAAACAATAGTGCGGTTACAGGGTGTGTAATCTAAACTACTTTATTAAATAATTGTGCTGCTGTTCAGTTTGAACACTGCTGCTCTCTTCTGAACTCTTCCCTCTCTTCATTAAAGATCCAGTGAAGGGTTGTCAGAGAACACAAAACAAGCCCCTTAAAACACAATATAATAAACAGACATGATAAAACTGTACCAGATGAACAATAACATTATTACTTGCATATCCAATATCCTACACAATTAAAAGGGAGGAAATATAATTTATTATGAATAAAATAGTTCAATATAAAACGTTTAGATATTATAAATTGATTGATAAAGTAAAACAATAACATGAAACTGAATAATAAGTCTAGTTCAGTCATGAAACTCCAGATGGCGCAGGCTGATGGTCCTTTTAATGCAACATGCTAGCAATTACATAATTT
Source organism: Hypophthalmichthys nobilis (assembly GCA_037950665.1). Classification (NCBI taxonomy): domain Eukaryota; kingdom Metazoa; phylum Chordata; class Actinopteri; order Cypriniformes; family Xenocyprididae; genus Hypophthalmichthys; species Hypophthalmichthys nobilis. The sequence continues at coordinate 32,492,304 of CM075469.1, forward strand.
CCGCATGGCACAAGCTGATTGGCCTCTGCTGATTCTGTAGCCAATGAGATTCCATGCTCAACTTTCAAATAGTCTGGTTTAGTGTTTTCTGCTAGTCCTGCAGTGCTATCAGAGTTAATCTGAACCCCTCCACCTCCCCAGCTCCACCTGCCTCGATCATAGCCACTACATCTGTGTGTGTATATGTGTGTGTGTGTGTGTGTTTCTCTTACCCCAGTTCTTCGTCAGCGATGTGTTTCTTGCCGGAGAGCTGTCGTTTGCGTAGTTCTGAGAGCATGGCATGGATTTCGTCATTCATCTCGTTCACACTCTTTTCTGGAGCCCCTTCCCTCACGCCCAGAGTTGCGTTCAGCTCACGAGCTTTGTCCCGTAGAGCTAGACAGCACACACACACACACACACACACACACACACACACGAGCAGCAGGGACACAACACCAAAGTAAAACCATAAAATCCTTTGTCACTCGAATGGAATAAATTAGAACTGAAATAAATTAAAATGTAAAACAAAACAAACAAACAAACAAAAACAAAAAAACCTTAAAGTGGCTATATGTAAGAATTGTCATGTATTAATCGCTTTTTGTATTGCCAGTGTGTGAACAGCTCGTAACGAAACATGTAACCCAAGACCTTCCATGACTTTCTAGGTTGTCTATGAAAGCCTGTAGACTGATTTTATGTGAAGAACTCGGACCGGTTTCGCCAGGAAAATCAAAAGGATGTGTCGTTTAGACTCTCTTCTGACTCTCTTCTGTTCAATCGCACATGAAATTAACAAATGCTTATACAGTATTCAAGACAATGCTGAAAGAGCCATTCATGTGTCGTACAAGGGAATAATAAACTATAATCTCACATAGCCTGATCTATATGGTCTATAGTCTCAAATATACTTCATAATCAAATATTATAACAGTGTAATTTTGTCGTTATGATACCAGTGAATCTCAGAGCTGGTTTAAACATCCACATCACTATGATCAGATGCTGTCTCATTTTTGTTATGTTTATTTTGTTATTTTGATGTGTTTATTTTAGAGCGTGCAGCACATATTTACATATTCATCTAAATGTGGGCGGAGTTGAGATGTTTGTTAACAATATCGCTGCAAAGGTATTTACAACTTCTTTTTATTTCTAAGTAAAAACAAAAAATAACTTTGCCATGTGTATATTGGGGTCTTGAATCATGTTCAGTCTCTTGTGCGTTACGTGTGCACAAGTGCGAGCACGAGCAGTGAGTTGCTGCTGCAGTTCACTTAACGGCCACTGGTGTCGCTAATAACAAGAGTTTCTGAATTCTACATACAGTAAAGTGCATTTAAAATTATTTCAGCTAGTTGCCAAGGCAAAATTTCTCATTTTCATTTAGTTTAAGTCAATGTACTAAAATAACTAAAACTAAAATAATAATAAAAACTACATAGACATATTAAAAAAAAAAAAATCTAATACAAATGACAAAAACAACTAAAGTACTAAAACTGTAAGATGAAAACAATAAAAATTAAAAGCAAATAAAAAAATTAAAAATTATACAAAATATTGATCTAATTCAAAATAATAGTATCTGAATGATACTAAAATAACACTGCACAACACACATGATACTGTAAATATTAGTAAACACACATCACATTCTGATTGGAGCTCTGACTCAAATATCATCATAATGCACCTGCCAGAATCCTCCAGAACCCCCCAACAGACAACAAACTTAACTGTGCCACACATTTCTTTTGACTTCCTTTTCATTTTCATAGGTGTGACTGGCTTCAGGTTGATTCAAAGAAGTTCAAATTGGACTCAGCAGAGTTAATGTTCTTTAATCCAATTAAATTAGATTCAGAAATAAAACCCCAATCAAACGGGAGCGAAATAAAAGAGCAAGCAAGCTTCTCGGCATATTCTAATTTAAATAAAAATCATTAAATTGAGATGAAAATGAGCTATAATTACATGCGTTTCTGAAATTCCTCGAGAGTTCAAACGTAAACAGTCGATAGACTACAAAGAGCGCAGTATATACCTGCCAACGAGCCGAGCTGGAAATAATTGCACAGCGAGTTTCAAACGCAGCTCGGGTCTTTGGGGTGGACAAAATCATTTGATTCCTACTCGTTTAGCGTGCGAGAGAAGATGAGAGACGAGGCGGTTTACTGGAGCAGGGAGCTCACGCACTGAATGGATAATGAAGCTCTTCCTCTGTCTGCTCTCCTCCACTTCTGCAAGCAGCTTTTTGGAAACGCTTGTTGGCCAGTTATCAAAATCCAGAGGACCAAAGTGCAGTATGCTGGTGCCAAACATGTATCCAAAAAAAATAAATTAACCACTTTTTTTTCTTTATGGCTTTAATCTGCATGTATTGGTTGGGTGAGAGGGTCCGTCTGTATGTGCGTCTGATGTTTAGATGTCCAGAGACGACACCATCTGTTGTGAAAACACCTCTCAGGTATGAACTGCATTCACATGATAGGCATTCGGAGAAATAATCTGGAAATAATCTAATGGTATCTTGATTTAAGAATGTTTAGATATTAGAAGTAGAAAACAAGACAAAAATACAGAGTTTTTGCAGTATATTGTATAAAGAGTTAAAAATGTGACATGACTTGAAGGATCCCACTACTACTACTGCTACTACACACACACACACACACACACACACAGTCAATGGCTGGAGTGTCTGTTTAAGTGATTATTTTTCCAGCAATTAATTTTGTCTCTTTTAATTAAGGCATCACATAGTGTGAGCTGAACCTTCATTAACTAAACCATCTTCTCATTTACTACCATGTACAATTACACACACACACACACACACACACAGCTTCTCCTCAACTACATCCCAAGCTCAGCTTCTACCATTATACTTTATTTCAGTTTCTGGAGTGTCAGATGGACCAATCGAATGTGTCTTCTCAGCAGTTTCTCATTTGTCGTTACCTTCAGCAGCCAGGAGTGTGTTCCTAACGTAAAGCTCCAGGTCTTCGGCTCCTTTGCGGCTCCTCTCAGCATCAGCTGCCGTCTGCTCTCCATCAGCAGACACTTTAGTCGCCTGCACGGATAGAGAAAAAACTCTCTGAAATCTCAATGAGATTTTACTGAACAGCCTCAGATCAGCCTCACATGATGTTGTGTGAAGAAGAAACAAACACACAAGCAACCGACCTCAGTAACACCACACGGAGGAGAAAAACAACAAGACACATTAGATCTTACATCTCGGGGGCCAACGTGAACAAAAACTGAAAGAAATACTGCTAAACTACAATATTTCCAGTTTGGCAAGAGTATTTGGAAGGTCAAGGTTACACAAACCCAACAGGACAGAAGAAGAGGTCTTCCTATTTAACTGGCTCTTGAACTTCTGTTATCAGAAAAGGCTGCTTTAGAATTGGAATATATCAGCTTTATGAAGGAATACTATTCAGAAGATGCTGAAAGGTTTCCTTCAGCACTAATGACCTGAATTGATGCAATACTTCAGACTTCAAGTTAATGGTCTGGCTTTCTCTCATGTTCAGAAACAAACCAACAAGGTCAGCATCTTACAGGCAGTGATTCAGGCGGTGTGTAAAGTACAGTTTCACCAATAACAGCTAATTTACACAAGAACCAATAGTCCACAACAGCAGAAAAACACTACGCCTCAAACGCTCAGTCTGCTACAGTAGCCACGCCCCAAATTCTCAGTCTCCTACAGTAGCCACGCCCCAAACTCTCAGTCTGCTACACCTAGCCCGCTCACTTGGCCAATGGAGTGAGTTTGGGGCGGGAGAATCTGATTGATTGACAGAAGGGGGGAGTGTTCAGGAAACCTGTTTGAAAACAGTCATTATATTTGCAGTGCCATTTTGTGACATTAGCCATACAGAAATTACACACTTGAGCTACACTAGTAGTACATTTGAATAATAACTGCATTCATGTGTTTTGAAGGAGGCGTGGCTTTGGAGACACTTTAAAGGGAGGGTGGGATCTTATGCTTTCAAAGCTAGCTTGCTATTGCTAGCCTCTCCGAAATTGCCTACCTTACCTTCAAAAGAATATATTTTAACATAAAAAATCTCACCTTTAACTGATACCAATGTCTATAAAACAACAACAAGCACATTAGACTCAGCTAAGGTCAGCAGATGTTTGCATACATGTGCTTCCAGTTATTACTAAATTTTATGCTGAATTTAGAAAAGAAATGTAAGTGTGAACTTTTGCACACATATATTTGTGAATGGTTAGTGAACAAGTGCTTATGACCCAGTGTCTTTGTTGCAGACCTCCACACTCCTTACTGAAAGCACTGAATAAATCAAGAAAGCGCACAGGTCCTGGAGTTTAACGTGTGTTTGTGACTCACCCGACTGAGCAGTTCGTCCATTTCAGTGACCAGACTGCCCAGGTTACTGTCGGCCAGCTGCAGCAGCCTCTCTGGAGCTCTCTGTGGGGAAAGCATGTGCTGCCAAAGACAGGAGGATGAGATATGATTATCATGAACATATGACTGACAGGTGGAGTCATGACACCATGGAAACCTTGATGACACAGGAGTGACGTCCATGAGGTTTCCGGCCTACAGGCTTAATTTGACATCACCGAATTATGAATCATTTGATGAATAATTCCAGAAGAGCCATAAATGCAAAACTGTTTTCTATTTTGTAAACAACTCAAATATAGATGATAATTAGCTCTAGATCAGTCCATTTGAGGTGATTAGAGTTTTTTTTTTTTTTTTCAAATGAATCTCTGGATCTTCATGAGAAGTGAAGACACTTATTATTGAACACTTACACTGTAAAAATTGGTAACCTGTAATTGTTACCTGAAGGAGCTGTTTTTTTTACTTGATTTAACCCATAAAAATGTATTTTGTTGGTATAAATTAATGTATTTAGGTTGATTCAGCAATATTAAAATATATTTGGGACTTGAATATATCTGACAGTTTAATGCTCAGGATGGGTTTGGCTTTTTGAGCTCCTCTGCAGCTCATGCTCACCTTCAGCTCCTCCGTCATGTTCTCGAATCGATAGAGCACTTTATATGGCAGGGGGAGGGGCAGAGTGAGATTGACACTGCCAATCAAACGCAGCAGGCGCTCCATGTCACGAATCAAGAGCCCGGCGCAGTCATCGTCACACGCTGAAACACACAGAGACACATGACATCAGACAGTATCACATGCTCACAGACTCCCACAGGCAGCGTTCACACTACAAACTCCTCACACTGCATGCAGTGTCCATCAGAAGCCACCTCACAAGGTCACATGAAAAAGCCCCTCAGAGACGCATATACATGCTCAAGGGTCAAGGTTCAAAGGTCAGTTTGTGCTGCGTCAATATGGGAACATTAGTGGACAGTTATAAAGTATTTTTAACTCACCTACTGTAAGTGCTTCATTCAGGTACTGTACTTCATCACAGTATTTTCATCTTGAGAAATGTTTATCTTTCCTTCACGACATACAAACGTGCTGCTCCACATGATAATAATGACATCTGACTCATAAAATCATTCTTTCGAGCCAATTAATTTATTTCAGCTAGTTGCCAAAGCAACATTTCTCATTTTCATTTAGTTTAACTTGATTTACTAAAATAACCAAAACTAAACCTGAAATAAAATTAATAAAAACTAAATAGACATAGTATTTAAAAATGACAAAAACAAACAACTACGGAAGAGGATTATGGCCAAGCATTAATAAAAAATTAAAACCATCTCGAGATTAAAGTCATTATAATGCGAGATTAAACTTGTTAAATTTCTTTAAAAAAACGAACAAAAAAAGTCGAAATGCAACGTTGAGAATAAAACCATTACATTTCGAGAATAAAGTTGTTGTGTTTCTAGAAAAAAACTCTTAATGAGTTTAGGTGAGTTATGAGTTAATTATTTTATTCTCAACATTTCATTTTGACTTTTTTTTCTCAAAATTGAATGAGTTTTTTTTCAAAAACGTAACGACTTTATTCTCAGAATTTAATGACTTAATTCTCAACATTTTATTTTTAATTTTTTTCTCAAAATTTAATAAGTTTTTTTCGAAACGTAACGACTTTATTCTCAAAATTTAACGAGTTTAATCTTGCATTATAATTACTTTAATCTCAAGATGTTTTTTTTTTTTTTTTTTAAATGTATTGCTTGGCTCTAATCCTCTTTTACCTTAAACAACAAAATGACTAAAACTTAAAAAATAAAATGAAAACAAATAATACAAAAATAATAAATAAATAGAACAAGAAAAACTTCAATAGTATCTCAATGATACTAAAACAAAACTGTGTTCTATCACACGGATCTGTTTGTGTAAAGATCCAGTCTCTGGGCTGCTGTTCCCCTCCTGGCCCTCCTTAAGCTTCCATGTCATGCTCCCTCCAGGTCTCCAGATGGCACTTTAACCCCAACCTCAGTGCTCTCCACTCCTGCAGATGGTGCTATTGTATTTAATTTAGCCCCGATTCCCTTCACCTGTGTCTTGCACTTCATAAGTGTGCTTGTTCCCTGCCATTATGTTCAGTCTTGAGCCTATGTTCTCCAGTCTCCAGATCTCAAGATAAGTTTGAGCCTTATTGTACCTTTTGACCCTTGTGTCTGCTTTTGTTTCTCTGTTTTATGGAAGCTCTGCTATCCTAGTTCATTTGTACTGTGTACCTTGGTTTCTCAAGTAAAGATTATTTTTATTTTTTGGAAGACTCAAGTCTCTCAGTGGAGAACACACCACACTTAGAACACCAGAGACCCGGGTTCAAGTCCAGCCAAGGGCGACCTCCTTACAGTTTGAGTATCAGGACACAGCAACACTCACTCAGCCAATGGAGAGAATTTGGGGCGGAGCTATCTGATTGATTGACAGAAGGGGGGAGTGTTCAGAAAACCTGCTTGAAAACACTCATATTTGCAGTGTCATTTTGTGACATTAGTCATATAGAAACTACACACTGGAGTACTTCAGCTTTACTCATATTTGAGCAGGGCATTACTATCCACTACTGTCTGTGAATGTGTGTGTGTGTGTGTGTGTGTGTGTGTGTGTGTGTGAGTGTGTGAGAGAGAGAGAGAGGGCACACGCTTTCTGAAAGGACAATCATGTTAACGGCCAAGGATGGACAGGTCCTGGGGCAAGAATGCTGTTAACGAATGTTATTGGCCTCTTTTGTCTCCCATCCTCTGCTATCACAACATCACTTGCACTCATCCAGTATCCCTCCATCATCTCCATTCACCTGCTTGGAGGGAACCGTGTCCCAGAGCACCTCTCTCTTTATTTCTCTCTCTCTAGATTAAACGTGAGCGCGGTGAAACTCCAGGGAGAAGGACTTCTCAAGCGTGAAATTTAACATAGAGTGTGAAACAGCTCCTGGCCGCCTATTATGAGTGTCTGACACGCCACGAGCGATAGTGGGAGGAAAAAAGACACCGACAGGCGTGTGGTTTTCGCCGCGGCCGGAACGTGTCGCTCAATTTAACCTCCTGAAAAAATGGAGCCATTAAGATTTCTCGTGAGGAAGTCTCTTCACGCAAAACACTGAGCGAATAAAGGTGGGGAAAGACCTGACAAGAAAAACGCTGCACTGAAGAGTTCATGAAAGCCTCTCGATTAAAACATTATAGTAAAGTAAAATGACAGTTATTTAAATGGAAAAAAATCCCTGATATATGTTGGATGTTGGATTATGTAACACAAGTCACACAAAACACATCCGCAGAAAAACACATGCATAATTACCCAATCTGTCCGGTCGGCCAACACAATTATCATAAAAAACATGATCACTGAAACATAATTTCAAACACAGTGGTGAGGAGCAGGTGTTCCCGCAGACATCACAGCAACACAATCTGATCTCTCCAGCTCCACCAACAATTACAGCACAAGTAAACAGTCATTTTGTGAGGGGAAATCTGAGCACGTCTAATTAAAATGTTGTTTGTTTTGGCTGCATCTCTCCTCTGTTATTACTGGCTGTTTATGGCAGAAGAAACAAATATTCATTTACATATGGAAGTCTTAAAGGTACAGTAGCAAATAAAGGTCAGGGTCAGAGAGAGGCTGGAATGAACACGGTGAGTGTGTTAGTGCATACGTACACACGATGCCCTCAGCGCCACACACATGCCTCTCCATGCACTGGTCACACTTCAGTCCGCTGGCGCCGGGACGGCACTGGCACTGTCCGGAGCGCGAGTCACACGCTGTGGGAAATGATCCGTATGCATCACACTTACACTCCTCGCACCGGCTGCCATACACACTCGGGTTACCATGGAAACCAGGGGCGCACCTGTGGAGGCGTGAAGGATGTTAAACACATTAAAGGCCTAAATTACTGCTTATACTTTTGATTCGCCTCACGTGAAACACCGCAGAAGGCCGTGGAAAAGGCATGCTTACTTTCAACACATTATTGACAGATGCAGCCATGTAAGTAACGACTTGTTTTACATCATTTAGAAACATTTCTTCACCTTTCACAGTGTTTTCCCTCGTAGCCTTCAGGACAGGCAGTGCAGCGGTAGTCATTAAAACCCTCCGTCTGACAGGTGGGACTGAAGCTGAGAGAAACGGTGGGAAAGTTGGTGTGCGTTCAGACTTATCACAGCCAAAGTGTGTGTGTGTGTGTGCGCGTCACATACTTGTTCTCAGGGTTGAGCAGGGGACACGCACAGGGTTTGCAGTCATCAGGAAAGCCGCGCACTATGCCGTAAAACCCTGCAGCACATTGCTCACACTTGTCTCCTACTGTGTGATGCTGACAATTCTAGAAAGAACAAAACACTAATAATGCGCTATAACAGGTAATAATACTGTTATAACTGAGGCTGTCAATCTGAATCATTTTGGCTACGTTCACACTGCAGGTAAATGTGGCCCAAATCTGACTGTTTTGCCCACATGTGACTCACATCTGTTTTCTTCATGACAGTGTGAACAGCACAAACCACATGGAATCTGATCTTTTCAACTCTGATTTCTGTCACTTCCATATGTGGGATTAAATCCGATACAGGTCAGATGATTTGTAAAGCGACAGCAGTGTGAACAGTCATATCAGAATTCATTTTCGATTTTTTACGTCACTCGAGATCAACATTCGTCACGATTCTGCGCTCATGGGTGTCTGTTCAAAGATTTTACATACCCGACGTTATCAAGACAGTTGTGAAAGGCAGTCAGTAGAGGGCAGTGATGTGTTAGAGACAGCTCTATAATACAAGCAAAACATCATCTGCTCTCTTTTGTCACATCATTGTCTTTATTTTTCATATTGCCTGCGCATAATTTCAGTGGCTTCCGCAGCAGATCACAATAAGGGCTAGATTTACTAACAGCTTGCGCCAGCGCAAACCCTCTTTTGACATTAAAAAAGTACTGTCAGGATTTACTAAAGACACACAGTGCAAAATTAGCGCTGAAAAGGCGTTGTTTTTGCGGCTGACTTTATTACATATGCATTTGTAGGAGTTTCCCTTTCAGACGCAAAATTTATAGGAGAGTATTTAAATGAATCACGCTACGCGATTTACTAATGTTTGTGCTTGTCAATTTACTGGTATTTGCGCCATTATTTAAACGCCCAAAAAAAGCATGTCTTAACCCATTTTGCGACATGGCTGCAATTGTTGATCACGCGCAAAACTTGCCACTCCCATCGGCGCATTTGTGGACCTGCGCTCTCACGCTATGCCCCGTTCAGTAAATCTGGCCCTATAAATAAACACATAATCGCTTACCTTAATGCCCTCCGTGTTTACTTACGTATGACAGCGCACTGTGTGTGTTGCCAAGTACGCGATTTTCCCGCAGAATTATGTTACTTTTTCACTATTGCCGCGAGTTGTTTTGCAACTCCGTGGATTGAAGCGACCGCACTAACGCGATATTTAACCCTCGGGATGCAATCTTTACCATGATACTTCTCAGAACTAGATTGGGCTAGTTTTGGACTGGTTTTGAGAAGCAATTGTGTGGATTTTGTGGTAAAAAGCTGGCAACCCTGTTTGTGTTGTTTTTTTGTGCATGCAGGTCAGTTCAGAACCATGATCTGTTCACACTGGAAATCTGATACTGGCCACATTTAAAACAACAATGTGAACTGCAAAAAAATCAGATCTGAAAAAAATCGGTATTGAGCATTAAGGCTCGCAGTGTGAATGTAACCTTAGTGTGATTAATAATAATAAAAAAATCATAAACTAGGGCTGTCAATGTTAACATGTTAAAATAATGTAACACAAATAACGCAAATAAATTACTGAAGCACATGAAATTCATCATTAACGTAATTTACATCACGCAGTTAGATGATATTAGAAGTCCGGACGGCAGAGAGAACAGAGACTCACTTTGAGTTTTCAGTGAATTATTCATTCCAGTGTGTGTTTCGCTTTAAAACACGAGCTCTGTCATATTCTGTGACGGTTTCTGAAGAGTGCGAGCCCTCAGAAATACAGACTGAACAGAACATCAAAACACCCCGTCGCTGTATGGCCAGATGATACGCAGACCATGTTTCTCGGCTGGATAAACAAACCAGTGTCTTGCTAGTAAATGGATGCGGATTATAATCAAGGTAAAGACGATTGCTTGGTTTCCTTTGTGTCCTTTTTTGGAAAGACACCTAAATTTGCCTTACCAGAAAATACAGTTTTGTGAGAATCACCCTTCAATCTGATGGTTTACTTCGCTGGATATTGAAAATGATGACAAAATCAACATGTTAAACGAGATAATGGTGTATGCTTAAGTTCACGATAAGTGTGCAATTAATACACATTTTTAATCTTTTGACAGCCCTATAATAAACACATACTAAAATTCCATAACAGGGATTGCATGTTATAAAAACAGAACGCAACTCGATTTTCAAAGTTGAATTACCTGTAACTTCATTTGCCTACCAAATGCATGCTAATGTCTGTGCGTTATCTTCATTTGGGGACTTTTCTTAGCCCATAGATATATGCAATTAATTGAATTCAATTAAAATTGTTAGCTGATTGACAGCCCTAGTTATAGCATATAATCACATTGGTAAAACTTGATGAGTAACGATGCAACAAGAATAGTTTCAATTTATGACAGAACGAATGAATAAGCACATGAAAACATAAAAAAACAAAGCTCTCTCTGAATCTAATTATCAATACATTAAAACATTAAAATATGACATAAAGAACATAAATTCACCCCAATACAGAAATCTGTATTTCTCAAGTTACACACAGGGAATGAGCAGAAGAAACAGAGTGAGAGAAGGAAGCACAGAGGAGTGGCAGCGTTCAGAGTAATCAGACTGCTGATGCTGCGCTTTACTGGCCCGTGTCGCTCTGAAACTTTCATTAACTTCCTGTGTACCTCAATTACTCAAATTACCCCCCTACACACTCGTTTACCATTTTCAATTTGCAAAAACCCGTAAAATGCAAATGACATTGCTATTAGCATGCATGCAACTGAACACAGAGGGCTGTTCTGCACAGAGCCGGGCCTGAAGCTTTACTAGAGCTGTTTGGAGAACAGTTCGACTGCATGTCTGGACTGATGCACTTTGATGAATTCAACTGACCTGAATCTTCTGATGTGCTTTACTTGTACCCCTTCCCACTAACATGGTGCTGGATCCAGTCTGGCTCATTTCCACAGCCAGTGGTGGACAGTAACAAAGTACATTTTTGCAAGTATCTTTATCAGTGTTTTTTTTATTTTGTGAAACTTTTACTTCACTACTTTCCAAAGCATTACATTGTACTTTTTACTCCACAACATTCCATAAATGCATGTTGTTCCTCGTTATTTTAAACTGAAGAAATCATCACCCGCTCTGAGACGCAATAACAAGGTCATGAACGATTCATTCCAATAAACCTGCTGAACTGGTTTACAAATAACGATTCATTTGTGAATCAGACTGATCCATCTAATGAATTTTAATATTGATTATTGTAAATGAAATCATTTTAGGTCATGACTGTCAGTTTTTTGTGAACTAAATCTCCTGTAAAAGGGTGAGATACTAATGCCCATTGAAATGCTTAAATGTGGACATGTATTTTTGTTTCACCATCCGTATGGTGATTTTAGCTAAAATAATGCAAATTAACACCTGTGCATCTTCCCTACACTCCTGTAGCAGTTTCAAATAATATAAAACTAGAATGTTTGCATAGCATTCCTCTTAAAATGCATTTTGTCCCATGTGACGTCTTTACAGTATTTTTATACTATTTGTTCCCACAAATTTAGTTTTTCCCCAATTTTAAAACACTATATCATTTTCAGTGTTGGGGGTAACGCATTGCAAGTAATGCGAGTTACGTAATCAGATTACTTTTTTCAAGTAACTAGTAAAGTAACGCATTACTTTTAAACTTACAACTAAATATCTGAGTTACTTTTTCAAATTCTAAAATTATTCAAGATTATTAATTTTTTTGTTGCTAGGTGGCGCCTGTGGGCACTCTGATTTATAGGGACTACTCAGCACTCGTTAAGATCAAAATGGTTAGATGCATTAAAAAGCTGAGTTTCTAAGCTTTATAATGATACTTATTTTGTGTTATTTCACATTGGAAAACAAACATGGATGGTTCCGGGAACATTGGATAACACATTGCATCCCAGAAAGACGAGAGACATGTTTTTAGTCAAGTATGTTACATCACTCCTTGAGTAATATCTTGTGATCAAAGCAATGGATTATGTTGTGCTCATTTTAATCGCAAGAATCTGCTGTAAATAGTCATGTGGCATCTATGATCTGTGCATTTTTCATGAAGTTATGAGCAAAAACGCCACGTGAAATCTACATATTTGTTTTCAGTTAACGCCTGTCTGCTGTTTTTGTTGTAAACTCAATTTGTGCTCATTAGAGGGTGAAAACAACGCAACAGGAGCATGCTGGAGGCATGATCTGAACCTGTAAAGTCTCTGATTTTGTATGCAAAAGAATCATTGTGCTACCTACTTGGTTTCAGTTTCTATTGGCTCTTAAACAGAGACGCACACAAGGGAGTGTCAGCCTTAAAGGGTTAAGGCACTCTGATTAAGAAGGCTGTACCTGGCAGACGGCTGTTTCAGGATCGCATGAGTCGCTGTGTCCATTGCACTGGCACCGAACACAGCTGCCAAAGCCGGCTCTGGACGCGGCACCACCGGTGTGAGCAGAGAGCCTGTAGAACCCGGCCGCACATTCCTGCACGAGACATCACACACAGTTACTCACACACACACCTCGACGAGACTTAACTATGCAAGGAGTAAGTGATGATGAGCCATTGAGTTATTAGAAACATAACCTGAGGTGGAAATGCAGACACAATGTGAAGTGATTGTGCACTATTTGGTTTTATTAGGATGCATCACATCCTGTCAGGTGGTTGCATACGGTCTAGCCACAAAAGTCTGAATATTTCAACAGGTCTGAAGCTCAAACAGGATGCAAACATGATGCATATGCATATGACTGAGACGCACTTAATCACTGTGATTCAAACTAGTGCTGTAAATCCACACTGAAATGCGTTACACTGTAGACCAGCACGTCCATACAGGGAAAAAATAGTCCTCCGCTGAAACCATAGCAACACTCCCTCTCACCCTCGCTCTTCAAAATTAATCGCGTCAATTTAGTACACCATCTGCTCGGGGTGAACTTGCTAAACGCCTGTTTAAAAATACTTTATTAAGCACAGTATGAAGCGTTTGAGAGTTGCGGCCATCTGTCTCCACGCGGCCTCGTCCAGCCTGAATGTGAACAACTGACACTCGCTGATCTGTAATCGTCTGTCTCGCACACTCGAGCTTGTTAAAGATCTCACACGAGCAGTTTGTGGGCGGAGACTGGCGGCGAGAGAGCGCTTTAACGCGTTAACAGTCTGAGAGGCAGAAACACTTGCTGTAATGATGAGCGCTGAGCAGCGATACTCCCAGCTGTTCGTCTCTTGACACTCGGCTGTTGGTTTTCTAGAGCCCTGTTATGAAAGGGCACATCGCCACCTCTCACAAGCAGCTTAATTACTGTGACGAGGACGTCACGATACATCTATGTGGAAATTTCATTACTTGGAATTTTAAAGGGGTCATGATGAACTGCATTTTTAAAAAATTGTATAATTTTCTCTGAAGTCCACTTATAGTGTTATTTTTACACCCTAATTTTGAAGTAATAAGCTATTTTCTGTCCTGTTTCTGACCCTCTCTTTCAAACACTCAGTTTTGGTGGGTGTGTCGCATTTAAGACTTGGAAGAAACACCCACTGCTGTGATTGGATAACAGATTTGCATATTAAAATAATTTTCAACATCCCCACCATTACACATGAATGTTGAAAAATATGATGTATGGACACACATTTTCATGAAAACATTATATTGGCTTTTGATACAATGTGAGAGTTAGGTAATGATTACATGCATTCATGACATTTTACATGTCACATAACGGCTCTTACAACTCAAATATTGTGTGCAAAAGCCATTACCTCACAGGAGAGGCCGGCGTATCCCAGAGGACAGTCACATTTCTCAATCTGATGGGCGATTTCACTGTCCTGCGATGGCGTCCCCACCTCAGCCACCTCCAGAGTGATCTCAGAGATCCTGCACATCGAACACGTTCACACTCATACTTCAGATCTATTCTCATATTGAGAAACTTACTGCAAGTTCTTCCTCGTAACTTGAGTGATGTTTGAAATCGTAGATTTCTGTGTACCTGCTGTGTCTCATGACGCTGCCGTGTGAGGCCTTTATTAGGATATATTCAACGTGAAACAGCACGTCCATGAAATCCTCACGGGACATCTTCGTGCCGTCCTTGTGTTTCCAGTCGTGCTGCAAAACATCACTGTTTGTGTTTACACTTGAAGTAAAGTTATGAGATCATGTGAATGACTCCTGCTCATGCATTGACTGACAACACATCAAACTCTCCAACCTGATTGGCTCACCTCTGTTATGTCAATCTCGTGACGGGTCAGCTGGCCGATCTGAAGCGCTGGCATGTGGCGGACCATGACCTTGTCCTTGTTGGGGCCGCCCTTTATGATGACCTGGGGCTCATAAGAGGTGCGGCCCGTCTCATCACGAGCCTCGTAATAGATGGCATACCGTAACTTCCCGCCATAGGCTGTTATCTGAAAGAACAAGAGTCTTGCTGTAATGAACATTAGCTGCTCATGAAATTCAAAAATATTATTTAATATGACTGAATTGATCAGACTATTGTTTAAAAGTTTAGGGTCAGTTTTTTCCTATAAAATTAAACATTTTTTTTTTCCATCAAGGATGCATTAAATTGATCAAAAGTAACATTTATAATGTGACACAAGATTTCTATTTCAAATAAATGCTGTTCTTTTGAACTTTCTATTCATCAAATAATCATACAAAACAACGGTTTCCTCAAAATATGACTGTTTTCAACATTGATAATAATCATAAATGTTTCTTGAGCAGCAGATCATCATATTAGAATGATTTCTGAAGGATCATGTGACACTGAAGACTGGAGTAATGATGCTGAAAATTCAGCTTTGATCACAGGAATAAATTACACTTTACTATATATTCACATAGAAAACAGCTGTTTTACATTGGAATAATATTTCACTGTTTTTACTGTATTTTTGATCAAATAAATGCAGCCTTAGTGAGCAGAAGATACTCTCAAAACCATTAAAAAATCTTAATAACCCCAAACTTTTGAATGGTAGTCTGTATTATATAAAGAAATAAGGAAATAAAATGTAAATAAAAGGGAAAAAACAATAAAAAGGAAAATATCTGCGAATTTTTATTACCATAAAAACCCTGTTATCAGAATTTCAAGTGTATAATTTCTAGCAACAAACATAAAAAATCTTTATATCTTTTTTTTTTAGTAACAGGGTTGAATAGTTGAACCTGACGCAGTGTAAAGTGTTTAAAAATAGGGATGAGATTATTCACTTGTCTTTCCACCTAATTTTGGCAAATAAAAGGAGAAAGAGAAAACAATAAAAGGAAAAAGAGCTGTTGTGTATGTGAACAGACGGACCATGGAGCGTTTGAACTGTTTGGGCAGTCTCCAGTAGTACGGCTCGCTCAGGTGCTGCTGGACCACATCAGCGTTGGCGATGATGTCCGGATGCTGGAAGCTCACGCCCGCCGTGCTCTCCTGACCGTTGGATTCGTCCACGAGAGGAAGAACGGTCTGTTCTGGCATCAGAGTCAGCTACAGGACAGAAGAGAACGGATTTACTCTCACACGTACGGTGACTTAAACACTTGCACTTTGAACTTACAAAGCAAAGTCAACATGAAACAGCATTCACCGTTTAACTTTGGTAATGAGATGTGTTTACAAGTGAAACACAATATTCAGTGGGTTCTCATGTAGATTGGATTGTGAGAAATGGGTTGAGATATTATTATTGGTTAATGTTTGTCCTCACCCACACAGCAGAGGTGGAGAAAGTTATTACATCTCAATGAAAGATTATGAAAGATTTAGTGCAGCAGAGATATTTATTAAGAAGGTAAATTGGGTATTTCCAGTCCTGCTCAAACTGTTATACAAAACAGTGTAATAGTGTTGTGTTTCAGCATCAGCAACTTTCAGGATTCGTTTTAGTTTGTATTGAGAGGCACATGTTGGTAAATGCGTGTGTGTGTGTGTGTGTGTGTGTGAGGATCCCCACAGGGCAGCTAAACTACCCTCACCACATCAACACACAATCTCACGACTCACTGACTTAGAAAAAATCTCTTGTTTTCCATAAATGAGCTAAAGGATTCCAAACTCCTCTTCGACAGCAAACAAACTTAGATGAACTTTTGGACCGCAACCTTTGTTTAATTCGTTTGTTGATTTCGTCAGGTTGGAGAAGCATCCCTCAGCCATATTCTGCTGTTGTCTCCATGGACACGCTGAGGATTAAGGCGAGTTAGTGAACGAACAGGAAACCCTTATTAAAAACAAACAAGGGCCGTCTCTCTCTCTCTGTACGTCAGGCTTTCTCTCCATCTTTGTCTCTCTCTGCCTCTCCTGCACACTCAATCCTGGCCTGTTGTGAATATGGTTTAAGGGAGAATGACAGCTAGGAAGCACTTGATATTTATTAATATTTACTGTTTCCCTGGTAACGGAGCATCTCAGCCCACCTCAGACAAGATGATTAAGAAAGCCATCAAAACACACACAAACAGAGTCATCTGTGTCCTCTTCTCATCCCAGCATCACTAGAGGACAACTGACATTTAAAGCAAACCATAATCCCTCTATTAAAACAGATCCTTTTGTTAACAATAAGAAACACTCATAATTCTGTAAAGTAACAGATTATGCATTAAAAATGATGTCATCTCACCCGTGTGTGTGTGTGTGTGTGTGTGTCACTCACCCTCATCCGGATGAGTCCTGTGGCCTCTGTACACGAGCTGCTCAAGCCGAAGCAGTAGCACTGACTGCAGCCCAGAGGATTCGTGTGACTGAGGCCGAACGAGCCCACCTTACAGCGGTCACACCTCACTCCCTCCACATTCGCCTGAAACACATTCACATACTGTCTTCTACAGCTCAGTCCCTCTTACAGCTGCCACACTGTAAACCGCAGGTTTCACCATTTCAATGAATTACACACAAATAAACACCACCAGTTAAAAGTTTACAAACTCCTTTTAACTACATTTTACTACTAATTTTTCTCTTTTCCACATTAAAGTAATTGTAAAGTGATAAAAAGTCTAAAAAATGAATCAGATTGGAGCATCATACAGTATTTCACTGTCAGTGCACTCCTATACCTCTAATAATCAGTAAGATATGGCAGTTTTGATTTAAAAAAAAACCCCAAGTCACTGTACAACTAAAAAACAATCTTGATCCATCTGTTTTTAACAACTGCAGACCCATTTCAAAACAGCCATTTTCATCAAAAGTATTGGAGAAGGCTATTTTAAACCCTTACTTAATTCCTAATAATATACTGGATCCTTTTCAGTCTGTGTTCAGAGGTAAGCAGAGCACTGAATCAGCCTGGCTAAGAGTGGTAAATGATCTGTTATTATTTGTAGATTCCGGAAATTGTGCCATTTAATTGCTGGATTTAAGTGCAGTGTTCGATATAGTTCATTCGGTTAAATAGGTTAAAAACTGAGGTTGATATCTGTGATGCAGCCTTAGATTGGTTTGAGTCATATTTTACTATGTTTCTCTGTAGAAATTGGCAAATTTTCTTCATCCCCAGCTTCCGTCACGTGCGGGGTGCCACAGGGCTCCATATTGAGCCCAATATTATTTGCTTTATATATCATCCCTCTACGCTCCAACTTCAAATATCACAAGGTCCTCTATCATAATTACACTGATGACACCCAATTATACTGACAAATAATATCTTCTTTATTAGCTTGTGTAAATGACATCAAAGGTTGGATGGGTGATAACTTTCTTCAGTTAAATGATAATAAGACTGAAGTCATTTATTTGGCTCCCCCTCATTTTTTAGAGAGTTTTAACTCTAATTTAGGACCGTTGCGACCTAATATCTGCTCTCAAGTAAAGATACTGGGTGTCATGTTCGACAAGCAAAAAAATTCTGATTTTAGAGCCAGCTTCTTCCAACTCTTAAATCTTTTCTAACTTTTAATGACTTAGAGACAGTCATTCATGCTTTTATTTCAACGAGGCTTGACTATTGTAATGCCTGTATGCTGGTATCAACCAGTTTTCTCTTTCAGGCTTGCAGCTCTGCTTCTTGATGGGGAAAAAAGAGGGAGCATATCACCTCTATCTTAGCACATTAACACTGACTACCAGTAAAATTTAGAATTGATTATAAGGTTTTAACTTTTGTATTCAAAGCCTTGCATGTCCTGGCTCCAACTTGCATTGCAGATCTTATTTGTCCCTACTCCCCCCAGAGATCACTTAGATCTTCTTCTTCTGATAAGTTATTAACCATCCTGTTGTCTTGCTTGAAATTCAAAGGTGACTCATCTACTTCACTACCTGCATTCAAATCGTCCTTGAAAACGTAGCTTTGTTTCTCAGGCCTGCTCATAACTTGGCTATGTTCGCTTATTTTAGGCTTATTTTATTGTTTAAATCAAAGATGGTCTGGATCGGTACCTTGCAAGAGCACTGCCCACTTCTGTCTGCACATGCGCAGAGGCCAGATTCTGAATCGCAGGCGTCCACTGACGAGCCTGCTGTGGAGCACTGGCAGGAAATGCATTGTGGGAAGTCTCTGTAACCCAGCTTACACTCGTCACACTTCTCGCCCCTGAACTGCTCACGGCACATGCAGCAGCCCGTGTTCACGTTACACTGCTGCGCCACGGACCCCAACGCGTTACAGCCGCATGCCTACAGAGAAATAGAGGAAAAACACACATTCCATTCATATTATCTATAATATTTACATGAAATAACATTCATTTTCACTGCATGTGACCAAACAGGATCTATTCAGAACTGCTAGGGGTTTTACAGTCCGATCGAGGGAAGGCGAGGGTGACCACACAAAAAAAGCTGTCTGCCCACTCAGTAGAAAATCAGTGGGAATAAAATGCAGTTCTCGACACTGCCCTAGGCTGCTTCTCTTCCTACCTTAAGGCGAGAACTGTTCCACTGAAATTGAGAACTACTCTTTTTCCTCTGCACCTATCACCTGCGGGGTACCTCAAGGCTCCGTTTCGGGCCCGGTTCTTTTATATACTGTAAATGCTCCTGTTAGGTATTATTTTTTAGAAACAAAATTTCTCATACTGAGTTCTGCCTTACAATCTCTGTTTGTCATAAGGACATAGTTAGATGGCTGCCAAACATTTGGTGAGATGCAAAGTTTTACGAGAGATTGCTTTATGTAAGGAGGTGTTAACTGTGTGTCATATGTGCCATTGATGAAGGAAATGGTAAACAATGCTTATGAATTGCATTTAAGGGGAGACACTACAGGCAAAAACACTGTTTTTTCAGGCACCTGTCAATTTTGAGATTTTGCACGTTTTGGGTTTTCATAAAGTGTTCCACCGGACTGGTGGAAAGAAAACATCCAAAATACACTTTTAAGTGTATATTTTACAGCACTTTATCTATTTGCATCTATAGATTTCAATTCCAGTAAATATCTTTAAAGGCCGTTTTCTCAAAATGATTTTTTTGAGTCAGAAATCTCCACTTCAGCAGAACTTCAGCATAAACACCAAACTTAACAGTTTTATTCCTATCTATATTCTGAAGGTTTTTACAGAGGGATTTGTTGATATATAATTTGCCTGTTTTTATACAACATTTTATTCCTAAAAAAATGGTGAAAATTATTTTTTTTTCTGGCTGTTGATAGTATTTTCTCATTTATGGAGTGATAAAAAGAGATATCCAAAATTCCCTCTGTAAAAACCTTTGAATTTATTATGTCCAAAAAATTAAACGAGAATTTTAAACCTGACGTCATCCAATATTCAGATTTTTGTTCTAGAAATGTATGCAAATTAGTGCATATTTAATTAGATAACGCCTCATTTGCATATTTAAACAACATTTTAGAAAACTTGTAATACAAAAAATGTTTGCAATTTTTATTATAATCAATCAGTATGGTGTACTGAAGTATGGTGATATCTATTAATTAATATTTTTACCCTATTCACCTGGGGTGTCTCGCCTTAATTATATATATAATTTTTGAATAAGCATCATGTTACTGACTACATGTTATTAGAATATTTTTATATTCAGTGCTTGAAGGTATTGATTTTTGAATGGATTCCGTTGTAATTGAATCGTAAGGCAACAATCAAGACGTTCTGCTGCTCTGTGGCATTAACTCAGAGATTCACCTCGACGTGACATGATGAATAATAATGATGTTTTGGCAGAAGATAAATATACACAGCGAGAGCAGACAAGAGTGAAGAGGAGAGATGAGGCGTACCTTACAGCCGCTGCTGATGTCGTGACCCCAGTGGTTGGGCGCACATTTGTCACATCTCTCTCCCACGGTGTTGGGCGGACAGATACACTGACCTGTGTTAGCGTCACAGTTATTTCCCACATGGGCACACTGGCACGCTGCGAGACAGACAGAAACAGAGAGCAGGTTAATTGCAGAGCGCAGCTGAGCACCTGTTCTAAATGTCAGCGCCGGCTCTCCTCTCTGCTGTCTAATATCAGAGAGAGAGGGTGACAGAAGGAGATGAAATAAACACCACAGATGAAAACTGTAGCGCTTAGAGGTCAGGCTTGTTGACAACCACATCCAGAAAGTGAGCTGGAATTTACAAGGCATTGTCTGAAATCTCATCGGTCGGCGCACAAGCCTTTGCTCTTTCATATCTGAGAAGATGTGTCACTTATGTCTGTTATGTTTCATTTACAGTATCAACTTTATCTTATACAGAAGTCAAGTCACCTTTATTTCTACAGCACTTTATTTTTGCAAACATGCATTTACATGCATCTAAAGCACATCTGGATCTGGACTGAATGTAAACTCTGAATTCTTACGTGTACAGCCGCCTTCCTGGAAGCTGAAGTGTCCGGGAGCGCAGCGGTCACACTTCTGTCCCGTCACACCGGGCTGACAGCGACACTGACCGCCCTCGTCACAATCAAACGACTTCGATCCGAATGAATTGCAGTGGCACGGGACACAGCCCTGAGCGCCCTGCATGTGTAAACCAGACTGAGAGCAGAGAGAGAGAGAGGAATGATGAAATAAAGCTATTGTAAGAGTGATGGTTAGACTATGCTTTGAGACACTTTCCACAGATAAGGTACAAATAGTTTTACAAAGTTATGACAGCACAAGTCATTATTTCGACATAATATCTCATTATTTCAACATAATGAGTTATGTCGAAATAACAAGTTATTTCAAGATATTAAGTCATTATTTTGAGATATTAAGTCATTATTTCGACATCTCATTATTTTGACATAACTTGTTATTTCGAGATATTAAGTCATTATTTTGAGATATTAAGTCATTATTTTGAGATATTAAGTCATTATTTTGAACTAATATCTCATTATTTCGACATAACTAGTTATTTTGAGATATTAAGTCATTATTTTGAGATATTAAGTCATTATTTCAACATAATATCTCATTATTTTGACATATCTTGTTATTTCGTGATATTAAGTTGTTATTTTGACATAAGTCGTTCTCATTTGAGATATTAAGTCATTATTTCAACATATCTCGTTATTTCGACATAACTTATTTCAAGATATTAAGCCGTTATTTCGACATAATATCTCAAAATTACGACATAACTCGTTTTTTTCAAGATATTAGTGTCCCACTTTATATTAAGTGGCCTTAACTACTATGTACTAACATCAAAAAATAAGTACTTATTGGGTTCATATTGAATTGCAAAACACTTTTGCTGTTGAGGTGGATACGGGTAAGGTTAGGGACAGGTTTGGTGGTATGGGTAGGTTTAAGGGTAGGGGTCAGGTGTACGGGATGGGTCAACAGTGTAATTATAAATGTAAATAGAGAAAGTAATTACAGATGTAATTACATGCAGGTGTTTTTAAAATATAAGTACAATGTAAAAACATGTATGTACACAATAAGGGCATTGTATCAAAGGATTAATTTAAATGTAAGTACTTAGTAGTCAAGTCCACTTAATATAAAGTGGGACCGATATTAGTAGTTATTTTGAGATATTAAGTTATTTTGACATCATATCTCATTATTTCAACATAATTCAACATAATAACTTGTTATTTCAACATAATAATTCATTACTACTCATTAATAACACAACTACATTGGAAAAACTTTTTTTTCACGTTGTGAAAAGGTTAACCTCAAGCTCAATTAAATTAATTAATTGGTAACTACAAAAAAAAAAAAAAAAAAAAAAATTGTTAAAAGAATTAAACTCTTAAAAGGGGAATTTCCAAATGTACCAAACATTTTGGCATTAGGTTTCTAGAAATGGCAAATAAAAAAATCCTTCGTATAATATTTAGTTTGACCTGCAGAGGAGAACAAACAACTGTTTTTGTGTGTAGGAGACATTCAACCTTTAGGAAAAAAACAATAACAACAAAAATTGGATTTCATTAGGCTTAATTTTTGCACCTATACTTGTGGAATGTGTCAAACAGCACAATATCTTGTGCATTAATAAACAATCTCCATTAGTTTAGAGCCAAAGCCCTTCATAAACTCACAGATCACAGCACTGAACATGCAGATCATACAGATCAAACCAAACCACAAAACAATGTTTTACACTCCTATAACTCACTTCAAACACTGTCAAGACATTATGAAAGGTAAACCGCCAACAATTTCATTTTAATGATCAAAAATGATCATGCAGTGCTGATAAATCTGCACACATCGCTGTGGGGTGATTGACAGCCATCTGTCTGCTAGGAACAGGTGCGCTGTCACCGTAGCAACCAATGACTACTGGTCCTGGCACACGCCGTCAGTGCCGCCCCACGGATGCCAAATATATGAAGAGACACACACACACATCCCATCATGCAAAGCTGTGAGCCAAAGTGACAAAACTCTCCTCCAAGAGAACTCAAATCCGTGCCTTTTTAAAGATTAAGAAAAGACTAAAACATAAGAAAGCGCAGTGGCGTGAGCTTTCTGCCCGCACAAACAGATTAACTCCCTAAAGCGCTACTCAACTAATGTTACATGTAAATGTATAATTAAAAGCCAAAGCAAACTGTGCACATTATGTTTCATCCTTCTTAAAGCCAAAGGCTGTTTTTGAATGATGTGAACCTGTATTGGGTCTAATTCTCTAAGCATGCAGAAAAGTTTCTCATGTAAACAGGATTGCATGTGAATTTGTTCTTCCTCCCATGAAGTCGTTGAGTCTGGAGAATGTAGACGTGTGAGGACACCTGGACAGATCTTCAGCTTAAGGGCTCAAACTTTCCCTGATCTTTTGACATCTGAGGCATTGTTTACAGCTGCTATTAAGATGCGTTTTGGTCGACTGGATCACGAGTAGACGACTCTAAATACAGGTGTAAAACATTGAGCTTGTCCACTAAAGCCACTAAAGACCGTCTGCTCTCTGCCTACTGATCTAATGCGTAAACATCATGTGAAGTGCTCTAGCCAGACGGGATTTAAACTTTGCCGGCTGAAGACCCGAGTTTGGTTTCTCTCACCATTCCTGACCTCTAACTCACACTCACTATGTTTGGCCGGTCTTGAGGCTGTCGGAGCAGAAACAAAAGCTGATGCTGTCCGTCTGTTTCTCCGTCATCTCCGGGCTTGTTCATATGCAAATCGTGTGAGCTTATTTCATCCATTAGATTGAAAGATCTGAAAAACCCTTACATGTACCCACCCATTGAACACAGAAAACCATAAAAACTCGTCAATGTTGGAGAAAGAGTTAATGAAAGGGAAGTTGCGCTCATCTTTTCTTCTCTATTGTGACGTATATCTGAGTGAAACTGCTTCTCATACAAGAACAAATGTAGGGCGGGGCTTGATTTTGTCCATTTGGACTTGATTGGATGGTAGATGTTAGATGTTGATCCTCACAGAGAGCCACACACATGCACACACACAGAGCCTGTGCACCCATCATGCCGTGCGTTTACCCCTGTGCCGGGGCGGTACGCCCCTCGAGGGCAGCCCCCTCTGCTTTCCCATCTCTGGATGTGTTGGATGGGAACCTGTTGGACGGGTCTCCGGGTCTCCCTGCGGGCGTGAGCGGATCGCATCAGGTCACACCTGCGGCCCACGTATCCGGCCCGACAGATGCACCTGCCCTCAGAGTCACAGCGCTGGGACACGGAGCCCCGAGCGCTGCACTGACACGGCTGACACAACTGAGACTCGCCATCCCACCAACAATTCGGCTGAACACACACACGGGTTGACGAAGAGGCAGAGACAGAGAAATGAACACACAGCTTCACATGACTGCGTCTGCTGTAGCTCCTGTAAGGAATTTACTCATACTGGCCCAGTGAAAAAGAAATGTGGCTCTAACAATGACAGCATTCGGTGTTGTTTACCCACCATACACTCGTCACACTGCCGTCCGACCACATGTTGTCGACACTGGCACTGCCCGGTCTCCTGATGGCACAGCTCTGACACCGACCCGTTACTGTGACACTGACATGCTGCGCAGACAGAGAGACACAGAGATGGAGCGTGAGGGTCTCGAGACAGAATAATGGAAGTAACATTAATAGATGAACAGCAGAATGAGGAAACAGGTGACAGTAGTTTTAAACATGTTTACAGAGGTAGACGATCTGGTAAACCATTCCACAACTTTGGAGCAGCAACTGAGAAAGCGCGATCTCCTTTATTTTAGAAGTAGCTGGTCTTGGGATCTCGGAGATCTCGGTGAGCAACTAAAATTTATAATCTCAGAAATATATTTGGTGCCAGTCCATGCAGAGCTTTAAAAGTATATATATTTCTTAAAAATAGAACCAAGAGGAAGCATATATAATGAAAATAACATTGGTCCCAAAATAGAACCTTGAGGGACCTCACATGTGATAGAAGCTTTGTTTAATATATTTAAAAGTTTCTTCTGCTCACCAAGGCTGCATTTATTTGATCAAAAAATACAGTGAAAAATGTGAAATATTATTATGATTTAAAACAGCTGTTTTCTATGTGAATATATAGTAAAGTGTAATTTATTCCTGTGATCAAAGCTGAATTTTCAGCATCATTACTCCAGTCTTCAGTGTCACATGATCCTTCAGAAATCATTCTAATATGATGATCTGCTGCTCAAGAAACATTTATGATTATTATCAATGTTGAAAACAGTTGTGCTGCTTCATATGTTTGTGGAAACTATCAAAAGTTTGGAGTAAGCAAGATTAAAAAAAGATAAATGAATCCCTTTATTCAGCAATGCCCCATTTAGTTGGTCAAAAGTGACAGTAGAGACTTTTATGTTACAAAAGACTAATTTTTTTTTTTCAAATAAATGCTGTTCTTTTGAACATTCTGATCATCAAAGAATCCTGAAAAATAACATGTATGACAGTTTCCACAAAAATATGAAGCAGCACAACAGTTTTCAATGTAGGTCATTCGAACAGCTTCTTAAGCATCCCACTGAGCGCTGTGCTCCCAGAGCATTGTTCCGCTCTTCCCAACAGAAATAAAGTCAGTCCTATTTTCTTTCATTAAATATAAACATGCTCCGGAAGTTAAAAACAGTTGAGGACTGAACAACAGACGTGATGTCAGCTTCGCTTCACAGGGTTCTACATTTTAGGAGATACTGAAGCTTGGCGCAAATTTTTCAAATATGACTTTTGTGCAGTATGAATATGTCTGATAGTAGGGAAAAGCTTC
Organism: Hypophthalmichthys nobilis; assembly: GCA_037950665.1. Taxonomy (NCBI): domain Eukaryota; kingdom Metazoa; phylum Chordata; class Actinopteri; order Cypriniformes; family Xenocyprididae; genus Hypophthalmichthys; species Hypophthalmichthys nobilis. The sequence goes on from CM075469.1 coordinate 32,518,650, forward strand.
TTTCAATCTGATAAGTGAGTTAATTCCATGAATTATTTTACCAGTACAACAATTTATGTGGAATTGAAAAACTAATATTTGAGAATATCACAACATGAAAAATGTCTGTTTATGCAGTTTTTCACATTACAAATTAAAACATTAAAAATCCTAAAACTTTCTGGTTTAAATTAGACTTTGAATCCCAGACGTTTGATTTGAACCACACCGTTTTGCAATTTTATAACTATATGTAATGAACTGCTAAAGTCTGCAGGAACACATCAACTGCTTCATTGTCATGTTTCATGCTCAGGGAATGTGTTCTGAACTCGCCTCTAGCATATATACAGTAACAGCTCAAATTAAAAACCAGTGAGATTATTCAATATCCCACGACCCCGTCGCATGCTAATCAGCGCTCTGTGTGTGCCAATCAAACAGAACGACTGTATCCTGCTTCAGATGACGGTGTGGTGTGACCGTGGGCTGCAGGAGGACAGATTGCATTTCAATATAATGCACACACTCTCTCTGAGCCGAGATGAGCGCAGATGGTGCTGCGTGAGGCCTGCTGGAGGGAATCTGTGTGTACTGTCCTTGAGGCGAGACGGCCTGAGCTTGATCCTGGATCAGCTCACCTCTCTCTCTCACACACACATCTGCCATACAGGCTGTCTGGAAGTACACAATTTAATTTCGACAAAAACTGACACATTAACAACTTTTAAAGTGACAACAAAACATGGCGTTTAAAGAAAGGAAGCAAAATATCCTGCAGATTGAGTATACAACAATGTTGAGTAATATTTAAGTAATTGTGGTTACTTCCTATACTTTATTTTGTTTAAATGCACTTCTGTTGAAATTGAATACTGCACTCAATTACATTTACAAAGCTAAATTTTCATTTTTACTGCTTGCAACATCATTTACACCTTTAAAGTATACACTTCATAGGTTATGTTAACTTTACAAAAACATTAAATATTATTGAATTATATAGGTCTAAATCAATATGTTTTCATGAACTAATAACAAGCCAATCAAATTGCATTTTCATAAAAATGTAATTGTCTACAACTATGATCATGTTAACAGTGACTTCTCTGATTGGTGGATCATGTGCCATAACTGGATCTTCTGGTGAAACGACAAACTGACATACATGGATTTTCCAGTCATGTCGTCTGCTTTAACCCTGCCTCTTTCATACAAGCTCACATTCATTATTGAGTAGGGATGTGTATCGAGAACTGGTTCCAAAACTTGAAGAACCGGTGATTCGATAATAAACCTGCATTGCAATTCCGCTTGTCGGTTGCTGTGTGCAATTTAATGTGATTTTAAACCTTTCAATTGCAAAGAAGACTCACACATCCAAAACGACGTTTTGCACAGAACGACTTCTCATACTGAATAGTGCGTGATACTGACCTGTGTTCTCTACCTCTAGTCTTTTTGCACAGACAAATACACAAAAATATTTCAAAATATTCTCGTAAACACAGTCGGTTATGTCTTAAATAAACGTAAACAGCTGAGTTGACAAAGAAAAGGCATGTGTAACAGTATATTGGATCCGTGCAGCTCTTAAAGTGACAGCAGCCTAATATTCCTGCTGCCGTCGAGAAAATTCACTCGCTGTTCTAGACTGAATAACTATATTTGTAATGTAGTCTATATTTTATACATAAAGTGCAATTATTTTACATTTGATTACAGTTTCTGTACCTGAATACCTGAAAATCTTAAAACACTGTTTATTTCAATTGTATCTTTGTTCAGTTGTATTTATTTGTGCGATTGCTAATTTGTTTATTTGTTCCTTTTTAAATTACTGAGTGTTTACTTGTCTTTAATAATGCTTAAAATTTATATTAGTAAAATAAAGTGAGTTTTTTCTTAAAACAAGCATAATTATCTGCCAATGGGGTAAGAAAAATAATGTTTGTTTCTGTTTGAAATCTTGTTTCTGTCCCAAACTGAAACAAGATTATTTTTCTTACCCCATTGGCAGATAATTTTGCTTGTTTTAAGCAAAAACTCACTTCATTTAGAAAACAAGAAAAAAAATATCTTATGTCATTTTACTTATCTAGTAAAAGCATCTGTTTTTTTTTTTAAGAATTTTTAGATATTTGGACTGGAAACAAGACAAAAATACTAAATAAGAAAAGCATTTTTTGCAGTGTAGGCAAAAGTTCTGTGTGTAAGTGTTCTTTAACCTGCTGATTTTTGTTCATGGTATTCAGCTGCAATTACATTTTTTGCAATAAGAGTTAGAATAAATGTGTATGATATCTATGTTTTTTTTTTTTGTTTTTTTTTTTTACCTTATTGGAATCGAAATTAGGAACTGATAAGAATCGTAATTAGAATCTTTAATATTCAAACGATAGCCAACCCTATTTTTGAGTGCCAAATCTAATCAACAACCGAAGCATAGAATCAACTTCCTGCCCCATAACATCCGTTATACATCAGAGTGTGTCACAATACTGAGGAAAAAATATACCGCTACTTCCATTACATTAAAATGATCTTGACAGTATCCGCATTCAGATGGGTCTAGTTTCCCAGAGGAAGTCAGGTAAATACATGTTTCTCAGACGTACTTTGTGATTTTAACCCTACCTGAATCAAACACGTCTGTTTTTCAGTGCCTAGTGTTTTTCTCGCCTTTCCTCTGAGAAAACGAATCCATTCGAATGGGAATGTCTGAGATAGATTTATTATTTTTTCACAGTGCTTCTTCTACTCCTTTCTGAGCTTGACAGACACTAATATCTGTGATGAAAGATCTTTTTTCTTTTAAATCAAAACCGTAAAGTCAGCACTTGGTTTTAGCCATCCCGTATTATTGTTAGCTAAAACAATGAAACTCAGCTCCTTCACTCACCTTGGCAGTTCTTGGCTATGAGGGCATCTCCAAAGTATCCGTCCGCACACCTTTCACAGTCCGGCCCTCCGTATCCCTCACGACAGCGCAGACAGGCTCCGGTCACCGGGTCGCAGCTGAGCGCTGCTGTATGGTCCAGGTTACCGTTACACATACACGGCTGACAGGAACCCCCAAGAACGTCTGGACGCCCGAAATAGCCATTAGCACACCTGCGGTCATCCAGAGAAGAGAGAATGCATGCTCAAGAGTCAAAATACTGCAAATAATCACACTTCAGGCCTTCTACAGTGACACAAAACTGTATTTTGCACCATTTGATTATCTGTTTTTCCTCTCACATTATAAAATAACGTATGCTTAAATCAATTTCTCACATGCATGTGTTTTATTAATTGCAGGCATGTAATTAGATGGATAATATACAGTCAGCCAGCTTGGGGTCCTGGTTGCCATGTGTGGGTTTGTTTTGAGATAATGAACAACTGTCTGAACATTTATATCTTATGTACAGTATGATGCACATAGATATATTTAACTTCTAGCTTGAGGGTGGTGCAGTGAATTCAGAGGTCGTTCAGTACATGTACACTAGAAGCTAACCTTAACTGAACTCATCTGAGCTGAAACAGATGTAGAGAATATCTGGGGTAAAGTGGGATGAATGGACACACTTAAGGAAAGCGTTTAAGTATATTGCATTTCCAGACATGTCCTGTTTCTCTCTTAAAGGAGCTGTGTACACACTGAATTGGCTCCATTACAGTACGTCTGACGAACAACCCTCGTTTGATCATGAAAAGAGCACCCGAGACTTTTCTCGCCAAAACAAAGCGCAGGCGATGAGAATGTGAGAGAAATATAAGGGGAAGAGACGCTATCACTTCCTCCGCTCGCTTCGCCCACCCGCTCTTCTTATCTGCTGTCGGTGCGTTCGGATCCTATATCTCTACTGAAGCAACTTGTGCTGCTGGCTGATAAACACGCACAGTCTATCCACTCCCTTCATGTTAAATGGATTCCTCTGCGCTTATCTGCACACGACTGCGCTATCTGCATGATGGTGGAAAGAGAAAGTAATCACTGCGTTTCACTCGTGCTCAGCGGATTCCGCGAGCCACCCCAGACTTATTAATTGAATGTGGTATTGGTTGTGACTGTCTTTACAGGCCCAGCGGCATGTTGGTGCAGAATCTAGTTCTAGCTGTTCATGTTGGAGATTTCAACATTTAAATGAAGTCTTAGATCTCACAATAACTTTAAAAGACATCATATCCCTTCAGCAGTACAGATGCTCTGGGATCATGTCTCATTTAAGGAATATTGGATTGGTACGTTCATATACAGTAATATCTGCATTTATAGTTGTGTTACTGTATGTTGGGCCAGATTACAAAGTGTCATTTTTACCAAACTGCTTGTCCTGGTACTTGACATTTAACATGATTAGTGGATTTCAAGTTGCTTTGGTAGGAGACTGAAAAAGCATAGATCACAGTCCAAACGAATACTTATACACAAAACTTCTGGTGGCGGGTAGATCAAAAAATAACTCCAAGATCAAAAAACATAAAAGATGTGCACACAAAAATTGGGCCAAAAAACCACCAAAGAATGTTATTGTCCAGAGGCCACAGAAAGTGCAAAAAGTGCAAGTCAAGTTAAGTCACCTTTATTTATATAGCACTTTTAACAATGCAGATTGTGTCAAAGCAGCTTTACATTGATAACTGGTATATAATTTTGGCTGCACAGCAGCTCTTAAAGAATAGTGTCAATGCAAGAAGTGCAAAACGTTTTCAATTCCAAGCATACACCTGCAACGGCATTTTGTAGTGTAAAACACAATGCACTATAATACAATTAATAAAGCAACTTCATATCTGAGAATATGAAAGAGAACATTTGATGTGTAACATCATCACAGCATCTAACATTACAGCCACTCCAAGAACTTTGTTTTGGAAAAGCTGGAATCCTGGAAAATCTAAATCCAAATGAAGACAAATACAGTACACAAAGAATTTCAGTCTGTTTGTAGGTCCTTTAATAGTACAGAGAAAACTTGAATCTGAATGTGAATGTATTTCTCTGCTTGTATTATTATACTGCAGTTTTGTTACTGACGCTATAGTTCAAAATATTCTTTTGGAAAGGAGTGGAACCATGTTAGCAGTGGTCTTGTTTGTTTAGATTCTACTTTGTGACAATGTCAAAGTGAAATAAATTGTTCCTACAGTTGCGTGTAAATGTGGAGCGGTCTAAAAGATCAGTATGGAGTGCCACAAGGCTCTGTCTTGGGTCCTATTTAGTAGGACATCCAACGAGGCCATATTACAAGGAAAATATGATGGCACAGTTTTATATTTCCACTATTTTCATAGTTTATTATTATTATTTTTAATTAGGGTTTTAATTCGTGTAATAAGGCAGAAAAACTACTACCCATTAATCTTTCGCTAGCAAGTTTTGTACAAGTTCTTAGTCATTGGGCATAAATATTACTGACAGAATTTTCATTTTATATCTCTTCAAGTAACAGTATGTGCTTATATGCAAAAGTCCCCACCTACTGTTCTAAAAAAATACATAATCCCCTCTAAAACACACAGACTGCCACTCCTGCACTGTTTCGGTACCCTTTATAGGGTAACTGAGCCTCTTCCTGCCAGTCTGGTGCCAGCTGATCATTTCTCCTGTCATTAGCGCTGCTGTGAGAAAGCCATCTTAAGCACTGATGACTCGGGCCAGGTGTCTTTAACCCAGGCCATTTATATGGCCAAGTTCCTGTCTGTCTGCACACCAGGGAATAATTACTAAAAAAAAAACCTGGGACTGCTCCAATCTCTTATTTCCTTCCTCTCTTCACCCTTCACCCTCAGCCTGCTCTCTCTGGCTCGCTGTTTCAGGTGTCGCTGGGCTCGCAGGGCCACGCTAAACATAAGCACTCTATTTCAGAGCAGGACCAGGCGCCACGGAGGGACTGAGCTGAATTAGGTCAGTGAAAGAGAGGCGGGTACTGGTTTTTCCTGTCGTGGGTCAGTGATTCTTAAACTGAAGAGACCCTCCTTCAATCACTAAGCCCATTACTGTTACTACACACTCAGAGCAAGCTTAGAGAACGCTCCACAACAAACACATACATAGTGAATAAAGCAGGGGGGCAGGATGATAAATATCTGTTTCACAGAGCTTCAACAACTGCAACAGCCTGCTCTGAGCTTCCACACTGGGAACATTTCCATGGACACCAGAAAGTGACGTAATGCAGGAAAACAGGTTGAAAAGTTGCATTCCCATTTACATGCAGCTTTCTCTCTCTTTGTGTTTGGAATAAGCCATTTTTAGGTGCGTGTGATGTAAAGGTGGACTCACGGACCTAGCTTAAATGATAGTTTATCCAAAAATTAATATATTTTAAGAAGGTTGGTAACCAAACAGTTGACACTAGCCATGACTTCCATAGTAGGAAGAAAATACTATGGAAGTTGATTTCTACCGTTAACTGTCTGGTTACCAACATTCTTCAAAATATATTCATTTGTGTTCATCAGAAGATAGAAACTCATGGAGGTTGAGGGTGAGTAAATTTTTGGGTGAACTATCCCTTTAAACTAAACTACAAATATCAATCCAGTCTTCTGGATTCAGTTTGTGTGGCTGTTAATGCATGTGGAATTAGATCATCAATTTATATCACCAGTGTGTGAAGACGCTTCTTAAGAAGAGTGAGATGTTTCAATATTGAAGGAAGCAGCAATTGTGGCACTTGTTGCTCATCTTTATTCTGTGTACTCTAATAAAACAAGCGTTACAGGCTTTGGTAGCTCTCAGTTTGGCTCTACAGATACTGGATAGAGTTCCTCTGATTTGCTTAGATGAAAATTGCCAAAGGGATCTGGGGTTGAAAATGATGTATGTCTCATAGTCTGCAAAGATTTCTGTTTCTGTTTACCGCCGGCCAAGGATGTAAGCACATATTTAGGATTTGTTTGGGGACTAAATGTAATAACTCAATATTTAACCACTGAAAATCACATTTGTTGACTGCTAATCTGAATACTGGAGCTGACGTTTCCTCTTCGATGTGTATGGTGGTTACGGCCCTGTTGGAAGATGCTGAGCTCTCAAGTTTCTTTTAAATATCACCTTTATCTCAGATATTTCTCCTACAATTCCACAGGAGACTCAACTAAAAAGGCACAGGTGAGACAGTAGTTGGCATAATAGTTGGCTCAAGTAGATCGTAGAAACCAATGGCACCCAAGGTCTCTACTAGGGGTGTCGCGATATTCCAGTTTTGACGATAACCGTAATATTTCTAAATGAATAGAACTTGTATGATAATATAGCACGTAAATAATCCTGAGCCAAAATCTGATTGACATCCCAACGGTGTTGCACCTTAATGCTGGTTGCCACCTGTCATAAAACACAAGCAGACACAGCGGTCAGCTTCTACTGCCGCATAAAAGCATGTGGTCGGATATGACAGACCAGACACTCCAAGAAAATTGCTCGCCAATGTGGAAGTTTTTTGGATTCTGCAAAAATTACTTGTTAATCACCCCATTCAAGCGCAAAAGGGAGCAAAACCACCAACCTGTTCACCCACCTCTGCCTCCATTATCTTGCAGATTTGGCCACTGTAAGTTGCCATTATTCTCCTAGTCCTGAAATGGGAAATGTTACATTAACCTGTTAACTGCTGACGCCTTTCTCTGATTTATTATATTTACATCCCTCTATGTTTTTAGTCTAAAAGTGTGCTCATCCGGATAAGACTTCTGGATTATCGTATGTTTCCTCCAAATATCTTTAGAGAGCAGTCATTTTTTCTATTTTTACACAAATCAGGACAATGTGGACATTATGGAGCGCTAAGCTCTCACATGTAATACATGTTTCATTCATACTAGACACCAGAGGGCACCTTCATGCAGAAAGTCCACAAGAGAGACTCATGAATAATAAGTTCAAGGAAATCCCTAATAACGTACTCCATACGGCTCGGGGGGGTTAATAAAGGCCTTCTAAAGTGAACGTTGCATTTGTGTTGCGTTGCATATTTAACAAGTTATGAAGTAAAATGTCTAGCTTCCACTAGACCACCTTCTGTATTCAACTTTGTCACGTCAGTTATGCTTTTTTCGTAAGCTGAACATAGTACTTTTCTAAAGTAGGACATAGTGTACACGTTACACTTTCTTCCTAAGTTGAATACGGAAGGCGGTCACAAACGCATCACTTCGCTTCAGAAGGACTTTGTTAACCCACCGGAGCCGTGTGGAGTACGTTTATGGTTGATGGAGACACTTTCTTCAGCTCATACTCGTTGCTCTCGTTCACTGCCATTATAAAGCTCGGATGCGTCAGGATATTTATTAATACAACTCAGTTTGTGTTCATCGGAAAGAAGACACCTAGGATGGCTTGAGGGTGAGTAAAGCTTGGGATAATTTTCATTTGAAAGTGAACTAATCCATTTTGACTGATTAAACATGAAGAGAATTAACACACCATAGCGACAGTATATGTTTTATCTCTGTTCTTCAAGCCATCTCAGGTATTTTCATAAGGATAATGTATATTTATAATGCAATGCCAATCGACTTTATCACTGTATATAATACTGTAAAATAATATAATTTCTTTTTAATTTCCGTATGATTGATAGCATTACTTATTATTTATTTTTTTCAAGATCTCTATAGATATCGTGAATTATTTTGGCCACAAAATCTGCATCGTGAAAAATCTTATATCGTGACAGCCCTAGTCTCTACGATCTACTTAGGCTTACAATGCTTTTGGGAAACACAGCGCAGATCATTTAGTCCTGTAAGAATTTAAAATGTTCTTCCAGATCATACTGAGATCTCTGCCTCGTCATTGCAGACAATAATCTGCAGTGGTATCCGAGTGCATTATGAGGCATTCTTGAGATCTCCTTTGAAACTCCTTTGGGATGTGTGAAAATAATCATGAGAAGCAACAGTCTCTATCCGCTCTCCATTTGATCTCACTTTATTTGTGGCTTTCCTTGACACAATACGTTTTAGGAACATGTTTTAAGAGCGACGTGTGCCGCCTGACTGAGTTAGTATGTCCTTCACATCTCTTTCAGCGAGTGTCTCAGGGGACAAACTGGGTTTGAGCTCCGTCTGAGCACTGATGGATCGGTCCCATCTCGCCCCATTAACGTGCGTCTGTCCCTGGCTTTTCCCAGAACGAGAAACCTTTCCATTAACTCTCTTTCTCTCCTCCCGAACTTTCTCTCTGCTTGTCCTCCATAACACACCTCCAGCTCCCTGGTTTCTGTTCCCTCCACCTCGTTTTCTGCTAATGGTTCAGCCTGGAGAGCTTTGGTGCCAGCTAACATGTACCAGCACTGGCACTGCACCAGTCCCTCTCCATCTGTTTCAGGGGTGGGTCACAGCAGAGCTCAGACCTTTCTTCCAACCTAGACGCCGTATTCCACCACACCACTGTGATTTAGTGCGCGAACAGAGCTGGAGCGACTGCCAACGCAACCTACCTAGAATGCAGCATATGCTAATGCTAACCCATCAGCATACCAACCTTCAGAGAACGAGAGAGATCGACGCCCACTGGGGGAACGCGAAGGGTTGAGAAAGAGAAATAAACAGCGACTGATGGAATATTGCGCATGATAGATGAGCAGAGTGATTTCTGATGCTAATGAAATTAAGACGGTGGCATCAGTGCCAGAGCTGGGAGCTGCTTTGTGCTCTGTTGCATTTGTGGGCACTTTACACTGACCACAGAGGATCAAGCCATTTGCTCCAACTTATGCCAGATTTTTATTTCATATCACACTGGGACAGAGATCCATATGGCCTAGAGATTAAGATTTGTTTGACTAGTCTACTCAAACACATTACAGACCCAGAAAACATATGGTGTTGTTCAGCACATCACACACACACACAGAAAAAACAATTGTTAAATCAGAATGGGAATACAGTAGAGGACAGACACATAGCAGGCGTCCAAAATCACATAATGTAGAGTAGGTACTACATTTGGCTTTAAAGGGGTGGTTGATTATGATTTCACTTTTTTAACTTTAGTTAGTGTGTAATGTTGCTGTTTGAGCATAAACAACATCTGCAAAGTTACGACACTCAAAGTTCAATGCAAAGGGAGATATTTTCTTTTACAGAAATCACTTTTTAAGGACTACAACGAGCTTCTTCCTGGGTTAGTGACATCACGAACCCTAAAATTTACATAAACCCCGCCCCCGAGAACACACAACAAAGGGGGCGGGGCCATGTTGGGCTGCTTTAGAGAAGAGGAAGAGTTGTTGTAGTAGAGTGTTGTTGTCATGCCGTCATTTTACGCCGGACTGCTTCACAAACGAGGGTCAATTCAACACAAAAGATTAACATGACGACACATGCTAGTGGATGAGTTGAATCAACTCCACAGCAACTACATAAATTTATCCACTAACCATTCAGAAACGTCCAGTTTCATTCTAAAAGTTGTAACTTCTTCCTGAGTCTCTCCATCAGTGTCGACTCCGGTTTGAACAATGTAAGGCTGAACACCGTTACTGACAATCCTCATTTTGGCTGCGTGAGATTCTCCAGCTTTGTTGTTGTTGAGCTGTTAAAGCTCCGCCCTCTTCTGGAAAGGGGGCCGGGAGCAGCAGCTCATTTGCATTTAAAGGGACACACACAAAAACGGCGTGTTTTTGCTCACACCCAAATAGGGGCAAATTTGACAAGCTATAATAAATGATCTGTGGGGTATTTTGAGCTGAAACTTCACAGACACATTCTGGGAGACTTATATTACATCTTGTGAAAGGGGCATTATAGGCCTTTAAATGTACTTTGCCACCATTAAAAAAAGTATGTTATATATAGTATAAATGTGTGTAGTATGAATGTAGTCTGGACGTCCTACACCTGCCATGTTGTCACTGTCATGTGACCTATGGCATCAGTTGTGTTGCCTCACCGTCATTCACAAATCCTCTCCTGTGGCCTCATTGGATAGTAAAGTGTCCACTGTATGCACACTTCAGAATCAAGTAATTGGTCATCCGGGTACTTTTTGCCTACTGATTTATGAATACTATAAATTTGGACATACTGCTTGGCTCACATACTGTTTTTCACCTACTATATTCACTGCCCGGCCAAAAAAAGGTTGTATTTAAATAGGCAGATGCTTAAGAGTCTATGACTGGATCATTATTACAGTGATTATCATGTTTCTAGCATGTTATATGTTTGGCAACAGTTCTTCTAACTCTAATTGATGGAGTGTGTAGATTTGCATTTCTTAAACAACCCTGTAGGAAGACACAATACGGCCATATTCCAGGATATAATAACATTTGATTCAATCAAGAGGTGCATACATTTTTGTTCAAGATCTTGTATTGACAATGCAAGAGGCACATCCCAAAGACTTTCAGTGAATTTAAGTGCCAATTCATGTGTGAAAATGATTCTTCATGCTCCCTCCCAACCATTCTTTCACAGTTTGAGCCTGATGAATCTTGGCTTTGTCATCCTGGAATATGGCCATGATGTGTCTTCTTACATGGTTGTTTAGGAAATGAAAATCTACACAATCCATCAATTAGGGCTAAAAGAACTGTTGCCAAACATATAACATGCTAGAAACATAATAGTCACTAATAGACTCTTAAGCATTTGCCTATTTGAATCCAAATGCCCTTCTCAGTTGGCATCCTAACTGAAATGGAAACACAAAAGACTGATTTCATAAGTGATTTCTACATAAGCAGCAGAAGCATTAGAGCATGACGTTAGCCACGGCAAGGTCATGAGTTCAATTCCCAGGGAATGCATTAAGTGATCAACTGTATATGCTGAATGCCATGTAAGTCGCTTTGGATAAAAGCTTCTGCCGAATGCATAAATGTATGTCATAGTGCTCAGATGATGTTGATTTCAAGAGTTTACTATTATGTTTTCTAAGCTAAGAATGTGATACTCTAACAAGCATAAAATGCATAGCACACAAATACTGAGTAAAACAGTCACTGTAGTTTCAGTTAGATTTAACTATTTTTAATAATACTTATGCATATTAGCATGCTTCCAATCACCATTTCTTATGCTGCCTACCTTTTGGCAATGAAAGTCAGGAGCACAAGTACAGTACGAGGCCTGTAGACGCCTCATTAGTGTGCCATTACACAGATGACATTCTGGTTAAGCTTCAAAACTGCATCAAAAATGGATCCACTGTGTCGACAGATATTAACCCAGTTTAGGACTTACCCAGTTTGACATTACATTTCACATGGAAACGATCTCTCCTAAAGATGCACATTACTGAGGGAGATTTTTAAAATGTATTTATTTAGTTTAAATTTAAGGCCAATTTAAGGATTGTAGATGTAAAATAACTCTGTTTTGTCCGAAAATGCAATGGGTCTGGAGGTGAAACCTCTTTGTCTTACCTGTCACAGCGTGTTCCGGTGTAACCCGGCGGGCATCGGTCGCAGATCACCTCACCCCTGGCATCGACGTGGCACGTGGGACTGAAACTACGGTGTTTTTGAGCCAACAAGGGGACAAAGAAAAAAAGAAAAGAGCAGCGAATCAAAAACATCATAAGCACTCGCTCTGGTTCTAACCGAAGCCAGAGACCGTCTGAACCCCGAGATGGTTTAGCGGGTGAGCAAACCCTTCCCAGCGAGGTGAGCGTCAGGTTCTGCCATTGATGACTGCACGGCTATTTCAGACGACACTGGAGCCTGGCTGAGGGGCATGCTGGGAATGCTGAGGGCAGGAGGGGAGCGACGCTTTCTTTAGCCCACTCGAGGATGTGGAATGTTCAGCTGTTGCATTCTGGGACACGTCAACTCTTTCTGGATTAGCCACTAGCATGCTACAGCCAATATTAGCCTAGTGCTGAAATCATGTGCCAGCAACAGAGCTAAAGGAAGACTCTACAGATCCTTATAGATGCTATCATGCCAAAAATAAAACTGAATTATGGTCTTTACTGGTTTTAGTTGAGTCTGCTACCAGCACAAGATTGGTAAAGGTGATGTGTGCAGTTTTTTGATACAAAATCTTTAGTTTGGGGTTCAATTCTCACTATTAACTAGTTGCTTATTATCATGCATATTACTAGGATATTGGCTGTTTATTATAAAGCGGATATTAATGCCTTATTCTGCATGATCATATTCTACATCCCTTAATCCTAAACTTAACAACTACCTTACTAACTATTAATAAGCAGTAATTAGGAGTTTATTGAGGGAAAAGTCATAGTGAATAGTGAATATGTGTTCCCCATACTAAAGTGCGACCTACAAATATTAGTATAAAACCTACTCAACTTTTCTGAAACTGGTGTTCCCATCATGCTCTGGGGCATGAATAATTAATAAGGTTGATTTTTCACTGTTTTCCAGCTGTATTTACACTGTTTTATCATTGCTGCTGTTGTTATGTTTAGTAACTTGCTGTTTTGTGTCATCTGGAGTTCATTTTCTACTCAAAATGACACATTCATCCTCAAACATGATCAATCAAATGTTACTGTTATTGTGTACCAAGTATTGAGGTCTCTGTGTTTGGGTGGATACTATCATGTAGATATGTTGTCTACACAATATCTACTGTATTATTTACTAAGAATGATGTAAGTAAACTTTTACTAAGTAGAAATTAAAGGGATAGTTCACCCAAAAATGAAAATGTGATATTTATCTGCTTACCCCCAGGGCATCCAAGATGGAAGTGACTTTGTTTCTTCAGTAGAACACAAATGATGATGTTTAACTCCAACCGTTGCAGTCTGTCAGTCGTATAATGCATGTCAATGGGAACACAATCTATAAGAGTAAAAAAAACATGCACAGACAAATCCAAACTAAACCCTGCGGCTCGTGACGACACATTGATGTCCTAAGACACGAAACGATCAGTTTGTGAGAGAAACCGAACAGTATTTATATCATTTTTACCTCTAATACACCACTATGTCCAACTGCCTTGAGCATCCGGTGCGTGAGATGTGTATGCGCTCTGGCGTAGTTTACACAAGCGCCGGAAGTGATCTCTCGCACGTATACGTCACTCATTGTTTACACATTTCACAAACATTGTAGGTACGACGGCTAATCAAAATGGTACTTACTTGCGCTTATCCGGATTGTTCAAACCGACTTAAAACTAAAAGATCACGTTCTCTCGTGTGAACTCATCCGGGAGTGATGACTTTCCACGTATTCCCAACTTCTGAGCCTGAAGTTATGTTGATTGCTCTTCGGTTGGATAACAACACACTCATTAACGTACTGAAGTTGTTGAGGGTCTGCAGCGATCATGATTTGACATACCCAGGAGAGGATCACGTACGACTATCAGCTGTGCCTATGGTTTTCCACATCCAACTGAGGTATGTGAACAAGATCTTTGTATGTGTCCTTTTTATTTGTAAAGCTGCCCTTACAAAAAGTAACAAAATAAAGTTTTGATGTAATAAAACCATGTTTTTTAGTGGTTTACTTCCATTTGTATAACATTGTTCTACAGGCTCCATGTTTAAACTACGCCAGAGCGCGTACACACCTCACGCACCGGATGCCGTGCACGCTTAAGGCAGTTGGACATAGTGGTGTATTAGAGGTAAAAATGATATAAATACTGTTCGGTTTCTCGCACAAACCGATCGTTTCGTGTCTTAGGACATCAATGTGTCCTCACGAGCCGCAGGGTTTAGTTTGGATTTGTCTGTGCATGGTTTTTTTACTCTTATAGATTGTGTTCCCATTGACATGCATTATATGACTGACAGACTGCAACGGTTGGAGTTAAACATCATCATTTGTGTTCTACTGAAGAAACAAAGTCACCTACATCTTGGATGCCCTGGGGGTAAGCAGATAAACATTACATTTTCACTTTTGAGTGAACTAACCCTTTAAGTTAAAGTTCCTTATTTTCTGTTAATTTTACTTAGTTAAGTAGATTTTACTTAATTGCACATATATGAATATGTGCAAAAACTTGCAAAAGAAAAAATAATTTCAATTTTACTTATTGTTTTTTTCAGTGTACTATCTTTGCAGCAGCACTAACCGACAGCAGCAGATGTATCAATGAAAAGCCTCATGATGGCGAGTGTTTATTTGTAGAGTATGATGTCAGTTTGATGTATGACGTACTTGTTTGACGGGCTCAGAAGAGGACAGGCACACGGCTGACAGTCATCCGCAGTTCCTCTGGTGGCGTCTCCATAGTAGCCAGGAGCACATCGGTCACAGTTCGGTCCTACGGTGTGATCCCTACAGCCCTAGAATACACACAAATACATTCACACCACATGAAAAAAAAAGGAGGTATGTTAACATACACAAAACATCTGCAGATTCTGTCTGAGGAAATGAAAACGCATCAGAGCCACCTTAAACTGCATCATTGTCAGTTATGTTGACTTGGTCTTAGTTATCATGGATTTTTAGTTTGTTTTCATTCATTCTCATGTGTTCCTGTGTTCCCGTCACTCTTTTGTTACCATGGTCACCGTCATTATGAGTTTGTTTGGTTCAGCTGTGTTCAATTAATCCTCTTGTTTGAGTTCTATGTAAGTTGTCCCCTCACGTTCATTCTCTGTCTGGTCACGTTTACGATGATGTGTGTTGCAACCTTCTGTTTACCTTTTGGATTATTGTTATTAAAACTCGTGTTGGAATCTGATTCTTCATCTTCATCTGTTTGCCTGCAACCACCTTCTGTGCCACTATGTAATCAAATGTATCAAATATGTTAGTTTCTATAAAAAGTAACAATGTACCAATTGTTTACGTTCTATTAACTTTTAAAAGCACCATTCCTCAGCAGGGACACACACTCTCCATCAGTGCTGGCACGCAGTAATGGATCAGAGGGACGGCGGCAGTATTTCATGTGTGAGAGGTAAATACACATGCACACAGTGATAATCACAGCACAATCCATCATTGTGTTTTTATTTTAGATCCAAAAAGACGTACAGTTTGAGCTTCCAGGGCTAAACATCACCTTACTGAACAACAGTGATCATCATATACTACCAAGGCAGGGCTTGATATTAACTTTTCTGCTCACCAGTCACTGTGGCTTGTGCTTTTCCAAAGTTACTAGCCACATTTTCACTGGTCATCAGTACCATGGGGAAAAACTGCGTTTAGATATTTTTAATATCATCTCATAATTTGGCAGCAGGTTTATTAGGCTGCTGTCACTTTAAGACCTGATGCACGGATCCATTATACTGTTACACATGCGTTTTCTTTCTCAACTGTTTTCATTCACTTCAAACTGACTGTGTTTACATGAATACTCACCAAGACCGGCATTTTGACATTATTTTATGTGTATTTGACAGTTTAAGCACAATAAGCAGCGAAAAAGAATTCAATTTAGTACTGAGAGGCGGCTTTATGTGGGTGTGAGAACAAAATCTGCAGGAATGAGTTAAATTATGTGCAATCCTATGCCGAAATACAAGCCCTGAAACACCAACAATATTCATCTGGATCAAATGAAAGGAGTGAGTGAGGGGAGGAGGGTTTGTGTGTGTCGAGAGAGAGAAAGAGTATTGTGTGTCTATTCTGTGGAAAATGAGTATTGGAAGCATTTCAGATATTTCAGTATCAATATATATCGAAAAATCAATATTTTTGACAACATTACATTGCACTTAGGCTATTATTTGAGATGACTTTTAAAAGACTACAATTCTATATTCAATAATATGTTATATATAAAATTTAACCTGCCAAAGTGGCTTGTAGGACTGTGTTACACACCACTGCTGAAATACACTCTCTCTCTCACACACACACACACACGGGAACAGTTCTATTTTC
Organism: Hypophthalmichthys nobilis; assembly: GCA_037950665.1. Lineage (NCBI taxonomy): Eukaryota > Metazoa > Chordata > Actinopteri > Cypriniformes > Xenocyprididae > Hypophthalmichthys > Hypophthalmichthys nobilis. The sequence goes on from CM075469.1 coordinate 32,535,413, forward strand.
TGTGACTCCATCTGAACTGCATTCACAGCAGATTGTGTTATTATAATGCAGTTCTGTTATTATGTGCAAACAGCTTCAACAACAACAGAGCAACTCAATTCTGTACACTCATGCTGAAGAAACAACAAAATACAGTCTTTCACCTCAACAATGAGCACACACACACACACACACACACATTACCAGGCAGTGTCCAGTGACGTCATCGCAGCGCTCCGCGTGTCCGTGGCATTGACAGAGCTCACACACACCACGATACAGCGTCCCGTTCACCCTGCGGTAGCCCGCCGCACACATCTGCAAACACACACACACACGGTTAGTGCATCACAGAAACTTCATTCATCATGAGGAAATGAAGGGGTTTGGTCAGGGATAAGCAGGCAGGTTTGTCTGAACGTGCGTCATGAGTTTAACAGCGTGTGAGCATCAGCGCTGCCAGTAATTAATCTGTGCTGTGCTAATTGACGGATCATTGTAGAGCACAAAGTGCTTTGATTTACTAAACGAGGGAGAAGATTTGTTTCAGTCAACTGAAGCGCAAGGGAAGTTTATAGAGCCGGCTGATAAATCAGTGTGTGTGTGTTTTCTTAAGATGTACTTCTTCAAACCGTTCTGTCTTGTTTTGTTTCATTAATGTGTCTGAAGTTGTTCTGTTCTTCGGCCTCATCGGTAGCTGCCTTTTACAGTCGGCATGAAAACAAAATTGTTCTATTTATTTTCTAAATGCATGATACTGGTCTTATTGTGAACAGTTCAATCATGCATATGTTTTTACCTCATAATCTTTGTAATTAAAATACCACAACTTGCTCTTTTTGCGATGCAATAATCAAAACACATTTCAGACATGTAAAAATACTGTGACACTTAATTGTTTGCAGCACACAGGATAAACCATAAACCTGAACTTGACTCATCCACATTTAACAAGTTCTACTGCTTTCGATTGAAGTCACCATGAAATCTAAATAGGCAGTTGTTGTTGATTTTTTATGGAATATTGCTGTTTATCCTAAATAATTCATCGGTGCACATCATTATTGTTTCATGTTCTGGTAATCTTGAATCAGAATATCTTCTCCTCCCTCTTGCAGCATCTCTTCTCTTCTCTGATGATGAGGGCGGGGCAACCTGTCACTCACATGAGATCCACCAATAGCAAACCACAACCATCCAATCAATTCCCCACAGACAGAATCAAGCCCCGCCCTACATTTGTTCTTGTTTGAGAAGCGTTTCACTCTGATAAGTGGCACAATAGAGAAGAAAAGACTTGTGTAACTTCCCTTTTATGCTGATGTTAATCTTTTCCCAAGAGAGACTGCCATTTTCCCCAGCTGTTGTAATCAATATCAAGTAAATTATCCGCTCACAGTGAGACGAACCATATGATGCTCTAACGAGCAGGAAATATACAGCACACAAACATTGGGTTACAATTAGTACAATTTTAATTAAATGAATTATTTATCTATACTTCGATACTAATTCACCTTAGTTGAACATTTCCAGTGAATTCCAAACATAAACAAATAATCATAAATAATTGATTTTGAAGGGCCTTTGAAAAGAAGCGTTTTCAAACCAAATTCAGCTTAATGTGCTTGTTTCTGTATGCAAAATGCCGTGAAACCCATGATCTCTTTATAAAGTCTTTAATCAACACTTAATCATAGCTTTTCACCTTTTCAACTTGTTTTTGTCTGATTATTTTATGTGTTGTGTAATTATCTGAGCTGTTTGAGGACTAATTTAGCTAATCTGTATGAAATATTCAAGCAATTTGTTTATTAAACAATTTTTTAATTTGTTATTAATGAGGCACAATCATGTGTAAGAATGTCACATCATTAGTATCAGCCTCTGTGTGATGACGTTAAGTGCATTCCAACTTCCAAATGATGCTTATTTTCAGCGTTATTTTCCAGCCGTCATTCGCATGATCACTTCCGAATGAAACAGTCCCTTTCACTGAGCTCACTGCATTTGGGAGTGATTCATTCATGGAGAATACATGTGACGCTGCCTTAGAATTTGGTCAAAGCGAAATATCTAATGAGGCAGAATAATTGTGCTTCCTACTGTTTGGAACTGCTTTCACATGGGGATGATGCCTCAGTGTGCCGTCTAGATGGGCAGATCACTAGGGTTTGGCACAGAACTGCTGACTGCAGAGATCGCACACACACATGCTGAATATGAAGTGGAGAGTAGAAATGACTACAGCAATAAGCATCACACTTGTTTTTCTGCTGTCTCTCAGTGACCCCGCTGACCCTGTCACTCTGAGCACAAATACATGAGGAAACACATTCAAAGGGATAGTTTGCCCAAAAATTAATATTCTGTCATCAATTACTCAATACTTGATGCTCCCTTTTTAATTTTAATTTTATATATATATATATATAGCATTCAATATAAACACCATGACGTAAACATTGTCATAATTCATCAACAGCAGATCATAAGCGATCACTTGACATTAATGCACAGTATTCATTGATTGTGATCTGCTCTGAAACTGTGAGTTTGTAGAACAAGCAACAGTGCTGCGTTTTTACTTTGAAACATGCAGCGCTCATATTTATTTAATGAAATCATCACCTTTTGAAGTTGATCACATCAGGCCATATCACGCCATATTTTCCATCTTCAAATTTAAGACCTCTTAAAATTATAATGAAGATGTTTGTTATAACATTTAAGATATTTAAGACTTTATGGCCAGATTTTTTTTTTTATTACATTATATATTTTTTTCTTATTTTTATTTGAAATGCTAGTGAAAGGCTCGCATTGTCTTTCTAACTTTTGTTCATCATCAAAACACAAATGAAGACATTTTTTGATATTCACACATCATTTTTGTCCATCCATTCAAAGTCCACACAAACACAACATCTCGATTATGACTGTAACTCTGATTCCCTGAGGAGGGAACGAGACGCTGCGTCAGATGTTGACGCTATGGGAACGCCTCTGCGCAATTGTGTCTGAAACACATGTGTAATCACTCATTGGCAGGACGTCCTTCCATGACGTCGAACCCAGGAGGCTATAAAGGATACCAAACATCGCCAACTTCTAAATTGGCTGAAGGTTACAGTCGTAACTGAGACATTCCCTTTCCAGATGTTGACATTATGGGAAAGTTAATACCCACTATGCCATACTGACAAGTGCCTGTCCTTGTGTGAATCATGGTGAGCACAGGCTTGGGTCATCAGCACTCGAGGACCTGGTGTGGAGTCCATCTCTCAGCTATAGAACCTTATAAATGTGTTCGCAGAGGCCCAGCCCGCTCCTCAAATACAACTATATAAAAGGGCGTGCCACAGAGCCCCTGCCACAACTTCTGCCCGGCCCTGATGGCCGACGATTCCTACACGCGTGCAAAGTTTCAAGAGTTTTTGAGCATGTTAAGGGCCCCAAAAGTGCCCGAAAGTTCAAAAAAAAAAAAATAATATATTTTTTTTTTTTTAAATTACCTAAGAAAAACAATAGGGCCCTAACAATTAAACAATAAACATTTATTAAATTGCTTATTAATAAATGTGCACCTTTTGATTATTACTGTTGCCTCTAGTAATTATGTGTCTGATTTTTAATTTCCAACATATTTTGGGTTCTTTTTAAGCCAGACATATAGTCATTTTTAAACAATAGTTGAGTTAAATAAAACTACCCAGCAGGTTGAGTAAACATTTAACCCAACCGCTGGGTTAAAACAACCCAATCACTGGATTTGTATATTTTCAACCCAACTTATGTTGTTTTTAACCCAGCATTTTTTAGAGTGTATGATTAAGTTTTGGGTTAGTCTGCAGTTATTATAATTAGCTTATCTCTGGTGTGTCCTCGTTCAGGAGGAAAAAGGTGTGTGTGATTTTGAGGGTTTATCCTGCGTTTAACATGATCACAGTGTCTCAATTCTGTCTCTTGGCCAGTGGTTCCTGCACACATCAGCATAAAAAATCTGCTCACTCAGAAATCAATAGCCACTGCAGCTTTAATAGAGCAGACACTTATGCAGAGAGAAAGATTGAACACAGTCAGCCACCCCTGCTGCTGATGCACACAGAGCAGAGCAAAGGCCCTGAAACAAACCAGATATTCATCCCACTGCTGACAGAGTGTGATCAGGGTTTGTCTCAGGAGCTGTACATGAGGAACACAGGAAGGACAGAGACGGCGTGTGTCGGACTGCCATCGTACACAGATTCATTGCTCCGATGGGAAGGAGTTTAAAACACACCGAGCTGCTACAGTAAACACCACCACAGTTCACCAGCTGGAATCCTTGAGAAAAGAGCTCTGTTTGAGAATGTTACTAATCAAGTGTGCTGCACACGTCCTGAAAAGTGAAGTCAAAACACTTTGATCACCTCTGCCCTCTCCATGTAACCGAACGGGACGTGAGCCAAACTAAAAAAAAATCTATTTACACTTCAAATACATTTTTCCAAAGATGGTTTCTGGTTTCACGCTGACGTATGGTCAAGTGTTTGTTTTTCCGGTAATTTTGGTTTTAGGTAGTTATTTGATGCTATAAAACCGGGGTGTGACATCATGATTGACAGCTGTGTTTGCAAGTGAGTCTGTAGGAGCAGGAGTGTGGGCGGGACCTTAAATCCACGACTCCACCTCAGGATCACTACTGCGCAAAGTCTGGCTCCAAATCGCTGCATGATGTCAACAGCCATTACTAGGATATTTTGGCTTCATTTTTCTAATAGAAGGAAGTGGAGACATGTCATCCATCTTTTTTTACAGACTACGGTACAAATCCATGAGCAGAACTGTACTTTACTGTACTGTATATTTCACTCTGCTAATGTCTGTGAAATAACCTGTATTTATTTTGGATTGACAGATATTCTAAAACATATTTCTGTCAATAGAGTGCTGCAGGGATGATATATTTCTGTAGGAAAAACTTATAAACTAGTAGCATTTTAGCATTTCCATTGTCCTGAAGTCAATGGGTTCTTTGGTTAAATGCCTGAAATAAGGTCTGTGGTGAACACAAGCTCAAAATATTTTCTTTTAGGGAACTTTAAAGGGTACCTATAATGTTCCTTTCACCAGATGTAATATCAGTCTCTGGTGTCCCCAGAATGTGTCTGTGAAGTTTCAGCTCAAAATACCCCACAGATCATTTATTATAGCTTGTCAAATTTGCCCCTATTTGGGTGTGAGCAAAAACACGCCGTTTTTGTGTGTGTCCCTTTAAATGCAAATGAGCTGCTGCTCCCGCCCCCTTTCCAGAAGAGGGCGGAGCTTTAACAGCTCAACAACAACAAAGCTGGAGAATCTCACGCAGACAAAATGACGACGGTGTTCAGCCTTACATTGTTCAACTTTAAGTGCTGAACACGTTATTTTTAGTATTTCGCACCCATCTCTTCTGGACATTTAGTTTTGTAAGCATGAATTGCTTTCTCAGAAGTATTTTTAAATGATGTAGTTTTGTTTTTCTTGCTTACCTCACAGGAAGTTCCATCATATCCGGGCGGACACTGGCACACCTCCACAGCACGAGCCTGTTCACCGCTGCGAGAGCTTTCGTCCGCCACACTCATGCTCACGCTGCCCAACCTGAGAGTGTGTGTGTGTGTGTGTGTGTGTGAGAGAGAGAGAACATGCTCCAGTCACAACATGGCATACTGATATTAGGACTGTCAATTGATTACAATGTGTAATTGTGATTAATCCCATCATTTAGTTGTAGCTAAATGCATTAAGTTAATAACAGTAATAAATAGGTCTGATGCAAACACAACATGATGCTATATAATATAATGAAGGAATACAGAAGTTTCCTCACACAGCAGCGCTCTGCTGGTGTTCACAATGATATTACTGCTGTAAGAGTGTGTGATAGTTCTCCTGCTGAGCTTCAATGAAGATTAAAATATTTTCCAGCCAGCATTTTGTTTTTAAGTTGGCAGCCAGAGCCACAGTTTTTGATCATATTCACAAAATTTTCATGGTCCCCAGAATATTTCGTTGTATGAATATTAACGTTATCAGTTCTGATTTATATGCTGCTGAATGCTTGATGATCACATTATTTTACATATGCATCAGCAATGCTTCTATTGCTTGTTCCTGCTTCTTCTTCGCCCGTGTTTTGATCCGGAGATTCTGTACTCTTTCAGAAGATGCGTGATAGCGCCCTCTACAATATAACTGTGAAAACATGGATTGTCGTAAAATTCTGTCAATAGTGGGGAAGTGTTGTGTCATAAATGCCGGAAAAACTCATCAGTGGCGGGGGAGGAGTTACATTTCACCATACAAAGATTTAAATGACTTGACTGTAGTTAAACATCTCATCTGGGTGTGATTCATGAATAAACTGTGTAAAGACACTTGAACTGCAGCTTTGACTGGTTTCAATCAGCTCTGAAAGGTCAGATCAGTTCTGATTGAAAATAACACAGAAAAGAGTGAAACAGTTATCAGACAGATAACGGCATTAAACATGTTCAATTAATCACGTGTTTCTCTCTTTGGTTTATGGCCATTCAAGCTATTTTCCATCAAGGTCAGTTTCCCAGAGAAAGTCAGAAACATTAGGATTTACACTGCAGGCTCACACAAGTATATTAATGGCAGGAGAGATTATAGGACATTCATTGATTATAGAGAATAGTCTCATATTACTCATCCTCATCCTGCTCCAAAAACACATATGACTTTCTTTCTTCAGTGAAACACAAAACAGGAGAAAAGAAAATTATGGTCACGTATAAGAAAAATCAATGAAGACCTGGGCTGTCAAGCTCCAAAATTACAAAATAATAATAATAATAATATATAAAGGTAGTCTGATTGTAAAGCGACCAGTGACCAGAACACAATTTCAGAAACACAGAAAAACGTTCCACAGGTTTGAAATGACACAAGGGTGAGTAAATGATGACAGAATGATCATTTTATGTAGTACCTTCTTATGATGTATGCTTTGTGTGTGTGTGAATCCTGCAGTAGTGAAGCAGACCTGTAGATGGCGCTGTGTTCCTGAACGTAGGAGGCCCGGAGGAGCAGACGCTCAATGTTGTTGAGGACGGCGTGGAAGTCTCTCTTACTGATGGCCAGTCCTGAGGCGTGATGCCGAAAGCTTTCCGGCAGCAGATCTATCCTACGCTCGGCTGTGGAGAACGGATACAGCGCGGGCCCGGAGCTGCTGTTAATCAATCTCAGCCCACCGCCCTGAAGAGAGAGGGAACATGTCAGATGTCCCTCCTGTCCGTCAACACATCAGATGCAAAATAGCTGTCGCTTTCTAAACGATACACTGGCAAAAGAACAAAGAAACTGTGCCATTTATATGTTTACTTCGCTTTAATTTGTCCACATAATTGAGTTAATAACAAAACCTCCCTTTCAAGACATGTAGTCTATCATAATTATAATCAGATTTATATACAAACAATAGAAGTCTTTGGTATGTTCTCAAACTAAGTAAACGTGTGTGTGTGTGTGTGTGTGTGTGTGTACGTGAATGTGTGGAGAATAGGGTGATTTATGAAGAGGCATGTGATGTGCATAAAAAAGATGAGATTGTTTTGATGGAAGGAGGAAATTATGTTTAATAAATTGTGAAGAATTGTGTGTGTGTGTGTGTGTGCATTGATGCAATAACAGGTAACCCATATATCTCAGCTCTGACACTGTTAGTGGACTCATCCTAGAGCATTATGGGACGCAATTCATTCAGCTCGTTTATTTACCACCCGACCACACTGACTGCTGGGAAAATCAGGCTTTATTGACATGCACATGCACAAACACACACACACCGCTAGAAGATTGAGGATTTATGGGAGCTGGACTCTCTATTTGCACAGAGTTAATGAGGTATGCACATGCAAAACAGGGTTTAACGAACAATAATTACCTGTCATACACACATGAGCACACACACACACACACACCTCAACACATGCAAACAGACACACACATGCAGCCTCGCAACACACTAACATTTCCTTCAAATCTACAAAGGACAGAAGATTAACACAATGTCAGCATAGGAACTGAATACACACACACACACACACACGCACACACACGTTATGGAACATTCCATAAACATAATGATTTATATATTCGTACATATATATTATATCCCCTAACTCTACCATCACAGAAAACTTTCTACATTTTTACATTTCAAAAAAAACAAAAAAAAAAACATCATGAAGATTATGATTTATAAGCTGTTTTCCTCATGAAGACCAAAAAACAAGGATTTCAAATACTGTCATCTTTGTGGGGGCATAATGTAGGGTTTACAAGGACCACACACACACACACACACACACACAGGTTTATTGGATGCAGTAAAATAAAAAGACAGGATTTCCCGGAGGAAAATTGGTCGCTGATGTTTTTCCTAAAATTCCTTAAGAGAATTAAAAACAGACACATTGCAGAAACACTGTACAGTAAAAAAAAAAAAAAAAAAAGATTTTTTGAAGTTATTGGAGTACATTATACAAGAAAATATTACTTCTTTAGGTAACACTTTGGTATGAGGAACACATATTCACTATTAACTACGACTATTGCCTCAATAAACCCCTAATTACTGCTTATTAATAGTTAGTAAGGTAGTTGTTAAGTTCAGGTATTGGGTAGGATAAAGGGATGTAGAATATGATCATGCAGAATAAGGCATTAGTATGTGCTTTATAAGTACTAATAAACAGCCAAATATGCAAGATAATAAGCAACTAGTTAAAAGTGAGAATTGTTCCCCATTCTAAAGTGTTACCCTTCTCTCTTTCTTTCAAAATGTCATATTTGATTCAATGTGGATTCAATATTTGCAATAATATATATATTTATACAACAGTGCTTTCTGGTTCTCGAATCTGATTGGCTGAGAGCCGTGTGATATTCTAGTGATAACAGCACTTCTTTCACCATTTGTATCACTCCGCTTGAAGCGATTGTCATGGCGGTCGAGCAAATCCACCGTATTTTTTACAAATACTACACTTGTTGTACCACAAACTGTAGTTTTAAGAGTTTTTTTAGCTGAGAATGTAGTTGTTTAGACCTAAAATATGTGACTCATATTTAATCATAGTGCCTATTTTACAATTTGTTTAGGCGTTTACGGAGATGCGAGCTCCGGACCGTCAGCGGCCATTCAGAGCTCGAGTACCCGCTGAGAACAGCTTCATCTCGGCCAGTGCTTCGAGGATTTGCTGCTGTGTCTTTTAGTGGTTAAACATGAGATATAATTCATTTTGGGTACATAAAATTGGAAATCTTGGGTCTTATTAATCTATTGCTTGTTCCAGAGCAAATCGAATTGGGTGATGTTAAATGTAATAATTTGTTCAATTTAATAATGTAACATTAAGGCTATATTTAACTTACATCCTATAGAGCACTGCTTTTGTACGTTTGACTGAATTGTACAATTGTGTTTATTTCCTATTGTCATTTATAATGGCTATTGTTGTTAACTTAAATATTGTTGTTCAATAAATATTATTTTATATAAATAATATGTTACATTTGGTATTGAGAAAGAGTCCATTAGTGCGTAATATGGATTGAGTGAAATTTACATTAATACGCCATTAGATGGCAGCAAACCTATACTTGAGTGAATGAGTCAGTCGCAAGAGACTTTTAAATTGAAAGTGACTTTTGTAAACAAAGGACGTTGTTTTAGCGCTTTATGTTATGGAAAATTCCCTTAACTGTAAAAAGGACAAATATCGCTTTCCTTAGCGGACATTCAAACTGACTTTTATAACTGATATAATATTATGGACATCGACCTGAAGAATGAATGTTATATCAGACACAGGTAATGCTCGCTCAGGCCCTCTCTCTCTCTCTCTCTCATACTGTATAAAATACAATGAGTTTCAATAAAGCGACTCAATGTTCCTACATTACTAGTTCTAAACTGACGTTTTATAATTAGTAACGGAGGCTTAGTCAAACTGTCAACTTGAGACTTAAATCTGTGGCGGAAGTTCTGCACAAAAGAGGGTTTTAAAAACTCTCCGTTGTTGTTTCTTATTTATTATGCCATCGAACTGTTGTATAAACGCAATATTATACTCGTAGCTGTGCAATATGACTGTATATCAGCACTGTGATTACCTATGGCCTGATACAGCCATATTGCATGGCTACGAGTGTGATATTGCTCATATATATACATATATATATATATATATAATGCAACTGAGCTCTAACCCTGATGAAAAGTAAATGACAGGTGTGTTCGAGGGTTGAAGCTTTACTCTGTAGGACAGTCACACTGATTTACATGGAGAAAGAAAGCATTCTGACAAAAAAAAAAAACATTCTTTAACACAGCATGAATAAACCAAATATTATGAGAGTGCTTTTCTCTGGAGACTAAACAAAAAAAGAATATGACTTGCGTCGGCTGAGCTAAGCCAACACAAATTAAACAAATTCTTGCTTGCACACAAACAGGTATGTGAACACACACTCAAGCGTGCATTCACACACATGCAGACGTAAGCGTTCCTGAGAGCTCGTGAAAACGCTCACACACACATAAACACAGCTGCGTGCGACACCAGCGCATGTATACAAACACACTCACAGACATAAACAGCTTCAGTCCAGTTACACATCTACACTATCATTCTGACCAATTCTAGACCAAACAAAGACGGCCACGCCGCGCTCTGGGCGCCCACATGACTGAATGGATGAGCCGAGGTGTTAGCGAATGGCATGATTGTTCGGCCGAGCTCAGGTAATGGGATCTCTGGGTAAAGGTGAGGTCATTTAGCCTCGAACACGCGTTACAGTACAAACCCTGTAGCTCGGACTCTCTCGTGTGCTGCATTTCAATGCATCCAAAGTCTAAATTAAATATTGTAATGCCTTCTTTTATGTTAGAACATATTCTTCACACAAATACATTAATTTGATATGCTGTTGGCATATTACAACATATTAATTCCCAATTTTTTTTTTTTTGTTTTGACATAACATATTGATTTTGAGCTTTTAATGAAATTGTTGGAGAGAAAGTTTCTGTTTAGTTTTGAGGCCTAAAGGTTGAGAAAGTCTGCTGCATGTTTCACAATGAATCGCAACAACACAGAGTTTTAAGAAACAATTTATTTCATTCGATCCTATCTAACCCAGTGTGAATGCGTACCTCTATGATGACATCAGGAGCGCTGATGATGCGAACCGGGTCGTCTCTGCTCTCGGTGTCATAAGAGAGCGTATACTCCAGCCTGCCTCCGTACGCCAAGAGCTGCAGACGCAAACACACACAAACAGGAGCGAGGGTCAGCAAACGTGTCTGTTTTCAAGAAAAGGTTGAAAACAAGTTCAACATGCAGTGATTATTGATGAAGCCACACACACACACATCTCTGAACAAAGCAGAGCGCATTCTCCTCTCCAGGTCTTTCCTGTTATTGGGTAATGTTACGCCGCAGGGCAAATCAGTACAGTTAAATCAGTCCAGCACACTGAGGGATGAACTGAAGCTTCGCTGGGGAGAACAACACTTCACCCTGTGTTTTTGCATCCAATCCTGGCTTTTATTCACACACGCACGCCCACACACACATACATACTCCTACACGCTCCTACACTTCAACGGCAAACGAATCTCCCCAGATTCGGCTGGGTTTACTGCGGTGAGTAGAGGTCAGAGCTCATCTCTCCAACACAACCCAGACTCATACGGCATTCACATCGAGCGCTACTCAAAGCAAACATCAAAATATCCTGCTTGTTCCACTTTTATATGTTCTGACTGCTCATGTCTAAAGGAAGGAGGGAGATGTTTGACTCCAGACCAACACGTGAAAAAACTATTGATTTTTCAGCACTGCGGCTGTCCGGCCAGACAGAAATGACATTTGGGCGAATCGCCCAAGAAATGCCATATTTCATGCCAAAATCAATAAGAACAATAAGAAATGATGTTTCGCTTACACGAAATGAAGCCTATTTAAGGACCATTAAGATTTTTCTGTATTGTGACTATTAAGTGCATTTCCTACCAAATTCTCATTGCCGTAATGCAGGTAATGCACAAATATTTTTGGTGTCAGTAAGATTTCTTTTTTAAGAAATTACTATTTTTATTCATTAAGGATGCATTAAGTTGATCAAAAGTGACAGTAAAGACAATGAAAATGTTACAAAAGATTTGTATTTCAATTAAATGCTGTTCTTTTGAACTTTCTATTCATCAAAAATCCTACAAAATAACGGTTTCTACAAAAATGTTGCACAGCACAACTGTTTTCAACATTGATAATAATCATAAATGTTTCTTGAGCAGCAGATCATCATATTAGAATGATTTCTGAAGGATCATGTGACACTGAAGACTGGAGTAATGATGCTGAAAATTCAGCTTTGATCACAGGAATAAATTATATTTTACTATATATTCACATAGAAAACAGTTGGTTTAAATTATAATAATATTTCACTGTTTTTACTGTATTTTTTGATCATATAAATGCAGCCTTGATGAGCAGAAGAGACTCTTTCAAAAACATTAAAAATCTTACCAACTCCGAACTTTTGAATAATGTAGGCTTGTATATAGAAACAATAAGAAGTTATGAATAAAACCTCATTAAGGAACATGAAGATTTTCTGTTTCTTGACATTATTTTCACAACAATTAAGCAGATTTCCCCCACTATAATATAATGTAATGCCATGGTGCCACTATCATCCTGGGTTAATAACACTATTTCCTTCGAGATCTTCAGCTCAATCAGTCCTGAGTGTTCAAGAATCACTTCATTCTGAGCAGCAGAGATGAATCATGCTCGGGTCAACAGAGTCATTAGTTTAGTTAGCTGAGGTTACCTTTTTTGTAAAGGGAGTTTGACTTAGTCTTTGCACGTTTGCTTTGTACACTGGATCGATACTTCCGCCTACGTCATGCGTGACCTTTCCAACGTGATTACACAATGAGTGCAGAGCAGTGCAAGACGAGCATTTGTGGTTAAAAAGTATACAATTTTATTTTTTTAGAAAATGACAGATGGTTTCACTAGATAAGACTCTTATTCCTCGTGTGGGATCATGTAGAGCTCTTTGAAGCTGCACTGAAACTGACATTTGGACCTTCAACCTGTTGAACCCCAGTGAAGTCCACTATATGGAGAAAAATCCTGGAATGTTTTCCTCAAAAACCTTCATTTCTTTTCCACTGAAGAAAGAAAGACATGAACATCTTGGATGACATGGAGGTGAGTAAATTATCAGGAAATATTAATTCAGAAGTGAACTAATCCTTTAAGTTGTTGAATTGGCAAACAATACTGCGGTAGTATTGTGCTATCAGATGAAAATGCTATACTTATGGTACTTCAAAGTACACCATGCTACTAATACTACTGCATTGTAAAAAAACAAGTCCAAGTGCAAAAAATAATGGCACTTCTTTATAGTTAGTGTGAACTCTTTTTGTAGACTGCAAAGAAATCAAAACCCAAATACTATGACTGAGCATGAACGCAGACGTAGACTCAATGGGAAAAATGAACAGAGAGAGTGAGAGTGAAAATTAGAGCATCACCGCCGGCACATCTTACAGGAAATGAGAAACAGGCCGTCCGCCAGGCGCCTTCAACCTAAAGACAAGCAACTCCAGAGCATTCTGCCCTCCAACCTCTGCTGTGACCCCTCTCTCTCCATGAAATCAACCCCACTACGCCCTGCTAACCCCCGCGTCTCAGCCCGTTTATTTTAATATTCACCAGTATGGGTCTGATATGACAGAGCCCACCTACAGAGACACAAACAGAGCTGGGTTTGTTTGTGCTGAGCTGGTGACATCCAGTTCAAAAGGCAACACACATCTGGAGAGAGCTGAGATACAATCAGAGAGTGAAGGAAAAAGGAACATAAACACACACACACACACACAGTAACTCATACCATGTGTGAATGCCAAAGACCAGTAAAACTGCAGGCAAATATGTTGAGACTTATGACAGCACACAACTGAGGATTTTTTGTGAGAAGCCTCGAATCAGAACACACCCCTCAGATCGTTGGAGGTTGCAAATCGGGCTTAAACCACACCAAAAATCTGATTTGGGGAATATTATATGTAAAAAAAAATCATTGTCAAAATGGAATATCAAAACCGAAAGTTAAAGCAAAGTTTGAGCTAACGACACACAAAAATCAGTGTCCAAGAAAAGCGCTGTACAGTATGTTTTTCACAATTGCACATCACACCATGTGAAACACCAATCTCTGTGAAATTTGTTGTAAAGACCCTCAATTTCCAGGTAATGTGTACTTTCTCCACAGCAATTTAAACTCTCAATGGAAAAACGTCTGAATCTCTCTGTGGAAGTAGGTGTGAGCTGGTCTCTCAGTTAACATTATCTTACCAAAAGAAGGCTGTTGCCATAGAGACAAACTGTATCAGCAGACACCTCGTCATACGCAGATACTCGATTTAAAGAGCGAATTCATATGAACTTGTAGGATCCAGTATTTAAGACAATAAAACTTCACATAACCACTAAATGTCTACTAATGTGTGTTGTGTGTTTAAACGTGACATGCATGTCGATCTAAATCTACTCAGTCTTTTTAAGGGAAATCATTAAATGTTCCAGTGTCAGGACCATAAAAACAGCCACAAAAGTGATCAGTCTTATAAAACTGTCTGCATTACTGCAAATATAACAGTGAACCTCATGAAGAAGAGTCTGAGTCATATTACATCACAAAAGTAAAGGAAAAAAGTAAGAGGTTAAATATTTTGCATAAAGAACATAAAGTCAATTTTTTTTAGGACGATTTTTTTTTTCCGTTTTTCTTTATGGTAATGTGAATTTGTATTGATCAAATAATCTCACAATGCAAGTAACCTTGATGATCCTAAAAAATATGCTTTAAGAGAATTATTATTGTTTTCTGGGTGAAATATGATTAAGATGTCAAGAGATTCACCCAGAAACGCTTGTTTAACGTATGTAACCGATTCAAAGTGCATCGATGAGGACGAGCACAACCTGATGAATCCTTCATTTAAAACTTTAAAAGTCAATTAAATGTACAGCCTGATATACCTGGATATGAAAAGCCTGTTAGATGAGTGCGGACAGTGTTTAAACTCAGAGTAATGACATCACTAGCAGCGGAGAGAGTTCAGAGGTCAAAGAAGTCTAACAGATCAGGGTTTATTCCCACACCACACATCTGAATATTCAGGAAAATCAGATGCATATTCATGTGTGTGTGTGTGTGTGTGTGTGTGTGTGTGTGTGTGTGATCTGTTCAGGATCTGTTCTAATGCTCAATCATCACTGATCAGTCAGCAGTGAGTTACAAAAGAGCATATGAAAAGAGCATATGAATTGATGTTGACCACATTTATAGTGCTCTTAATATGTATTCCTAGTCTTTATTCCATGAAATGCATGTTTCAGTATGACTGAGGATTATTTAAGTGCTTCTTCAGCTGTCTTCTGAAAGGTCTCAACACATCTATCTGCGCATGTTTAAACAGGAATAAACACAAAAACACTTTCAGTTTAAAACGGCCGCTTCACATCACAGCACTAGTTGAAGTTAATCTTTGAAGGTCTTTGAATGTTGGCTTGCAATTCTGTAATCGAAGCTTTCTGTAATCCCATGTTACGCGTCAATCCCACACCGGCTAAACACCCTCTGATATATATATATATCACTGTCTGAAATAAAATGAAGGTGTTTCTCAGACAGATCAGTACTGTATCTGATTTAATTTTTCATACTCCCATTATGTGCATCTTTAAAGTCCCCGGTTGTCTCTCTCTCTCTCTCTCTGTAGACAGTAAAGTTAAATCAAGGGCAAATGAAAGGCTAAACGAGCCTGTAACATAACGATGATGAATTATGTCTGTATTATGGTCATGTGGCGGGCATCATTACAGCACATTATACATCAGCATAGTGTGCAGATTAATACTAACACACACACACACACACACTGACTCACTTTCTTGCGCAGGTATGCAGGCGGGGCGCTCCAGTAGTAGGGTGCTGTCAGGTGAGTCTGAGCATCTGATTGGCTCACGGTGAGCTGATGGGCCGTCTCTCTGCTCGGCACCGCCCACACAAGCCCCTCCCCATCCGCTCCTGTCAGAAACCATCCAGACATATCCATCACCTGCAGACAAACACACCAAAACACAGATTTATGAGATCGATGTGAGTGTAGATATTGGGGCAATAATGATATGGAAAAAATTGTCGTCATATGCAAATAACAAAAGTTATGTTTCAGCAGAAGGTCCAGCAACTTTATTTAAATTCAGAAGTTCTTATTAGCTATATAAATCAGCAACATTCTTGCATGCTAGATTAAATAACTAAAATGGGCTTCATTTTCTTTATGTGAAATCTGAGATTAGGAGCAATTCAAAGAATTAACACATTCTGAAAAGGAGCAAAATTTTGATGCAGAACATCATAAAAGTGGAAACAAAATCCATTTCAATTGTTCCAGAGTGACAGTTATTTATAAATTCTAGTAACCAGTAAATATAGATATTATTTTGTGCAGATATTTTTTCTTAAACCAAATAATTTTTCACAGTAAACTTTGATAATTACACATCTGTTAACGAGAAGAGTTCAGCGGTCCAGATTAGGTTATGCTGTGGTTATGATGTATTATCTATCAAACATCAGCCATCTTTATTCTCGCCTATTTTCTTGCTAATGTTGTCAGATTTGATCTGTGATTGAATAGACCAGACTGGAGTTTCATCAGGCCTGATTACGTATGGATTGATTATGTGTTTTAAGATGTTTTATTTATTTATAGTATTTTCAGGTACACTTGACAGATGGCATGCATAATCTCTTTTCATTCTTGATTACTTAAATGTACAGTAAGACAAATTTTGATTGATCTTCCAGCTGCATCTGTTCCTGAACACATTTAGCAGATATTGATTTCATGTCATTGTCACTTTATATCAAAGCTTATTAGCACATAATGCTCTCATTATACAGAGAACATGATTAACCGTTTCTCCTTCTATCTGTTTCCCATTTGGAAAGGACGTTGTGAAATGCCTGAGCTTGACATTTATATGTGGAATAAGGGCTGAAAGACACAATCACGTGTGTGTTTGTGAGATTCGCCTATTTAAAAGTACACACTGCAAAGCACTGTTCTGTGTATAAACCTAATACAAATAAACATTTTCTATGAAAGCAAATTTTTTGAATTTTTCTTTTGCTTTTTATTTGAGTGGTTGACATCATGCTCCTTTTCCATTATTCAATTTCTACCATTATGTGGCTGTCATATTCATATTTTTGCTTTTAACAATATTTAAAAGTGTGCGACTTGGATGCTAGATGGTGCTACATGGTCAGTTTGTGTGTAAATGTCCGTTTTTGACCATTATTTTCCACTTTTGATGTCATTTCAAGCAAGAAATTACTATTGTAGTAATTAAATATTTGCTTAGTTTTCGCCAAAGCTTGTGCTATTTTGCTGAACATCATTAAACCCTTACGCTGCTTCAGAAGTCTGTCCGAAATCAGTTTCGTGAGGTGCCTTCGTGTGCAAACGCTGCCTGCAAAGTCATTGCCTGATAGGGCAGCGAGGCAACAAGTCTCAGACGCAGCAGGTCTGGCACACGACCGCCCACACCGCGATGATGTTTTTGCAGGACGCAGCCAGTATAAACCAAGCTTAACAGGGATTCACTTTCGAAATTACAGCCTGACAGAAAGATTGAAGATTGTTTATCTGTGTGTATTCATTTACTCTAATATATAGTGAATAAATATTTACAAGAATTACAGAACTTGTGGAAAAGAGTATGTGCAACACACTCAGTACCGCGCCAACTTTCAGGGCCTAATGATTTCTTATTTTAGTGTAGTTAAGCATTTCTAAGAGTGTGTGTGATTGGACAGTTTCATGAATATCTTTAGCTACTTAATGACATTTAAAGTTATTAAGATCTGCCTCTAAAGCCACACACACACACACACACACACACACACACACACACGACCAGCCGTAATTAAAGCTAGCAGAGCTCTGAAAACACAACTCAAGGTCAGCTTAATTGTACAGACAGATGCTGTAGCCATCTCTCTCTCTCTCTCACACACACACACACACACACACACACACACACACACTCGTGGCGCTGATACACACAAATTCACACATACAAATTGATGCAAAAATGCCCCATACACTATTAACCTTTCACCCTTCATAACATGTCCCCTTTGTGTGTAAAGACTGCGCTCTTGACCGTTCGCTTTTAAACGTGATGACCAGCGACTTTTTATTCACTCATTAAATTGGAAAATATCCATGTGATTCGCCTGTGTGTGTGTGTGTGTGTGTAAGAACAGCCATTACTGCTTAATAAGACTGAATCCCACTAGCCAAGCAGAGATTTGAGATAGTGTAACTAATGAGAACACACACACACACACACACACACACACACGCACACACACACACACTCATAGTGAAACGGCTTGTCTCCTACATTACTGTAGTCCCAGTGGGATTCAGTACACAGGCTGGCCAGCCCAGAACAGTAGCACTTCTCGCATCCACGGGGATGGTCTCCACGGAGATGATAGAATCCCTGTTTACAGCGGTCACAGTTCCGTCCCTCCACATGCTCCTGAAGAGAGAGAGAGAGAGAGAGAGAGAGAGTTGAGTGAAACTGGGCTGCATGCACTATTAAACACTGTAAAAGCAGCTCTAACCCATGGGAAGTGTGTTACTTAAACACACACACAGGTGTGCAAACCTCCACAGACAAGGAAAACTCATTATTCTTCTATTTTCTTTTATTTCAATAGCTGCAGGACCTCAATAACAGGGTTTGTGCACCATTTAGAATTCATAACTGCTATAAATTCAAATAAGTTTAAATAAGCTTGCCAAAATATAGCCTATACACACTACTGTCGTAAGTCAGTATGGGGCCGGTTTATTGTTTTTGAAAGAGTCTCTTCTGCTGTGAAATATTATTACAATGTAAAATATTTTATACTGTTTTCTACCGTATGTGAATATATAGTAAAGTGTAATTTATTCCTGTGAAAGCTGAATTTTCATCATCATTACTCCAGTCTTCAGTGTCACATGATCCTTCAGAAATCATTCTAATATGATGATCTGCTGCTCAAGAAACAGTTATGATTATTATTATTCTTATCAATATCGATTATTATATCAATTCTTGTTTATTATCAATTTCTTTACAAACAAAATGGGGTGTCAATCATTTTTTTAACCCAGCGTTTGAGTTGTTTTTGTTTTAACCCAGCGATTGGGTTGTTTTAGCCCAGTGATTGGGTTGTTTTAACCCAGCGGTTGGATTGTTTTAGCCCAGCGACTGGGTTGTTTTAGCCCAGCGATTGGGTTGTTTTAGCCCAGTGACTGGGTTGTTTTAGCCCAGTGATTGGGTTGTTTTAACCCAGAGATTGGGTTGTTTTAGCCCAGTGGTTGGGTTGTTTTAACCCAGAGATTGGGTTGTTTTAGCCCAGTGATTGGGTTGTTTTAACCCAGAGATTGGGTTGTTTTAGCCCAGTGGTTGGGTTGTTTTAACCCAGAGATTGGGTTCTTTTAGTCCAGCTGTTTTAACCCAGCGGTTGGATTGTTTTAGCCCAGTGATAGGGTTGTTTTAACCCAGTGACTGGGTTGTTTTAGCCCAGTGATTGGGTTGTTTTAACCCAGAGATTGGGTTGTTTTAGCCCAGTGGTTGGGTTGTTTTAACCCAGAGATTGGGTTGTTTTAGCCCAGTGATTGGGTTGTTTTAACCCAGAGATTGGGTTGTTTTAGCCCAGTGATAGGGTTGTTTTAACCCAGCGACTGGGTTGTTTTAGCCCAGCGGTTGGGTTGTTTTAGCCCAGCGATTGGGTTGTTTTAGCCCAGTGATTGGGTTGTTTTAACACAGTGAATTGGTTGTTTAACCCAGTTATTGGGCTGTTTTAACCCAGCGGTTGGGTTGTTTTAGCCCAGTGATTGGGTTCTTTTAGCCCAGCGGTTGGGTTGTTTTAACCCAGCGACTGGGTTGTTTTAGCCTAGTGATTGGGTTGTTTTAACACAGTGAATTGGTTGTTTAACCCAGTTATTGGGCTGTTTTAACCCAGCGGTTGGGTTGTTTTAACCCAGCGATTGGGTTGTTTTAGCCAAGCAAGTGGGTTGTTTTAGCCCAGTGATTGGGGTGTTTTAGCCCAGCGATTGGGTTGTTTTAACCCTGCGATTGGGCTGTTTTGTGAGAAGTTTTCTGACAGCATGACAAACTCTCTAAATGAACTTTTGTGTTCCCATCACCAGACTGAGTTCTGACACTTTCATTTATTTCTGTATATTACAGCTATTGGCGAGTTTGGCGTGCGAGCGCAGCACCTGGAGCGAGTCCATCCCGTCTGTGGGTGTAATTTACTGATGTTCCTTAATGTTCCATTTACACTGGCGCTCTGCCTGAGCCGAGCCATTACTGAAGAGAGCTGAACGCTTGCCTCTATAATCTGACCATCACAGCCTCTTCATGTGGGTAATGCCAAACACACTTCACCTCCACTCACTCTTCATCTGTTCATCCATCCATCCGGAGTGCTGAGAGAAATCCTGCAAAACCCTTCCCAGTGATCTGTAGTCCTGCATTAAGGCCGAAGTGGCTGATTTTTTTTTTTTTTTTCGTTTTAAAGCACTGGACAGTTTGTTTGCACACCGAAGATTTGAACATGGGGAAATTGATTCAGGCTGAAACAAATTTGACAGCTGACGAAAAAAAGATGCATGCTGGTTTCCAGGATAACAGCAAAGTGTAAAGAGGCTTTCAAGCTGTATTTCTTTTACACAGAATAAAGGTACTGTGTCTGATACTGGGCCAGCATAGCAGCTGCCATATGAAGCGTTGCGTTCTTATACTGAGGTGGCAGAGAGCCACTTTAACATCACATTACGTGTTTCTACCCACAACTACAAAAACAATGGCTGTTGCTGTTTTCCTGGAGCTTCTGTTCATTCCCAAAAGCATCATTACCCAACTATGGTCGCAAGTTCCATCGTTACTAATGTAGTTCCAACTAACATTCACAAACAGCTGGGGTTCAACGGGTTGAAGGTCCAAATGTCAGTTTCAGTGCAGCTAGTCTTATCTACAGAAACCATCGCTCATTTCTTTTAATCTGCTTACGTCACGCGTGACCTTTCCAACATGATTACGTAATGCGTGGAGCATCACAGAGCAGTGCAAGACGAGCATTTGTGGTTAAAAAGTATATACATTTTATTTTTTTTAGAAAATGGCCGATGGTTTCTCTAGATAAGACTCTTATTCCTCGTCTGGGATCATGTAGAGCTCTTTGAAGCTGCACTGAAACTGACATTTGGACCTTCAACCCGTTGAACCCCAGTGAAGTCCACTATATGGAGAAAAATCCTGGAATGTTTTCCTCAAAAACCTTCATTTCTTTTCGACTGAAGAAAGAAAGACAAACATTTTGGATGACATGGAGGTGAGTAAATTATCAGTAAGTTTTAATTCTGAAGTGAACTAATTCTTTAAGTGAGGTGACGCAAACTCATGACACTGTACAAAGATCCTTCATGTGAGTGAGATGTCCACCTACATTGGAAAATCTGAATCACTGGCTCTACTACAGCAGTGGATTCACTCCTGTACTCTGCTTTTGGAAAACAGATCATTTTAAAATCCCATGATGACTTCCTGACTAGAAATCAATCATTAGGGTCCTCAGGACTCCCACCTGCCATCTTCACAGGAAGAAGAGGCCGTCCAGAGTGCAGCTCTGAAGTCTTATTCACTGTCCACAGCAGTGTTTTTCCTCACCGAATGACTGGACTCTGGAAATGTACCACCAACGCTTTTGTCCTGTAGATGTCCAGCTGAAAGTCCCAGGGTAACAAAAGTCTCTAACACCCTGTGGGTGGTTTTGTCATGCCTCCAGACCCTGCAGATCTTCTTTAGCTTCTACCTGAAGCCTCGTTAAGCCAGATGGCCGAAGGGCTGCTTCTTGAGACATGTTCATCTAAACCTTTTTCCAAGTTCCTCTGCACTACCAGCTTACTTTTTGGAAATGGTAACTGATCTCTGTCCACTCCAGACATCATTGTTCCTTGATAAACTCCTCACTGTAGTGTTTTTTCACCTCTCAAAGTGAACTTAAGACCAGATCTAAAGGCCTCTTCTTTCATCCTTTAGATCCTTCACAGTGGACTTTTGTTGAAGCACATCACTTATTTTGGGAACTTTTTGATGTTTTCACCCTCTGTATCTGTCTGTCTCCAAGACATTCTGCAAAATGTCCTTTACCAGTCGTTTCCTCACAGTCCCGGCTGTGACAGGATTAGTGTGCAGGAATATGGCACACCCGAACCGCACAGAAATCACAAATCCAACAGAGTTTTCTGTGTTCTTCTTAGAATATCTGGAAGAATGTCTTCTGGAGCATGTGGATGTCTTTTTTCATTTCTATTTATTAAGATGACATGCCACCACATGCTTGTGTGAGATTCCTTGTAACCTGGATGATGGCCTCTCTGATTCAGTGCTCTCTTACGTAATTGGTTTTCTTGTTCAGCCTGAACAGTCTGTAGAAAGTTAATGGTGTCTTAAATTCTTGGAGATCACTGTGATTATTCCATACAAGTGAGAAATAGTGAATCTAAAGTGAACATGTGAATCTAAAATAGTGAAACGTCACGTCACTTTACTTTACTTCAAATAGTGAATCCAACCAACTGACTAACAGGGGGCTTTCAGGCCATATCCAAAATGTTGTCATTCAACTACATTCACATGATTAAAGTCTAGAGTTGGTAATGAAATGCATTGGCTGACACATTAAGTTTGCTAATGCCAGCATAAGATGCCGTATACACAGAGCGCACTTTTCCATTCCACTGCTTTTCCATTGTTTTTCTATGAAAACGCACACTAGACAGGTGTGTTTGACCGTTGTGCTTGTGTATTGTGTGTTTTACAGCATTCTAAAAATGAGAAGTTCAACTTTTAAAGTGCCATTATGCTATTTTAAACACTCCTAATTTTGTTTTACAGTTTTAAATATGGATATTTTTCTTACAAAAACTCATCGCTTCACTTCAGAAGGCACTTATTAACCCACTGGAGTCGTATGGATTACTCTTATGATGTGCTTATTGGAGCTTCAAGAACTCAGACACTATTCAGTGCCATTACAAAGTCATCATTTTTGGGTGAACTATCCCTTTAAGAGTCAACATACTGCTAAACCACTATGTGTGAATACTCTCACAAAAGGAACGATGACTGCATTAACACTGGCCTTGATAGCAATTTGTCCTGGGCTGCACCATCTGTCGTTCACAAAATCTGCTAGTTCATCACCATTTTCCTACCACTCTCGCTTTCATGCACAATTTGAAAGCCATTCACCACAGTTGGGAGTTTCATCTCCCTGCCAAGCGTTAGTGAGACACATGAGATTATATTGTTTGTGTTACCCATGGCCAATGGTCTGTACCGAAAGCTTGTCCATTTACTGTGCTTTGACCATAATGATTGTAGGCCAGGTCTGATTTTGTTGTATTCGTCTTGTAGCTCAGCACTGACAACTCTACAGATCCTCTGGAGGACGCTGGACCAGAGGATGAAAGAGGATCACCTCAACTTTACCAGCCGAGCAACAAGACAAACAATACAGCAATATTACAGTACTAGTTTATATATTATTAATGTGTAATCCAAGCTATTTTTGTATACACTAGCAGTAGCACTTTATTTTGATTGCCTACTTTACACACCCTACTTACTTACTATAAGTAACTTTGCAACGACATGTCAACTAGCAGTCATTAAAGTATTAGTAGACCATCTGCTTAATAGGTTTTATGCGTATTAATATTTTTCAGAGACACAGACTGGCATCCATAAATATCTCAACAACCTACACGCCCAAGGAATCACACTGACCTCCATGAAACCGTTTCTCAAAAAAAAAAAAAAAAAATGTAATCAATGAATTTTGTAAGGCAAATTTTGTAAGAGAAGTACTGTATCAATTCAAATCAATTTCTAGAGCTCATAATTAACTTTTTAGAAAAGTGCGTACATAAGTGCAATTTCACAGACTCTGAGCCAGAAGCAAATTAGACAAAGTATCATTTATTTATACCATTTTTTCAGCTTCTATTTTAATACATACCATTGATATACCATATGATATAAAATGACTCGTACAGTAGCGTTGTGGTATTACAGTAGAGCTGTGTGATCGTGAATGTATAACCAGAGCGAGGCCGGTGGTGATGTGGAAACGTGTCGTACCTTACACACACAGGGCGGCTGGCAGGGATCCTGGTTAACGCTGCCCTCGATGCTGCAGTCGCACCGCTCACACACAGGGAATCCTGCGTATCCGAACGCACACCTGTCACACTTCTCACCTGCGTAGCCCTGCTTACAGATGCACGAGCCCACAGCCAAACCTGCCACAAACACAGCATTACTGCAACCATTTCCACCTGTATTTAGTGCTGAAAACTTGTGATCAGATCACCAGAAACACCGAACAGGTGGACACCGGGCTGCTGACCCATCATGTGTGGTGTTGTACCTGCGGTGGCCTGACTCTCATCTGGAACACATGCGGAGTGAAGTGAACCTCTTAGGTCACATGAGCAGGGTCTGCAGGGCCATCTCTCGTCTGGACTCACCTGTGGAAATATGAGAACAAACACCATTCACTAAACCCTGCCTTCAAAATGATGTTGACCCATGGCAACTCAAGTCTAGTTTAATATAAGGCCTCATTCAAAGGGAGATATGGGACGTTGAATAAAAGGCAGCACAAGTCTCTGAAAGTCCTATGTGTTCAAATAGTTCAACACAGAACTGTACAAAAATTATCCAAAAGTATGGCAAAAAGTTGTTGCTGGGACACTAAAGATTATATTAGGAAAGCTTGACATCAAAGTAAAGAGGTGGAGCTTAAATGGTCAATTTCACATTTTTTCCCCCTGAAAAAGTTGCTTTTAGAAGTAGCACAATGAGGACCAGACCCTTTCTCAGACAGGAATAAGAGAAAACTCACCCCACTCGGTCTGTAGTATCCGTCTACGCATGATTGACAGTTAATTCCTCCTGTGTTGTCAGAGCAACCAAGACAGACTCCGCCCCCCTCATATGCTCCATTAATATTCATACTCAGCTTAGCATCGGCCACAGTCTGGTTGTAATAGCATTCCACTGATTTACCGTGACAGTTACACTCTGGCAAATAAACACATCACACAATAATACAACATAAGAAGAGAAGTACAGTTGACACATGAATATACGGTTAAAATACTGAAATACCACATGAGGAAGAGTTGATCTGAATGTTGGCATTAGACCAACAGCACCACTGCAAGAATAATAAATCAGAAGCTAACATTTCCACCACAGTATCACAAGTTATTTTGCTTAAATTGACATTTACTCATTTAGCAGACACATCTATGCAAAGTGACTTCCAGTATGTGTGTTTCCTGAGGATTTAACCCACATGCTGTTCAATGCATGGATCACTGGGATTGATCTTATAATGGAAGGATACCATTAATGAAAGCTAGATTGAGTGATATTGCTTTAATACAATATGTTAAATAATCAAGTTAATATTGAGTACATTTTAGACACAATATTGCTGGTTATTTTGTAAAAAATGGTTCCACACACAAAGACACGAGACACAGAGACAAACTCTGTGATTCCCTCCTCTGGCCATCAGAGGGCGCCTTCACCCGAATATTGACACTCACTCACATACACTACATTTCCCATCAGCCCCGTACCTGGCACTGATTACGCTGCCCAGCTCTTTGACTGGCCTATATAAACTGTCCTCTTTGCGAGGTCTTGTATTACTACGGTTTGCATTTCTGAGTGTTCTTTATTGTTTTCCCTTCTCGTTGTGACCCTGTTGATTCCCCGTTTACGATTCTCTGCTGTCTGCCCTCTGGACTGTTTGCTTTGTGTTTTGATCTGTGATTGTTCTCCAGCTGCCCTGATCTCCTGCCTGTTTTACGACTATGAATCTGTCTGCCCTCTGTTGCTGTATCTGACCACTGCCTGTTTGACCACGATTACTAATAAAGCCTGCTTATGGATCCCACTTCGAGGGACGAGTCGTTACACACAGTAGCAGTGTTTCGTTCCTGAATGTTTTTAACAAATCAGTTGAGTGAGTCATTCAATGACTTGTTCATAAAAACACTCACCAAAAACTGTTGCATAATTTTAATTACTATTCATTAACTTTTACATCGCTGATGTGAATATAGTCACTCATATAAGATGAACTGATGATCCTATTGTTTATAGAACACACTTAAAATAAGACAAAATTGATCAGTTCTGCGGGACATTGTTGAGGCCTCTTACTTTCACAGACGTGGCGCGTGAGGAAGGTTCCCGCCATCCAGGGTTTCTGGTTGTAACCAGGGCAACAGCGGTCACAGCTCTCCCCACAAGTGTTGTGTTCACACTCACAGCTGAATTTCTGACATCGAAACCAAACAGTCAATCAAACCAACTGTGTGCCATTCAGAATTGATTTGAGAATGCACTCCAAATTTAAACTCAATTTTAATTGGGAGTTATACAGCGTATTTCCAAAAATAGAAAATAAACACAAAAAATGTTGACAAGACTAAGTTTAATATAACATCTGTTTAACTTATAACATGAAAGTAAGGTTAATAATATAACTTGGAGAACAAAATTTTCAGTTTTACTCAAATTAGGGTGATGCAAAAATGAGTACACCCCACAACAAAAACTACTACATCTAGTGCTTTTATGGCCTCCATGATTTTTAATGACAGCACCAAGTCTTCTAGGCAAGTTGGCGACATTTTGCAACATCTATCTTTTTCCATTCTTCAAGAATGACCTCTTTTAGAGACTGGATGCTGGATGGAGAGTGATGCTCAACTTGTCTCTTCAGAATTCCCCAGGTGTTCGATTGGGTTCAGATCAGGAGCCACTGAATCACTTTCACCCTGTTCTTCTTCAGAAATTCAACAGTGGCCTTAGATGTGCGTTTAGGATCATTGTCATGCTGGAAAAGTGCAGGACGACCAAGGGCACGGAGTGATGGCAGCATCTTCTCTTTCAGTACAGAGCAGTACATCTGTGAATTCATGATGCCATCAATGAAATGCAGCTCCTGACACCAGCAGCACTCATGCAGCCCCACATAAGGACACTCCACCACCATGTTTCACTGTAGGCACCATGTGTTTTTCTTTGTATTCCTCACCTTTGTGACGCCATACAGTTTTGAAGTTTTGTATTCTGACTGATAAGTAAAGCTTTGCTGATCTTCTTGTAGCCTTCACCTTTCTGGTGTAAAGAAATTATTTTCTTTCTCAGGTCTTGTGACATTTCTCTTCCATGTGGTGCCATTGCTGACATGAAATGGGAAGGGGTTTTAACACCCTTTTATAGTCAACTGTCTGCTGGACACCTGTGTAATGAATAATTAGACTCACCTGTGGTTGAATTCTTGTTAAATTAGACATTTGTAGTCTAAAATTTAGCTTTACTCCAGAGACTTTCAGTGGGGTGTACTCATTTTTGCATCACCCTAATTTGAGTAAAACTGAAAATTTAGTTTTCTAAGTTATATAATTAACCTTACTTTCATGTTATAAGTTAAACAGATGTTATATAAAACTTAGTATTGTCAACATTTTGGAAATTGTTTTTGTGTTCATTGAGATATTGTTTAAAATGTTACTTTTCAAAGGGTGTGTACTCATTTACACTGAGCACTGTATTTGTCAGGCTTGTTTAATTGAATAAAGTTATCTGAAAATGTGCGAGACATTTTGTGATCCTGTAAAAAAAATAAAACCTTTTTGACTATAGTGAAGTTAGTAGTAGACAAATATGATACACACACACACACACACACACACATACAGGAACCACAAAATATAATGTTGTGAATGCATGCTTCATAAAGGCTAAAAGTGATTAGTCTCTAATTAACATCTTAATAATAAAGCTCAAGCAATAAACCTAATTAAAAGTGCACACATGAACTCACAAACCTTGGTGTCTGTGTTGAGAGGGCAGGCCTTAGCGTGACCGTAACAGATGCACATGCC
Source organism: Hypophthalmichthys nobilis (assembly GCA_037950665.1). NCBI lineage: Eukaryota > Metazoa > Chordata > Actinopteri > Cypriniformes > Xenocyprididae > Hypophthalmichthys > Hypophthalmichthys nobilis. The sequence continues at coordinate 32,563,599 of CM075469.1, forward strand.
TCCTACTGATATATCCTTAATGGAATAGTAATACTGAAAAACAAAAGCATTACAATCATTTTCCCAGACTGTAAAAGAAGATATACAGATGCAGAGCATGTTTGCAGATGGTTTAAGTTACGTAACCCTCGGCAAACCTTCTGCAGATATATGACGTGTGGTCTGGACTGAGAAGTTCTGATGAACAACTAAGGACCTTTGCTTTTTCAGCTATATAATTCCCATTACCCCTCACATAACAAAAGTAGAGTCTGTGAAGAACTTTTTCCCCCCAAAGCTGCCAGAGTGTTTTTTAATACATGAATCTAAATAATGAATTGATCTAGATGCTGATGCAAGCTGGTCTGTGGTAAATATATCACTATTTTATGATGCGCATATCCCAAAACTACACCCTTCAAGGTACTGACTGCACATCACCATTGTGTCGAGCTGGTTGTGAAGCTCAAACAAACAGATCAATGAATTGAAAGCACCACAGAGGCACAGTGTTAAAGGGTTAGTTCACCCAAAAATACAAATTCTGTCATCAGTTACTCATTCCAAACCTGTAAGAACTTTGAAACACAAATAAAGATGTTTTTAAAGAAACCTGAGAGATTTCTGTCCCTCCGCTGACAGTCCACGCTTCAAAAAGTTCATAAAGAGATGGTAAAACTAAGTCTTTGTCCACACCAATATATTTTCATTTGAAAACTCATCTTTGTCTTTATGTTTTGGCCTTCATTCTCGTGTTGTGCAGCACGTTTGAGCTTCCTCAAAAACCAATGAGGTTCATTCTCGTGTGTTACGTGGAACGTTTTGAACAGAAACCTCTTAGATTTCATTAAAAATATTTGTGTTTCGAGGATGACCGAACGTCTTACGGGTTTAGAAGGACATTTTGGGTGAACTAACCCTTTAAACTTTCTGGGAAAGTCGCAATACACTTTACACACACGAGAATGACACACATCACCTTCAACTTAGCCTTTAATTTAGCCAGTCAGACTACAAAAAGACCCTTTGAATGAAATAATTTGGGTACATTTATCCAAATTGCTCAATGCACGTGAGAAACATAATCCTGCATTTCATAACGCAACTCTTCTTTGATGGAAACAGGTCAATCAGCGAGTTAATGAGTTTGTAGGAGGAAGTGGGCGGGTGGAGGCGTGTGATATGGCGTCTTTGAGGGAAAGAGCGGGCCGATTTGTTAATTACTGTGTGATTTTAATTAAAACCCATCTGTCTGAGGAGGAGAGGCTGGTAATAGATGAGGCGGCCCGGGCAGCCTTTGCTCCAACCATCCACACACACAGATGGTGCATGAATGGCACTGTGCGACGACTAACATTCTCTCTGGTGTAAAAGCATCGCGCTAACACTCCAGCAGAGGCACACACCCGTCTGGTGACGATGGGGTCGATGTCTTTGGGGTCATTGAGGTCGAGGGTCATGAGGTCAGCGTTTAGGGTGCGGATCCTCTGGAACTGCAGGCGGATATAACGTGCCGAGGTGAAGTTGAGTAACGTGGGCGATGGATCGTCCGCGCTGGGACGACCGTTTATCAGTGAGGTGTGAATCTGAAAGAGAACAAGAAATGAGTGACTGTCTTTATGAGTGAGTCTTTGAATCATTCCCTCAACTGTGGTTGTATATATGCTTATATATATGGCTGATTTGTAGATTGTTATCTAAAAATGGTTTGTATTTTTGTATTTCCCATTTATTTTCTATGTTGGTGATGTGACCGCGAAGATCACAAGTGTGACTATTTTAAGATCATTTTGACTTTTCATGTTCATGTTTTCATGTCCACTTTTTTGTGTGTGTTCATAAATCAAGTGCCACAAAGGTCAGAGGGTTAATAGAATATAAAGTAATAAACAAATATATAAAATAAATTATTGCAGCAAATGAAGCTCAAGGAAGTGATGTGTGTGTGTGTGTGTGTGTGTGTGTGTGCAGTACTAAGCTGTTTTTCTTGGGTTAATGATGTGTGCTAATTAGTGCTGTGTGAGTTTATGATGTCTGTTTTTAAAGGAGATGGAGTGACATTTGAGTCCAGGCTTGATCTCCCCACCCACCTCTCTCATTAGTACGGTACACACACACACACACACACGCAATACAGTTCAATATAGTCCTATGATCTGACAGCTGTAAATCTGCTGTAGGAGAACTTCCATCTCATCTATCATGTCTGTGTGGGTGTTCGTGTCAGCCTGCTATTAGTTGTTGGACGAGCTGTGTGGGGAAGTTAGCAGCTGTAATAATGTAAACATGCATAATTCTACATGTTTTTGGTTTGTATGTAAATTTGCTGTGATATCTGTGTAAATGAGTGTGTGTGTGTGTGTGTGTGTTATTGAGTGGGCTCTGAATGAGAGGGACACAGGAGTGTGTGTGTGTGTGCTTGTGAATATATTTTTCTCTTGTCTATTTTCTCTAATTAAGGATTACAACTAACGAGGTAACTTAAGATGCAGTCGAGTGAGGTTCTCAGTCGCATACATTCAAATGCATTTAAAGAGACAGTTTACCCAAAAATTGACAATTCTGCCATCATTTAGCCTATTCTCCCAGTTCTCCAAACTCATATGTGCACATTGTAGCGAAATATTTTCAATACATTTCTAACATTTTACATCCAATTATTTATTTGGTAAGTAGTCATGTAATAAATGGGATAATGTATGGTCAGATTACCCATGTGAGGTTAGCCAATTATAACACAAGATCAGAAAAGGTGCTAAAATGGCCACGAAAAGGGGGTCATATAAACCATTTGCTTTTAAAATGTGAAACTTATTGGATTTCTACTTTGGACAGAGTATCACCTAATGGTCTTAATGAAAAGTTTAACATTCCTCCTTTTCTTTAAAGGGGACCTATTATGCCCCTTTTACAAGATGTAATATAAGTCTCTGGTGTCCCCAGAATGTGTCTGTGAAGTTTCAGCTCAAAATACCCCACAGATCATTTATTATAGCTTGTCAAATTTGCCCCTATTTGGGTGTGAGCAAAAACATGCCATGTGTGTCCCTTTAAATGCAAATGAGCTGCTGCTCCCGCCCCCTTTCCAGAAGAGGGCGGAGCTTTAACAGCTCAACAACAACAAAGCTGGAGAATCTCACGCAGCCAAAATGAGGATTGTCAGTAACGGTGTTCAGCCTTACATTGTTCAAACCGGAGTCGACACTGATGGAGAGACTCAGGAAGAAGTTACAACTTTTAGAATGAAACTGGACGTTTCTGAATGGTTAGTGGATAAATTTATGTAGTTGCTGTGGAGTTCAACTCATGTACGTGGCCATTGTATGTTAGTATATTTTATTAAATCATGTGATGTAGTCATGTGGTCTGTCATGTGATGTAATACTCTGTTGTGTATAAGGGCCTAGTTGTGAATGACTAAGTGTCACTTTTGATGAGTACATGCAATGCTTTTGTGGTGTGCCAACTTTTTCCTTTTTGTGTGTTTTCTGTGTTTGAGCTCATTGAGCTTTCTGCCTGCTGGATTTGTGCACTTTTTGTCTAATTCATCATAAAATGTGAATGGAAATCTAAATGTTGAAACCTTGATTAACATAATAATGAATTTAAAAGAAAAAAGTCAAATGATAAAACAGTTCAGGATATGACCCCTTCAGAAGTCAATCATGGCATTAAAACCTTCTCATTACGCAACTTAATTCTGTTGACCCATGAGTCCAGGTGTTTCTCACCTCGCCATTCTCCAGAGGATGGATCTTAGAGTAGAAGGAGGTACAGATGACCTCATCATCATGCGTGTAGGACGGCGGGCCTGTTCTGGGGATGATGTCGAAGCGTGTGATGCACTCTGTGTCTGTTATAGCGTAATACTGCCACGGCATGAATGTTTCACCGTCCAGAGAACGTTCCAGTATCCAGTTTCCAGGCCGAGGCGAGTTTGCAGCCTTCAGGATCACATAAGCGATCTGGAAGATCTGTGTAAGAGGAGAACGTGGAACAGAACATTAATATTCTTGCAAACATATACTTAAATGTGTATATACACTGTTTATATAGCCCTGACAGAATCTGTAAAATCTTTAGCATTTTTTGAATAAGAGTCAAACACAAAACACCATTATGCAAAGATAAATATGATATGTACTAAAGCTGGCAGCAGACTCTCTCTCATAATGGATGAACAGAAATGAAAGAGAAGATCTGAGAAAGAAAAGTAAAACTTGATTCCCATGATTCCAAAGTCTTTTATTCAGCAGCAAAAGTCTCGAGGCACACATGCACACACACACACTATCCTCATTTAGTGTGTATCGCGGTGTGACACGTTAAACACAGTCCCTGACAGGTTCTTGGCGGCCTTCAGAAAGCTTCGGGGCGCAGTGACATTCTAGCTTACCTGAAGAGCTGACCTGAATAAAAAGAAAACATGAGAAACGGGGGGAAAGAAGCTAGGCTGAAGTCTCTATTCATTTCTGTTACCTTTTCAGCTAACACTGCCCCATGAGAGACACACACACTCTTTCATCTCCAGCAGATAACAGGCTTATGTTACCGTCTCTCACAGCAAAGCTCTGGACGCTGCTTCACGCAGCACAATGCTGTTTTGTGTGCTGTGTTCAGAGAGAGGTGAGGCGGGAGTGACGCAAGGACGTCTGAACAGCACAATCATCTGACTAAACTATGAAAAACACAGGGAAATGAAGGCCACACCATTCACACTTCAAACTACACACTGTAACTCAACACTCATAAACATGTACACATATTCTGATTGGTCAGCTGCAGCATGCAGTGGTCAGATATAAATTTGAATAATCTCTAGGGAAACACTCAAACTCTCAGTCTCCTACAGTAGCCACGCCCCAAACTCTCAGTCTGCTACAGTAGCCACGCCCCAAACTCTCCACATGCTACAGTAGCCACGCCCCAAACTCTCCACATGCTACAGTAGCCACGCCCCAAACTCTCAGTCTGCTACAGTAGCCACGCCCCAAACTCTCCACATGCTACAGTAGCCATGCCCCAAACTCTCAGTCTGCTACAGTAGCCACGCCCCAAACTCTCCACATGCTACAGTAGCCACACCCCAAACTCTCAGTCTGCTACAGTAGCCACACCCCAAACTCTCCACATGCTACAGTAGCCACACCCCAAACTCTTAGTCTGCTACAGTAGCCACGCCCCAAACTCTCAGTCTGCTTTAGTAGCCACACCCCAAACTCTCAGTCTGCTACAGTGGCCACGCCCCAAACTATCAGTCTACTACAGTGGCCACGCCCCAAACTCTCAGTCTGCTACAGTAGCCACGCCCCAAACTATCAGTCTGCTACAGTGGCCACGCCCCAAACTCTCAGTCTGCTACAGTGGCCACGCCCCAAACTATCAGTCTGCTACAGTGGCCACACCCCAAGCTCTCAGTCTGCTACAGTAGCAACACCCCAAACTCTCAGTCTGCTATAGTAGCCACACCCCAAACTCTCAGTCTACTACAGTGGCCACGCCCCAAACTATCAGTCTGCTACAGTGGCCACGCCCCAAACTATCAGTCTACTACAGTGGCCACGCCCCAAACTATCAGTCTGCTACAGTGGCCACGCCCCAAACTCTCAGTCTGCTACAGTAGCCACGCCCCAAACTATCAGTCTACTACAGTGGCCACGCCCCAAACTCTCAGTCTGCTACAGTGGCCACGCCCCAAACTATCAGTCTGCTACAGTGGCCACGCCCCAAACTCTCAGTCTGCTACAGTGGCCACGCCCCAAACTATCAGTCTGCTACAGTGGCCACACCCCAAGCTCTCAGTCTGCTATAGTAGCAACACTCCAAACTCTCAGTCTGCTATAGTAACCACACCCCAAACTCTTAGTCTACTACAGTGGCCACGCCCCAAACTATCAGTCTGCTACAGTAGCCACGCCCCAAACTATCAGTCTACTACAGTGGCCACGCCCCAAACTATCAGTCTACTACAGTGGCCACGCCCCAAACTATCAGTCTGCTACAGTGGCCACGCCCCAAACTATCAGTCTACTACAGTGGCCACGCCCCAAACTATCAGTCTACTACAGTGGCCACGCCCCAAACTATCAGTCTGCTACAGTGGCCACACCCCAAGCTCTCAGTCTGCTATAGTAGCAACACTCCAAACTCTCAGTCTGCTATAGTAACCACACCCCAAACTCTTAGTCTACTACAGTGGCCACGCCCCAAACTATCAGTCTACTACAGTGGCCACGCCCCAAACTATCAGTCTACTAAAGTGGCCACGCCCCAAACTATCAGTCTACTACAGTGGCCACGCCCCAAACTATCAGTCTACTACAGTGGCCACGCCCCAAACTATCAGTCTACTACAGTGGCCACGCCCCACACTATCAGTCTGCTACAGTGGCCACGCCCCAAACTATCAGTCTGCTACAGTGGCCACACCCCAAACTCTCAGTCTGCTATAGTAGCCACACCCCAAACTCTTAGTCTACTACAGTGGCCACGCCCCAAACTATCAGTCTGCTACAGTAGCCACGCCCCAAACTATCAGTCTACTACAGTGGCCACGCCCCAAACTATCAGTCTGCTACAGTGGCCACACCCCAAACTCTCAGTCTGCTATAGTAACCACACCCCCAAACTCTTAGTCTACTACAGTGGCCACGCCCCAAACTATCAGTCTGCTACAGTAGCCACGCCCCAAACTATCAGTCTACTACAGTGGCCACGCCCCAAACTATCAGTCTGCTACAGTGGCCACACCCCAAACTCTCAGTCTGCTACAGTAGCCACACCCCAAACTCTCCACATGCTACAGTACCCACGGCCCAAACTCTCAGTCTACTACAGTAGCCACGCCCCAAACTATCAGTCTACTACAGTGGCCACACCCCAAACTCTCAGTCTGCTACAGTAGCCACACCCCAAACTCTCAGTCTGCTACAGTAGCCACACCCCAAACTCTCAGTCTGCTACAGTAGCCACGCCCCAAACTATCAGTCTGCTACAGTAGCCACGCCCCAAACTATCAGTCTACTACAGTGGCCACACCCCAAACTCTCAGTCTGCTACAGTAGCCACACCCCAAACTCTCAGTCTGCTACAGTAGCCACGCCCCAAACTCTCCACATGCTACAGTAGCCACGCCCCAAACTCTCAGTCTGCTACAGTAGCCACGCCCCAAACTATCAGTCTGCTACAGTAGCCACGCCCCAAACTATCAGTCTGCTAAAGTAGCCACGCCCCAAACTCTCAGTCTGTGATTTTTTTGTGCACACATCCAAAGTGTGCGCCCAGAAAGTAACGTTTTAGACAGCACACAAATACCTTCTTGGCGAATATCTTTGTAAACATAATCGGTTATGTCTTAAACGAACATGAACAGTTCATTGTGTAACAGTATATTGGATCTGTGCAGCTCTTAAAGTAACAGTAGCTTAATATTCCTGCTGCTGTCTGTGTTTTAATGTTTTAAAAAAAATCACTTACTACTCTTAACTAAACTTTTGTAACTTTAATAAGGATTAATGTATATTTAATTTACACAATGAAAAATATATTTTACATTTGATTACTTTATTTGTGTTCCTGAAAACTACTGTTAGATCTACCTCAAAAGCACTGTTTATTTCTTATGCATCATTGTTCTGTTGTATTTATGTGTTTATGTTGGCCTGTTGATTGGTAAATGGATCGAATCCATGTTCAATAGAAATTATTTTACGATGCAGCAATAAACTAGCTAGTATACCTTAATGTATGCGTTGAACATGAAACAATGAAACACTAATGTATTTTAATGACAAAATTTCAAAAAAGAGTGACAAATATCGATATCGAAATCGGCCAATAGTTGTTTGTTAAAATCGGCATCGGCATCGGCCAAAAAAAAAAAAAAAAAATCCTATCATTGCATACTTAATTTAACATAACAAAATTCTTCACCTTTAAAAAAAAGAAGTCCCCTGTTTTCATTTAGTTGTCGTGTATGTGTGTGTGTGTGTGTGTGTGTGTGTGTGTGTGTGTGTGTGTGCGCTGCCCTCAGGTGTTCATTTACTGCAGCGGTTCTCACGAGCAAAGGCCACAGATTTCATAGAAGACAAACAACCATTCCTGCAGTGTATGACAGAGAGAAGAAGAGCTATAAAAATCATGTCATAACCCACAACCTGTCAGAAATGGCACGAATCAAACACAGATGTGACTCCCTTATCTGCCTGTGTGTGCTGGCCTCAAGACCCTGCCTCCTACACACACACACACACACACACACACACACACAGATATCCTCCTCGCTCACAGATGACAGTGTATTCTCTGCGTGTCACATCTCTTCTGTCAAAGATTATTCTCAGAGGCTTCAATAACTTTCAGTTCAGATGAACAAATGTTCAATAACTGAAAAGCCAGAAGGGTAAACACACTTGGGAGTGAACGCGTTGTTTTGCCATTGTCTAATTTTTCTGATATCATACTGAATCCGGCATCATGTTGGATGATTTGACTCAACAAATTTTAACTCAAGCTTATGCTAAAATATAAAAAATAATAATAATTAAAAAGAAAAATCAAATCATTTTTTTATTATTATTATTATTGTAAAAATGCAGAACGTTTTCTGACAGGACCAGGATCTGATTTGGCACAACTGCACTTTTCAATGAATAAATATTTTCCATACGAAGTAAAAAGTAGCTTAATTAGTTTAGTTGATTAACACAATAATGTAACATTCCTCCGAGCTGAGAATGAATAAACAGAACACCTGCTCCTCCAGACTTCTGCCTGTCAGTTGTCCATGATTGATAACGAATAACGAAGCATAAAATACCATACTTTGCTGGTCTTTGCTGGTCTTGAAGTGAAAGAGAGAAGCAGTGAAAGTTAACTTCATCTGCTCCAGATAACAGCTCTTAAATAATTGTATTGTTTATTCTTTTGAGACCATAATTACAGTAGCCTTTCTAAAATATAAAGCAAACATACAGTGAATGTGTAAATAAAATGTGTAAACTAGTCAAAGAAGAGTTAAGGATGATTAATCTGTTAATCGGTTAACTGTCCACAACAATCAGAGCAGTTTTGTTAGGTATGTACTGTTTGTACTCGGCTATTTTAGCTCATTCCTCCAGGTATTTGCTCTAGTTTAGCTTACACTTACCCTTGAGCACAATTATTTTAATAATGCTTTAGACTCTCACATGGACAGAGATCAGATGTTGTCTGGGTCATTTGCTCCTATTTGTTCTCTTGAGTATGTGCACCAGTCATTCTTCCCAACAAGATGTCAGTCCTGTAGCATGATGTCAGCACAGAATACTGGTATTTGAGGCGTGAGCGCTGAGATACAAACTAAAACTGATGTTGGTAACATGACTATCTTTGACTGTAATTTAACTACTTTAGATTTTGAGTAACATATTAAAGCTTCCAGTTATTTTACAAAAACAGCCTGTTATGCTGCTTGATTGTACAAACTAGTGTTTCTTTTAATGTATCGTCATACTCATAAACACCCTGGTTTCTGCACTTTGTTATTCTTCTAGTTATTCAACTGTAAGAATAACAAAACGAATCGGAAGTCTTGCACATTCACAGAAAATAGCTTACATCTGCGATGCAAAATAATGTGGATAGCTTGACAGGTCTGCTTTAATCTCATCTGACCACACAGGAACGGTCACTGTTATGCCTTCTGCTTTTATAAGTTTGTTTTCGAGCTCTATAGGACACATTCATTGTCAGCATCTAAACTCTGTAGCTCCTTTAAAGGGGTCATGACTTGAGAAATCAACTTTTCCTTGAGATTTTGATATATAAGAGGGCATTGTACTATAAGAATATCCTTTAAGTTCCTTAAACTTCCCTGTTAGTCCAGTAAAAGCTTTTATTGACACCAGACCCAGCGAACGACTTGTCCCGTAATGTGTCTATAGATAGGTGAAACTCCGCCTCCACAGAAGAAATCAACGCCTACTTCATCATTGCAGCGTTAGCCCCGCCCACTGGTGTGTCAGTGAGATGAGGAGGAGAGAAGAGCGATACAGGACTAAAATAACATTACCTTTCAAAGGATCCTAATGCTAGGAATATGGTTATTAATTTTCAACAATGTGAATGTCTCAGTTGAGCTTTATTTATTTGTATTCGGTTCATTTCACTGTGGATTCTTTGGTAAATCAATCGCATTTCGGCGCAGGCTTTGCTAACAGACTATTACGATATGGACTCGACAGTAATGCAACAACATGTGAGTAACTGTGTTAATTCTAATGCCTGATCTGATATTAATGATTCATGTACAGTCAGATGTTCTTTGTCTATGTGTCAGTAAATCAAACCAGTGACTAAACGCTCAACTTCACCTTGTTTCTCTTATAAAGAGATGTAAATAATCTGTTATTTAAACGCTGATTATATTTAGAAAGCGATCAAAGAACGCTCCCTTTACAATCGCTGGAGCTGTCAATCAAACAGAGCGAGTTTATCAGTGACTGAGTTCTGGACTCGCATCAAAACTCACGTTTTATTCAACGAATCTCTTAGTTACATCATGTTTACACTGTTAGTCATGATGAAAGCATTAGTTAGTGTGCAGAATGATGAGATCACTGCTTTCATGATCTCAAAAACATGTCTGTGATCGACTACAATGTTCATCACTGCAACCTTTCATGCCACGATCTAAATATAATGCTGTAATCAACACTTTTCATGATTAGTTAACCTTGAGAGCTATAATAGTACAAACATGCTAAAAGCTTTCTCGAGAGAGTAATACTTAGTTATTTCATATTGCATAGATGTCAGCCAATCACAGCAGTGGGCGTTTACACTGAAGTCTCACAGAGACACGCCCCTTAAATCAGAGCGCTCAAATCAGAGGATAAAATCAGGGTAGAAAAATGCCTTTTATTTCTAAATTATGACCATTTCTGATGTAAAAAAGCATACTAACATAAGTACACCCCAGGAAACATTATAAAACAATAAAACAAGGCAGTTCATGACCCCTTTAAAGTGATCATTAGCTTTCCTGTGGTTTTCTCTGAAGTCTCACTGTAGTTTCTGCAGAGAATTATTAGAGAATATGTTTTCAAAGTGGTGTAGGTGGTTAGATTTCAACTTCCTGATAATTGAACCAAATGAGACATCCAAACATCTGGATATTGTTTTTTATTCTTTTTCCATTTCAGCATTTGTTTAACTTGGGGATTTTATTTTCACCATTTGTTCTCTTTACTATGGGAATTTTATCCATAAAATATTTTAATGATTCACAGACCAATACTTCTGTAAACAACATTTTGCAATTTTTATGTTATTTTAATTTTAATTATTTATTTATTTTTGCCTAAAAAATCAAACACGCAATTATCAAGCAAGATTTGCAGATGACCCTTCAATAAACCTTGACCTTTTTCTTACTGTTCCTGTTCAGACACTCACATCCAAGAGGAATTTCCATGAACAGTTTGATTTTCTGTCAAATGTGCTCATAAAATGGTAAAAAGTGATTGCGTGCATGTGTGTGTGTGTGTGTGTGTGTGTAGGGCTTTAGTATGATTATTCACATTTCTAAAGAGTATTGAGGTCAGGTGAACATCTGCAGTGATCGAAACATCACACACACACACACACACACACAATCATTAGACTGCAGTGAAAAATAAAATGTGCAGATGTGTGCAAGGCTATAAAATGTGGAAAATCTGCACAGTTCGAGCAGACTCTTCTGATGACTAAATGCATGTGTACAGTGTGCAAAACATCTAAAACATATTCCACATAAAGGAGTAGGAACAGCGTGTGTATATCAGCCTGCTGTTTATAAATAAGCGCTTAATTCAATCGAATCAATTTCCTCAGTTCAGTTGTGTTTTGCCCTAATGCTCAGAGTGCTGAATGAGAGACTGTAATGTGTTAGTGCATGTTTGTCATCGTGACGACAGGTTGTCAGCGAGTGAGTGATGGTAAGATGGCAGTCGTGGCCCGATGCCGTACGTGTGATTGCCGTCAGTAATTACACACCCTCTCGTCTGATTTATTAACTCTAAATGTCCTCTACAGCCTCTCTAATGAATACTCAAACCCTGTCACACTCATTTGTCTTCTCTCTCTCTCTCTCTCTTTCTGTCACAGTACCGTGTTACACTCATTGTCATATTCTTCAGTTCAGGAATTAAAGGGATAGTTCACCCCTAAATTAACATTCTGTCATTATTTATCACCCTCATGCTGTTCACAATAGTGTATGACTTTCTTCCTTGAATTTTTTTAGTTGATTTATGTTTTTGAGAGTCTCTAAGGCTGCATTTATTTGATGAAAAATACAGTAAAAATGATGCATCTGTGGTCCTATCAAACATAAATCGCACAGAATCATGCTACAAATATCCCATTTTCTCATCTGTTAACTCGTTTCATTTTTCTCTGTGCGCTGTACTTCCCATCGCTTTATTTTTTGATATCATTTTGCCTCCTATCTATTAATTTGCACGTCGCTCCTCGTTCTGACCGCCCTGCTCCCGGTGTTATCTTTTGACTGCATTAATTGCGTGTCTGTAGGTGTTTGTGTAATTTCCTGCGGTTGGGCGGCAGAGCTCACGCTGGCCTCAGAGCATCATCTAATAAGGGCTGATGGGAGCATTCTGCCCACACACTACTGCAAGCCATTCAACTCCTGCATTTCACTGTTCTGCCAGAGTTAACCTGCCACTGCTTCACACACACACACACACACACACAAACGCGTGAGCGGGAGAAGAATAAGAACAGAGAGGCTTTTCAAGACTGCAGCGCATCATGACAGCAGAGCACTATTTCATTCCTCGTAAGCATTAAAAATAAATAAAAGGAAGAAATTATAATTGAACAGTTTTCTTAACTAGACTGTAGTCTTTATGGTACATTTGTATAGACCATTTTTATGATAGTTTGTTATTTTTTTGTGTCTGTTTTGAACATTGACGGCTCCAGTTCCCATTCGTTGTAATTGCATGGAAAACAGTGTCTACGATTCTTAAAACAGTTCTGCAGAAGGAGGATAGTTGAACAGGGTTTGAATAAAATGAAATTATGACAGAATTATTAACAACCCCTTTAAGAATTTGTTTATAAATACCTAAATATTTTAGATATTCATCTTTAAATTGTTCAAGTTTCACACCAAAGACGAAAACTACAACTCTAAAGTTTTAATAATTATTCTATTTCTACACTCTAAAAAATGCTGGGTTAAAAACAACCCAAGTTAGGTTGAAAATGGACAGTGGACGGTTGGGTCGTTTTGACCCAGCGATGATTGGGTTTTTTGACCCAGTGATTGAGTTTTTTTTGACCCAGCGAATAGGTTGTTTTGACCCAGCGGTTGGTTTTTTTTTTTTTTTTGACCCAGGGATTGGGTTGTTTTGACCCAGCAATTGAGTTGTTTTAACCCAGTGATTGGGTTGTTTTAACCCAGTGATTGGGTTGTTTTGACCCAGCAATTGAGTTGTTTTAACCCAGTGATTGGGTTGTTTTAACCCAGTGATTGGGTTGTTTTGACCCAGTGATTGGGTTGTTTTGACCCAGCAGTTGAGTTGTTTTAACCCAGTGATTGGGTTGTTTTAACCCAGCGGTTGGGTTGTTTTGACCCAGTGATTGGGTTGTTTTGACCCAGCAGTTGAGTTGTTTTAACCCAGTGATTGGGTTGTTTTGACCCAGTGATTTGGTTGTTTTGACCCAGCAGTTGGGTTGTTTTGACCCAGTGATTGGATTGTTTTAACCCAGCAATTGTTTTGTTTTTTTTTTGACCCAGTGATTGGGATGTTCCAACATCTTGTTTCCAGCATACTTTGGGTTCATTTTAAGCCAGCTATATAGTCATTTTTAAACAACAGTTGGGTTAAATAAAACTGCCCAGCACGTTGGGCAATCATTTAACCCAACCGCTGGGTTTCTCCGTTTTCAACCTACCATTTTTTTGAGCGCATGAGAATAGTGAATCCACACCACAACTATAACGATAATGACACTTTCACTGGAATCACTTTCGGAAGGTTTTTTTTTCCGCCAGCTAATAAACAATACAAAACGTTGACAGCCAATCAGAATCCATCCTGCACTGTAAAACAATGATCGTGATTTTAACAGCAAAAGACTGTAAAACTGCTGCGGTAAAATACTGTTAAATTGACAGTTTTTGGAAGTGAAAAATAAAAAGTCATTGTAAAATTTACAGTGAAAAACCGTAAATTGACATTCCCAGAATTCCTTGCGTGACACTTCACATTTGATGTATTTTGGTTGAAATAACAATGTTTATTCTTAGTTTTTCTTTCTAATCAGTTATGTACATTAGAGTTTTATGTTACATCTAATGTTGTTAAATCAGTGTTTATTGCATTACTTCAGTGTCATGTGTGTAACCATGATGGTGTTCAGTGTTTGTGTGAATGACACTGTGTGCGCTTTCTATATATTAGTATTAACATTCTCAGCTTGTGGAAAAGTTGCTTGTGATGATCTTTGATACATCATGTGACTCTCTTCACCATTTGTTATTGGTGGTTGTCAGTGTATTACAAAGGTACAAAACAGATGCTAGTGTAGCTCCTTTAGTTCACATCTACCCGCTCCAAGCGGGACACGAACCCCGGTCTGTCCGCATGGGAGTCGGACGCTCTAACAAGGAAGCTAAAGGATGTAACCTGTAGCATCAGTCGCTAGAGCATCACTTGAGATCAGAGGATCTTTACTGTAAATTTCTGGCAACCACAGCTGCTGTTTTTTTTTACTGTAAATTTAACTGTTTTTTTTTACAGTGAGAGCTCAAGCATTTGAATATGCAAAATGACCTATATGGAATAGCCAGAGAAAGCAGAAGATTGGCTGTAGTTGTGGTTTACCTGCTGCAGGTCCAGAGTCACAGTGACGTAATGGTATTCCATCCCGTTCATGATGCTCGGGCTCTGCCACCATCTGTTAGTGCCGTCGATAGCGTACTCGATGGGATGCCGCTCTACACACACGAGAAACAGTCATGAGAGATCACACCTCCTTCATCTTTGAGTATGGGCTTTTTCATCCTGAATTTATTGGACAGTCAAAACCAGTCGGAAAAGTGGATGTGAAAAGGCCGGATCTGAACCCGCCTTCCTGTGAGCTCTACTTTAACACTGTATGACATATGAAATTAAGTTGTCATTGGCAAAATTGTTTTTACCTGTTCTACATATAATAAACCTCACTATATTTTGTTATATTTATGTTTTCTCCAGTTTTCCATCAATGTATTTTGCGTGTGTTTTAAGGACGTTCAAAACAAGCAAACTAATCAAGAAAATGTTTCCTGAAGTTAATCGCTGCATTTGACTGATGCAATCACACTCCTGCATGTGTTCAGGGCCTTTAGATGAAGAAGATTGTGTAAAAAGAGCCGTGGTCTATATAAACAGTGTCTGATGTAACAGCACTTATCACAATCTCCGCCGGAAGAGAGAGACACGCCGTGACGACACCAGATCCGTCCTATTCGTAATGACCAGTTGACTTTCTAATCCACCTTTAAGAGGTCTGTGTATATTTAACACTCATATATTTGAATTTGAACTTAATTTCATTCTAATAAATGGTGTTTTTGGACTGGCGAGGAAGTGTAGCGTGTTTTCATAGCACTTTTATCTGAAGAGATCAAGAGAGATTTGATTCTTCATGACACGAGCACCGTAACACCTCATATTAAACCACGACAGGACACGACGGCGCTTAATAACGTGTCTCCGCTGGCTTTTACCTTCGCCAGCCGACCGGGGTTGAATAAAACCGTCTTTTGAAATAAAGCTATCTGCTCTAATGAGGGATGAGTTTTATAAGCGCTGAAATACTCACATTTATCTCAGCGCAGAGCCTGTGAAAGCAAACTATATGAGACTAACTCCAATCTTTCTTTACAGCCAGATCCTTAATCAGGCAAAGATGATTAAAGTTGTCCACTTAATCATTTATTTGACTGCATATATTCTTTTCTAATTTATGAGCGAGATCTAGGTTTCATTTAAAAGAACTCCCCCGCTGGTTAAGTCACATCTCTCTCTCTCTCTTTCTCTAATTTTCTCTAATTACATGTTATATTAATCACTCAGTGTCTGGGAGTGTGTGGGTGACTGGAGCTCAGATTAGAGCGTCTGACGCATCACTGAGGTGTGTGGATGACAGCGCCGGAGCCGCTCGACTCGACGCACACTTCATTAAGAGCTTGTACACATCAGAAACCACGACACCAACACCTGAAACTACTGCTCTGATGAAGACAGCTCATATGACACCACAACATCAGAGGAAAAAATATGTGCATTTTACATATCTATGAACCGTTGAAGAAGCAGTTGACCCAAAAGTGAAAATTCAGTCACTTCTTTTGGGTTTGTTTGTAATTCTGATTCATCTCAATGATGATTTTCATTTGATTCAGTCAAGTCTGTGAATGAACTTGTCAGACTCCAAAGAACATTTGTGTTGATGAACCAGACATTGTTATTAAAAATGCACTTCCTATTCTTTCAAAGAGGCCTGTGAACTGAAGAATAGAGTCCATGTGTGTTACATGTGCCAGTGTTTTCTGTGCAGTGATTTATGAGCAGAAACAGCCTTTGATTAGAGCATATCAAATGGATTATGCATAGCATGAGAGCAGTGTGTGTGTGTGTGTGTGTGTGTGTGTTTGTACCGTAATCATAATCACTCCTCAGGTTGCAGGTCCTACACTGAGGGTTTTTCACGGGCCGTCCTGGTACGTGCTCTACTAGTTTGCAGTACATTTCTGGTCCTGTTTCTCCACATGTGGCGTTGGTCTTGATCTCTGCCATGGAGGCCAGATTCAGCACAGCTGGGAAGAGACCTGCACACACACACACACACACACACCGTTAGCTGATGATCGCTTCTACAGATGGATCAACAGCAACAGCAAAAACAACACTCACAGATCTCAACATAAAAACATTCACATTCATCGCCTCAATATGAAATTGACATTTTTGCATGAAATAAAAATAATGAAATGAAATAATAATAAAAAATTCTTCACTCAGAATACACAAATAAATTTGACCATTAGTGGAAAAAGATGCATTTTGGGTCAGCGATTGAATGGCTTCCAACAGCAGCTCTAGAGTCTAATGTTGCACTGCTGCAGCTTACTAATGCCTTGATTTTAACGGCTGTCATCTAGTTTGCATTCCCTCCTTGATGATTTTTTGTTAAAAATGAATAAGAAGAAAAATATGCACCAAAATTAAGTTTAATTATCAAATTTATTCAATTATCAACATTCAAATAAAACTGTGATAAACTAGAACTTGTATAAAAACATTTAAACTGCACATAAGGCAGTTTTATATAAACTTTTTTAATTATATAATTAAGTTTCTACACCAATTTGTTGTTGAAATATGAACATTTAAACAGTGGCTGTAATAAAAGCTTGTTTTTGTGACAGATTTATTCAAACATGCATTAAATATTGAAGAACGGGTTCAGTAAAAATATAACGAGACTGTAATATAGTGCATATATTTATCAAATTTCTGCTCTCTAGAGTTATTTTTCTATCTGACTATCAAGTTTATGATCATTGAATGTCTTTTCTGAGATAACGTGTATTGTTCACAAGTGTCTTTCCGCAGTTCAAACACTGATTGATCGATTACATGAAACATGATTCATTTCAGTTGTTCTGTATCTTCTGATGTTTTTCATGTTTATTTGCTGCTGTAACTAGAAGGAAAGAGGAAGAGATGATCGCTTCAACTACAGCGATCTGACACCACACATTAAACACTTGCATTTTTACAACACTATGTGTCTCATCAGGTAATCAAAAGTTCGACACACACCTCACGCCCACTTGAACACTTGAGCCAAATACAGGAAATACGTGAGTCGACATGTGCAGTGACCACATGTGGGTATTTGGACAGGCCTTGAGATAACTTAATTAATCAAAATACTGCAATACTGCTAGTGTTGATGAACTAAATGAGCTATGGGAAAGTCTTATTAGAACAAACTTGTGGATGTTTTGAAACAAAAGGATGATTTTAGTATGAGAGACTTTAAAACTGCACTAACTCAAATCAGATTTAATGCACCTTGTTTTCAAATCCAGCTTCTGTTTCATCAAACACATCCTTCATCAAATTAACACAGCGACAGTTTATTATGAAACCTGAGCTGATCCTCTTTGTGAGAGCTTTGCTTTTCCTCATTTCTGTAATTAATACTCTCTTAGTATCCACTTCCCACATTCCCTGGGATTTCCCAGGATTCAGATATTGACACTATGGAGTATGATGTCACTTCAGCTCATGTTCAAATGCTCTTGAGGGAGAGTTTCAGTTTTAGTAGTTTATAGTACATAATGGTTTAATTTGGAATAGCATAGTAGCTTACTACTATTATTATAATAAATGCACAGAAAATCAGAAAAACATTTACAATTATGATTTGTGAAAAAGTGTTGATTACAGCATTATCTTTCTGATCTTCATGAATTCTCTCACTGTAACCAACAAAGTCTAAACGTGTAGACGGCTCCAGTGATCATAACAGGAGTTTTCATGAACTCACGAGCTCGCTCTGAACTGAAGTGATAACCTTATCATCCAGAAAACAAGCCGCACCTGACTATAAGTTGCACCGGGTCAAAATTACTTTGTTGAGAGAGAGAGAGAGAGAGAGAGAGAGAGAGAGAGAGAGAAAGATAAGCTGCATCAGTGTTTAAATCATATTTTATTATTTCATTCAGTCATACATAAAGCAAAATGCCAGTAAATAAAACAAAACGTTTACAAACATTATAAACACTATAATATGTATTTTAGTTGCACATACACTACAACAAATCCCTTAAATTTAACAGTATTCAGAACAGAACAGGAATGGAAAAATACAAGCATTTTTAGGGCTGGGTATTGACACAATTTTCACAATTCGATTCGATTTCTATTTACATGCTTGCGATTCGATTCCGATTTCGATTCGATTCGATATAGATTATTTTGTATGTAGTATATCAGATACAGTAAATGGCAAATTTTCTAGAGGAAAAAAATCTCAACTAATGCTGTAAACTACACATGGGAGTCAGTTGGTACTAAATTACTATATTGAAGGTTAAAATTAACTTATTAATATACAAACACTTAAGTAACACTCAGTTATGTTTTTATAATAAATAAAGGGTAACACTTTCTATGAAGACCATGCTTATAATGAATTATAGCTCCATTTATACTTATTTATAAGCAAGTATTACTATTTTATAAACATATTTATAAAGACTTATTAAGACCTATACCACATTATAAGAACAGTTATAATTAATTATATAAATAATATAAATGTAACTATAAGTCATGCATTTGCTTTTTCAATGCTCATGCTCATAATCCATTATACACTGATTTATAAGTATTAATTAGTCAGTCGTATGGTTCCATGAATGCATTTATCAAGATGCAACCTGCATTGCTATAATGTTATTATATTATAGTTACAATTACTTTTTAGTAATTCAGATTTATTTCTGTCAAATAAGTGAATATATTGTTATTAATAGCCGTGTTTTGTTCTTATCAGTACTTATTGTGAGTAATAATAGTTACTACTCTCTATAAATGCATCATTGTTGGCTTTAAGTAAAGTGAAAACACAGGATGTAATTTTCCTAAAGAAAATGTTAAGAAATCATGAAGATGTGCTCATTATACATTTTAAGTTGCTTACTTGTAAATGTAACTACTGAACAATAATTCCTGTAATGATAATAATAATAATAATAGACAGAAATCATTAATAGAAACAGTTGGAAAATTTTTTATCTTTTTTAATATTACATACTTGCAAAACACTGCAACAATATTTTTAAAGTATAATTCCAAACTGCTGTTAGCAATACCATGCATATGGCTGAGGAGATAAAATTCATGACCTCTAATGCAAACATTAGCCATTAAAGGCATAATTAATAACTAATTGGTACAGCAAACAAGAGTCTATGGAACTATTTTATATATGATAATTTATAAATAATTATATAAATTAATAATTTATAAAGTGTATAATGGATTATGAGCATGCACATTGAAAAAGCAAATGCATGGCTTATAAGTAATTATGAAAATAATATAAATATATCTATACTGTTCTTATAATGCAGAATGTGTCTTAATGAGTCTTTATAAATATATTTTTAGAATAGTAATACTTACTTATAAATGGGCCTATAAATCATTATGAGCATGGTCTTCACAGAAAGTGTTACCAAATAAAGTTTAGAATTACATAATCATATTTCGGTAACACTTTATAATAACTGCACGCTATGAAGCATTAGTTAAGCATTAGTAAATAGTTAATTCATCACTTATAAAGCATTAATAGACATTAGTAAGCAGTATATAAATACAGCTATAAATGCTTTATTCTTTATTTATGAGCATATCTATAATGTGTTTAATAATTGTATTTTCATACTTTATTAATAATCAATTTATCATTTATAAATTAAGTATTACATTATTTACAAACTAGTTATTTAGAAGTTGTCAGTGGCTCATAAGATCATTTAGGAAGTGTAAGTAAATGATTAATAAACTATTTAAACATTCATTTATACATTTTATTATTTAGACTTATAGTAATAATTACTTAGTGTGTTAATAAATGCTTTATTAACACATATTCCTACTGTAATTCATGATTAATTCAGGTAATTATAAAACATTTAGAAGTGGTCAGTTAACTATTTGTGTGAGCTCATCTAAAGTGAGGACTATTCATGCTTTGTAAAGCTTTTATAAATGAGATTTAAAGGTTCAGTGATCTTCTGCACTGCTGTTCTCTAATGTTTTAAAGTTAGTACTGAGGTAGTTTTGACACTAGGAATATGTGTTAATGAAGCATTTATTAATACACTAAGTAACTAATACTATATGTCTAAATAATAACATTTAAATATTTTATTAATCATTTACTTACACTTCCTAAATGATCTTATGAACCACTGACAACTCCTAAATAACTGGTTTGTGAATAATGTAATACATAATTTAGAAATGATAAATTGATCATTAATAAAGTATGAAAATACAATTATTAAACTCATTATAGATTTGCTTATAAATCAAGAACAAAGCATTTATAGCTGTATTTATAAATGGCTTACTAATGTCTATTAATGTTTTATAAATGATGAATTGACTATTAACTAATGCTTAACTAATGCTTCATAGCCTGAGTTATTATAAAGTGTTACCCATATTTCTACTCCAATATGTAACGGTGCATGTATTTATCAGAATGCTGCTTTCTAGAGTTCATTTTTCTAGCTGACTAATGAGTTTCTGGTCACTGAATATGGTTTTTCTGAGGTAAATGTGACATTACGTGACATTGTTTACAAACTGTTTTACATCTTTCCGAGGTTGAAACATTAATTGAGCTGTTACACGAGACATGATATGGATTTCGGTAAAATGTACTGTATAATTTAACTTACCTTCAGATGTTTAATCATGTTTATTTCATTCTGTAACTGGTATTAAAGTGGAGGAGAGGATGTTCACATGCACTCTGTGCTGCCGCTTCTCTTTAACTGAGGCGCTAGTCAAGTCAAGTCAAGCCACCTTTATTTATATAGCGCTGTTTACTATGCAGATTGTGTTAAAGCAGCTTTACAGTGATAACTGGTATATAACTTTTGGCTGCACAACAGCTCTAGAAGAAAATGGTGTCATTGTCCAGCTTATGTAAATTCAGTATTGATTCATTCCGTTGTAAGAATCAATAGTTATTCATTTAGTTAATTTATCTATATCAGCACTGGAGTAAACAGTGATGTCAGTTCAGTTCTCATACAATGGTGTCAATGCAGGCAGATCAAAACACTGTTGAATATCAAATGTCAAGTGTCCCCAACTAAGCAAGCCAGAGGCGACAGCGGTGGCATCAGGTGGCAAACAGGTGTTAAAATGGAGAAAAAAAACCTTGGGAGAAACCAGGCTCAGTCGGTGGGCCAGTTCTCCTCTGGCCAACAGCGAACAGTGCGTGATTCAGGCAGCTTTCATAATGAGATCTGTCATGTCACATTAAACAGCGCCAAAACAGTATTTATTTTTTAAATCTCATAATAGGTTTGACGTCATTTGAAATCTGAGACTGCTTTGTTTTCTGTTGTGTGTTGTGTATTTATGCACCCAAAAAAGAGAGATTGTGTATAGTCGGTCTGAATCAAAGAGCACTTGATCTCATGAAATCAGTCTCAGCTGCTCCGACATATGAGTTCTCAGAGACATGCAAGCTGGACAGAGGTGAGGTTCTCCTCTCTGTCACAATCACTTACACTCTCTACAGTAAATTCTTTGGATTCTAGTGCTAGTTCTGCTGTTTAGTTGCAGGGATAAAGTCTTTTCACACCGCGCTTGATCCAAACACATCAGAGCTTAGCAGCTGCCTCTGGAATGTCCACAATCAAATGGATATTATGCTCAATATGGGACACATTTGTACAGCATAACAAGGACATTTTCCCAGGAAGCATTAACAACTTCCAGCTTGGATGTTTTTGAAACTGGAGCTTAACAAACCAATTCATCATCTATTTTAGTGTCTGTACTCATGTTCCTCACACGTTCTGCTCAGGGTTTGTTCTAAACCTCCAAGTGCTAAACTTGCAGTACATTTTTATTCTTTTGAAAATTTCCCATTGACTTTATGTGATAGATAGGGGTGCAACTCTAGTCAACTCAGGAACCAAAACTGTGTGTTGTTTAGCAATGGTTGGTGATTTCTAGAAAACACATTTTAATGCAAAACTAGTGTTCCAAATGTTGTCATTTTTATTTTCATTACACCACATGTATATATAGGGAATACTGGGTCAAATTGTCACAAGGTCTGCATCTAAGTAATTATAAGGCTTAAAATCATATCCTAAGTGAAATCGCTCGGATGAAATCATTTATTTGAAATTGCTCGGTTGAAATCGCTCAGCTGAAATTGCTTGGTTGGTTGAAATCGCTCGGTTGAAATCGCTCGGTTGAATCGCTGGTTGAAATCACCTTGTTTGAAATCGCTCAGCTGAAGTTGCTTGGTTGGTTGAAATCGCTCGGTTGAAATCGCTCGGTTGAAATAGCTTGGTTGAATCGCTGGTTGAAATCACCTTGTTTGAAATCGCTCAGTTGAAATTGTTTGGTTGAAATCGCTTGGTTGAAATTGCTCAGTTGGTTGAAATCGCTAGGTTTCTTGAAATCGCTCAGTTGAAATTGCTCGGTTGAAATCGCTTGGTTGAAATCACTTATTTGAAATTGCTTGGTTGAAATTGCTCAGTTGAAATTGCTCGGTTGAAATCGCTTGGTTGCTTGAAATCTCTTGGTTGCTTGAAATCGCTCGGTTGAAATCGCTTGGTTGCTTGAAATCGCTCGGTTGAAATCGCTCGGTTGAAATTGCTCGATTGGTTGAAATCTCTTGGTTGATTGAAATTGCTCGGTTGAAATTGCTCGGTTGGAATCGCTTTGTTGCTTGAAATCTCTTGGTTGCTTGAAATTGCTCGGTTGGTTGAAATCGCTTGGTTGAAATCACTTGGTTGCTTGAAATTGCTCGGTTGAAATTGCTCGGTTGAAATCGCTTGGTTGCTTGAAATTGCTCGGTTGGTTGAAATCGCTCGATTGAAATCGCTTGGTTTAAATCGCTTGGTTGCTTGAAATTGCTCGGTTGGTTGAAATCGCTCGGTTGAAATCACTTGGTTGCTTGAAATTGCTCGGTTGAAATTGCTCGGTTGAAATCGCTTTGTTGCTTGAAATCTCTCGGTTGCTTGAAATCTCTTGGTTGCTTGAAATTGCTCGGTTGAAATTGCTCGGTTGAAATCTCTTGGTTGCTTGAAATTGCTCGGTTGGTTGAAATCGCTCGGTTGAAATCGCTTCGTTGGAATTGCTCGGTTGAATCACACAGTTGAAATTGCTCGGTTGGTTGAAATCGCTTGGTTGAATCATACGGTTGAAATTGCTCGGTGGGTTGAAATCGCTTGGTTGCTTGAAATCACTCGGTTAAAATCGCTTGGTTGCTTGAAATCGCTCGGTTGAAATCGCTGAGTTGAAATCGCTCGGTTGAAATCGCTTAGTTGAAATTGCTCGGTTGAATCGCCCGGTTGAAATCGCTTTGTTGAAATTGCTCGGTTGGTTGAAATCGCTCGGTTGAAATTGTTTGGTTGAAATCGCTTTGTTGAAATTGCTCGGTTGAAATTGCTCGGTTGAAATCACTTGGTTGCTTGAAATCACTTAGTTGAAACTGCTAGGTTGAAATTGCTTGATTGGTTGAAATTGCTCGGTTGAAATTGCTCGGTTGAAATCGCTCGGTTGAAATCGCTTGGTTGAAATTGCTCGGTTGGTTGAAATCACTCGGTTGAAATCACTTGGTTGCTTGAAATCGCTCGGTTGAAATCGCTTAGTTGAAATTGCTCGGTTGAAATTGTTTGGTTGGTTGAAATCGCTCGGTAAAGGTAACATTAGATCAATCACAGCACATATTCAAACATTCAGATTGACTCAAATGTGTTGATCTTTACCACTCTCAAAGATGATCTGAACACATTTGCATTGAAAAGGGAAAATGCGAGATGTAAGAACACTGGAAACGCTTTTCACATGACACTTGAGCTCCTGATAGCTGAAAGTGTTTAATTATCAATCCAGATGAAATAATTCTAAAAGACTTGTCATGTTTCCCAGAGCGTTCAGACGCTTCTATGGCACTGAGAACGGAGAGGACACAGCTCAGGGTCACAGCTCTTTCTCTCTTTCTCTCTGAGCTGGGCCAGATCGATATCAGCGCTCTTTCCTTCTTCATTCATATCCTGATACGGCTGATCCTTCATTCAGCTTGACAAAACTAATTATTCTTTCATGGCGCGCGGGGCGTCAGGAGCCGTAAGCCGTCTGCAGGCCTCGCAGCTGAGAGACATGCCTTTCAAAAGATGAATTCTCCATCGCTCCTCGTCTTCTCTGTGCATTTCTGATGAACAGCGCAGCTCTTGTGGGTTGAGCCCAGCTGTCGGTTCAGACATACAAATGTTTCACCTAACACCAACAATCCCCGCAGAAGGAAATAATACACACGATGCCTCCGGATGAGCTGGGAAACATTGTGAAAAGACCTGTGCATCAAGAAAATCACACAGACAGGCTACAAACAAGATCCTGCCTTCAAATGATGTGAATGAAACCTGCTGAAAGATTGTTGCAAGAAACCATCATCTTAATACATGTACTTGAAAAGCAAAATATAAGTTGTTTTCTTGTTTTAAGAATAAAGATCTCTCGTCAATGATCAGATGATCTGAACTACTCACCACATTAGCTCTTTTTACTGAATGCCACCATTAGTTGTTTATTTCACCTGTGCAAAGTTGAAAACTGAAACACAACTAAAAAATTAAGTTGCCTGAGCTTTAAAAGAGCAACATTTGAGCATGTTTACTCTGGGATCTTATGCAATTTTGCCTATCTTTTTAAAGATGTTTCTACATTCTGTAAGAAAATGATTTTTTTGCAACATCACACACACACTTGTACTGAAACACTCATGATGACACACTCGTAATACCCTGCAACATAAACCCGTCAACCTCTGTGCTGCTTCAATCACAGCCTCTGAGCAGAGTGTGTGTGTGTGTGTGTGTGTGTGTGTGTTGACAATGTTAAGACTATGGCCTTCAATCACACTGGGCCTCATTCATGAAACACAAACAGAATGAATTCTTGTGTAAATCGTTCATAAAGTTGTTCTGACATAAATTTTCAGATTCATGAAACTGTCTTATTTTTTAATGTTATTTGGTGCAGGGAAAAACTACACCTGCTCTAGTGTGGGTTCACTCCTCACAGAATTGTTTATTTCATAGTTAGAGTTGTTCATTCATATAATAACAAAATGAATTACCCAATTAGATGATTAATTGGTTAACAAATTAGTTAAAATAAATCATGATAGATTACTGTTATTCTGAGTACCATTAGTAATTTTCTGCAAGCTTAACACTTTGATTGAATACTGTTTGCATTTTTGCAATGTACTGAAGAAGGATCTCATGACGTTCCTGTACACATGATTCATGTAGTTGTAATTAATGTGCATGGACCAATGAGTGTAAAATCATTAATAAACACATTTAACTATCAAATCTGATGTTAACGATGTGTTTGTGAATCCGGAGGAGGGTTTTCGGGAAGGTCCTTTTTTATGCACAAATTACTCTGAATTTACACATTTATTTACGAATAATGTCACACAAGAAGTTCTTCCTCAGTGTTTCTGTCTTGTTTTCCACTACAAATATCTCAATATTCTTAAATAAAGATACATTTACTGGAGAAGCAAAATGACTAAAGATATTAAATCTTGTTTTCTAGAAAAAAAAAAGTGAGTTTGTGCTTAAAATAAGAAATATCTGCCAATGGGGTCAGAAAAATAAACATTTTTCTTTTTGAATTAAGATTATTTTTCTGACCCCAGTGGCAGATACTTGAGTAATTTTGCTTCTCTTGTAA
Source organism: Hypophthalmichthys nobilis (assembly GCA_037950665.1). NCBI lineage: Eukaryota > Metazoa > Chordata > Actinopteri > Cypriniformes > Xenocyprididae > Hypophthalmichthys > Hypophthalmichthys nobilis. Next base: position 32,590,151 of record CM075469.1, read on the forward strand.
TTGTATCTTGATTTAAGAATGTTTACATCTTTTTCATAGAAAACGACAAAAATACATGAAAAAGCATGAAAAATATTTTTTGCAGTGTGTTTTGCTCTTTGTTAAGAAATACATTAATGTTCTTAGCCAGGTCTAAATAATCTTTAAACACAAATACATCTATTAGAAGTGTGTGTGTGTGTGTGTGTGTGTGTGTGTGTGTGTGACTTCCACCTTTGTTTCTGTCATTCTGTTCAACACATCACTATGTTTCCATGGTGACAAAACACGGAATAGCACTTAAAGATGAACGACTTCCTTAATAGAGGATAATGGCACTTGTCATTTGCAATTGGCCGTGCTTTTATTCCCTTTTTACTTCCTTTCTTCTATTTCCTCATTGCTTGTTTATGAAGCAGGCTTGCACTGGTTCTGTTGGCTCTGGAGACGAACACACACACACACACACACACACACACACACACACACACACACACAGATCTCTCTATTTTTATTTTATTATGTAATATGAGAGATAAACAGGACATAAGAAGAGCTGAAATTCCCATCAGAACCCTGTTCCACTGCTGCCCAAGATTGTGTGTATGTATGTGTGTGTTTCTGTGTGATTCTAGCTGAAACTAGTGGCTTTTGACTACCAGTATGACATCTGGTCCACACTACGATGTATTCCAAGAACTGCCCACTTAGACAGGAAGAGACTGCCTAGACACAGTGTCCAACAAGAGTTTGCATTTTGATGCTCAGAATTTATTTATTACCAGACCTGTGAGAACACAGCAGCTGAGAATCACTAAGGACAGATGGACAGATGTCCAGCATCATGCCAAATCTTATTGCCTGGTCAAATACTATCACCTTATTATCTTTATATTCTGATGCCTAATATTAATAAACACCTTTTGAAAATTGAACATTACTGCAGTATTAGAAGAGAAAAGAGTGCAGTATGAATGGTCAGTGGAGGAGACACAGCTATAACTAAAAAACATACGGAAACAGTCAGACTGACTTAGATGTGGGTGAAGCAATTTTCTCTGGAACGTTTTGAGGTTTGTATGCTCTCAGTAACAGCCTTTGATATGTTTCACCCGTTTCACTTGAAGCGGGCCTCGCAACAGCAGAGGCCTCCGCTTGAGCTTGAAATCATGCCATGAACGGAGTCTTGAGGCAAAAATACCACCAAAATGAATAAAAGTGCCCCAAAAATCCAAGATATGCTGCAAAAAATGTCTCTGTGTCAGTTCTTGTTTTTAATATTTATAAGCAATACCACATGAGCAAGAGTGCTGTTTTCCTGAATATCAGCAGCATGTTTTCAAGTGTAATATTGATTTACAACAGCTCATTAAACAAGTAGTTCATATTAGGTGACTTACATTTTAGACACAATATTATCAGTATTGGCTGTTTTTGCTCTTTTTTGCCAACGAAAATAGTTCCAAACAGAAGAGCCATTGATGTCTCCGAGCAACAGTTTCAGTTTCATTACTGAATTAATCTGTTTTTGAACGAATCAGTCTATGGATGACTCAACGACTCACTTGTTTTGTCCATGAATGAATCAGCTGTTTTGAACAAATCACTTGACTAAATCAATGAGTCACTCGTTAAGACAATGATTTGCTGGTTTTATTAACATTTCATGTTAGCTGAGGGGCTAAGAGAGTGATGAAGATTGAGTACTGTTTTGTTTAGTTTTGGTCATGATTGTAACAAAACTTCTGGTAAAATGTGTTTATAAATAGACTATTAAGAGTGAAATTTAATTTTAGTCGCACAGTATAAAATGTTTTTGTCTGTCTTTTTCTCTCATTGGTTGGGCCTCCGATCATTTCTTAGAAATGGGCCTCTGCTTCTTTGCAAAGGCCGCCTCTGTGTTTCTTTTGTTTCAATAATATACAGTATGTAAAATCAGCAATCCAAAATCTTTCAAAAAGAGTAGGACTTCCTTCCTACAGCCACTTTATTGAGTGTTATGATTTCTCCCATTCTTGTCATAGCAGTGGTCTGTTTATATTCATTTATAATGTCTCTGGTTACACTTTTTTGTTCCAACCAACAAGGAAAGGAGAAGTAAAACCAAATAAAAGAGCAAGAAAGATGAAAATGGAATTTACAGTTTCATCATTTACACTTTATTTCAATAGTCCACTTTAGATTTTCTTCTAACTATAAATAATTTTGCAACTACATGTTGTAACATGTACGTTCAGTTTTGGTTTTGTTTCTTTATGTTCTGTTCTTTGTTTTACCTGCTTGAGTTTCTAGTTAGTTTCCTTGGTTCTTAATTAACAACTGTTCTGTTTCAGTCATTCATCCTCTGTGTATTTAAGCCCTCAGTTTCCTGTGTTTCATTGTCTGGTATCGTATGTTAACGTGGTTGTGTTTGTTAGTTCTCCAGATCTCCTGAGTGTTCTGTTTTAGAATATTAAAGACAGTTTTTGTAATCCATCTCCTTCGTCGTGCAAATTACTATAGCCGCACTGTGACACATGTCAACTAACTCTCATTCATTTGCAACTACATGTCAACTAACTCTCATTAAAGTATTAGTAGACTGTTAGGTTTGGGTTCGGGTTCTTAGAAAAAGTTGACGTAGTTGCAAAGTTACTGATAGTCAGTAGAATGTCTAAAGTGGACTACTGAAATAGTAGTGTTGGCCTTGCCAAATCATCATCTACGTAATCTTTTTTACAGGCAACATTTGATCCTCTTTTTCATTTTTCAGCTGTATTTTCCTCTCTGCTGCTCATCTCTCGACCCATCTCGATCAGGGTTTGATTCAGTGGAAGTAAGCGTATATTGATGGCAGCTCTGTGCTTTATCACAGTCAAGGTTGCAGCTCCTGGCAAACACACACATCAGTCATCACACAGAGCTGCCACACACGGACATCAATCTAACCGGCCAGCGGCCAGCGCTGAGAAGAGCTCCATCACGGCCAAATACAGCAGAGCGTTTCACACAGACTCTCCGCACAACTCAGTTCCATCTTTAAATGGGTAAAGCAGTTTGGCAGTTCATTTGATTTCATTTTTCTTACGAGCACTGACAGCTCAAGTATATTTCTGGCTCTTTCCACAAACAGGGTACACACTGGTGTTCCGCTACATGTTTATTTATTTAATATATGTATTTAATATTAATTTTTTTTTAAGAAGAAGAAGAAATAAAAGGGGCTTTGGAGGAGGAAGAGGGGCTGGTGAAGGACAGGACACAGGAGGAGCCAGCAGAGAGGAACACCATGGCGGAGTTGAAGGAGGGAGGAGCCAGGGTGGACGCTTGATGGTTCAACTGACTGAGGCGGAGCTGGTAACAGAGGAGACCCCTGTGAAGCTGTGAGGACAACGGCCCATGGCAGAATCGCAGGCCTGGAAGTCCAAGGTGATGCTGCCGACTAAAGAGGCTGAAGCGATGACGTGGGCCTGGTAGAACGGGGTGAGATTGGAGGGAGCGGGGAACAAGGCAGAGCCAGAGAAAAAGAGGAACGGATGGAGCCAAAGAGATGGATGGCTGAGATGCTGAGTCCTGGAAGTCCGCTATGGAACCAGGGATGAGGGAGCCCCGGTGGAGCCAGAGTGATGTTGGACCACGGCAGAGTTGAGGGAGTTGGTGGAGACGGGGGAACAAGGGAGCCAAAGGGGTGGAGTGCTGAGATACAGCCAGAGGCCCAGAAGAATCTGGATGAAGAGTGACCAACGTGGAGCCGGAACAAAGGGAGCCTGATGAAACCCGAGTGATGTCAGAGTTGAAGAAGCGCAGAGCCAAGGTGGACCCAATGGACTGACAGGCTGAGGTGGACTGGATGGGGATTGGATGGAACCAGTGGTGAAGGAGACAACGTAATATCTTCCTTGGAGTTGATACTGGGGTGGGAACAAGGGTGAAAGCTGGCTCCGCTGGGAAGTTAATGAGCCAGTGCTCCTCAACTGGCTCGGGAGTGGACTGCCCTCACAACACATACTCCAGGATGGACCTGATGGCCTCCGGAAGGAGGAGACTTCTGGCTCTAGCCCTGGGATGGACATCTTGGCTGGCTCTGGCTCAGTGGTGGGAGGTGGCTCTCACACATGGTCTTTTGCGGGCATTGGCTCAGGCATCAAAGTCAGGTCCGTGGTGGAAGATCTCTCGTGGCGTCCGGGACACTCTGGCCTGGGATGACGAGTTCAGTCTGGAGCAGGCAGAGAGATCGCTGCTGGTGATAGAATATGCACCGAGGAGTTGAAGGGTCATTCTTCACGACTCCCACAGTGAGGGGGATCCGCATAGCCACAGTGTGTAGTGAATGAACTTGGCAAAGGGACGGTGTTCCTCCCCCAACAGCAGCATCTGGTCAAGGATGTCATCTCCAGAAAAGATGTTTCAGAGTCTCGTAGTCCCAGTATGCCTCATTGTAGAGTTGCAGATAGCCCTCCACTTATTCTTCCAGATGACTATTTTCACATGCAATTCAAATGACATTATCAAATTAAAAATAATGGCAAAATACAAAACTATTCATTTAAAAAAAGTTGATTATATCTATAGAACCAATATATTTTAAGTTTATTGCAAAATATGCATATATGCACACATATTTAAGTATTTTGACAGCGTAGGGAGAACGTTTTGATTACATCATTTGCAGTGCTTCATGGGAGTGGGCGGAGCTAACAAGCACTTTTGGAACAATTTATGTACCGCAATCCTCTGACTGGCGGAATCTTCTGCACAGCATCAAGGATAATGTAGTTTTTTTTAAATCATAAATTCAACTGTTAAACAATTATTTTAAAAATGATGGCTTCAGCAAAAGCATACACCATCAGTTAACAACCTTGGGACTCACAGTAGGTCTGTCTTTAAAGGTTTGTAAGTTATCATTAAAAATCAATTTCCCTTTGGAGAAAATTAATTGAGTTTTTACTTCTGGAACCTGACTGTTGTGCTTTGACTGCAATTTTAACTAAAATTTGACTGCATTCTTCAAGTTTAACCATTTGTCCCTGTACCAAAGTTATGACTGTTCTTACAATAGTTTCATTTAATTAAAAAATACTGCTCACATAACCTTTATTTTGCTCATGGAATAAATGACTTTGAATAAAGTATGTCTACACTGACATCTGTAAATGAAAACTTCTGCTTCGGTTTGATCAAGGGATAAATGAACCAAATGGACATTTGTGCCCAGTGACATCACGTCCTGAGAGGAAGCAAACCATGTCCAAAAATAAACAGATCACATAATATTTATTTTGACCCCCTGAGGTGGATGATAAACAGCTTCTGATGATAAAGCACTGACCATTTGTTAAAAAGGAGAAAGAGTTTTGTACTCTGTTTTCATGGAAAGTGTATCCTAACATTCGTAACATGAAACATACACGATAAATGATAAAGAAACATCCGCAGGTCTCCACTGAGCATGTTATCTCGCAGGAATAAAACGGGGTGTTTTTTGACTTGCCATAATTTGATGGGTTTATGATATGACTGGGGAAGGAAACCTAACAACTCCCCCTGGGGCTCCTGACACCATCCGCACTCCCATAAACAGGAAACCACGCAGATTAGAATTGCAGTCTGGGTAGCAAACACACACACAGAGGGCACAAACTGTCTAGACATGTTTTTTTTTTAACTTGGGGTTCAGGACAATCAGGTCAAGTATTTCTGCAAGTGAAGCAATACATGCATATAAACACACATGCAGCTGTGGAGGCACACACACACACACACACACACACAGTCAAACGTATGAACAAAAGATGCAATTTGTCTTTGCTGTAGGGCAATACCCCTTTGTTTAAACCCCGTTCTTCAGATATCTGCACGACTGCAACAGTCCACAATGAAGTCACTTCTGTTCCCTATAACTAGATTTACATATCGCTAGTGACACAGTGACACACATAGGCAAAAACCGAAGGGAACAGAATGCAAGTCATCTTAAAAATTCAATGCTCAAAAACAGAGATTCATGACCAAACAGCCATTGTATTCGTATATGTAGTATCCGGCTCTGGGTACATTGCTTTAATTCATTTTTTTATTTATTTTTTTATTTAATATTGAAAGCAGAAAAATGAGAAATCGAAAATGAAATAATGGAAAAACAAGAATTCAGCATGTTTGTGTGTGTGTGTGAGTGTGTGTGTGTGTTTATGTTCAGGGGTAGAAAAAGGATAAACAACATGTATGTTCGATCTACACGTGTGGGGGCAGGAATGAAACGCCCCGTTCCACTGATTGGTCAACCAAAGATCAAACCGTGTCATCATCAGTTGTTCCTCAGTTCCACGCAACAGAATAATAGTCAGCTGCTGCTACAGTTATACAGATTTTAATATTAAATTCAGCTTGTCACTGGGGCAGTGTCCATAAAGGGACATCTTTGTACCGTATTTACCCCTACTAAATGCTAGAGGCGTAACAGGCCCAGCGTTTGCCCACTTAACAAATAGAAACAGGGTTGAAAGTGCCATCATGGCACGGCTCTAAAACCCACAGCTGATGGAGATGGACAAATACGCTCTGTTTACTCAGACCTAATCAAAATTACAGAGGGGTCAAGCTCAGGGTGAGGGGTCAACAAATTCACCCATACGACACTGCAAACAAGCCGCATGACTGTCTGAGAGAAGAGCGTATCTCAGAGTATCAGAGCCATAAACCACAAGATGATTCAATTCTAATGAACGCTTGTGGCTCAGCTGTGTGCCATATGGAGAAAAATGCACATACTTACATTATAATATTTAATTCCACAATCAAGAGAGTTTTACTGATGAATAACAAACGTCTGTTTAAAGGAATATTTCGAGTTTGCTTACAACTTAATATTATTTACAACTTATTATCTCTGTACAGCTTCAGTCACGATATTATGTTTCAGTTTGTAAAGAAGAGAAAATGTGTTTACAGTAATGCAGTTGAAGCGGGTAAGGGTTTAAAAGCTTCTTTTTTTGTTCAAGCATTTATATAATACATCCCGTTCTCACTGCGAAGGCGTCAAAAAACGGCGTCCAAAGTCACTATTAAGAACTCCATTTCTTTTAATGAGAAACCTTTGGAATCAACACAGGGCATGGGAATTTTATTGTCATGAAATTATATATTTTGGTATCATTTTCTCATTATGACATATGTTAGGGTATGATTTTGAGTTTGAACAGGGAAATGCATATGACACTGCACTGCTCAGAGAAACACTAGAGGTAATAAATCTGATATCAATCAGTCTGTGACCAGTAGAGTTTGCAGTGAATTGCTCCACAGTTCCAGAAGTTTGATGGCAGTAAATCAGGAGTGTGTGTGTGTGTGTGTGTGTGTGTTGTGATGGTGTTTAAGTGTGTGATGACAGCCTCTAATAGCACCCTTGCTGAGATTTACTGCATCTAACTGGTGTCTTTTTCATTAAAGACTGTGAGCAGCACCTGATTACGAGAATCCACTATAAATGCCGCGCTGAGACTGTAGCCATGTTTCCATCCACCAATTTGTATGTGAATTTTGGGATATTGCATTAAAAAATGCTAGATGAAACCACTAACATGAGAACAAAACAAATACGCTCAATTGAGGCAGATATTTTTTTTCTTTTCTGATAAGAATACATGCACATAAACTACAATGGGAACACAATTACTGAATAAATCCCTTGCTACGCGTCAAAAAACTCATGTGACTTTGCCTCAGCAGAGACTGCGATTGGATAACTGCACTAACCAGCGGACGAATCACATCACAGCATCTCAAATGTTGGTTTGGAGGTTCTGAAACGCCTGAGTCAAAGTCTGTCATCAGAATGATTTGGTTAAATTCCCTCCCAGATGTAACGTGAAGATGAACACACGTGAATCAGAATGAATTCAAAAGTCTGTGTAATAAACCAGGAGAATATACAGGAGAAAATCATCAAGGCAACTACACACAAACATAAACAATCTGAACACAGAACTGGGAGGAACTAAGGGCTTAAACACACAGAGGTCATTAACAGGAACAGAAACAGGTGTGTGATAAATTAGAAACTATGGAAACTAATAACAACCAGGAACATGGGCAAAACAGGAACAGGGAAAACGAAACGAAACACCTAAACTTAACAACTACCTTACTAACTATGAATAAGCAGTAAATTAGGAGTTTATTGAGGGAAAAGTCGTAGTTAATAGTGAATACATGTTCCCTATACTAAAGTGTTACCAAAATTGAATTTAAAAAATTTAACCCAATGGCTGGGTTTGTCCATATTTGGGTTGAAACAAACCAGCATTTTTTAGAGTGTGTACTTTAAACAGATACTAGTTTACATTTCTATAGTATATTATAGTATATACAGTAGTTTATTATTGTATAATTTCTTTAAACTGCAGTGATGACAACCAGAAAGTTTCTACACTCTAAAAATCCTGGGTTAAAAACAACCCAAGTTGGGTTGAAAATGGACTCACCCAGCGATTGGGTTGTTTTAACCCAGCGGTTGGGTTAAAAGTTTACCAAACCTGCTGGTGTTTTTTTTTTAAATCAACTATTGATTAAAATGACTGTATTGCTTGCTTAAAATGAACCCAAAATATATGTTGGAAATTAACATTTATTAATATGTTTAATAAATGAACATGTTTAATACAAGTTTAATAAATAATAATTAAACAATAAACATTTATTAAATTGCTTATTAATAAATGTTCACCTTTTGATTATTATTGTTGCCTCTAGTAATTATGTGTCTGATTTTAATCTAGACATATAGTCATTAAAAACTGCCCAACACATTGAGCAAACATTTAACCCAACCACTGGGTTAAAACAACCCAATCACTGGGTTTTTCAACCCAACTTGTGTTGTTTTTAACCCAGTATGTTTCAGGGTGTAGTGTTGCTGTAGTCCTTTAAAAGGCACTTTTACTCAGCAGTTACTCTAAACACTGCGACTGTTCTCTTGGGTTTCAGCGCTTTCCTGAAGGGCAAATGCTAAAGACATTTCAGTAATTCTTCTAAGAACAGAACAAACAAGACTGTATGAAATGTAATTTTCTTTCCTGGGTTATTAACGGGTCTAATATACTGTTGAGAGAGCAATCCTTTTGTGTTTCCATTCTCAATAGCAGTTGCTCGGCTGGCTCAATCTGCATGCCCTCTCTGCTCATGGACGCTCAGAAATCTTCATGTAGATCAGCTGAGCCGTGAATCCATGAGACGGATCACTCCTAAAAATACAGACAACATCACTCTCCGAAAAATCAGACATCTATAACATAACGGTGGCAGGTGGTGTCTATAATTTAATCTACAGGTTTCTGAAGGTAGACATGTTTTCCTCATACTGCCGTCTGGCCAACACAAACAATCCTATAAACTTGAGTCTTTCCTATGGGTTAGACTGAGCAAATGATTTAAAACATTTCTACGACTTCCTCTGCTGAGAGACTGTCACATCAGCTTTAGGATCAGTATTCTCTCTGGACGCATTAACTCACACAGGAAGGAACGGGTTTCGGATATGACATAAAAAGAAAATATGTAAACTATAAACATGCATGCTTATGAACAGTTTCCAAACCTCTTATTTCCATACCATGCTGAGTCTGGCACACATGTAACTTTAATGAGGGATTTCAAGATGCCTTGACTTTAGAGTTAACAAGAAACCACATCTGCATAAATACAGCTCTACAGAAACAATGAGGGTATCTGCAGTGAAAACAGTGGTAAAAATGGTACATTAACTGGTTTTATTCAAGTAAAAATATTATTCAACATCGCTTAACCAACCTATATACATTCATTTTTATGGGATAAATCAGGTGGAAATTGATCTTTAATTAACAATTTCAGGTTACCACTTTTTACATTTACTCATGAATAGTGACAAGAGTTTATGACATCGCAATGAATTTCTTAAATGATTTATTGTTTGTGCAGTCGATGCTTTATCTGTATTATTTCATTCTCAAACTGCCAAATGAAAAACTACATGCCTATAGTGATTTCTGGTGACTTCACTGCCATTCTTCATCAACAGTACAAGAAAATTTGCTCCAGCTTTATATTAAATGTCTTTAAATACACTCTAAAAAATGCTGGGGTTGTTTTGACCTAGCGATTGGGTTGTTTTGACCCAGCAAATGAGATGTTTTGACCCAGCGATTGGGTTGTTTTGACCCAGTGATTGGGTTGTTTTAACACAGCGATTGGGTTGTTTTGACCCAGAGATTGGGTTGTTTTGACCCAGCGATTGGGTTGTTTTAACACAGCGATTGGGTTGTTTTGACCCAGCAACTGGGTTGTTTTGACCCAATGATTAGGTTGTTTTGACCCAGCAAATGGGTTGTTTTGACCCAGCGATTGGGTTGTTTTGACACAGCGATTGGGTTGTTTTAAATTGCTTATAAATAAATGTTCACTTTTTGATTATTATTGTTGCCTCTAGTAAATATGTTTCTGATTTTTAATTTCCAACATATTTTGGGTTCATTTTAAGCCAGCAATACAGTAATTTTTAAGCAATAGTTAAATAAAACTGTCCAGCAGGTTGGGCAAACATTTAACCCAATCGCTGGGTCAAAACAACCCAGTCTCTGGGTTTGTCCATTTTCAAACAAACTTGGGTTGTTTTTAATCCAGCATTTTTTGGAGTGTGCCTGTATCCCTCCTCAATAGCAGCACAAGTGTTTTACAATACAGCATCAATAAGTACACTGTACCTAACACTGTTTTTATGTAAGTACATAATAGTTAAAGACACCTTACATAAAGTGGAACCGAACATGTGTAAAGCAACTGTAGAGTCAGTATTTACACTTAGAACTGAAGTACTACTCGCAATCTGGGATTGTAGTCTGGGATCAATGGAAAGTTTCCCCATTCACAATTACTCTGTGGTTGTCTTCATGTGCGCTTATCATAAATACAATCGCTCTGGCGTGAAGGCTCGGTCTTACATGTGCTCTGCTAAACTGACCATCCTATACAGCAACATTCATCTTCCCAGGTAAACATATGAAAGATTTCTTGATGCAATGTCTCCTGGTTAACTTTTAATAATGTTTCATTTTCTGAGGACAACAGAGAGAGGAAGCATGATGGTACAAGAAAGAGAAAATATTGGATCACACACTCTAAACCGACTTTCCTTTCATCTGTTTCTTTTTGGCTCCTCAGACGAGCAGAACACATATCAGCCTATAAAACACTTCCATAAGAGAAGCCCTGACAATTACAGCAGGATGTTCAGCGGTGAAGTGATTAACATCAAACGCTGCGTTTTAAAAGGAATGAGTCCACTGTTTAAACGTTGAATTACGGCTCTGTCACATGACTTACGGCAGAGCTTTAACGCTTTGAGCTCCACATGGAAAGTGCTGCATGACAGACGGGACATTTTACTACCTAACTGTGCTTTGGATGTTGTGACGTGACTCAGGATGAGCTCTTTTGATTTGAGTTTGGCACCGCACTAATAATGACACCTCAATCATTTTTGTGCATCTAAATCTCAAGGGCAAATAAGGTCAAAGTGCTTGAACATTGAGCATCGTGTTACAGCGTTGACCTGTACCAAACAGCAGGATCCTTCACAGAGTTCAGTGCACGAGGGGATGTGGACGGCGTGTGAAACAGCATTTAGAGCTGCTAGACTGCGGTTTCTCTCAGATCCAGTCTTTTCTTAATGGGGTCCATGTGGAAGAGATTTGGGAGAAGTCTGGCATGTTGGAAATTGAGTGGATCTAGCCTTGTTTACTGGGACCAGCCTGATATCCCAACAGACACAGGTCTCTCCCACAGGACGAATTCACACAAAAAAGTGAACATTTGTCACCATTTACTCATTTAGTTTGGTTATTTTTTTCACAACATTCTTCTTCTGTACATATTATATTAGTCTTCTAAAGCCATATGATGCCTTGTAAGTCATTATTCATTGATGCTGTGCTGTAGCTCTCAAAGCTCATTCTCCTTCCAGATATTCAAAACTACAAAAATAATAAAAGCTGCTGGTGAAGGTTTCAGAGCTTTGGTGAAGGGGAATATTGTAAGAGAATAACATTTCAAACATCGGTCTTGGTAACACGTTATTTTACAGTGTCTTTGTTACACACGTTGCATGTGTTTAACTACAGTAAATGATGAATAATTACATGCAACTAACCCTAAACCAAACCCTAATCCTACCATAACACTGCACTCTATAAATGCTGGGTTAAAAACAACCCAAGTTGGGTTGAAAATGGACAAACCTAGTGATTGGGTTGTTTTGACCCAGTGGTTGGGTTAAATGTTTGCCCAACCTGCTGAGCAGTTTTACTCAACTATTGTTTAAAAATTACTATATGTCTGGATTAAAATGAACCCAAAGTATGTTGGAAATAAGCAATTTAATAAACGTTTAATTATTATTAATTACGCTTAATTGGTGACAAATGCTGGATTTGTCCATTTTCAACCCAACTTGGGTTGTTTTAACCCAGCAGTTTTTGGAGTGTATAGTAAGTACATGTTGTTTATTGCTTAAGTATATTTTAGGGATGTGTCCGAATCCGAATACTGTGTTCAGAAAGCCCTAATATACCATGTCCTAAAAGGACAAAAATATAAAATGGGAGGAAAATATATATTCAATGCTTTTGTGTTCTCTCGCAATTGTATAGTTGGGCAATTATATTGTATATAATTTGCGGGCATCAGGGAGCCATATGTGGGATATTAAAATTGCTTTTGAATGGTTGAATTCCCTTTTGAATTCATGATCATGTGTGACATGAGGGTGAATAAATCGTGACGAGAGCTTCATGCCTTTAAAGCCAGATTTGACCAAATGCAGTTGGTCTCCAGACCACGTCCTGCCTTGAAAATACTGCCTTTTTTTGGCGAGTTGCAGAGAACTCAAACAACAAAGACGTTTCCACTTCTTAGAGACAAACATTTGTTCTCGTCTCCCGGCCCGTACGCTTGTTCTCCAGCTCTCAGGCTCTTTGATCTGGCGGTTGAGAGATGCTGGTCTTACAGGGTTGGTGGTAGCAGAATGTTTGGATCTTGGCTGAGGACCTGAAGGTGGACGGTCTTTTGAACTTGCTGAGACCTCCTCTGTGTCCTCCAGAAAACCCACATGCTCCAGTGTGATTACTAAATTCAGGGAGTTTTGTTAATTTGTGCACCAGATCTTCAGAAACTTTATAACTATATCATGGAGGTGTCTCAGTGGCATCATGGGATACTGTGACTGTAATGTCTCTCCAATGGATTTCTCATTAAAGCACATATTGATGAAAATCTCCAGTTGAATGATTTGCTACTTTGTTAAACCATATTATTTTCTTCATACAGAACATTTACTGATAATGATAATGGCATCACAGCCCTGAAGTTATTACCATATGATGGACATTTACATATCAGCATCTCTTCAATATACAGAAACAGTTTACTTTCACATGGGTTACCCAATCATAACAGAGGTCATTTACATATTAAAAAAAAAAAAATCCTGTGTGAATGTACAGGTCAGAGAGAGGATGGGAAAAACAAAACATTTGGGGCCAGATTTACTGCAAAGGGCAAATTAGTGTTGGAGTGGAAAGTTCTGCGATGATCTACTGATGAAGTGCAACATAAAAAACACAGACACAGCCGCTCATTTCCATAATGACCAATGCAATCTATCGAGAGCAGCTATCACAAGCACTAAATGGGTTAAGACATGCTTTTTTGGGTGTTAAATAATGGCGCAAACACCAGAAAATTGATGAGCATAAACATTAGTAAATCATGTCACATGATTTATTTAAATACTCTCCTCCCATAAATGTTTCGTCTGAAAGGGAAACTCCTACAAATGCGTATGCAATAAGGTCAGATGCAATATAAATTTTAGACTGTGTTTCTTTAGTAAATCCTGACTAGTATTTTTAACAGCAAAAGTGGGTTTGAGCTGATGCAAGCTGTTTGTAAATCTGCCCTATGACTGTTTTTGATGCACAAAAACCTGAATTACATTAAAATTGAGTGTGTGAGAGTGTGTGAAGACACTTCTGGCTCATTGTGTTTTACAGAAACCAGTTCCTGCAGAGAAAGCCAGAAAGCCACCTACACACGATTCTATATTCACAACATCATAACACACTTTGGGCTGGTATACAGTAGTCGTGTCTCCTGTATTGTATGTGTGTGTGTGTGTGTGTGTGTGTGTGTGTGTGTGTATCTCCCAGCAGACACACTCTCCCACACACACACAGCATATAATAGGCCCTTGTGAGAAGAGCAGAACAGTGCACATCTTGGACAGGCTGTTCTTGTCAAGCCCACCTCCTCCAAGAACACAACATACGTCCATCTGTTAAACCCATTACAGCAGGCCAGAGCCGCACAACAAGAACTCTGTCATTTCCTCCTCCTGCGTCCCAGGAGTTTCAACCGCGTGTCTGTGAGGTGAATCACAGCGCCGATCCGCGCCGATCGTTCTGTCAATGCATCAGACTGCCGTTTAAAACAGCCGGCCTTCAGATATGACTGACAGGTGCACAAAGAAACATGAAGATGACACTGAACAAAGAATGTTCTCGTTTCTGCCCAGCTTTGAGTCGTTCACTCTTACATTAAACCAGGAGTGGATGAAACACTACTCAACAAATGAGTCACAGTTTTCAGATGATCAAACATATCTACACTACTAGTCAGAGGACTGGACACATCTGCTCATTCTGACTATTTCCACATCTTAGAATACTCAAAATAAATAAATAAAACAAAAATCGGTGAATAATGCAGTCACATGAATGAAAGCTCTCTTATATTTGAGCTAGATTCCAGCTCTGCTCACTTTCTTTTAGTTTACTTTATTCTTAAAGGGTTAGTTCAGCCAAAAATGAAAATTCTGTCATTAATTACTCACCCTCATGACGTTCCACTGCAGTGGTTCAACCTTAATGTTATGAAGAGACGAGAAAACTTTTTGTGCGCAAAAAACAAAACAAAAATTCAACAATCTCTTCTCTTCTGTGTCATTCTCATACGTTGTTTACGTCCAGCTCTTCCAGGTTCATCATCAGAACGCCGACTCATTATTGGCCGGCTCCTGCGTCAGCATCACACGCATGCGTCGTGCTGATCACGTGATCAGCTTCGGCCAAAGTATTCTCATCTCTTCATAACATTAAGGTTGAACCACTGCAGTCACATGACTATTTTAACGATGTCTTTAGTACCTTTCTGGACCTTGAAAGTGTTGATTATATTGCTGTCTATGGACGAGTCATATACTTCTCGGATTTCATCAAAAATATCTTAATTTGTGTTCTGAAGATGAATGAAGGTCTTACGGGTGTGGAACGACATGAAGGAGAGGAATTAATGACAGAATTTCAGTTTTGGGTGAACTAACCCTTTAAGAATACTCAGTGCTGGGTAACTGATTACAATTTATTGCCATTGTATGAGAAAGAAAATGTTCCATTGTTTGTTATCAACATCATGAAGTGAATTAACAAAGAAAAAAAGAAGAATAATCAGGGAGATCAATCAATTATGAACAATTTGCTGCCATTGTGTGAATAATATGTAATCATGTAATCCATAAAAAGTAACTGTAATCTGATTAGGAGCATTTAAAAACGTATTATAATATAATTACAAGTTCTTACTGTTTGGAATCTGAGTAAGTACTTGTATTTATATTGTATTACATTTTAAAATGCTCCTAATCAGATTACAGTTACTTTTTATGGATTACATGATTACATATTATTCACACAATGGCAGCAAATTGTTCATAATTGATTGATTCTTCTTCTTTTTTTCTTTGTTTAATTCACTTCATGATGTTGATTACAAACAATGGAACATTTTCTTTCTCATAGTTTTTTCTTATTTATTTATATGGTACACAACAATCCCATTCAAAATGAGTTAGGTCAAAAGTAACCTAAATGTAGTCCAAATAAATTACGTTATTAACTATAATTTTTGTCATGTGATTTGTAATCTATACAATTTGTAAGTAATCTACCCTGTGCTGAGAATAATATCCTCATATGCTGCAAGACACAATTACTGACTAACAGACGTTTAAACTCTCAGTTGGACAAATTAAGGCCGTTGGCTTTTCAAAACCCTTTTTAAGTTCTGAAGCAAGGTCTAATAAATGAACAGCAGAAGTCCTCTGAGGAACAGCAGAAATGGGCTCTGGAAATGTGCACTGAATGGTGTTCGGGATGCAGGCACACGTTTGTAACAGAAATGCTTTTTGTAGACATTTTAGATATGAATAAGCCATGAGGTGCTTGTGTGTCGATGATTCGTTTCTATTTCCCATGAATCAAGCAAGTAATTCCCGCCTTTGGAACTGCTGACTGGCTGGACGGGAGTGTGAAAGTGAGGGCTGCTGGGTAATAGACCCCTGACGGCCTCGGCCACCTCAAGCTGAAATATACAGCAAGAGAACGCTAAATATCTGGCTAGCCAATGCAATATTCCTTTTTTTCTGCGCAATAGATTCTAACAGAATGTGCTGTTACATGAGATCTTCTGATCATGAAATATCATCAAACTGAAAAGGACGTTTTAAGGATAAGATAATGTCTTTCAGTAATTATTACGTGATATGTGTAATAAATGCTAGATAAATGTTACAATGTGGTCAGCAGGCACAAAGACAAAGGAGATTCAAATACAAGGATTTATTAATAATCCAAACACTGTGAATGAACACGCAGGAGAATAACGCAAACCACACACTGCATAAAACAAGAGCTGACCAAGAACAACTGAAACACAGGCACACTGAAAAACAGGGGTAGAAGAAAGGAAAGTAAACTAGACAAATGTGAAAGTAATGCATAAGCAACAAACCAGGACATGATCAGGAACCAATGAAACCGAAACTAAACAGAGCAGGGAAACAGGAACTAAAGGAAACAGAACAGAGTGTCATAATAAAGGTCCACATAACAACATAAACCTGACAATAATCTCGTTGGGCTGTTGAACTGTTAGTTCCCATCCTCAAATCTACGAGAGGTTTTCTAACACTGCTGATATTCATGGGAAATACCCTTAAACATTGAAATGATGCTACGATAAAGATATCGCTTTCCTCTTCGGACATGGCAAACGTTTATTTATTCCACAAATATATGACTTGACCTGAAGATGCACAGATGCAGGTAAACACACACGCTCAGTTGATCTCTCTCTCTCTTTCTCACCGTCTGTCTGTTTAGGCTTGTTTACTGCATATCTGCGGAGCCTCTGTATAAATCACAATAATTAAGTAAAAACAGAGCCAATTGGTGGAAAAATTACATTGTTATTGTGACTTGTTATCATTAACTTATTTAACATTCAATACACACGCATGAAGTGTAAAACAAGAAGGGCAAAGCCTTATGAGAAAAGAGCCTGTGGACATTGTGGCTGCTTGCATTCCTCTGGCTTGTCAGTATCGCTGTATTTTCACGACAGCCCTTAAAACACCTCCCAGTTTCAGACGTCAAGAGACAGAACTGTGCTTGAAATGAAGTTTTCTGTGTGATATTCTTTCAAAAAGAGTTGGAAGGACATGAGTGTGGGTAAATAATGGCAGAATTTTAATTTTTAAGTAAATTATTCCTTTAACCTTCACAACTGAATCACACAAAAATACCTCATTTAGGGATGAATATTGGCTAGGTCAGTGCTGGAAGCGTTTACAGCTACAGAATGAACAGCAGAGCAGAGAAAAGCAGAAAGCCGGGACATTAAAGCCCACATCTGTCCTGAACAATAACACAATCCATTTAACACAACACAAAGCTCAGAGTCATTCAGAGCTGGGCAAACAGGAAGAGTGTTAAGACTGCACTCTAAAAATGCTGGGTTGTTTCAATCCAAATTTGGGTCAAATATGGACAAACCCAAACGTTGGGTTGAAAATGTAATTAAAAAATTCAACCCAACAGTTGGGTTTGTCCATATTTGACCCAAATTTGGATTGAAACAACCCAGCATTTTTAGAGTGTAGTTTGACCAAGCAGCAGTTAGTTAAGAGGTAATCAGTCTTACTTTCCCCATTCAAATTAGACCAATCTACCTTTTTATGTAACTTACTTTAAAAAGTTAGGATCAGTCTTAAAGAAAAAACTTAACGACTAGCTTTTAAGACTTTTAAGAGTGAGGGCGGCAGTCTGAGTTCCCCCACTGAACACGATAAAGCTCCGGCATGAGATCCAGCGCCGTTACGGTGGAAACAGGACAACAGAGACTGGTCCATTACACTTGAATTACTTCTAAATGTTTCATTTTTACTTCTAATATTTGTTAAACAAGCTTAAATGTAGGCAATATGTATTAAAAACTATATAAAATATTCTATACTGTAAAATACACTCTAAAAAATGCTGGGTTAAAAACAACACAAGTTGGGTTGAAAATGTACAAACCCAGTGATTGGGTTGTTTTAACCCAGTGGTTGGGTTAAATGTTTGCCCAGCCTGCTGGGTAGTTTTATTTAACTCAACTATTGTTTAAAAATGACTATTTCTGGCTTAAAATGAACCCAAAGTATGTTGGAAATTAAAAATCAGACACATAATTACTAGAGGCAACAATAATAATCAAAAGGTGAACATTTATTAATAAGCAATTTAATAAATGTTTATTGTTTATTTATTGTTCATTAAACTTATTAATAAATGTTCATTTCCAACATACTTTGGGTTCATTTTAAGCAACAGTGCAGTAATTTTTAAACAATAGTTGAGTTAAATAAAACTACCCAGCAGGCTGGGAAAACATTTAACCCAATCACTGGGTCAAAACAACCCAATCACTGGGTTTGTCCATTTTCAACCCAACTTGTATTGTTTTTAACCCAGCATTTTTTATGTGTATGATCGAAAATATGATCGAAAATAAAGGAATTATCATATCAACAACCAGTGGTTGTGTGAGTATTTTTTAAAAAAGTGTAGAGGATTTAATTTAATCACATTATTTCATGTATGAAATAAAAAAATAAGCTAGTATTTAGTAAAAATGAATCAACCCTGTATGCTGGGTTGAATAAACAACCCAATTCACTTGTGTTCTGTGCTATATTTACCCAGCCCAGTGTTTAGAGTATATGCAGTTTATGCAACCGGCCAGAACATTGGTATTCCATCCTGGTCTGGTGAGGTCTCAGCCTCTGCCTAAAAGTCCTTGTGAACAACAAGAAGATCAGATGAAGTGATGCAATACTGCATAAATGATTTACAAGAAACGCCACAGCAGAAATAACCAGTGTCACTGAGACCTTGAGTCAAGCAGCGAGGTTACATAAATGAAAAGCTTCACACTAGCTGTGGTCATTGTGATTATATATCATATCTTTTGAATGGTATTGTATATTTCTTACAATTTCTCTCAACAAGGATTGTGAAAATAGCCAAATAGTCAAGTGTCCCAAGGCCTCTGACGGCCAGACAGTTTCATCTCTATATCCCACAGCATCTCTTGTTATTTGAACATCTTACAATATTTTATTTCGGAGATGAGATTTGGTCCCCCGATCACATGTCTCTCTGACCACTTCCTGTCCGCTGGTCAATAGCCCTTGAAATATCAAACTTAAATAATGCATGGACCAATCACAGCATTGGCTTTAAGCAGCCTGCGTCACATGACATTTCCACTGCAGTACATCACCTCTGATAAATGGCGAGAAAACCGCGCGTGCAGACAGCATTCATATTTCATAGCTCCACGTCTCTTAACATTTGCTTTGTCGTAGGTCTCCGGCGCGGCGCGCCCACATTACATTTGTAACGCGTGGCAAAATACATAAGCCAAATATAATAAGCATTTTCTCTCCTCGGCTAACAGCATGACTGCCGTCTCATTTATCTTGTGAAGCATTATGAGTTCAATCACATTTTCTGAAAAATGAAATTGAAAGTAATAACAACGTTAGCCGCACTCTCACTTTCACACACACACACACACACGGGCTACTGGAAGCACACGCTGCATACTGACTCCACAGAATCCCTCAGCCATGTTAATACTGACAATCTACAACTCCTTTAGCACAGGAATAAACATCGCAATCGACGTGTGTGTAATATCATCATTATTCTCCCTGAGCTATAATGTTAAAGAGCCACTATTACGCTTTCTGGAATATGATCTTTCATGTAGTGTGTAATACTGCTGTTTGTGAGTGTAAAAGGTCTGAAAAGTTTCAAAGATCAAAGTGCAAATGAATGGAGTTTTTCCCTCCTAAAAGAAAGAAGTGATTCTGAACTGAATCGAGTCGTCAGTAATTCTGTCTCACTTCCTGCTGAACCTGCGTAGGTTTGTAACTAATTTGCATAATGCCAGCCTCTGGTCTTCATTGGCTGAACAGCGTCTCTTTGCCCCGCCCTCAATCACTGTAGTTGTATCTGAGACTGGAAGAGTTTGGTTCGTGTTGTTCATGTCGAGAAGACGCTGTTTTCTGCTGCCAAAGCAAATCCACTTTGATGAGATCGATACGGTGAAACTGTTACTGTTCGTATCACTGTGAATCAAGAGCTGAGATTCAGATATGATAATGAGCGTTTGATTTCTGACCAATCGGAGCAGAGCAGCTCTCAGAAAGGCGGGGTTTAGAGAGACCGAATCCTTGATCGAAGCGTTTCAGACACTGAGAGAAAAGAGCTGACGCTGCAGTGGATTTTATGAGAAAATTAAAGTGTTTTTTGACTTTGAATGAATGTAAACCTGTTGTAGGAGACGACAAAACAAAATGAAGAGATTTTAAGATAGCATAATATGACACTTTAACTGGAAAGCACATGGAAAAGGGCCCAGTGATGTCATATTGATTCATCTCCTCTTTCAGAAGAAATCTCGACAATGTCTCAAACTGCGCTCAGATTTGCCAAAACACAGATCTGATCAATTAAAGTCAGAGATCTCAATATGAACTCAAACATTTCTTATCAAATGATCTGAGCTGCCATTCACAATCATTTTCATCATTGTTTTTATTGTTTTAATAATATTCCATTTTATTATTTGTGTTCTGTTCTGGAAGATGTGGAAGATTTTATTTAATTGTATTAAATGTGCACTTGTAGTATAAACATTGTTATAATACTAGATTATAATTTTTTCAATAGAAATGACATTAAAGTATATTTTAGTTTCTCAGGGGAATGCAAAAGTTTTGAAATATTTTTTTTTTCTTCCCATCTCATATTTTTTCGACCACCGTGTCCCTTTAGGGGCTCCGTACTTGTCATTGTATTCGGCAGTAATTATGAAATTACATATAAAGATGAATTTAAGTTCCACTTAGCTGGTCAAAACAGCACAAATAACTGCATTTAATATAAATTTAAATATAAATCATTTTAATGATTACACTTAACATATCTGAACATTAACATGTACTCTTGTTAAAAGTATGCTAATATGTACTTTGTTTTCACGAGGATTATGAAGAGTTCTCCAGTGATCAGAGATCATCATGTTAACATTGTCCCAGACACATTACACTTTATGCTGACTCATCCCGATTCACACCGTTAGTACGGAGCGGAGCGACGGCAGAATGATCTGGAGTCAGTGGACAGACTGAACACGTGTGTTAAACTCTCGCTGCAAACTCCACAGAGAGAGAGAGAGAGAGAGTCAGCACACAGATGGACAGATACAGAGCAGAAACTGGAGACATCATCAAAGACTGAGAGACACACGCAGGGAAGAGGAAGAAACGGAGCGGAGCATCAAAAGGAGAAAAGAGTGACTTCCTGGAGAGTTTATGAATCTCGGGAGTTCAACGAGCCACCTGTGAAAACACTGATGGAGTGTGTGTGTGTGTGTCGGGACAATTCATTTCTCCTCCATATGACTCTAATGTGGCCACTGCGTGAGGCCGAGGTCAAAGGTCAGGACCCTTCATTCACTTCATATGTGGGTCATACTGTAGACTTCATTCCTCATTGAAGAGTGTGAGAATAACACTAGCAAATGTGCTTTCTGAAAGACACGCTTCATCCAAACATGAACAATCTGTCATAATATTGTTGCTCAGTAGGAGAAATTCAGAAGAATCTCCATGCTGCTCTTTTATACAATGAAAGTCTGGATTGAGGACAGATGCTGAAAGCTCCAGTAATGACACTATAAACGTTGGGCCATGTGCTCCACATGTGTGCTGGATCACAAGACTTCTGAAGACATCTGAAGAACAGAAGAACGAAAGTCACGCATGTCTGGAATGACATCCAAAATGGTTTAATTGAATATTTTTTATTCTCTTGTTCTGTAAAACCATAAATGTTCTGGTGCCTTAAAGAACCCAGAAACCAAACACTGAACTGATGAAGATAAAATGGTTCTTGTGTAGATCTGGAGAACACCTCAACCCATCCACCGCACGCTGCCTCCAACAGAAGAGTGCTGAAAATATCAAACTGAATGAATCTCTCTCTCTGTCATTATACTCACACCATTCTCTGCTCAAACGTAAATAAGCCCAGAGGCCATTGGTGTTGGGTGCAAATCAACGTCAAGCAATCGGTAAAACATTGAAAACAATCCATCAGAGCGCTCTTTTTGCATCTGTTCATCAGCGGGGAGCAGGATAAAGTCAGACCTGATCGGTCGAGGCTATTCATTGGCGGCGTTGTGGAATTACCTATTGATTTTCCTCCTCGAGCATTCTCAGATCTTTCTCTTTTTTACAGAGACAAAGCCTGAATGTGCATAATATTAGCCACAAAGATGCTTTTCTCTCTCTCCATCCACATTATCGTTCAGAATATTTGGGGTCAGTAAGAAAAGGATGCATTAAATCGATCAAAAGTGACAGTAAAGACATTTATAATGTTACAAAAGATTCTATTCAAATAAACGCTGTTCTTTTGAACTTTCTATTCATCAAAGAATCCTGAAAAATCACAGTTTCCACAAAAATATGACTGTTTTCAACACTGATAATAATCATAACTGTTTCTTGAGCAGCAGATCATCATATTAGAATGATTTCTGAAGGATCATGTGACACTGAAGACTGGAGTAATGATGCTGAAAATTCAGCTTTGATCACAGGAATAA
Organism: Hypophthalmichthys nobilis; assembly: GCA_037950665.1. NCBI lineage: Eukaryota > Metazoa > Chordata > Actinopteri > Cypriniformes > Xenocyprididae > Hypophthalmichthys > Hypophthalmichthys nobilis. The sequence continues at coordinate 32,613,200 of CM075469.1, forward strand.
ATTACACTTTACTATATATTCACATAGAAAACAGCTGTTTTACATTGGAATAATATTTCACATTTTTACTGTATTTTTGTTCAAATAAATGCAGCCTTGGTGAGCAGAAGAGACTCTTTCAAAAACATGAAACAATCTTAAAGTTTCTAAACGTTTGACCAAACACCCGTTCTGTCTCATCAGTGTCCTCTATTCCTGCACTACCTTTTCTAAAAATACTCCCAACATCCTCTTTAAGCTGCCAGACACACACACACACACACACACACACACACACACACACACCTGTTGATGGCACACACTCCCCGGTGTGTTTGAATGTGCAGGACTCACACACTGAAAGATGAAAGATGCTTCACACGAGCCTTTTCTGGGTTAATCGTCTCTGCTTCATTAAACGCTAAACAAATATCATTCACACCAGCGTCTCTGGAAGATTCAGGCGTTACAGAGGTTGAAGAAATGAAACAATAAAGCATTTAAAGCAGCGTGATATTAAAGGCCACTGCATTGATGCTCACAGATTGATTTCTTCAAGGGTTCTCAGTGAAGAAAGTGTTTGTTTTAGAAAGCTGAAGACAGATCACTGCTCATGTGTCTGAATGTGATTTTAACATATCTAACACTAGGAAACTATAGGAAACTATAAATCACATATTCAGCAAAATATTGTGTGTGAGAACAATAAAAATACATTCAAACAGTAAGTATTTATACAGTTTAAACAGATAACAGATATACATAGATAAATAGATACACATTCTGGTAATATCACTCATTTTGTGGCTTCAGTAACAGGGTTGAAGATCAGTGCAAAAATGACTAATAACAGCCTTAAATAGGAAATATCATTGACCACACCACATAATTCACTGTCAATAATCTTATACTTTGTGCCCAATTAAAATTGTCTGTTTCTATAACAGAGTTGAACTTTTAAACCAGTTTATAAAAGATTAAAAGTAATGAAATACTAGTTAAGACTGAAGAGAATCTAGTTTAAAGAGGAGATTGACACAGCAGGGAGAGAACAGAGGCGAAACCAAATAATAATTAATTATGTTATTATGATGATAAAAGGGGACATGCAAATTATTGATTCTAATGAAAAACAGTTTTAGCAATTAAAAAAACTTAACTAAATATTACACAGAGTCTATTCGATGCAACATCTCATCAGCAGCATGTCATGGACACGCCGAACACTTTCTGGCAGTGGTCCGGATTACGCAGACATTTATTTCACTACGAAACGAGTAAATCGCCACATGAACTCGGAGAGCGCGTAAAGCGCGCTCACTCCACGCTGGCTGCGCGCGCACTCGAGATGTGTTCATCCACTCACCTCTCTGCTGAGCTGCACAACACCGCCACAGCAGCCCGACGAGCACGAGAAAACACGGCGTGTTCATGTCCGAATCCGCCTGTTGATCATGAGCGCTCAGGCGAACATCAGAAGAAGTTCAGGAACTCCTCGAGTGACTTTAGGAAGTTTGGGACGCTCGTCTGGTGATCCCTCCTATCCCGCGCTGAGGAGGGGGCGTCCCGTGCCGAGATCACATTCCTCTGCGCTTCCTCGTGTACAGCATCATCTCCCTGCAGGAATACAGTCCGAGTGTTAGAGTACTGAAATAATCTCAACTCCAGATACTTATTAATGGATTGAGTGGCTCAAATCATGTTATTTAACTCGATATGTCAAGACAAATTACATTTGTTCCCAGTTTTGGATAAATCGGCATCCCTGTTACCCATAGCTTTTATTATGTCATGTTTTAGTCATTATTATTGAATTTAGTTTTATTTTCTGTAGCCGAATAACCCCATACAGCAATTTAAACTGTACTGACACGTCCCAAATTTAGGTGTAAAAACCTCATATGAAATGAATTGAAAATCATTTTGTTACAATTTGTTGAAAACAAAAAATTGTTTGATATTTTATGTCGCCTTTTCCACTGTTTGTTGAATTGTTTTGTGTTGCAAAATAGTTTTAATGATTAAATGTGAAAAATATCATTAAATAAACTTTAAAGACCTGAAACAAAGTGCACAAGTGGCAGGACTGCTTTTATGATAATTGCATATAATTTACTGTATATGCAGCTTTTTGAAGCTTAAAAGGTCATTGTTTTTGTATGGAAAAGAGTGACCAAAATATCTTCTTTTTGTTCCACAGAAGAAAGAAAGTAAAACAAGTTTAGAGTGAACGAGTAAATGATGAACTAATTTTTAACAACAGGAATGAGAAAACAGCAAAACTAAAATCCTATAACTGCATAATTTATCCATGCTGTGATGCATGCTGGGAGCTCACAAACCCTGAACAAATCAGCACCATTCTTCCACACGAGCGTGTTTGTTCAGACGGTGTCTGGAGGAGTATGAGTTTGAGTAGATTCAGTGTAACTCTGGACAGAACGTCCGGTCTTTTCCCCAGACTGAGTGGCTGTGAATTCTTCAGGAGTTTGTGGACTTCCTCTGCACCCTCTAGTGTTGGACTCACAGATTTGGTCTCATCTGTATTCAATGAATGCAGACAGTGCTCATTTTGACAAAACGGAAAGCAAGACCTTTTCTAAACAGACATCTATAGACAAACACACATTGTGAGTGATTATAATGTTTCAGTTCATCGGTCTGTCAGTCCTCCACACTTCTGTGTTGCTGTTGGCCAATTTAAAATGGATGCAAAGCCAGTTCCTCCTCACAGGGTCGATGGCCCGGATCTCCGTTATGCGCCCGCAGTGCTCAGACTGACATCTGGCCGGACGGTACGACGTTCATGATGGATGTCAGTTGAGTTTGGTGGGATTGAGACACTTCATGTGAGTTGTGAAAGCCGAGCAGTTTGCTCTCCTGCGCACTCTTTCCTCTTCGAGTGGCCATCGAGCTATGTCACATTTTCAGCTTTCTCAGGTGAAGACTCATGCGGAGGCTCTCTGGATGAAGCGCTTCCATGCGGCTGCTGAGGAGAACCGAGGTCTGGTGGTGAGGGATGAGCTGGCTCAGACGTATGGAGACTCTCAGGCTTCCAGTCCAGAAGACCCAGTCCACTCGGACCGATCCCGTGAGGACGGCGCTCCCGACACACGGCCCAGAATCACTACTTGGGAAGCGGGATGGAATGTCACTAGTGCCATACAGGTGAGCACCCACACACACACACACACACACACACACACACACCCCTACATGACGTACCTGTAAGCACACTGTCATTTGGAACTATAAAAATTAAGGAAATGCAAAAACGTAATGATAAGTTCCAGGAAATAGTGAGAATCTAATGTGCAGCTGGCCACAGGTGCGACACAACACACACACACACACACACATCACAATAAAAATGAATTACTCTCGCTGCTAGTGTCACTTATTTGCACATGCTGTCTGTGTTGTTTTAGCAGCCGATTCAGAAAATGAATTATGTAAATCAGATAACACTGCAAACGCTGCCAAAATAAAAGAAGCTTGTTGGGTTTTGAGGATGCAGCAGACCAACACAATCTCCAGCGTCGACACACCTCGATCACATCTGAATATATAACCACTCATAACTGCTCATAACACTCATAACCGCTCATAACTTCTCATAACACTCATAACACTCATAACCGCTCATAACTTCTCATAACACTCATAACCGCTCATCCCCAACATTTAGTCATCAATCATCAGCAGAAAACATAGACATCAAAACTCTGTTTACCACCTGTTCTTGTGAGCCGTAATAATGCAACATTTATTGCACCAGAAAAACAGTGCTTTTACAAAAAATAACAAGGAATATCTAAACATTTTTAAACCAAGGATTTACTTGTGAAGCAGTTATCTAAGATATTAAGACCTAATTATTATGAATTACCAAATATGCAAATAGTTTCTTGTTTTAGGCATAAACCTCCAAACATTTTGTTAATTTATTTTTCAAAAAAAATCCCACTTTTTGACAGTGAAATAAGAAAAGTATCTAAACTAGATTATACACTCTGGTTTGAATGCTGGGTTGAAAACGTCTCGATTACGTGTGTAACCCTCGTTCCCTGAAGGACAGAATGGAGACGTACGTCGGAACTGACCGACTGAAAGGGAACAACCCAAGTTGGGTTGAAAATGGACAAACCCAGCGATTGGGTTGTTTATTAATAAGATTAATGAATAATAATTAAACAATAAACATTTATTAAATTGCTTATTAATAAATGTTCACCTTTTGATCCTCTAGTAATTATGTGTCTCAATTTCCAACATATTTGGGCTCATTTTAATCCAGACATATAGTCATTTTTAAACAATAGTTGGGTTAAATAAAACTACCCAGCACGTTGGGCAAACATTTAACCCAGCCTCTGGGTTTATCCATTTCCGACCCAACTTGGGTTGTTTTTAACGCAGGATTTTGTATGGTGGTTAGTGATGCAGGTTTGGGAAGTGTCTGTTATGCTCACAAATTAAAAAAGTAAACAAATTTCTCCCCTCAGATGCTGCATGAATGATTGCACGACTGTTTGTGTGCGTTTGAATATGCCTTGTTTACTTTATAGCAGCATAAATCCTTGTTTATGTGAATGACACCCCATTACCTCATCTGTTCGCTCCCATTTGAGGCTGAGGGTAATATTTAGAGCTGTTAATGATCACACGGCTCGTTATTGCTGCTTGAGCTTGTTTAATTCATCCTTCTGCTTTACTTTATAGTGTAATGTGCCTCTCTTTCCCTCTTCACCCATCTGTCTCACACGCACCTGTCTTACTCTCTCTCCTCTGACAAACCCTAGTGAGCTTCCTCGCTCTCTGCTGTCTACTTCTAAGGCAGCATAAGTTCACACACTGCAATGATTCGGTACAGCCGTCAGAAGTGCGCTCATGAAGCCTGAAAGTGTTGTCCGGGTAGGCCGCTCACTAGTGTCTGGACTCCTCTTTCTCTCTCGCCCGTGTGTGTGGATGATCCGCTGTCGTCTGTTCAGCAGAGATACAGTCATTAGGACCCTGAGAGGAAATGAATGCAGTGCTGTATCTTTATTCATTGTGTCTAACACAAAGCAATTTACAAACAATTACAGTCAAGATAAAATATCTGTCACTTAGCGCCTCTTTAGAGATGACTGTGACTTCATTAGTGGAGGGGTGTGTGAGAGGGTGTGATTTCATTACTCCCATCTGCTGTGCGGCTGTGACTGTGTGTTTCACACAGCTGTGTGTGTGTGTGTGTGTGAAATCTCTCCTAGTCGTCTTTATATGAATTTGAGACTAGAACCAACCCTGTATGTGCTCAGAGGTTGCTCGTTCATTGCTTAATGGAGTTCTCAGTTATGGTTCATTCAAGACTCAACTTTGCCTCTCGTTTATCATAAAATGATTTGGAAGTAGTCTGTGTTTCCCTGATAGACTCCAGCCTCCCTGCGACCCTACAGAGGAGAAGTGTTTGGAGAATGGATGGATGGTGTTTGATCCAACCCTAACCCCCAGTATAGTGTTGGTAGCACATTCTGATAGATTGAGCATTACTGTTTGATCCAACCCGATCTTGAGAAAATATAACTGTTTTAAGAGCAGTGTTGGGGAAAGTTACTTTTAAAAGTAATGCATTACAATATTGAGTTACTCCCTAAAAAAGTAACTAATTGCATTATGGAATTTTATGGAAAGTAATGCGCTACGTTACTTTTGCATTACTCTTTCGAGGCTCGAGGCTGTCTACACTGGATGCGACAAAGCAACCGTTGCAAATCCATTTCCAGAGGTAGTGTGAGTGTGAGTGCGTCAAAAATAGACGGGGCATCAGTTTACAGTCGGGAATTTGTCCTGTCGCGCCACATCCAGTGTAGACAGCGTCAATGATTATAATGGATTCTGTTTGCTTTTGTCGCTTCGCACCGCTCGCGTCTGGTGTAGACACGGTGTAACCCTCAGTGAGGTCAGCTGGTCGTACGAAATTATACAAATGATATTGTATGAATTAATGAACCAATTCACCAAAAAAAGTTACAAACTGTAATGACAATGAGCTGGTTTGATCACATCAAGTAACAGCAATAGTAGGCGAAATTGGGGTAAGATGAGCCAGTGGGTAAGTTGACCCACCCCCTGTATCTTGGCAACCGTACCCTTTTATTGTCATGTGACTGTATATTTTGGAACCACCCATAATTTCTGCTAGTTCTGTTCAGTTAGATGAACCCAGAGGGGGTAAATTGAGCCACAGGAACACTCTTTTTATAAGAAGCCATATTTTAGAGTCCTTTGTCATTGATGCATTCTAATCATTTAAAATGATAAGAAACATCCTGAAATTACTTTAGATACTTTTGTATCTATTTTACATTTTTGCTTATCTTGAGAACCACATAAGTAAAAAATGGCTCATCTTACCTCACTCTCCCCTAATACTCATGCTTAACTTAATATAGGCGACTCTTGACTTACAGTAAAGGCCCCGATATACTTCAAGTGAAATCGAAGAATGAACTTGTGTGACGTCATTTTAAACAAAAGCATGCCAAAACGAAGTTCATTTGGAGTCTCAGGGAAAGTTCGCTCTGACTGGTTAATGCCATTTGTCCGTGACAATGATGCAATTGGTAGGTGTTTTTAATAATTTTGTTTTATTATTGAGAGTTAAGTATGTTGCACATATCTAATCTTCGCTCTCAGCAGTGTGGGTGGTGTTAGTGTTTGTTAACACTGAGATCTCGAACTTTGATTGCAGACTTTCTTATCTGAAGACATTGTTGAAATTCTACTGGAGACATGTGGGATTATCAGGGTCTGAGAAGCAGGAGACTTCGGTTAATCTCATCTAGATGTATCATTTGAGCCATATACTTGAGCAAGTCTTCATGTGTGCCTCTGTTTACTCAGGGTATGTTTGTGCTGGGTCTGCCCTACGCCCTCCTGCGGAGCGGGTACGTGGGTCTTCTGCTGCTGGTGTCAGCCGCACTCATCTGCAGCTACACCGGAAAGATCCTGGTGTCCTGCCTGTACGAAGAGGACGAGACAGGCCGCCCGGTCCGCGTCAGACACACCTACGAGGACGTCGCTAACGCCTGCTGCAGACACATCTGCCCTTACATCGGGGGCAAGGTTGTGAACGCCGCACAGGTAGTGGAGCTGGTGATGACCTGCATCCTATACTTGATTGTCAGCAGCAACCTGATGTGTCACAGCCTGTTCTTCCTGCCTCTGACCCCGGCGACCTGCTCCACCATCACCTTCCTCATCCTGGTGCCCTGCATGCTGATCCGTGACCTGAGAGTGGTGTCGCGCCTGAGCCTCTTCTGCTCGCTGGCTCAGTTCCTCATCACCTTCATCGTGATTGGCTACTGTCTCCGTCAGTCGCCGCAGTGGGCCAGTAGGAGACTGAGTGCCGTGACGGTGGACTTTGATGGCTTCCAGGTTGCGGTGGGGGTGATCATCTTTAGCTACACATCACAGATCTATCTGCCCACGTTGGAGGAGAGCATGACAGACAGGTTGGACTTCGACAGCATGATGAACTGGACTCACGCTCTGGCCTGTGTGCTGAAGACAGCGTTCTCCGTGACGGCCTTCCTCACATGGGGAGAGGAAACCAAGGAGGTGCACTGATCCCACACGACAGTAGTCGCACTTATTATTACCAGCTTACAACTACAACACCATAACTTTTAATTTTTTATTTCAGGTGATAACAGATAACCTGCCCACAGCGTTGCGTGTCGTGGTGAACCTGTGTCTGCTGGCGAAGGCTCTCCTCTCGTACCCTCTGCCGTTCTACGCCGCGGCAGAGATCCTGCAGACCGGCGTCTTGAAGCTGGACTCATCCGCAGACCGGGCGGATCGGTGGACGCTGCTCCTGCGCGGCTCTCTCCTCCTCCTCACCCTCATCATGGCGCTGTACGTGCCTCATTTCTCTCTCCTCATGGGCCTGACGGGCAGCGTGACCGGGGCAGCCATGACGCTCCTGCTCCCGACGCTTTTCCACCTGCAGCTGAAATGGACTGAGCTAGACATGAGCCGGAGGCTGGCGGACCTGCTGATATTACTGCTGGGCTGTTTCTGCAGCGTCTCGGGGGTTATATGCTCCATCAAAGGAATGGTGACAGCCTTCGAGGACAAATAGATGACACATAATCCTGTGTGTCTGTAGTTACGTTTGCTCTGGTTGTTAATAAAGTTAAACGGAGCCGAGTCTGGAGGTTAATGAGCCTGCTTTGCTTCCTTCCACAAATCTGACTGTGAAATGTTATCTGTTGTCATAATTCACCATGTTCATTGCTCAGGCACTTACCAGGCCAATCATGCATGAAAAGCACACGAGATCCTGTTCTACAGTGTGTTTATTATTCCCTCGTTGTCTCTGGAGCGCAGTAAACAACTTCTGACAGTCAGTTAACTTTATGTAAAAAAAACAAATCATAAGCATACTGCTAGCAACTAATAGGCTATTAAATTATGAGCTTCTGGAACAGCACTTTTTCACAACTGCCTCAGTTTGTGTGTTTCTATCTCAGCGTTGATGAGAATATCATTATGAAACAAGGTCAAACAGTCAGATCAAGTGTTTATCTGTGATCAGTTCTGAATGAAAACTTCTTTAAGCAATGACTATGTAACTATATAGCCACTGGTGAATGTTGCCATGACATGAGAAGGTTCTTTTAGCAAAAATATATATAAAAGCTTACCACACAGAAAGCCAAACTCTGCAGCATGAACTTTCCTAATTTAAAGTCTGGGCTTGTCCTGTCACATGCTTTGGTCAGTATGGTTTTTCAGGTTTATAGATGAAAAGTGTGTAATTTTTTAAGTCTAGTCTAGTGTCCCTGCATCAGGACTACGGCACGTTCCCGCAGGTGATCAGGGATCCTGTGAATCTTCTCAGTGGAGTCACTGTAAGAGTCTCTTTAAGTTATTGTAACTGTGACCTTAATTGTCTTCCGCCTGTAAACTGTAAACGTGTCTGAAGGACTGTTCCACAGGTGCAATAATTGTTTATGGTTCATTGAACAAGCATGTCGTTTTGTAGTCTGGACACAGAGGGTCATCTGATGACTTTCCCAAAGATAAAAGTAGAAAACAACTACAGCTCTCACACACCACTGGCTGAAGGTAGATGATGACAGAGCAAGATCATCTTTGATGAATGCTGAACACAAGATAATAAAAACTTTCATACTAGCATTTGAGTGGAGTTTACGTGACGTCAGCGTCGGCCGGAGTGACTGCGGTTACCCCCACTGAGTGGCAAAAAGACTGAGTGGCAGTATTGGTTTTCAGCATGAATACCACAAAAAACACATTCAAAATGGAAAAGAGCTTTGTGATTGACTGTACAAATCGATTTGACAAGAAATCTGAGGTATATTTTTACAGACTGCCGAAAGCTACAGAAAAGAGAAGCAAATGGATCACTGCAATTCACAGAAACAACTGGACTCCAGGCAGAGAAACGTGGATTTGCAGTTATTATTTTGGGTCAATATGTTGAATTTTGAAGTAAAAATCATGCCTATATATTGTATTGACAACTCATCAATTAAATATTTACCATCTTATATTCTGCATAATTGGGTGTTTTTAAATAAACACTGACAAAAACTATACAAGTTTAGGGCTGGATGACATATATAACACCTATATTGTATTTATATAACAGGCAGATTTGTTTTATGTATTTCCCCGGTGTCAAAGTCAGGCACATATAAATGTCTGGAAACACGAGTCCTGACTGCATGTCAATATCACTGGATCTTTGGTAAGTTGTAACAGGAACATTATCAAGTCCAACCTTTAGTTTAACTGTTTGTTTTACTCGCGTTTTCACAGTTTCCCCTATTAAATCCTGTCATGCAGCAGCTCTTTTGCCACTCAGTCCGGCTGAGGGAGCGTGTTCCAGCGGGAAAGTGACGTCAATACCCTCTGTTACTAGTTATATAGCTATAAAGGCCACTGCATACTACCCAGTAACACTTTAAAGTGCCCCTATGTGTAAGATAGTTCTAAGTGAATGAAAACATCCTACAAAGTTTTAAATCTTTTTAAAAGTTATCGTCTCTCAAAAGTAAGAGTCGACTCTGAATCAATTAAACGAGTCGTTTGTAAAACGAATCTCAAGCCGTTTCGTTGTGACGTCAAAACGAAACATTAGAAACTTGAAACCGCTCAAACGCTGCCAATACGTGAAGAATCAGTGGTTAAAGTTCATCTTTACAACGATACCACAGCAGTATAGACCGAACCTTGTGCTGTTTACCCGTCATTTTACTGACGACTGCTTCTTCAACCTAAATGCGTTCAATGAGGGATTCGCAAGCCGGTTGTTATTGAAGGATGGGTCAGTACCCAGTTTATTTGGACCAGCTTTTTCCTCCTCCGAATTACAACCTGTAAGTATGATTAATAATTGTTGCTTGCTGTTATGTTGTGCACAGTATGTAGCCTGTGTTGTGTACGGCTAACCAGCTAACAATATGTGTTCGCTTGCAATTGTCTAGAAATGTGTCAAATGTTTTTCGTTGTTATTACTCGGTGTTATGATAAAGAATAGAGCAATACGTTGGTGTACAACTGCAGTGCTTTATCAATATGTTTCTGCGTTGAGCTGACGCATATACCATGACTGTTTGTGTGTTTACCACCGAGCTGTGGGCTAGGTTCGCTAACAAACACGAAACAACTTATTTCCTTATTTCCATCATTATAGCAGAATCATCTGACCAATCACCGCAGATTAACGTCACACACACGAGGGAAAAAGCTAATCGTTTGGGAGTCGTTAAGCAAATAGGTATAAATAAATGCATATTATAAGACAATGAAAGTGTTTTTTGATCTTGTATGCTTGTAAACCTGTTGTTGGGGACTCCCAAAAAAAAATAGGAACCTTTTAAATGCCATAATAGGGGCAATTTTAAAAAAAGGTTATGGAAATTAGGAAATATTTTAGGTATTATGAACACATAATGAACATTTTGCAGTGTTATTTAATGTTATTTTATATATTTACAATTGGTCACAAGTTAATAAAGCTTTTCATGTTGTTTGTGGTTTAATACCATGCCTGCTTATGGCATAAAAAGGGTTAAAACATTAAAACTCATAGTAATTGTAACCCCTTGTGATGGTTATGGTCAGTAGATGAACTACTTTTGTAAATGTAACACGGGATAGGAACCTGGTTTAAAAATATATAATAATAAAAATAATAATAAGTCGGGTGTTAGATTTCTTCTATCACTATTTGTTTTAAGCACAGCTTTGTAAACATTTAATTTTGTAAACACTGTTAGTGGTGGTGCGTCTACTTCAAATGACCCTACTAAGAATGTGACCTTTTAATTAACAACTTAATTCAGTTAACACAAATAAATGGGGATTGGAGAAATGATATCAATGCCAATATGAACCCTCAGTTTAACAAGATAAATGAAATGGCAATGCCAATAAAAAAAGTAGGCCCACGAACACACACCCTGCCTCTCATTCACTCGCAGTCTTAAACAAATAAAACAAATCGTGGCAGGCCTGCCGTGGCTCGAGAGCGTGGTGGCCGAGAAAAGAATGAAAACAACTGGCCGCTTCACTTTAAAAGCAAACAAAAAGTAAAATAGTTTAACTGCAGGTGCAACCACTGAGAAACATGGACATTTTTAATTCTGACATTTTTAATCACAGGACTAAATAAACTATTGCACTCCCACTGTGCATCAAGAGCCTCCCGCTGATGTTTTGAATGCGCTCAACAACTAACCAGAGACGTCAGGAACAAAGACGCCACGTCCATAACCCAATGAATAGCCAATGAAATGCTCTCTAGTGTTGAATATTTCTTAACATCCTTGCCTGCGGTCATACATGAGCATCTGAGTCTGTTCTGTTCTAGAAGTTTCTGAGCTCAAAATAAATCATGAATTTAAGTCTGTACCACCTGAACCTCTGAATGTGACTCATCAAATCAAAATATGACACTGTTGCCTATTACTTTACTACGGAGTAGTGTGCACAATATTTTTTTTGTGCGAACATGTGAGTTTTCTTACTCCAGATATCATCTATCACCTTTGTTTGTTCAGAGTCAGAGAAGGTCACGCAGAGCCGATCTCATTCACATGTGTGCATCGTGACTGATATCCAGTGGCGAATGTCAAACCCGCCGTGATGTGAATATGTGAAAGTGTGAATGAGATTTGAGTCCTACACCAGAGAGGACGATTAACACTTTTATTTTTGTGGGCGTTTTTAAAGTTTGACAGACTCAGTCTCATGTTTGATCATTCAAACCTTTGTTCCAGCACTCATGAAATCCTCATGTCTGTTTGCTGTGGAAGGAGTCGCTACAAAACACACATACACACGCATCATAAGACACTCCCCCCTGTCTGCCATTGGTCATCAAACAGACAGTTATGTGATGAAATCTACAGGTGTAAAGTTTCCCCCAGCAGTGAAGACTTCTGTGCAGTGTCAGCAGCACTGGTCGAAAAGCAGAAAAGGAAGATCGAATGGTTGCTACGAATGGTTCCTCTGGCTCAGCCGGGACTCCAACATGAAAGTTTATCGTCTGCATGCGTTTTAAAGCCATATCAGTCTAAACTTCTGATATATGGTCTTCTGAGCGCACAGAAAGCTGTCTGTCAGACGGAGCGTTGTGTGAGTATTAAACTAAGTTCTCTTTCATGTCTTATTGCTCTTAAACTGTCACAAGGTTATGTCAAAAACACACAAAGTTCAGATAAACATCTGTCTGTGAATGTAAACAGCAGGGAAAGAAATCACATGTGTATATTAGATCTGTGTATTAAAGTGACAGCAGTGTAATATACAGTACCTACTACTGTATCTGCTGTTAATATGAATCAAACAACAAAAGAAAAACAGAAAATCACTCACTGCTCTTGACTGAATAACTTTAGTAGCTTTAGTAAGAATACATTTCTTACTTGAATGCTGCTGTTAAATGCTCTGGCGAGGAGATGAACATGGCGGACTGTGTACAGCTCACTGAGGGGAGGAGCTAAGCTAATAGTGCAGATTCCGCTGGCAGTCGTGGGAGGGGCTTGTGCCATGTGACGTCATATTGCATAGAAATGAGACACTGCTTGTGATTTATGGGGATTAAAAAAAAAGAGGAGTGTGTGGATTTTTACCTAGTGTGGTTGTGTACACACACAGCCAACACACATTTATGTTCAAACACCCTGTAAAAGTGGATTTTGCATAATAGTTCCCCTTTAAATAAAATGCTGCAGTCAGTGTGTTAACACTGTGGTTAAGCAGACAGCTGCATTAACAGCAAGTCAATGAGGGCAAGCTTTCAACTGAACCATGCACATGCATTTTAAACACTTACATTATGTTCTTGCGTATTTAATTCATCTGCTCAGTTCATGTCAATTTATAACCCATTTAAGGGGAGGTCAAAATTACACTTTAAAATCAATCAGAGCTATAGAAATTAATCAAGTAATATTTTATTGTTATTTGATTGTCAGCCTCTGCTTTTCTGCAACAGATTAAAGCCGCCTTGTATATAATGCACCATAACTTTAAACTAATAAAGGAGGAATACAGCAGTTCACTGGTGTTTTGTTTGGTTGTGGCAGCTTCAGCCCTTCCTCAATCTTTTTAACACACAGCCCACCTCAGATTCATTTTAATAAATGTACAGGTCATAAAAAAGATAAAAGTCTATCTTTACCTAAAGACTGATTTGGGCAACAGGGCCGTGCCACTTGTGTGACCGCACCGGACCCACACTTTATGCCCAGTTCAGACTACACGATTTTAGCCCGATTTTGCCACAAAAACGCTTGAAGTAGAGTGTCGTGAGGATTCGTCGGGACGCAAGATTCGATCGTTTCAGTTCGTGTAGTGTGTCTTAGTGGATGACAACTGATGCCGCATCTGTGATGCTTCACGACAGAAAGACTAGCATGTTTAATTTTTTTTCCGTCACATGTGTGACACTGGCCAATAGAAGCACAGAAGCGCCTTCCTACATGCTGTCAAACATGCCGAAACGAAAGAGAGTTAATGGGATTGTTCCTGCTAGGTGGAATTTACAATGGAGGAAATGTTTGTGGAGGTATGGCAACAATACTCCTGCGTTTATGATGCTTCCTCGAGGGACTAAGTTACTGCGACAGAGTGAAAAAAGGTAAATAAAACACGTTACCTCAGTTCTCTTTGGAGGAAATCCAAATATCCATCCAATCCAGTTGTGTGTCCACTTTTGGGCTTTTCGACCGGCCGACCGGATATGATGTATTTTAATCAAAACTATGAGCTCGAAGTTAGAATTACCAATATTTTAACACTTTAACGTTATTCTGTAAACACTATTTCTGTAAAATGACGGTTATTAATAATTATGTCATAAAAAAATATTTTATAATTATTAAATAATTTTTTACATTGATGAGCTCTATAAAATCTACTATGTTTTTATTTTAGATGTATTCAGGGTCATTTGCTTTGTGTGGATATATACATACATGCATTAACGTTACATTCATTAAAATTGTTCAGTTTACCATGGTGAATAAGCCGAGGGTAACGGTTGCTTCACGACCAATTTCAAAGTTCAGTGCGACTGTCGCTAGGGGGCGAAATGTGACAATCGGATGCGAATGTCGTGTGCAGTGGAATGGCGGCTTTACACCGCAATAAAAGGTATCTTTTCCATGTTAATCATAGTTTTTGTCCAAACTAGCCGCAACTGTGACACGCGATGATTCTATTTCAGAAACAGTTTTTATTTCTGCAAGCGGCTGGAACAACAACACAAAGTATGGCAACGACAATCTCAGGTAATGTTTATGTGCTTTATTTAATGTTAAACGTGTCTAATGTGAGTTTGAATATTATTTTGTGTGTCTTTCATAGCCGTACTGAAAGCAACAATGGACAATTTACCTCAGATTTTCAAAATAACGTAAAGGAATCAAGAACGTTCAAACTGTCAACTCATTGTGAACAGACAAGTGTATTCTATGACAAAGATTGTTTCAGTATCTCAGGATATATTTTTAATAATGTTAAAATGGTGTAATATTCATGAATTTGATTCAACGCAATCTCACTACCAATTCATAGTTATTTTACGAGGTGGCTAATTCGTAAGAATTCATACGATTTGTCTAAACCCCAGTGACGGGTAGGTTTAGGGGCGGGGTTAGGGGTAGGTCATTTGTACCAATTCATACGAATTTGACAACTCATAAATATGTACGATTTCGCAAAAAAACATGAATTCGTACAAGTGAGGTCATACGAATTTGTACGAATTAGCCACCTTGTAAAATATGTATGAATTGCTGTGAGATCGGGTTGATTTGATTATGTCATTGCATGTGCTGGAAACGTCACATCTGGTGTGGACAGACAAATTGCTCGTCACTGGAATCTTATCGCAGCGCGTCTGGTTAGAACACGGTCTCCACTCCTGAAGGTGATCGTGAGGAAGGCCACGCTTCCTCTAACTCCATCTAGCCTCCACCCCATTCTCGGGACGGCCCTGGTGGGCAAAACAGATGTTTGTGTGGGCTCAGACACCCCTGCCCATGCCTAGATCCAGCCCACTGTAAAAGCACATATCTTGCAAAATCTAGTGAGTTTTATGCTTTTAAAAACAAAAAAGAGTTTGCCAACAGGGTCAGAAAAAAAATACAATAGTCTCATTATTTTATGCAATTCTGCTTCTCAAGTTCAAATTGATTTTGTTTCATGATTATTGTTTTTTGAAGAGTGTTTCTAATGTCTAAATGAAAAAGAAAAATCTCCAAGTCAGAGAAATTTGACAGAAATTCTGTAATAAGTGTCGACGAGGTCAGTATGTCGACACTAAGGTGCTGGCTGCTGCTATGTGTTCTTTCTAATTAGAATAACATTATCACCGCGGATCCGGCTAAAGCTGCTGGGACTCGAGCGGGTCTGTGTGAGTATATCTCATTAAGCCAGCGCAGACTCAAATGCGCAAACAGATGTGCACGGATTTGTGAACTTGGCACGGGCAAGCGAGCCTCTCAACGCAGCCAAATCCGCAGGCATGAGATTCAATACGCTTTAGTTTTTCATGGCAAAGCGCCCATGTCTCAAGTGCATTCACTCTATTTGCTTTTTTCTTTCTTTCTCCGGGTCTTTGTTTAGCAACTTCCCACCTCCATATAACTCCGGCAGCCCACGCGCGGTGAGCGCACACCGGCCAGCGGGTCGGCTTATTATCCGCGCGGCAATGTGACGAGCTCTGATTTGAGGAACTTTGCGCTGCAGGAGGACTGAGATTAGAGAACCGTGTGAAACGAGAGGAAACGTAGGCTGGTGATTTGAAGCGGCTGGAAAAATACCTCGGCTTTCTCGGGGTCGCGATATGAGCTGGAGGAGACCGGGGTCGCGGGCGGTCTCGTGTCTACCGGCGCGAGCAATAATTTGATGTAATGGCCCTTCATCATGCGTTATCAATAGCGAGAATAATCCAGACACGGTCAGCGAACGTACAGCAAACTCTTTGAGCGACTTGGAGGACAATTACTCAAGATCCGCAGCAGACAGGCCGTAATTACAAATCCATTTACAGGGCGCTGAGAATAATGAGGAAACTGCGGAGGTGAAGAGTTTTTCCCCTCTCTCCAACGCAGCCGGTTAATGTCTTTAAACGAGGACAAAAGCGCATGTGTTCAGCAAACGCAGCAGAAGCTTTATGATGAAAGTCCTGATAACATATCGGTTCCCTGTACGAGAGGTTATTAAAGGTGGAGCTCTGTAAAACTTCACTGAAACTTGCTTCATGAAATGTGTGGCTGTAAAAAACCCAAGTGCTCCTCTGAGGGGTCTGCCTTCATTTCAGAGCAGTGCTGTCAGTCCTGGGATCTGTAGGACGCGGGAAGTCGACAGTCATGGAATGTGTCTGAATCTTAAGCTGATGTTAGTTTAGCTCTGAGGAAGTGGTGCAAACACTTTAGCTTGGCCTCAAAAATTTCATTTTTCAACTATTTCAGACACTCATAACATTGACTGATTTATCAAAGCATTTGCAAATGCTCATTCTAAACACTGCAGACAGTGGTGTCGTGAGGATAAATGCACAGCGAGTGCACATAATCTGTGATTGCTTTCAGTAATCAGTCAATAAACCATCATACTGTATATATGCACGATTACAGCTGATTGATCCAGCCACAGAGAAAACAACCAAATGCCATTTGAAATCTATTTGCCAGGCTCTCCCACACACATCTGTCAGACTCTTTAATAAGCATATTTTCATTTTAGTTCATAACTTTTTTCATTAATAACTCTGAATTCTTGAGTCAAGGATCATCAATCTGATTTGCACAAAATGTAGCATGCATCATCTCAAAAACCTCATGATAAAAAGTTATCAAATATTTTTGATTAATTAAAGTGTTTGCATGTGTATTTTTAGATGTGTGTGTGTGAGAGAGAGAAAGAGAGAGAGAGAGAGAGAGAGTGTGTGTGTGTGTGTGTGTGTGCTTGTATACATGGCTTATGAGGACACAATTGAGCATAATGAAACTGTGAAATTCTGTGACTGTGAAATTCAAAAAATGCCAAAGGTTTGTGTGTGTGTGTGTGTGTGTGTGTGTGTGTGTGTGATTGACAACTAATCAGGCTTCATTTAAAACTTTTTTTTTCATTCAAAATCCACTTGAGTAAAGGCCAAAGTCCTTTTAAGACAAATCATTTCGCTCGGTGGCCATCTTAGAAATGCCTCATGCAAGTGCAGCTCCTTTATCTTTGAATGGGGAAACATCAAATTCTCTAAAACTGTTTGCAAAGCTTTTGATTAAATTTCATATTTGAAGTCACCATTGAAATATGACAACAACTGTCTCATAAATTTTGTTTCAAAACACTCGAATCCTGACCAAAAAAAATTGCATTTTTCAGGCTGGATCAAGATAATGCGCATGCGCAGTCCTGAGTGCACGACTGACTGTTTCTATATGAACCGGTGTCATGAGAAATCGAGTCCCCCCCAGGAATCGGGTCTCCTTTAGGACCCAGGCGGTAATGCCTGATCAGAAGTTGTTATCGTGATGTCTTGACTAATTATAAACTACACTATATTGCCAAAAGGGGACGCCTGCCTTTACGTGCAAATTAACTTTAATGACATCCCATTCTTAGGCAACCTATCACGGTACCATACTTGAATTTACTGAGCTCCTGAGAGCGACCCATTCTTTCACAAATGTTTGTAGAAGCAGTCTGCATGCCTAGGTGCTTGATTTATACACCTGTGGCCATGGAAGTGATTGGAACACCTGAATTCAATGATTTGGAGGGGTGTCCCAATACTTTTGGCAATATAGTGTATTTCACAATTGTAAGATGTTACATTAAGTGCACAAACAACATGCTTGAAATATAAAATGAATGCCTATGTATTGCATAATAAAACAAACTGGAAACAGATATTGGAAGCAAGAAACATACCTAATATAATATAAGTTAAGCTAGCAGGCTAATCAGGTAGATGTATGCTATGCTAGTACATAAGCTCACTAAAAAACAGTAAGAATGAGAAATGCTTGATTTCACAACCTATAGCTTCAGTTATATACTACCACTATATTAATAGTCATTATAACGCATTTTAAACTATATAAATCCTAATGTCATTTTGCAGGAATTATAATCAGGCACTAAAAATACTACCGATTAAAAGTCCGATGAACCATTGGGATCACTCGTGGTCCTAAAGGAGACCCGATTCCTGGGGAGACTCGATTTCTCACCACACCGGAGCTTCTAACGGCAGCTGCAGTGACGCGATGACTTCACCGGTCAGTGATTGGCTCTTATTTAGAAGGTGCGTTGCACTTTCTCCCATTCATAATAATACGAGTGCACCTTCTTTCGATATAAAGTATTTGGTAAAGGCTGTGTGAAGGCATGTTTGAATGAGCATGACGAATCTGTTCAGCATGAATCAAACATTTCATCCCAGCAGACGGTATATGTCTTATGTCATAGAAAATAGCACATTTCCATTGTCTTGTTTTGATGTTCATGTCTTTTGTCTGGAATATTCTTGAAAGCCTTGTGATGTCCAACAAGGAGAACTCTCAGAGATCCAACAGAGGGCGGTAGGCCTCAGTCACACACTCCCAGTACGACCCAATTCAAAAAGCAATTATCTGAGTGTGTACTCCTGGGCCGATGAATAGACTGCTTCTAAAGTGCCATATTAACCTAGTTGAGAAGTATCGATTGGGGTCCCTGTCCAAGCGAAGAGGTGCTGGAAACAGAGACGGTGAGAGAGATGCATCTGTATTCCACTGGGTTCCATCCTACAGTCGTAATGAGGTCTTGATCAGGCTGGGACTCTATTCTTCAGTGCTGTTTGTGTAGGGGATGCTTTCCTCCTGAACTCCAACAAATGTCTCACTTTCCCCCTATCTCTCTTTCTTTATCTCTCCCTGTCTCTATGTTCAGACTGCAGGTAAATGGGATTTTCTCTCAAATCAGATCTTTTCAGGCAAACTGTCTGCACTATTAATTGCGTGATCAAATGAGATTTGTGTGTCCAGACATAACCAACCTATCTGCATGGGTATCGCATTTCAAGCCACCTCCAAATATGGTTTGAATCAGTTTTGAAAAAGAAAAAAATCAGATTTCATGTCTTTTTTAGCTGTCCACACTTTCAAAAACCCATCTAATCTGGATATGCAAAAAATCAGAGTAACACTTTAGTTTAGGGTTCAATTCAAGTTGCTATTAACTAGTTGCTTATTTTCATGCATATTACTAGGATATTGGCTGTTTATTACTACTTATAAAGCACATATTAATGCCTTATTCTACATGTTCATATTCTACATCCCATAATCCTAAACTTAACAACTACCTTACTATTAATACGCAGTAAACAATGTTGTCATATACAGTCAATGCTTTATAAAGTAGAGTTTCTCAAGTTTATCAAAAGTTAAGTGGCAATATTTGCTTTCTTAAAAAGATTTCCAGTGGTATTTTTACCTTTTTTATCTTTTATGTCAAATTCTTACATTTAATCAATCTTTTCAGTTAGAATAATAAGACACTATGGGTCTTTTACCAGTTAAAAGGCACCTATAATGCCTCTTTCACAAGATGTAATATAAGTCTCCCAGAATGTGTCTGTGAAGTTTCAGCTCAAAATCCCCCACAGATCATTTATTATAGCTTGTCAAATTTGACCCTATTTGTGTGTGAGCAAAAACACGCCGTTTTTGTGTGTGTCCCTTTAAATGCAAATGAGCTGCTGCTCCCGGTCCCCTTTCCAGAAGAGGGCGGAGCTTTAACAGCTCAACAACAACAAAGCTGGAGAATCTCACGCAGCCAAAATGAGGATTGTCAGTAACGGTGTTCAGCCTTACATTGTTCAAACCGGAGTCGACACTGATGGAGAGACTCAGGAAGAAGTTACAACTTTTAGAATGAAACTGGACGTTTCTGAATGGTTAGTGGATAAATTTATGTAGTTGCTGTGGAGTTGATTCAACTCATCCACTAGCATGTGCCGTCATGTTAATCTTTTGTGTTGAATTGATCCTCGTTTGTGAAGCAGTCCGGCGTAAAATGACAGCATGTCAACAACACTCTACTACAACAACTCTTCCTCTTCTCTAAAGCAGCCCAACATGGCCCCGCCCCCTTTGTTGTGTGTTCTCAGGGGCGGGGTTTATGTAAATTTTAGGGTTTGTGATGTCACTAACCCAGGAAGAAGCTTGTTGTAGTCCCTACCAGCCATTTGTTGTAGTCCTTAAAAAGTGATTTCTGTAAAAGAAAATATCTCCCTTTGCATTGAACTTTAAGTGTCGTAACTTTGCAGATGTTGTTTATGATCAAACAGCAACATTACACACTAACTAAAGTTAAAAAAGTCAAATCATAATCAACCATCCCTTTAAATTCTAACCTCATTAAATGTATGTGTCATCTTTTATGTCAAATTCTTACATTTAATCATTCATTTTAATTAGAATAATAAGACACTATGGGGCTGTTACCAGTTAAATGAAATCAGTATAAACATGAAGCTCAGAGGTGGCATGAATGCATTTACATTAATGATTAAAAATGAATACTGAAATATGAAAGGATTTTAAAAAAGAAAATAATGTTTTTAAACACGAAACTAAAGCCACCAGTAGGTGGCAGCAAATCAAGTCTTAATAAGTGAGTTATTGAATCATTCATTCAACCGTTTTGTTCAAAAATTTGATTAATTCAGTGAGATGCACAATAGTTGTGCTGTGGTTTTGTTTGGGACTGTTTATGGGCAAAACAGCAAAAACAGACAATATTGTTTATTAAATGTAGCTCACTTAATATTAACTTCTTGTTTATTAAACTGTTGTATAAAATCAATGCTGCTTTTATGAATACAAAAAATAAATAAGAACTCAAAGGACGTTCTTGCACCCATATCTTCAATTTTGGGGAAAGTTTTTATTAATTTTGGTGGCATTTTTGTCCCAAGTCCCTGTTAATTTCTCACCCATGCAAAAATTGTCCCAAATATGTTTAACTTCTTTCTTCTTCCATGGATCACACACACACACACACACACACACACACACAATGTGAATGCTAATGCTGCTCTTTTCCATACAAAAACTGAATCAATGAAACAATCATTTTGATCACAATAGTATGGTGTGTAGTGATAATTAGCAAATTAATCAAGTTTTACAAGAGCAGGCCAGAGAACACAAATGAAACAAATTATGAACAAGCCAATTAACTAATGAATGTAGCCAGTGCAAGTCAGTGTAACAATAAGAGAGAAAGAAAACATGGATTCAACATTCACTGTTTCAACCAGCAGACAGGCAGAGCTGATGACCTCCGTTCCCCCCTGTCAATCAAACGGGCCCTCTGCCCTCCCTGAACTGATGGGGGTCAAAGATGGATGTGGACAAAAAGAAAAGTCCATCTGACAGACAACAATCTCTCATCTGTGCTTCACGAGGAGGGAGGAGAGCAGAGTGTGGATGAGCACAGCGGGATCAGACGGATGACAAGGTAGTCCAATTAAAGATGGCCCAGGATCACAGCGCTCTCTCTTATCACATCAGTAACACACACACACACACACACACACACACACACTTTGGCTCTTCCTGTTTTATAGGGCCAATTTTGCAATTAGAGATATTGGTGACAGCAGATGTCAAAGAATGAGAGCAAGAGAGAGTAATGCAGCTGTCTGTCTACACAACAGTGATTATCCTGTGTGTGTGTGTGTGTGTGTGTGTGCGTGTGTGTGTGCGTGCGTGTGTGCGTGTGCGTGTGTGTGTGTGTGTTGTGAGTTTATGGTGATTGGGCTCATGGGGAATCACTTGCTTTGAGTCTATATGTTATTTTGACCCATCATATTTACATATTTTCTCCTCATGTGCAGAAATTTTGCATTAACAGAAATGAGAAAGCACTTTTCACTCGTCTGCGAGAGACCGATGGGGATATTATGATCAATCTCAAATTCAAAACACAATCAGAGCCGCATCCCTCCGCTGAATCTCTCACTCTCGTTCTATCTGTCTGGCAGTGAAAGTTATTCCAGCACATTAAACTGAATATAAACAAAGAGAGTATTGTGTGAGAGAAACAAAAGCCTCCGGCTCCAACACATACACACACTCTCAACGCCAGCCTCATCCTTCTCCATCTCGCCGTGAAGCCAGAGCCGTCGCGTCCCGGAACAAAGGAGGTTGAGTCCGTATGGATATGATTAAAATGAGCTTACTGATTATGATTAATGCCATTGTGAAAATTAAAAGAGAGCACACATTAACTCACAATTCGTCAGTAAACACACACCCTACCCTTCTCTGCCTCTCTCTCTCACACACACACACACATTTTTTTCCCCGTATCCTTCGTTTATTGCATTTTGTATACATCATACTCTAGCATCTTTCCACATTTTCAAGACTCTGGGTTAATCTGCTTGGCAGTAAAATATCTAAACATCCCTACAACAAGATAAATTCAATTTAATAACATATTAAAGTTTGTTTTCAGAAAATATTGACTGCAGTTTATTTTCTTACCCCACGGACAAACAGTTGTATCTTGTTTCAAAGATAATCTGCACGATATTTTCAGAGTTCTTTGCTTAAAACAAGAAAACAAGCTATTGGCAGTGGGACAAACCAGATGTTATGTTGAACAACTTTGCTCTTCAAGCAGTGGTGGAAAATAGTATTGCTACTGAAGAAATAATTTACTTGAGTACAAGTAGAAGTACTGAAAAATAATATGACTCAAGTAAGAGTAAATAAGTAGTTTGCTGAAAAACTACTCAAGTTACTGCATTACAAAGTATTGTGTTTCTATTTTACCCAAAATTAGGCCACGTGAGCATTATGGAGTGCTAAACACTCTCTGTCTGTTTCATTCATACTGGAAGCCAGATGGTGCCCTTGTGCAGAAAATCCACAAGTGAGATTCATAGAAGTATTAAACTTATGACATTCCAGGAAATCCCTTATATGGCCAAATGCATCGGATACCACTGAAGAGACATTTCTACTGATGAAACATGAATACAAACACACGATTGCAATCATTTGTGTTCTTCAAGCCATCTCGGGTGTTTTCATAAGAATGATGTATATTTATAATGCAACTCTAATCAACATAGCCTGTATCCAGTATAGAATTTTATAAAATAATATATTTTCTCATATAACCATGTCTCATTCCGTGATAAGTAGCAACATGGAACCACAGAAGCAAGTTATTTCAAAGACGACTGATTTTATATTTGGAGTAAATCATATTAATCTCATAAATTGTCGTGTTTGACGCTATGCTAAGCAAATATACTACCTTTCCCTGTTGCCAGGAGCGATTGTTTTATAACTAACTAAAAAGTAAATCCACATAAGACCATTTGAATGTGGGCAAAAGCAATTAAAAAATTGGGATTAAAACATTGTGAATAGAAAGGTGACAGTACAAAAAAAAGTGGCGTACGGGTTAAAGGGTTAGTTCACCCAAAAATGAAAATTCTGTCATTTATTACTCACCCTCATGCCGTTCCACACCCGTAAGACCTTCGTTAAAAACAAAAAAAAAAAACAAAATAACGACTTATATAGTGATGGCCGATTTCAAAACTCTGCTTCAGGAAGCTTCGGAGCGTTATGAATCAATGTGTCGAATCAGCGATTCGGAGCGCCAAAGTCACGTGATTTCAGCAGTTTGGCAGTTTGACACGCGATCCGAATCATGATTCGACACGCTGATTCGTTATGTGCCGAAGCTTCCTGAAGCAGTGTTTTGAAATCGGCCATCACTAAATAAGTCGTTATTTTGTTTTTTTGGTGCACCAAAAATATTCTCGTGGCTTTATAATATTAATATTGAACTACTGTACTCACATGAACTGATTTAAATATGTTTTTAGCATATTAATGGATCTTCAGAGAGGAAATGTCATTGCTGGCTATGCAGGCCTTACTGAGCCATCGGATTTCAACAAAAATATCTTAATTTGCGTTCCGAAGATTAAGGAAGGTCTTACGGGTGTGGAACGGCATGAGGGTGAGTAATAAATGACATTATTTTCATTTTTGGGTGAACTAACCCTTTAACATGTTAAATAAAATGCTTTTTTCTTTCTACTGAAAACTGAAAATTTAAAAATGTACTGAAGTACTGTAACAAAAGTTTGTATTTAGCTACTTTCCACCTCTGTCTTCAAGTAAACGTATCTTGTTTTAAGACTGCTTACATATTTTACTGGCAAACCAGACAAAAATACTGATTAGGAACTTGATTTTATGCAGTATGGTGGTTATGACACATAAACAAGCGACCGCAGTAAGTCACGCAGAGTAATGTGTGTGTGTGTGGAGCAGCAGGAGCGCTAATATTTATGCCTTCTCTGCCTCCCCTCATTCACTAATGCAGCGGCGGAGGTGAAGAATGTGACATGTTAATTTCTAACATTAAAGGCCCTTTTTTATAATCACCTTTCATGTGACAAGCTCTCATTTTGTTGCTATTCCAGTTGCTGATGAAGATAATTACACGCTAGTTAATTGCGTAGAATTTGGATTGCAAATAGGACGGTTGGTCTTTGAAGCAGAGATGAAGGCAGGTGAAGAGAATCACAGAACTTCCTTAACACAAAGTACCATAGTACAGTAGTGATGACACAGGTACCTAATGATTATTAAAGTTATGTTCTGAAGGATGGATTACCATATACTCTAGTGCCATGCTAGTATTCAGAATATCATGGTTCACATCCAACAACATGTTTTACTGTGATGCATGTCTGGTATGACATCTAAAATACTATAGTAATGTCATAGTAAATGTTCAAAAACAGACAGTAGTACCATGGTACATGTTCACAGTATGGTATTGCAATGCAACAGTCTTGATGTTGTTTTTGTGCTCTACTAGAACAGGTTTTCCTGCTTGAATGTTGATTATTTTCCTCATATTCTCCATTGTTCAGCTCTTCTCTTCCCAGTCTGTCAGTAACGCTCTGTTTAGTTCCTGTCTCTATGAAGCCCCTCCTTCTGAAAAGCACAGTGTGCTCTGATTGGTCGGCTGGAGCGGTGTGTTGTGATTGGTGTTTGGGAAATGTCCCGCCCCTTACCATAACCGCCAGTTTCAACACACTACTAACTAACTCAACCAGGCCCCGCCCGTTTATTCTGCGTATGAATTATTTAAATGAGGAATATTGTGAAGAAAACTCAAGATGGAGGAGTTCAGAAACACTGACACTGATATAGAGAAGAACTGGAACTTCACAGAGCTTTTTCATGATCAAACAGCAACATTACACACTAAAGAAAGATGAACATCGGAAAAAGCAGAATAGGTGCTCATATTAGTATCTTAAGGGTACATTACTACTCTAAAATGCACTCTTTAGGGATTATTACTGTACAAAGATGTCCTTTTAAGGGTTCTATTCCACTTCTAAAGGTATAATTTTTGCACTGTTTTTTTTCCCTGACAGTGTAAAAAACACTATAGTATTACAAATGATTGGAACATGCCAAAATAATGGCATTATAAATGTCAAAATCAAGGTAATACTATGGTACATGTTCACAAAAACCAAGTTAATACCGTGGCACCACATCCAAAGCAAAAATTAATTGCAGTGTGGTAGTTTTCTGTAAGTTCTGATGAGGTTTGTGAAGGTACGGTCTCCAGATGACTGGCCAAGCGAGCGGCGCACATGGCGAGGCTGTGTTTTGCTTGCTTTCGGTTTTATCATATTTGTCAGCTCAGCTGTGTGCAGGAATAACAAGCAGGCGAGTTTAATCTGCTGCGGGAGAGATCTGATGAAGGCAGGCAGCAATAAGAGCAGATCTCATTAACATCGCTGTGTAGCTTTATCCTAATGAAGTTATGGACACAGCCAAAGCAATTACACATGCAAATAGAATTAGCTCTAGCAAAATAGCGGGCCGATTGGATTGTGTTCTCACGTTCAGAAATCTAAAGCATTCGGTGGCGTTTTAATCAATACGTGAATTGATGCGTTGCCACATCCTGTTAACGGAAATCCTGTAATAATTATTAAAATGGGAGCCTGTTAAACCGAGAACCTTCTGCTGAGATGGCCTACAGGGTGGGACAAATATTGTAGAGTTTATTTTATTTGTTTTATAGCTCGAAGGGCAGTACTCTTAACTAACACGAACCGTCATGTTCTTAGTCAGGATGTCATTTTAATTCTTTTAGAGTTTGTGGCATAATTAGCTAACAAATTAACTGATAACTACTAGAAAACATCTGAGAATGAATCTCTGTCTCATTATCTGACACACTTTTGTCTCTTAAGAATATAGATTTTCTTGTAAGGATATTTGCAGTGCTGCGATTAGAAGTGGACGTTTAGGGATGTGCATTTTCACCTGCAGTCCAGCACTTTTAACTCGGTGAAACTGAACTGATCCAAAAGAGTTTAAATGGAAAATCATTGCTGTTTTAATAGAGCTCAGATTTATCACAGCAGAAGCGGCTGGCAGATAATTGCACAGCGGTGAAGTGCGTACCAAACCCTGTTTGATGGAAAGCACCTCCGCGCTCACTGCTGATCAATCCAGCACCTTCTCATCCTCTTTATAACCTGCTGTCAGGACAAATTACAGATGTGAAATGTGCTCCAGGCAGAGCGGTGTGTGTTGTGGATTGTCCAGAGCTGTTGTGAGACCCCTGCCAGTTTTTTCTGTTTTACAGGCCGGCTGCAGACTTTTTGCCATCCCTGAGGTACGACCTCCGTCTCCGAGAGATCAGTTGTCTGTCAGACGTACACAATCATATCAAACTGTCGTCCTTGAGCAGCAGAAAGTGTATTTATTTCACAGGTTTGGTGCTTGAGGCTCAACATGCAGGTTTAGACCGACTGCAGGAGAATCTGAGCACAGATCCACTAACACAGCCTGGATTTGTTGGGTCTGTATCACCAACGACGGCTCACAAAGAAAGTGAGAGAATCAGAGACTAAATATCAATAATTATTGAAAAAAGTTGAAATTTCGATTCACAGTCACTAAAGGGTGCCAAAACATTCGAAATGGGCGGGGCCACTTTTACTAAAATGGCTATAACTCTTGAACATAATAAGATATTTTCTCTAAAATTGGTACATATGTGTATGGGCTCAATCTGTGGTCACAGTAAAAAAAATAACGGCGATTGGACACTTGATGGCGCTATAACATGAAAAAAACTTGAAAACAGCTATAACCACACAACCGTTAGTCTGATTGACATGAAAATTGTCATGCAGTGTCTTGATCCAAGGAGAAATTTGAGCACCTATTAGACAAGGTTAACGTATCGGACAGAAACTCAGTGGGCATGTTTGACTCATGGGCCTAGAGGTCTGTAAGAATTTTGAAAGAAATACGCCTCTGTAATCACGTGGTGTTTCACAGATCCACACAATATGCATATCATTTGATAGATCTCCTCATTCTGAACAACTTTGCCTCAAGAACCAATGCTGTCAATCAAATCATTCATTAATTATTCGCGAATATGTAAAAAACCTACTTTTGCGAACTAGTCCTAGGTTTTTTGCTCGATCTGAACAAAACCAGTGCAGGACAATTCTCTGGACTCTCTAGATCAATAATTATCATGGCCATGGCAAAATATACTCAAAAGCCTATAAATCCTAAATGAAAACTCTGAACTTCACAAAAATAAGTGAGAACGTGACATATGATTCTAAACAAGCATGCAAACTTTTATGGAGATCAGACCATAGGTGGCACTATAACCATAAATTTCCCATGATAAATTGCTTGTATTGGTCATTTCCATCTTTGATCTAAGTGGTTACAGGCTTGCTAAATAAAACATAATACCTTTTTACGCTTGTGCTTAAAGCTGCAGTCTGGCATTTTTCCTCTTTGTCGGCATCTCTGTTGGAAACCTGCAATTGCAGTCATATGTGGAATTGTTATGGTTACGTGTTGTGCTTCGGCACGACTCCTCAGCAGATGAATCTAATGTTTTCTGTCAATCACTGCACCGTGTGGATACTGTACTTCAGAATCACAGATTCTACATCTTTGAAGTATGACCAAAATAAGAATTTTCACTGGAATATATCAGCTGAACAAGTAAGTAACATTTCTGCTGCTTTTGTTCTAACTGAGGAAAAAAGCCTACAATAAATCGTGCTGCCAAATGATTAAAATATAACGATCGTTTAGCTTGGATCACGCCGAACCGTGCAAATTATTATTACAGTTATACTTTGTTCTCAAATTGTTAATGATAACAACATCAGCATTGCGTGACTATGTGTATTTAGTGTGTATTATCGATACCTGTAGATTTCAATTTCTGTATCCACTCCACAGTCCAAAGTCTTTTGCTTTTGACTACGGGTGAATCTCCAGTTGTCACTGATGATTGTCATTTGAACCTTTCTGGATTACAATCCGCCATCAAAATGATAAGTTTAATTATTTCAGCTGCTGTGAGAACAGGCTATAAATGATCCGCCACCTGCATCATCCTCACATGATAGCTAATAGCTGGAACTCTTTCCTTTCTGTTTACAGACGTGACGTAATGACGCAAAGACGAACTGCTGCATGGTCCAATTTCCCGCGGAAATCCACCAGGTCGCTCTTATTATAAAACATTATTAAAAGCTTACCGTTGTGAATCAAGCTAAGATAACTACATAGTTTTGAACACTGGCTGGTTATGTACTTGCTCAAATTGATTTTGGATAATTTTTAACCAAAAAAAGTTCCGGACTGCAAGCTTTAAAAGGCCTTAAAGCACTTGAACCCTGATAATTGCTGCTCGTAGCATATTTCTCTTACTGATTTTCCAGTGCAGCTATTTGAAGGTAGTTTAAAAAGAAAAAGAATAAGTAAAATATGGGATGTGTGCACGAGGACTTGCAGTGTAAATGCAGCCGCAGAAACGCTGCAGAAAACCATCAGTATCAGTGTGTTTCTTCACTCTCTCTCTCTCTGACTGCAAAACATCATCAATGAATCAAGAGCTGAACGTGACTCTTCACTCTGTCAGAGCGATCAATAATCAGCACCGATCACAACAAACAAACAATCCATCTGTTCAGATCCACACTGTGCATTAAACTACGTTAGGGTGAAATGGCCTAAACATAGACGGCATATTTAACATAGTTCATATATTTTACACTGTATTTATAACGCGTGTTGTAAAAACAATATGTGTTATATAATGCATTATAATTAGATGCAAACAAGAAACTCTGCTTCTAACCACAGGTCGAGAGCTGCAGTTTCAACCACACAACTTTGCGATGCAGTTTGCGAATGTTCGTTGGAACTATGGTTTTGAGAAACACGACTCGTTGAACTATGTTCAGACGTAAACACGGAAGCCTGCACTGCGTTCACTACGTCAACTGCGTATGACAACAGTTCAAATGGTTAAATAAAGTCGTTATTTTTATTTTGTTTTTGCACACAAAAAGTATTCTCGTCTCTTCATAACATTAAGGTTGAACCACTGCAGTCACATGACTGTTTTAACCATGTCTTTAGTACCTTTCTGGACCTTGAAAGTGTTGATTATAGATATTGAGTCATATACCTCTCGGATTTCATCAAAAATATCTTAATTTGTGTTCTGAAGATGAATGAAAGTTAATCACTTTAACTTATTGTAAAGTGATTATGAATATATTTACTCTGCCACATTTCATGCCTTTGTCATGACTACATCCACAGCATAGCATGACCTCTCATTAAATATTAGCCATTACAAATACCTTTATAAAGCATGAAATAAACCAGCTTCAATGATAATGTTACCACAGTCATATCAAAATCAAGGCTGCAGTATAATTTGTGTGAATGAATATGACAGTGTGAGATTTGCTGTCACTTTGAACACAGTTGACAGTAATTACACTTCTCACTGATATGATATTTCTATATTTCATGATGGCGTTTCCTTTAGATCACACAAATCAAACAAACACAATGAGATTGATCATTATTGTATCATTTGGTGTGCCATAATGGTGATTTTGGAGTGAAATGTGATTGAGGGGAGCAGTTGATATGTCAGCAATGATCAGCTGAAGAGTTGGATGATCTGTAGCAGTTGTATGGTTGTGGTCGCTATCTTTAATATCTTTAATTTCTCACAGATTCAATGCTTTGTGGTTCAAGTGTGTCATACCATCATACAGAAGTAAGAGGCCACATTAGCTCTGAGGACATGAGTGAAACTGACATGCGAGTCCATAAAACAAACTCAATAATCAACCAAAAACAATCAGAAGAAAATGAAGAGGAAAACCGTCTCTCCTGGGAAGAAACATCATGTACTGTTGAAAGGGAAACTCACTTTTGTCTCTGAAACATTATGGGAACATCATCTTCAATCAATAAAGCTGATATCAACAACAAGGACCGGCAGAGTGTGGAGTGGGGTAAGCTGTGCCAATTTTTAAATGGTTCTTCCAGGCACGGGTACAACTAACATGTCTAATTATGTCTGTTACCAAGGGAAACACATATTTAACATGTTGCCATAAAACCAAAGAAAGAAAGAAAGAAAGTGGTCCACTGACACAACTTGCCCCAGATAGTCAAGTCAAGGAGAAAGCTGAATCATTGGTGAATACATTATGTGACCATTTTAATTTGCATGAATGGTAAACCTTTTTAATATAATATAGTGTGATTTAGTAACAGGCGATTGTATGTATTGTAATATTTAATGGATATTCATTGGGTGATAATAAGCATTTAATAGAGAGGGAAGGAGAAGAGAGGAGACGCAGATGAAGAGTGTAATCACATGAAGTCCTCTTATAATCTGAGTGAGTGGCTGAAGGGGGTGGGGTCATCACCTGGGCGGGGCAGATGAGCAGTATGCAAATCTTATGAACACTTTTATCATCGTAAACATTATTAATTCATTATTAGCCTTCATTATCCTGCTGAGACTGAAGCAGTTTATGAGGACCAGATTCAACACAACCACCGTCATTTTCTCACCAGCACATTTTCTCTGAAGCTGTATATCTTTATAGAGCATCATAACCACAGTTATACACCTTCCTATTCATGGTTTACATTTACTGATGCATTAAAACACACAGATTATGTGTTATTTCATGTTACAACATATGTACAACATATTATACAAATCTTTATTTGAACAGATATGGAATATGCGAGGAAAGATCATGTTCACAGTCAACGTTTTCACATGAAAAACATTATCAAATTAAATATTACCATATTAAATCTGTGAATAGAAATGAAGACTCTGGAAGAGATGTGGCATTTCTGCGCTGTACTGATGTAAACCTGTAGTCAGGTGATGTTCTGTTTCCTCATTTGTGTTTGGCTTGAGCTGGAAGGCAATAGCGTTGCAAATCTGTTTGTGAGTATATTGACTTTTCTTACGGCAGGGTTTTGAGTCAGAGACTTTGATTCACTGTCTAACAGTCAGTAGAAGATGTGTTTCTATGTGTGTTTCTGGAGCAGTGACCGAACCACAACACCATAACACTGGAATAGCTCTCACAGTACTGTCATATGAAAACTGGGTTGTTTCACTGTTCGTAATATAAACACCATCATCTCCGTGTTGCTTTTACAACGTTTCAAATCCCTGTTCTCTTCATCTCCTAAAGCCGAGCTAATGTTGATTCTTGTTTTATTACGAGCTCCGTCACGTTTTCTTTTTTCCAGCAGACTTTCCTCTGTTTGAAAGTTGTTTAACACCGGTGATTATTATTATATTATTATTATTATTATTTTTAGGGGCTCAAGCGTGTAGCTCTGAAACTCCATTGTAATTGTTACATTTTCCAAGGATCAGCATTCTCCCCTAAAAGTGATCAAGCAGGCCAAACCGTTAGTCGTAGAGGCTTGAAACTTTGAGGGCTGGTAGTACTTATACTGCCTACAACGTCACCAAGGCTCACCCCGATTGGCCTGATGGGGGCGCTACAGCGGTCAAAAGTACAAAATGGCTCATAACTCCTAAAGGCGTAGGCTCAAGTGTCTTATATTGTTGGAATCCTTGGCTCAATCCTTTGGTCTAAAGCCCGGGATACACTGCACGATCTTAGCAATCCTATAAGATTTTTGGTATGCCGTGTTTTTATGTGCTGAAAATAAAAAGGAAGCGGCGAAAGAAGAAGGGAAAAGAGCTTGAGTCATGTCGCGTTGATTTCATGTCGCATTTTCATTGGCTGGTCAGTAGACGTAGGTCGTAGCAGCAAACACACTGTGCGCTGATCATGCTGAATTTCTGACACTGTCAGAAAAAGATCGTAGGCTATCTTTGAACCTCTCTCACTGTACGACCACCGATTAAGAGCCATGATCACAGAAATCGCCATGATGGTTTCACGATGGCAATCTTTCGTCTGGGACAGCCAAAAATCGTGCAGTGTGTCCCGGGTTTAAGACAGACGAGATGCATCCCTTGGATTCGCTCGTCGTTCTGGCGAAATTTTAGGGTATTTTGAATTTTTTAAAAAACTACTTTTGCAAACTAGTCCCTAGTTTTTAGCCCGATCGGAACCAAACCAGTGCAATGAGATTCTCTGGAGTCTGATTGCCTCTAATGCCAAAATATTCGAAGTGGGTGGAGCCACTTTTACTAAAATGGCTATAACTCGTTAACGGAATGAAATATTTTCACCAAACTCAGCACACGTATGTAAGAACTCATTCTGTGGTCACGTGAAAAAGGACGCAGTGACTGGCCACTTTTCCCGCTATAACAGGAAAAAAATCATGAAAATGGCTGTAACTACTTCACCGTTAGTCTGATCGACTTGAAAATTGGCATGCAGTGTCTTCGTCCGAGGTGTCATGATTGTCTTTGAAGACACTGATGCATCTCTAAAAACATGTCCGCCATTGGCCACTGAAATTTGAGCAGCTATCAGACAAGGCTTACGGAGGCCGATCGGAAACAAAACTTGCTGGATCTGTTTGACTCAGGCCTGTGAGAAACGCCTTCACGTTTTTCATGTGTGTAAAGGATTATATATAATGCAATTTTTTGCACACGCCCACGACATTCATACCACATGGTAGAACTCATTCTGAGCAACTTTTCCTTTAGGACCGCTGCTGTCCATCAAATCATTCAGTAAATATTGGAGATTATTTCAAAAACCAACTTTGGCGAACTAGTCCTAGATTTTTGCCTCAACCTCGATAACAGTTAAACAGCTTTATAAACCATATATTTCCTATGGTAAATTGCCTGTATTTGCTGTAAATGGTCTTTTCCATCTATGATCGAGATGGTTACAGGCTTGCTAATTAAAACATTATTTATACATGTGCTTAAAGGCCTTAAAGCGTTTGAACCCTGATAATTGCTGCTCTTCGGCTATTATTATTATTATTATTTTGACCAATTAACTGATTTAAACCAGTTCCAATCCTTGATTTTGAAGCAGCATTTAAGGAGGGCTGATATTTTGTCCATCAGCACTGGGACTTTTAAGTGTATCACTCCATTTGGCTATTCATCAAACAAACTTGTACACACACATGCGTGTACGCAGACACAGAAAACGAGACGGGCTGCATGGTAAGAACACTGTGTTTCTGAGGGAACATCAGGCCACGTCTTCAAGACATCACAACCTAGAGGATCAGACTGACCATCACAAGAGGAACAGGAAGGACATGAATGCTTTCAACTCTAATATCTGTCTAATCCCAAAAATAATTCAACTGCTGCACAAAAGGAAAGACGAACAATGAAAGATTCAGTCCAGAATGTTGACAGAAACAATATCACATTCAAGTGGGCTATTCTGAATCAAGTTATGTTTTATTTCATTCATGATTCATATCTCATCACTTTAAACACTGATTCCTTTTATTGTTGTTTTGACATTTTTGATATCCTGAGAGTTTGATAGTACAGTGACTGATGGTGAAGAATAACTTGTGACTTTAAATTTGTAAGTGACGCTTTTTTATAAGTGAAGTGGATTTGGCGCTCCAGATTCAGCTGCTGTGTGAACGAGCATCTGTGCACCAGACTGGGGAATGAGGAGACCAGAGGGAGAGAGAGAGAGAGAGAGATGAAACTGTTATTTTAATAAACTTGGCCTACCTTTACTCCTCTGGTACTATATGTACACATAACCTTGTTTATCAAAGCGACTGTTTGAAGCGCTCGTCTATGTTTTTTTCTCTTTCATTTCTGCAATACCTGCAGCCTCGAGCGGCTCACTCATTCACTTTGTTGTTTGCCGTGTATTCTTCCTCCCTCCCTCTCTCTCTGTTCCTCTTGCTGTCTACTTTTGTTAGCACAGGGATGCGTCGGAGAAGAGCAGACGGACACTGTCCCGTCAACATCTTCACACCTGGACGCATTGGGTTCAGCACATGTGCATCTGATGCAGTTGTTCACATTCACATGTCGGAGAGTCAGAGGAGCCTGAGACCCATCGAGAAAAAAGAACTTTTGTAAATTTAGTTTTTTAACATCATTACACTGTTTGGAGTATAAGAAACAAATGGCAGGAAAAAATTCTGATTTTTCTTTTTTTTATTAATATTTTATGATATGTCCTATGTAGAGGACACCAGGACTCGGTTAATAAAAAAGTGGAATCAAGACTCTATAACCAAAACAATGTTTTTTATATTAAATTTTAATATTCAGTATACCAGTCATTGTTAAGGTTCCAGGCTATTTTTGTTTCTCTAACTTGTCCACTGTAAAACAGATATGAGAATAATGTTGGAAAAATATGTTTAGAAAATGTTTATATTTTGCCTTGTGTATACATACTAGACTAGCGCCTGCATTTAATATGCTTTGATGTAAATCAGGTTTCAGGACTTCAACAGCTCCACCTGAACTAAACTACACTCTAAAATATGTTGGGTTTAAAACAACCCAATCACCCAATCGCTGGGTTAAAACAACCCAATCACTGAGTTAAAACAACCCAATCACCCAACCGCTGGGTTAAAACAACCCAATCACTGGGTTAAAACAACCCAATCACCTAACCGCTGGGTTAAAACAACCCAATCACTGGGTTTAAACAAACCATTTGCTGGGTTAAAACAACCCAATCACTGAGTTAAAACATCCCAATCACCCAACCGCTGGGTTTAAACAACCCATTTGCTGGGTTAAAACAACCCAATCACCCAATCGCTGGGTTAAAACAACCCAATCACCGAGTTAAAACAACCCAATCACCTAATTGCTGGGTTAAAACAACCCAATTACTGAGTTAAAACAACCCAATCACCCAATCACTGAGTTAAAACAACCCAATCACTGGGTTTAAACAACCCAATCACCCAATCACTGAGTTAAAACAACCCAATCACTGAGTTAAAACAACCCAATCACCCAACCGCTGAGTTAAAACAACCCAATCACTGGGTTTAAACAACCCATTTGCTGGGTTAAAACAACCCAATCACCCAATCGCTGGGTTAAAACAACCCAATCACTGAGTTAAAACAAGCCAATCACTGGGTTGGTCCATTTTTAACCTAACTGGGGTTGTTTTTAACCCAGCATTTTTTGGAGTGTATGCATCATAGAGAATGTTTTGATATACTATTTTACAATATGTGTGTAAACATGGCCAAAAATGGGGTTTCCCATTATATACAATATTCATTGTCTCTAATTGGCATATTAATGTGTTCTTTGGGAAACGTAATGAAAAGAGAAGTAGCTATAATAATGAGAGTAATAACGTGGCAACATTTTCATAATATCTCATATTTCATTGAAATATTGATAAATAATGTCTTCCCTATTCACTTATGTCTCCTAAACTCATCCCTGATAAACATGCTCGAAGTCCTGATGCATCTCATCACAGAAAGTCTGTTATACTAAAGCTGTCTATGTTAGTTTATGACAAACAATAGGAAAATTAGTCAGATTTAAATAATAGTTACAAAATATTATCATATTCCCATATAAGTGCTGAATTTAGTCCTTCAGTCAATGTCAGAGATCAAGGTCAAGATGAAACCTCAAAACATTTGGCATCTCTGAAAACCCTTACGAAGATTTACCATGGTTTATTACAGTAAAAGTGTAGTAACCATGTTGTTTTAGCGGATTGATTACGATTTGTACAACCACAGTTTTACCACAAATACCATGGTTAAACTATGGTTAGTGAAGCAAAACCATGGGTAATTTTCTAAAGGGAACGTGCTCTTTACAGGACATTAACTGTGGCTTATATATATGGTTTCACAGAAATTTGCTAAAATATACTGTCCTCTACATTATTTTTTGCAATTTACCTGCTGAATGTAGCGTTTACACATCTAAAATAGACAACACTCCCAATAATGGAATCAGTCTGTATAGTTTCGATAACTTCATCCAGATCCAGCTCCGTCACTGCGAAACCCCGCCCCCCAATACGCTCAAAATGATTGACGTGCCGAAAGGCTTTGTGATTGGCTAAAAGTGTTGCGTTCAGAGCTCACAGAGACAGCTGATTTCTCAGACACCTTTCCCAGTCAGGTAGTAGTAGTAAAATTTTATTCGTGGTATTAAACAAAAAGTTTTTGAGCACCTCAAGTGTTTCGAGCTGAATTAATGAAGATGAAGAAGAGTGAAGTGACCCGCACTGTGATGAGTGTGTCAACAGGGGGCGCCTCTCCACTCGTAAAGCGCCACAGCGCCGGTGACGTCACGCACTCCCTCTCGCCCCTCGCAGCGCAACAGAGTATCGGAGCGAGCGCGAGACACGGAGAGAGAGCATGGGGCGCGCGGATCGGCTGGAATAAGAAACATTTCCCAACACTTTTAAAAACTTTCTCAACTCGGCCGACAGATATGGATACCATCATTTTCAGCATGTTACTCCTGCATACTGCGTTCGGGAGCGCAGGAGCCCAGTACACACCCGGTGAGTGCCTGAAGATTCACCTTCAGCGCGGAGCGAGCAAAAGTTTATGCGGTTGTTGCTGTGAATGCGTGCGCACCTTTATGTGTGGCACGAGCACATATTTACACCACACCAGGTCATGTATGGGTCCAGATGGCTCTTAGGACAGGACATGTGTGTGTGTAGTGATGATTTGTGCTGGTTTTGTGCGCGAGAATGAGCGAGTACACAGGTATATCGGAGTGAAAGTGCTCAACTATCCGCCTGGAATTTCTCTCCTGATTGAGAATTTTCTTTCTTTCCAACACAACAAAAACTAGAGTCTTTCTAATGACTCCACAAATGCTTCAGGAATTCAACCACAATCTGTACGGTTTTAAGACTCCAGTAGGAAAACATTATTTTAAGTCCTGCATGGTTAAAAGTGCACGATATGACTCTCGAAAGCATCTTATAATCTGTACTAGAATCTTATGCATCCATGAGGATCCTTCAGGATTGGCTTCAAATTACAATGTATATTCCCACATGAGGATCTGTTAGAACTAGGGAAAATCCTGATCAACTTTACCAGCTCTGTGTTTGATCAAAAATCTGAGATTTACTTGAGTTTGTTCAAATCTTAAAGATGATTCTCACAGGATATATATATATAATCTTCTTGGAATTATAATGTTCTATGTGGCATTTTTGTAAAAATTGAGTTATTGAAAGTCGAATTGAATGCAAAAACTTTGAATCTTAATATCTCAAAACTGCTCAGAATGCAGATAGAACTTTACAAATCCAAGGGACGATATATATATATATATATATATATATAAAATTCTAATTATTATATGATTGGTCAGGTTTAGCTGGAGCACAAATGTAACCTCGAAGCGTCACAATATATCGGAATACTTCTGGGCGATGTTTAGTTGAAATGAGTTGTTTCTGTTACAGATATGAGGATGAAGTAGAGCCGTTAAACACTTTCAGCTGAGAGAAATGCATGAGGTTTTTACGTGTCCAAAAGTGTCATTATAAATCGTATCAAATATTAAATCACAGCCCATAAATCACTTCGTAATTCTTGCAACATTATTATTACTGTTATTATCAGCATTGTTGGTCACTTTGTAAATAATCACAGAAAATTTATTGTAAAATATGATCAATATGAGCCAAACTCTTTTTTTTTTTATTTAAAAAAAATATTTAGATCATTAAGAAGTTGTGCCTGTCCTCGGACGGATGATCCTCACATCTGTAACCCGTATCACACTCCGTCTGCGGGGCGACACAGCTGTCTGTGTAATTGCTGATTAATTAATCAGCGAGTCTAACCCTCGGATTAATTCTATTAGAATAATCAAAAACAACGGATGACAAATGGCAAATTACGTGAGGCTGGGATTGATTAGTGACTGGTGTAATTATGCCAGCGTGTGATGGAAATGAAGAGCGGGATCAGCGCTCGCTTCCAATGAGCCGGCTAATCCCTGATATATCGCTCTCTTTCTCTTTCTCTGGACGCAGCTCAAATGGGACATGCGGAGAAAGGTGAGTGGTAAATCCATGCTGCTATCATCATCATCATCATCATCATCATAACATCTGTCCAGGGCATCTGTGTCTGAGTAATTGACCTAATGACCTCGTCCTGATGAGCGGCGGGTTCGCGTGACCGTGAGCCGCGGTGATCAGGAGCATCTCCACACACACGTATCGCCGTGTAGTTCAGCCCTCAAATACACACTGACAGGAAACCCGATGACTTCCCAGAATTCCCACGCAATCAGCTTTCAAAGTAAAAGTGCTGGACTTGTGTTTGTAATAATAATAAGCCGGGTCTTGATTCTCACTCAGGAGTAAATTTCATTGCGGGCTGTCATAGAAACATGATTATAGAGAAGGACGAAGCTTTGCATTTCTGTAGAGCGCTCAGAGACGTTGGCTTGCTGACTTTGAAAGCCTTTCGAACGGTGCTCAGACACAATAACAAATTCTGCACATTTCTTACCCGTCTGTGTGTGTGTGTGTGTGTGTGTTTACGCTTTTACAGCCGAGGGAAAACAAGGTCTTCAATGTGGCTTTAATAAGGCATTTGTGCGTGGAGTCGTGAAAGGCTGTAGCCCATGATTTGAATATAATGCTTTGCTTTTCCAGGTCGTTATTTTGGCCCATGTGTCATCAGTGTGAGTGTAACGATAGAGATGAGATGTAAAGTGATGTTTATTGAGTCTGAGGAGGAGTGGACGAATACAAGCGTGTGTTTTGTCTTCCACACCAACAGTTTTTGCAAGTTCAACAAGAATAAAAACGTGCAGCATCTCTTCTCTTCTCTGATGACGATCTCTCTCACATGAGATTCACCAATAGCACACCACAACCATTCCCATTATCACAAAATATGATACTGGGAATCATATTC
Organism: Hypophthalmichthys nobilis; assembly: GCA_037950665.1. Lineage (NCBI taxonomy): Eukaryota > Metazoa > Chordata > Actinopteri > Cypriniformes > Xenocyprididae > Hypophthalmichthys > Hypophthalmichthys nobilis. The sequence continues at coordinate 32,653,003 of CM075469.1, forward strand.
CCAGTAAGAGCAATATCGTGACAAAAAACACTCTAAAAAATGCTGGGTTAAAAACAACCCAAGTTGGGTTGAAAATGCACAAACCCAGTGATTGGGTTGTTTTGACCCAGTGAATGACTTGTTTTGACCCAACTAATGGGTTGTTATGACCCAGCGAATGGCTTGTTTTGACCCAGCGATTGGGTTGTTTTGACCCAGTGAATGACTTGTTTTAACCTAGCAATTGGGTTGTTTTGACCCAGTGATTGGCTTATTTTAACCCAGCGATTGGGTTGTTTTGACCCAGCGAATGGCTTGTTTTGACCCAGTGATTGGCTTATATTGACCCAGCGATTGGGTTGTTTTAACCCAGCGAATGGCTTGTTTTGACCCAGCGATTGGGTTGTTTTGACTCAGCAAATGGGTTGTTTTTGACCCAGCGATTGGCTTGTTTTGACCCAGTGATTGGCTTATTTTGACCCAGCGAATGGCTTGTTTTGACCCAGCGATTGGGTTGTTTTGACCCAGTGATTGGGTTAAATGTTTGCCCAACCTACTGGGTAGTTTTATTGAACTCATCTAAAAATGACTGTATTGTTGCTTAAAATGAACCCAAAGTATGTTGGAAATTTACATTTATTAATATGTTTAATAGATGAACATTTATTAATAAGTTTAATGAATAATAATTAAACAATAAACATTTATTAAATTGCTTATTAATAAATGTCACCTTTTGATTATTATTGTTGCCTCTAGTAATTATGTGTCTGATTTTTAATTTCCAACATAAAAAAAAACCCAAGTTAGGTTGAAAATGAGGTTGAGTTTGAACTCAACTGTTGTTTAAAAATTACTATATGTCTGGATTAAAATTAACCCAAAATTCATTTTAATCCAGACATATAGTAATTTTTAAACAACAGTTGAGTTAAAACTACCCAGCAGGTTGGACAAACATTTAACCCAACTACTGGGTTTGTCCATTTTCAACCTAACTTGGGTTTTTAACCCAGGATTTTTTTAGAGTGTAGTGTCAATTTGCGTCTCACATTGGCTTTAACGGCAACAAAATTGGGCAATTATTTTATTGGTTGATGTTATGTTTCCACCCACACCATTTTGGTTAAATCTGCATAAAATGCTGTTTCAGAGAAGTTGTTAGATTTTGATAAATGATGAGTATTTTTTGCATTGATGAATCATGCACAAGACCAGAGAAATGAAAGTAAAAAGCATTTGACTTCATGTTTTCATGGCTGTACACAGCGACGGAGCAGGATCTGATCTGCTGGTCACAGAGGAACTCGTGTCTGTGTTCAATCACAGCTTCGGCCGCGGACGCAAGTTGCTTATCACAGCAGCTGCGAGAGAGAGCGCCGTGCTTATTTTGCAGACTCGCTACAAAATCTATTTACAGCAGACAGGTATTGTCTTCGGACAGCGTTTTTTCTCCCAGCTGAAGTTTCTCAGATTATGCGCAGAGAATCAATAGCTGACAAGTGCGTCAGGCGCTTTGGTGTTTCATCTGATGCAGCCGTATGGATTTTTAATCCAGTCCTGAATCACGTCCTCTCGGCTGATGCTGAGGTTTTGTCAGCGTGTTTATGGAGTTGATGCTCAGTGAATCTGAATGTATGAAGTCATTCTCATTACAAACAGAGCTGACCTGTCAGTGAGGCATGTGTTGTGTAAATTTCTTCACTTTAAGTGTCCTTAAGTAGAGGTGTTATTAAATATTAAAACATGATGATATTTCTCGTTGAAGTGAAAGCTGTGATTACTGAGTTGAGTTTGTGGCAAAATCTTTTACAGTAGTCACATGTTGTTCTGTCTCATATTAAGAAAGTAACATCCGTTACAAGATAGGACTGTCATGATTCCTCGATTCATTTGAGTGCTCATTTAAAAAAAAAAAATTCCTGATTGCAATTTACCCATGTCGTTTAACCAGCAAAATACTGGAAGTGGCTCATTCCATGGACAAGAATCATTGGACCGCATTTTCTAAGGCTGCACAATACGTATATGTTAAAGCCATTTCATAGTGTTATTGTGAAATCTTAAAGGCTGTGATTCAGTTCAACTAAATACATGTGCTGCGGGTTTTGGAGTGATTTGTTGTTTATCACGTTTTCAAAATAAAAGTTTAAGCCCTTGCTCTGAGTTTGCATGTTTTAATGTCCACATGTTGTTCAAGAAATGACAGTGGCTGTAGCATTTCTATTATAAAGAAGTGGCCAGATATTAAAGATTAAGTGGACATTTGAAATAAATGTTGTTTAGCCGATATTAAACATTGATTTGATCATGCTGTAAAGTGTAATAACAACAATCACCAGCACCCTCTGCAGGCATTTGTTATAATACATAATGTACTAAAGTTAATTGTTTATATTATGTATATTACATTATGTATTTTATCAGTGTTGTTCTATAAAACCATATGATTACTTGCTTTTGATACTTTAATTGAAACAATTATCATTGCCTCATTGTTATTATATATTACAGGTAACAGTACATAAACATGACGGTTCGGTACATATCCCGATTGTTTTTCAATTATTTTTCTACTCCAATTCATTTTTGAAATATAATCATTTACACAGTTACTGTCATAACTTAAAATATAATAAATAATTAAGACATTACTAATAGGTAAAGTAAATATAATGAATATATAAGCTAATATAGGTCATATATTTAGTGAAATGCTCCTCTAGAGTTCATTTCTCTAGTGAACTAACATGCTGTGGACACTGAATGACTGACCTGAGGTAAATGTAACACTGAGATATTATTCTCCAGCTGTTTTATTGATGTCTTTCTGCGATTGAAACACTGGTTGAGAGATTACACGTGAACATATCTGTGCATAGATCGTCTGTTCTGGTTGTTCTGCGCTTTTTACAGTTGTGGTGTTAACAAACAGCATTGCATTACCGCACGCGCCCCCTTCTGGACTGGAGTGTGGATCGCCTGTGACTGACTGTATTCGTCGTCAGACTGTATGAACCGAACCGTGACGGTTCGGGACGAATACATGTACTCTTACACCCCTATTATATATGTATTTAAATCATTTTAAAGGCTATTATTCACTCAGTCAGTTTTTTTTACCACAAAAAAAATTATCCGATTACTTAAAATAATCGACTGATTACTCTATTACCAAAATAACCGTTAGTGACAGTCCTAGATTAGTTAAACATTTCAAAATGCTCCTGCATTTTTTTTTCATTGAAATAGTGTTAAAATATCATCTCGTTCTCATGAACCCAGTATCGTCTCGTCTCATGAGCGTATTGTCACACCCCATCCTCAAGGTCATTTCACGTGACTTGTGTCGCTGTTCGACAGCCGTTACTCCCTCAAGATCTGGAACGCAATGTTCAATTTTTAAATGACTTTTTCATTCAACGATTATTGGCCAATTTGAAAGTAGAGTCATTGTTTGAAAATCAAATAGATTGGACTGCTCTGTCATATTTCCATTCTGTGATTCTGTCTGCAACTCTTTTCAATTACACTTTATTTTAAGGTGTCCTTGTTATAGTGTGATTATATATTTAGGTACTGAGTAATATTAGTTATCTACATGCACTCACCATATGGTTAGGGTTAGTTGCATTGATCATGCATAATACTATAGTAAATACTACATATGTAACAAGGACACTGGAAAATGAAGTGTTTCCCACGTTTCATGTGGAGGTGCGATGAAGCTCAGATCATGTGACACAGAGGAGGACGAGCGCCGCTGCTGTGAAGGAATCTATATGGTGTGATTTTGTGAGGCTGGAGGTCAGTGAACATCTGCTGAAGCAGTCCCTCAGAGAAGCACAGGAGCCTGCGGAGGACGAGCTTTTTGTGGATTAGGGCAGTAATGGGCAGCAGGGGCTTTAAGCTCCTTTAGAGAGCCTGAGAGCCCATCTGAACGGGGAGGGATCGCTCAAATCACAGCCAAAGAAGGGAAAGTCGGATTGAGGATTTGGTCATTAGATTGTTTTTGTTTTATTTTGTCTCTCTGCTCTGTCCCCGGGCTTCAGAGTGCTGTGTTGTGATTTGTGACTGTCCTGATATCCATAAAGATTATGATGATGGTGGTGGTGATTATCAAATTAAGCCCACAGCGCCGATCATAAGCTCTCTTTAAAGGAAAACATCCCCTCTCGTGTGCGGCGGCGTGTGGTGTCGTCACCCGGAGGAGAATCAGAGCTCAGGGGACTCGATGAACGCCTCGGATGAGCTTCATTTATCAAGGATCAGTTTTGTCTCAGGTGTTTCTCTGAAAATTCCTAGCACACACAAATCCAAAATATTGATTTTGCAACCGAATTTGATGACAAAGATCATTCGCAGACATTTATTTGAAGTCTGAGCACAGTTTGTGACGTGGTTGAGAGCTCAAACTCTAGACACAGAGGAGACATGTGAGATTACTGGGATCTTTAGTTGAGGAGAATACTTTTTAAAGTGGGAGACTTAAAGAGATAGTTCACACAAAAATTAAATTTATCAGCCTACTCACCCTCAAGCCATCCTAGGTGCATATGACTTTCTTCTATCTATATTTATAACTTCATAAACTATAATCACCAGTGTTACGCATTACAAGTAACGTGAGTTAGATTACATTTTTAAGTAACTATTATTAAGTAATCAGATTACTTTTTAAGTAACTAGTGAATTAACACATTACTTTTAGATTTACAACAAAACATCTGAGTTACTTTTTAAAATTATTAATGCAAGTTACTTTGTTTTCCCATTTATAGACTAACAGCTCTCTTGTTCGGGTCAATGATGTGACGGGTAATTTTTTTGCCCAAAGGCCTTAATAATAATAATAAAAAACAAAGATATGACATCCACAGTATGTAAGGTAGTACATCTAGATCTCTTTTATTGAATCCAAAAGGTTTTAATTATATTTTTCTACATATAAAGGTATTTTAAAGATTTTGAAGTGTCAAAAGGTCATTTGGTTTAACCGTCCAAAGGCCAATACAGCCATTTCATTTGAGATTAAAACATCTTAAAATGTAATAAATGTATATATTTTTTTTAATCTGGCATGATTTAATAACATCATATATCAACATAGTGCAAAATGGTATTAAAATTATGTGTAGAAGTCGTTGCTTTGTTATGAGAAAGAATGTCTGGAAAAATGAATTTCATTGATGTCATTCAGAGTAACCAATATAAAGGGACCATTTTGGATCAAGTCATGTGGTCAATATCATGACAGGATGTGACATCATTCAGACAGTAACTAACTCTCTCTTAACTATTTGATAAATTCATGTTTTCACTTGCTCATACGCATGTCCCGAAACATCAGGTCATTCGGTACAACCACTATAAAACATGGAAAATGTTGTAATATTTTAAAAACTTGTGCTAAATATAAAACGTTTGATTGTCCTTTTGCTTATATCAGTCTGTTAGCATTGTCAATCGGTAAAACCAAAAGTATCATTTGGTAAAACCGAAATTTTGGTTAAACCGAATGACTTTTTTGGTGACAAATTCCATCCATCTTGTAAAAAATGACAAAAGCAGTGTTAAATGATTATAAAAACCACATAATCACATTGTTAACACTTAATAAAACTTCAAAATGAATTATTTCTCCATTATGTTTTTTTACACTTTTAAAAACCTTATTTGTCATTGACCCGTCCCCATGTTGAGAGGAATCAGGAGTAAGGTTGCACTTCCTTCAGCATGAGGCTTATTCATTTGACTTTTGGTGTAAAGGGCCTTTACATTTGCCCAAAATTTAACTTTTATTTATTTTTTTGTTAAAAATCAAAGAAGTAATCCCAGCCCAGGTGAGAAAAAGTAAGACAAAAGTAACGTAGCGCATTACTTTGCATAAAAAGTAACTAAGTAACGTAATTAGTTACTTTTTCAGAGAGTAACGCAATATTGTAACACATTAAACTTTCCCCAACACTGATAATCACTGGCTCCTGTTAAGGAAACATTTCTATTTAATCTCATCTCTTTATAGTAAAGACATCTCATTTGGCATTTTCTCTTTGTCTGTAAATCTGAGCACAGTATGAGATGTTGTTGAGATCTGAAACTTTAAAGGAGACATGAGAATATTTGAGTCAGGAGAAACATCTGAGAATCTCATTTGTGTTTTTCGTTCCTTCGGGTGAGTCTCACAGCGTTTCCTCCAGTCAGAGCTCTCGGCTCAACCTTCAGCTGTGTTTAAAATCGCTCCGCAGCCTTAATTTTGCACAAAATGGTTGTCATGTCCTCTGACTCCACGGCTTCAGGACGGCAGATAGGTGCGTTCCTCGCGGCTCTTAATTGTGATGGGCAGCTCACCGTCGTGTTTTTTCCGTGGTGTCCGTGTGTGAGCACATGCTGAGACGGGAGAACGGCTGACAGATCTGAGATGAGAGCGAGCGAGTGTGAATGAGAGAGTGGAAATGAGGAGAGAGAGAGAGGCCGTATGCCTCACCATGATTCATCTGTCTGGAGTCAGCCTGTCTTATATCTGTGTCAACACCATGACGTTTTGGAGATATCAAGTTTGAACACGTCTATGTGTGTGTGTGTGTGTGTGCGACTCGCAGTGATTTACCTGTCTTTCATTCTTTGCTCCTGTGAGACACACACATGTGAAATCCTCTCAGACTTCAGCTGGATTGAAGGTGTCGTGTCTGCGCTTCACACTGGCCTACTTCTGATGTCTGACTTTCACTTGTAAAAGCTAATATAACATCTGTAATGCCACTAGATTAAAGACGACAGAAGCTGGTTCTTCCTCATCATTTCTGGCGCACTATTGCAGTACTCTTTCATCACTGTAACCTAGCTGGAATAATAATAATTATTATTAATGAACAAAAACACACTACGGGTATGAGAGCATTTTAGCCATTTATCTAGGCTTTTTTTGTTTTGTTTTAATTTTTGTCTATATGTGTGCATCATATTGATGTTGTTGACCGTTGTGTATTGCTGTTGATTTCTGTTTATAATAAATTAAACTAAAGATTAAAATAACAAATAATACAAATGTTTCTGCATGTTGATGTAGTGGGCATTTTATTCAAATATTAATAAGCAGTGAAGCAGTCTTGTCAAAATATTAATTTTAGATTATGACAAAATACTTTTTTTTTAAAGAATCATCTCTTTGAAATTAGGACAGATAAAAAATGCTCAAAAACATGAATTTTCATATAGAAATGAACAGCAACTCAGTGTAAGTACGAGTTGCATTTCGAATTTTTTTTTAATCAATTAATAAATAGAGGCTAAAAACGAGTGTCATGTCATTGACCAGTACAGCTGTAATAATAGTTATGAATGCAATAATGTTAGGCTAACCTTTTTGAGACCATGAAGCCCTCTTTGTAAGGATTTTTGGCCGGTTTAATTGCTGTAAACTGAAGTGCCCGGCGCTTTCCTTTAGGCAAACAAACAGAGAAGCAGTGCATCTGTTCCTGAGTGTTTTCAGCCTACTTTACTGCATAAGGTCAAATGTTTTAGGGAACAGCTGTGCTAGCCTGAGGGAGAGACCGCAGGAAGTGTCGGCACAGGTGGCGCCTCGGGGGGCGGGACTCAGCGCTGTCAATCATCTCTGCCTCTGTAGGGGGTGGACTTTAATATATACGGAAGCCTCGTGTTTGGAAATAACACTGTATTTTTAAAATAATTAAAGACTGTGTTGTCACAGTCAAAAATATTGTGGCTTTATATACAATACCAGTCAAAAGTTTGGACACGGTAAGATTTTTAATGTTTTTAAAAGAAGTTTGGTCTGCTCACCAAGGCTGCATTTATTTAATTAAAAATACAGTAAAAACAGTAATATTGTGAAATATTATTACAATTTAAAATAACTGTTTTCTGTTTGAATATATTTTATAAAGTGATTTATTCCTGTGATCAAAGCTGAATTTTCAGCATCATTACTCCAGTCTTCAGTGTCACATGATCCTTCAGAAATCATTCTAATATGATGATCTGCTGCTCAAGAAACATTTATGATTATTATCAATGTTGAAAACAGTTGTGTACTTTTTTTTCAGGATTCCTTGATGAATAGAAAGTTCAAAAGAACAGCATTTATTTGAAATACAAAGCTTTTGTAACATTATACACTACCGTTCAAAAGTTTGGGGTCAGTAAGAGTTTTTATTTTTTTGAAAAGAAATTAAAGAAATTAATACAGCAAGGATGCATTAAATCGATCAAAAGTGACAGTAAAGACATTTATAATGTTACAAAAGATTATATTTCAAATAAATGCTGTTCTTTTGAACTTTCTATTAATCAAAGAATCCTGAAAAAAAAAAAAATATATTGTACACAAATATTTTTTACAATTGTACACAATAAATGTTTCTTGAGCAGCAGATCATCATATTAGAATGATTTCTGAAGGATCATGTGACACTGAAGACTGGAGTAATGATGCTGAAAATTCAGCTTTGATCACAGGAATAAATTACTTTATAAAATATATTCAAACAGAAAACAGTTATTTTAAATTGTAATAATATTTCACAATATTACTGTTTTTACTGTATTTTTAATTAAATAAATGCAGCCTTGGTGAGCAGACCAAACTTCTTTCAAAACATTAAAAATCTTACCGTGTCCAAACTTTTGACTGGTAGTGTATATATATATATATATATACACTTGCATGTGTCATATTTAACATTTTACCAAAACAGCCACATCTGAGACTGTAAGTCCATTGCATTACGTTTTCATTAACTTACAGCTTATAAAGTTTATTGTATTTGTGAGCGCTCAGTTTTTTTCTGCCATTTGGCCAAAATCTCATGTTATTAAAGATGAATTTGTTAGAATTGGCTTTGACTCAGTGACAAATGCTAAAGACTGAGACACTTTCCTCTGCTGCTCAAACTCATTAAACATTAGCCTTTAAATATATAGTGTTTCTTGAGTAAAGAAAACAATGTACTTACTCAAACAACCAGTTCTTTATTTACCATTGCAGTGTAATCAAGCAGAGACGGTTTAAACTCTGTGAGGCACTTTGTTACAATAGAGGTGGGCGGAGTTATGAGGTTTGACTGACAGATTGAGGAGCCAGTGGAATTATGAGGTTTAGTCACAAGCTCTTTTTAATACATTTCATTGATTAAAAATGAGCAAAACCCACAGAAAAACATAAATAGTAATGATTTAAATGACAAAATATGGAGATTCAAGGTTATGGAGATATTTATAAGACCAGGATGTTAGGAGAAGATGCTGGTGTCATTAATGGCAGACAAATGCATATTTATTCTGTGATATTTCTCATTTTATGTGTCATTGAGCGGCCATACTGAGGGTTTTCTCATTATGCTGGTGTTAATTGATGCTAATAAGAGGCATCGGAGAGCCCTTCATCTCGCTGTGTTTGTCTGGCCTGCTGTTAATCACGTCTCTGCCCCGGGACGCTGGAGACGGCGTGTCTGCCGCTGAACCCCTCCCGAACCCTCAGACCCCTTCCTTACACCTTCACGCTGGAATTTACAGCCCCCATTCCAACAAAAGACACAAGTCTTTCTTCTCACCCCCGCTGCAGGCCTCTGACGGACACTCTTTACTGTCCAGGTCACAGCACAAGGGGAAATGCCTTTTACATCAACTTCAGCATTTGAATAGACTCACTGGGACGATCATCGGTCATCACCGCTGGTTTAAGTGTGTGTGTGTGTGTGTGTGTTTGAATGATTCCTCAGATCATGTGTGTTGTTGAGTTTGTGCTGTGAAGAGAGAAACTCTTGATCTGAAGACAGCATGGTTCTTCTGTGACATCGCTTTTCCAGCCTTTGTTTTTGGGAATGTAGTTTACGTTAGTTATGCTGCACGTGTGATAGTGCGCTCAGGTCAGTAAATCTGATGAGTGTGTTTCTTTTCAAACAGAAAACAGGTCAGAGTTGAAAAGAAGAGCACAATTGATATGACACGCTTTATTTGACTCCTGTAGAGAGTGTGTGTGTGTGTGTGTGTGAGTGCTTGTCCGATGAAGTTTGTGTTACACTCAGATGTGCTTACGTGATTCGTTTGCATGTGTTCGTCTCTCATCACTGTGATACGCTCTTGCTGAAGGCCAAATACAACAGGGAAAGACTGGAAGAAATGGCGTGAGAGTCTTGCTGTGCGTGTGTGTGTGTGTGTGTTCAGGGTCCCAATCTCTCTCGCTGTCGGGCCACATGTGGTTCAGGTTAACCACAGCTCATTGTGTGTGAACTTACATTAATGGGGTCATTTGGGTACATCAGTCACTCACAGGAATTTAGCTACAAAACTAGTGTTTTCTGCTGCTCGATAGAAACTACTGAGAGAGAGATCTGAAATGTTTGAGTTCATATTGAGATCTTTGCCTTCTGAGATCAGTTGGAGATGTTGTTTTAACCGAACTGCTTTCTAGAAGAAATATTTGAGACGTTACAGAGATCTGTCTTTCTTATAATGATTCTCTAAGTGTTTCGGTGTAAATCACTGTCTGTGTTTAGATAGTTTTGTGTATATCATTTGTCTCTTTGAGTCATGCTAAGCTAAACAGAGACTTGACAGAACGAGAGGGAGTGACAGAGGCCAGAACTGAAGCTCAAACGACTGCGAGACTTTGAGAGATCTGATGAATGCAGGGTGACGGTCTGCTCCGCTGCTGGATTAGTGACGACGTCTCAGAGACACGCTGGCTTTATGCAGTGATGAGATTATCTAAACCTGTTGATATCAGGAGACTCGGAGCACCTCATGTTTTATGAGCATTAATAAACTATTATATTTAAGCTCTGTTCACTCTGACATCTAGAAAAAGAAGTACACTTTAACATACTTTAAAAAGAGTACTATGGAAATAGTGTACTTTAAGTGTAAACTGAATGTAATGTTTTTGGACACTTAATTACATGTTATTTACAATTAAATGAAAATGTATTATAATTTAACTGTATATAAAATCCAATTAGCTGAACTTTATAGTGTTTTTGACCAATTTAAGGATAACTTAAGTACATATTTGTATGTAAATTCATAATTACTATTGAAATATTGTTGACAAGCATTTATATAAACTAAAATAATACTTTAATTTCATTTCTTTTGAAACTTGCATGTCATGCACTTAAATATATCTGTAATTACACATTTGTAATGATGAAGTTGAAATTTAGTACATTTAAAATATATTTACTTTAAATATAATATCAAATAGCACACTACAGTTAAAATTAATATCAAGTACTTTAGTCAAAATAAGCACACTTATTTAAAGCACAACAAAACACGATTTAAAATGTACTTTAAAGTAAAACTTAAGTGCACTTTTTTCTTTCACGTTCTTAAGTGTGTTAAGAAACAGTCATGCATCTTTAAGTGCACTTAAGTGGCCTTTTATTTCATTAATGTATTATTATCTGCAAGTATAGTTTTAAAAATGGACTTAAAAGTAGAGAAGGGAAAGTATGTTAAATACAGCTGTGTGGTTTGAGAGCTTCTCCAGGTCCGCTGGTTTCCTGTGTTGGCTAAACGCATTAACAGTCCTGTTTGGTGTGTGTGTGTGTGTGTGTGTGTGTGTGTGTGTGTGTGTGAAAGAGATGAAATGAAGAAAAACCAAGTGTGTGTTTACTTCTGAATGAAGATTGATGAAGGTAATTACATGCTACAATTCATTCCTCAAGAAATAAACCCAGAGATCTGCAGCATCACACTCACAGTCACACACACACACACACACACACACGCCTGGTTGTTGTGTGTCTGTTTTATGTGCAGGTAGTTAACATCAGTGTGAAGAACACAAAACACGGGAGTGAGCACTGCGCTCGCAACCAAATCAATCAAAAATCACAGCCAATCAGAAGAGCCTGTGGGCGGAGTCTCTCTGCAGGTGCACTGCACTCGCAACCAAATGGATAAAAACATAATCAAATTAATAAATATTACACCATTTTAACATTATTAAAATACATGGTAAATGACTAAAATAATCTGTCACTTAATAAACTTGTTTTCTTTTATTTGTTTTCAAGATCAGAGGTGAATTATCCACTTTCAATACATCTATAAATGATATTCAAACTCACATTAAATTCTTTTAACATTAAATAAAGCACATAATCAGCACCTCAGAAGATTATCATTGTCATACTGTACTTGTATGTTGTTGTTCCAGAAATAGAAACCGTTTCTAAAACAGAATAATCGCGGCTGGTTTGGACAAAAACTCAGATTAATGTGTAAAAGATGTGTTTAGGAGACGGTGTAACTGTACAAGATACAGTGTGTGTGTTGAATGTACAGTGTTTCTGCTCTGTGTGTGTGTAACGAGTAGTTCTCTTCTCATCAATATATGCTGAATCCACACACACGTCTTTCTGTGACTCATGCTGTAATTAGTGTGTGTTAATGAGAGCTGAATCAGAGACATTGATCTGATGTGTCTTTATTAAAACACACAGATCACAAGCCCACACAGGTCTCTCTGTCTCGTGTGTGTGTGTGTGTGTGTGTACTCGCTTTTGATTATTTCTGATTTATTGGATGAAAAAACCTAATATAGTTATTTTCTGTTTTATTGAAAAAAGAACTCATGTTGTTCCACGTCCTGCCCTCCTTCAAACAAATTTAAAGGCTATAAAAACAATTTAAGGTATGAATGTAAAAAAACAAAAGAAAACAAGTGCACAAAAGCACAGTATAAATAAATGACTGAATGGTAAAGAAAATCACAAACTCACAGAAACACATTATTGTCATTTATCCATCCTGTAAAAGACGTTGTGCAATTATGTCCCATTACAGAAACTGTTCCCATAAAAATATAATTACACATTACCTAATTAGGTGAACCTGAATAAACCTAATTAAATTGTTCAAAAATACTTCTTGGGTCACACATTATTTGTTACACGTTACATGTACTTACTCCAGTAAATTTTGCATATTTACAAGCCTAACCCTTGTTATACAGGAAATACATGTAGTTTGTTAATATTTCTCAGTACTTATTTGCATAATTACACCATAACAAGGACAGCTTAAAATAAAGTGTAGCATTTCTTTAAATTAAACTGTGAGTTTATGAATGAAGTGTTTAATAAAGTGTGTTTCTGCTCTCTCTGACCCTGTCAGGAGCTTTATATTCCCTCTGCAGACGTGTTGATGAAGGCTGTCGCACACACACCTGATCAATAATAGAATCTGTGGTTGACCATTTTCATTATGGATTATTATCGATCAGTTGCTAGTTTCTTGTGTGTATGAGGTTATGTTGGTTTGCGTGTGTGAGTGTGTGTGTGTGTGTCGAGCGCTGTTAGCTCGTCTTGAGTGATTGATCTCCCTCTCTCCTGATGTTTGATGTTTGCTGAAATTGTTTTAACTGGTGTGACTGAGATGTCCCACCGTCACCTTCCTGTAGGCGAAGGAAGTAGAGTCCAGAAATACTCTCTCACTCTCTCTGACCCGAGGGCCTTTCCATCTCTTCAACATCAGATGTTAAACATGCTGAGAGGTGCAGGGTCACGATCCTTGACTGAAACTAATAAACATTAACTGAGATTAAAAAAAAAAAAACCTATATATATATATATATATATATATATATATATATATATATTATTTCAGCTAGTTGTCAAGGTAAGTCGCAGTACTAAAATAACTAAAACTAAATAAAATAAAACTAAAATTTTATAAAACTATATAGACCTTTACTTTTACATTTAATCATTTATCCAAAGCAACATACATACAAATGAGGAGAACTATTAAAAAAACAAAAAAAAACAAAAAAACAAATACAAATTTTAAAAACAGCAAAATTATTAAAACTAATGAAAATGAAAACAGAAAATATAAAAATAAAATTAAAAATATTAAACACTACACAAAAAAATTCTGGGTTAAAAACAACCCAAGTTGGGTTAAAAATGGACAAACCCAGAGATTGGGTTGTTTTGACCCAGTGATTGGGTTAAATGTTTGCCCAACCTGCTGGGTAGTTTTACTGAACTCAACTATTGTTTAAAAATTACTGTATTGTTGCTTAAAATGAATCCAAAATATGTTGTAAATTAACATTTATTAATAAGTTTAATAAATAATAATTAAACAATAAACATTTATTAAATTGCTTATTAATAAATGTCACCTTTTGATTATTATTGTTTCCTCTAGTAATTATGCGTTTGATTTTTAATTTCCAACATGTTTTGGGTTCATTTTAATCCAGACATATAGTCATTTTTAAACAATAGTTGAGTTAAATAAAACTACCCAACAGGCTGGGCAAACGTTTAACCCAACCACTGGGTCAAAACAACCCAACCGCTGGGTTTGTCCATTTTCAACCAAACTTGGGTTATTTTTAACCCAGCATTTTTTATAGTGTATAATAGTAAATCAATGATACTAAATAACACTGGTTAGATCAATACAGGTTAAAATGAATATCAAATTAATATAAAGTGCTCTTCTCAATATCAGCAGAGCCATCTGTCATTCTTTCAGTATGTAAATAGTTTTGATTTTTAGCATAATTTCATATTTACATCTGTGAGGAAGCATTAAAATGTAATAATCTCTGACTATTCGAATCGTCTTCCGTGACACTGATCACACAAAGAAAAACAGCTCGGCTTTATTATTCTATAGTTGGCATGTCTGCTTAAAATGTAGTTTTTGTAGAAGGAATATGGGGGTGAATCCTGTCAGGGAAAAAATGTGATTTATAATATTTTGACATTAATGAACAGATGAAAGGAAATATTCAAGGCTGCTGCGCTTCAGCAGAGAGGATGATGTTGAACACTCCCATCTTCAGCAGACAATAGACGTCTTCTCTTCTTAGTAGTCGTACTAAGTGTGCTCGGATCCTCTCACAATACTAGCGCTAGTGCTTACGTCGACCTCTCAGATGGAATGTGTTTTGTTTGGCTTCCTGGAATTGTACAGCAAAATAAAATAAACATTCTTTAGAGGAAATAATGAGAATTTTTCTGTGTTGATTCTCTGCATCAAGTGCCACTCGATGGAGTATGACGAGTAAAGACATCACAGTTAGCTCAAGGCCCTGTTCCTGTGTTAATGGGACATTTGAATGGGAGTGCAACTCGAAAACTTGAGTAACTCGAAAGTTGTGTAGTTATTAAAGTCTTTTCAGTTAGCACACTAAATGACACGACTGAGCATGTATAATATTTATCTGAACTATGAGAATATTAAACAGTCGATGTTGGAGAAAGGTTTGAGCACCTTGTCTTCTGTCTCTACTAGCCTGTGATCTTCCTCAGGCTTACGGCCATTTTGATTGACCTCGTTTTTGTCTCTCTGTCCGTGAGATGACATCAGCCCGGACACGTCGGCCATCTTGGCTCGTGCTCAGCCTCTTCTCTCTCGCGTTGGGAAAGTTTGACCCAGTTAGACCCGCTGCGGCGCCCTTATCACGGCCTCTGTGTGTTTATGGAGACGCTTGTCTTGGCCACATACTTAAGCTTTGGAACAAATCTTATGAAGTGAAGATCTGACAGCTGGTTGAAAAACACAGGCTAATCTCTGTCTTTAAAACCTGCTTTAAGATGCCAATTACTTTGTGCTGATTGTGCAACTGTGTTGCTTTTTTTGTCACAACATGAGGCTGGATAACTGGAAATACAAACAGATGCCAGTGGTTAACTAGTACAGGTTGTGAAGCTCAAACCGAGGTTCAGTTCGCTGCTGCTGCTGCTGGTACATGACATAACTAATCATTCCTGTTCGCAAATGAGTGTCTTCCTCCATTGATGGTGCTTCAGAAGTAACTTATATAACTTAATACAGCACAAAAATTTCATTATAGTATTTCTGAGGGCTCTTAAATGTGACATAGTGTTGTGCAACATATTGATATTTCGATCTGTATGGATACTGAAACATCTGAAACAGTTCCAATACTCCTTTTCTGCAGCATCGACACACTGATACCAGCTGCGTGTTCTCACTCTCTCTTCTCTTTGACGGCGAACTGACACACACCCGCCTCCTCTCACTCGTCTCATTCTCTGTGGTTGAATAGTGCTTGTGTTGCACATAATTTCAGTAATTCCCGCAGGTTTCACGCTCACACCAAACCGTCACTCTCATAAAGCCGCCTCTCAAACAGCTCATGAGTACCTAATCGAGTTCTTTTTCGTGGCTTATTCAGGAAAATACATACAAAATTATGTTAAAATGCCCGCCTTGCCCAGTATTCAGATAAATACAGTCAGTTTTAGAATGTAAATAGTTGAGAGTAAATGCATATTGTGTAACAGTATATTGGATCCGTGCGTCAGCTCTTAAAGTGACAGCAGCCTAATAAACCTTAAAGTTGGAAATTCCAGTTTCATGACAACACTAGTGTGACATACTGTTATGTTAAAGTAGGATAAGAGATGGTGACATCCAAATAATTACACATATCAAGTTTGAACTTATGTGGACATTTTTCTAAAGAATCACATTTTTTTATCTGGGCAAACAGGGCGTTTGTGATATTTGTCTGTAGATGGCTATACTGTACCGCAGTGTGTGTGTGTGTGTGTGTGTGTAACCTGCTGTGAATAATTGGGAAGAGAAAGTGTGTGTTCATAATGTGCTACTACATGTGGACAGAAGGTGTGTGTGTGTGTGTGTGTGTTTATGTCTGTAATTTATTGTTATGCTTGAGCAGAGAATGTGTCGAGTGTGTGTGTGTGTGTGTGTGTGTCAGGCTCCTGTGCTGCCATATGGGATTGGGGACCGGAGGTTGTGATCGGGGCACATCCAGATGGCTCTTCCTCTTCCTCCTACTCTTCCATTCTGCTCACAGGAGATGGACAGTGAATGTCACTGCGGCGTGTTTTATTTCACCGCTCCACCTGTGTGTGTGTGTGCGTGTTTTTTTGATTTATGAGGACACAAATTTGTATAATGTAATGGTATTACACTGGTATTACAACGTAAACGTGAAATATGAGGACATTTTAATGAGTCCTCATATTTAAAATAGCTTTAAAAACATACTAAACAATGTTTTATTAAAAATGTAAAAATGCAGAATGTTTTGTGTGATGGGTAGGTTCAGGGGTAGTGTAGGGGGAGAGAATGTACATTTTGTACAGAATAAAAACCATTACGCCTATGGAATGTCCTCACTTAGATAGCAAAACAAACCTGTGTGTGTGTGTGTGTGTGTGTGTATGGCCAGTCCTCCAGTCAGCATCTCACATGCCTCAAGTTATCAATTCAAAAAGAGTTTTTTTGACTTCTCTATTCCTTGAGTTCAGTAAGTGAGTCAGAGTGATTCAGTGATAGATTCGTCAGGCCGCTGTCATGAGTCTTTTTGAACCATGTATGTTTTGTTGTTGAGTGCAGCCAGCGAAGACAACTCAATAGAAAGACATCTTTTGATCCCGTCACATTCAATTCACACTTCAAACTCTCATCTTGGGTAAAATATCACTTCTTTTGCTGTGGCACTGTAGGGTAAAGAATTTCAAGAAACTTTTAACATTTCTGAGTAATGACATAGACAGATAGTTGAATCAGAGTTTTCAGCCACTGAAGTGGATTAAATGAGAGACACTATGAAAACATCTCTCTGTCTTCACACTTTGAGACTATGAGTTGTGACTAGTCTAATGACATGCTCTTTAGGAAACGTATTGGCCAAACACAAAGTAAATCAGTGGGGTGTTGCTTAATTCACAGGCTCAGTGGAGAACGTGTCTCTTCACTGCAGTTTCAAATGAACACCAGTGGCAGTAAAACACTAACAACTTTTAATCTTTTTCACACAAATTATGATTACAGGGGCAGATTATCAAAATAATAAAGACTTATTTTCGCACGGTTCCTTGCACAATACTATGTTATGAGCTCAACACACTTTTATCATAGTGCATGATTTATGAACTAATACATTTTAAGACAGACTTGAATAAGCAGCTGAAATTGCACGGTTGCTTCAGCAAATGTGTTTCTGTCTCACATTTTGTCAAGTTTATTGTAGGTGGTATGCATTTTTCAGACACTGCTGCGTATCGTAGTACAACAAGCAAGGTAATAAACATCACGATTCACATTTAGTTGTTTCGGATAAAACTGAACGCTTTTAGTGCCACTCACCGGACATTTCACTTTGAAAGTGTTGTGAAACATGCAATAAGCAACGTAATACATTATCATAATGCAGAACAGGAGGACCATTTAAATGGCTGACGGTCACTCAGGAAGGTGTTTGGCTCTAAACTGGATTTGGTAAAAGCATTGAAAGCACTGAAAGACCCACTGAATGGATCAGCTTTACATTGTTCTGTGTTTATTTACTCACATTAGCGGAGGAGTCAGGTGTCAGGATCAACACAATGCAGCGCTTTAAGGTTCACTTCATTCTTGCTCTCTTCATGTAAATGTGTGTGTGTGTGTGTGTGTGTGTGTGTGTGTCGCTCAAAGTTGCTCACAGACATGAGAAATATATCTATAGAACGCTTGAAATGTCAACTTTTAAACAAACCCACTCAAAAACAAAGTGACAAAGTGTTTCAGTGATAACCATAATCATGAATGAATCTTGTGAAATATGTCAAGAACACATCTGGGTCATAATTACAAAGACAAATTAGTTTTTAATGAATTAAAATCAGCATAAAATTGTTGGGCTGCCCCCAACTAAAGATATTTCTAGTCGACTAGTAGTCGTTCATTTAAGAAAATATAGTCCTACATTTGTCTTGACTTGCTATCGTGCTTCATTTCATTCATACAGTTTGTACTCATTAATTGATCATATCGTACAATGTTTTAAACTTTTAAATAGACATCGAATAGTAGAAAGTGTGTATGATGTAGTGTTTTAGTTGATAGCAGCCTACTTTTGACAAAGCTGATTTCTGAGAGACACAAACAGCGCGGCTATTTGATTTGCACCATGCTGACTTTACACTCATTCACTTCACACACACATTAGCCTATTGCATAGAAATTTTTTAGATTTATGTAATTTTGTGCTATCCCCCGGTTCACCTGTTATTCATCAAACACAAGGAGTGACTGACTACTTTCCCATACACTGGAGTGAGACCATGGACGTCTCTCGAGCTGTTGCGATCTTTCTTGGCGCTCTGTGGAGTGACAGATCGCTGTAGTGCTTCAGTTCACACAGAGAGCACATGAACCGAACACATACTTGTCAACACTCCCGTTTTTGCCGGGAGTCTCCTGTATTTCACACCCATCTCCCGCCCCCCTCCCGTTTTGCCATTTCTCCCGGGAAACTCCCGTAATTTGTATGGCCCAAACCTTGTTATAAGAATAATCAAATAAATATATTATCCCAAGGTTGTCCAGTTGCCAGATCTTGTATGAAACGCAATCGACACATCATACAAATTCAAACCCATTTGTGACCTCAACCTGGCAACCTACGACCCCGTTGCACTGTTGATGTCTGCACAGTCGACGCGAGACGTTGAATCAAGGCAAGCATCGCAATAAACCTCACAAGAATCAAAAATGGGCTACTTTCCCATAAACTGGAGTGAGATCATAGACATCACGTCTCTGTCTCTTTCCTGGCGTTCTGTGGCGCGTGACAGCGCCGTCAGTTCAGAGCACACGAACCGATCATCTCTTCAGCTTTATTGTTACAACATGAACTAAACATGAATGAACCTCTAAAGGTATGTTGAAAGATAGATACAGTACAACTTAAAAAAATCTTGTCTCATGTAATCGCTCAATTTCAATCGCTCATTTACCTCAGAAAAGCCATTCAGTGTCCAAAAACTCGTTAGTCAGCTACAAAAATGAACTTAGAGAGGAGCATTTTACTAAATATATGCACTACAGGCTATATCCCTTATTTGTACTTAACATGTGCTTCAATATTGAATGTATGTTTGAATAAATCCATTTTATGACAGCCACCATTTAAATGTTTAAGAAGGAAAATCATTTTCAAATAATGTTTTTATATTTAGCTTACAAATCGATTAATTTTAACCTTTTAATAATATAATATTAATAATATTTTTTTTTTTTTCAGAGTGCACCAAAATGCTTTGTTTAAATGTTAAAATCACAAAAATGTTCTCATGGGGGAGGATGCCCCCAGACCCCCCACAACAATTTAGTTTGTACACGTCACCTTTTTAACCTCTTACCACCCTTACTTACAACTTCAGGCTCAGGATTTTTTTTTTATTTAACCCCTGCAATAATCAGCAGCAGCGTAGCAGATCTATTCTGCAAAGACCAAATACATTAACTCTCTTCCGAGTGTTGTCATGATAGAAATAATATGACAGTGCGCATAAATTCTTAATGAGCCTAAAATATGCTTCATTATGTTTGAAATTGAATGCCTCCTGAGCAGAATGGCTCTGAATCACAGAAAACCAGCGGCAGAGAAAGCGAGAGACGCTCCACAGTTCTGCAGCACTTTCCCAGCGCAAACTCACCGTCTAATATGAATTTCATGAGCAGCTCAGGACGAAAGCTTAGATTTTTCTTGTTCAGCCTGGTCAGCGTTCTTAACATCTTCATTTTCTTCATAGGTGTCTGCTTTTTCCCGCAAGGCCGCCGCCTTACGCACTACAATTTATGGCTGCAACTTCTCCTGGAGAAAACAAATGAGGCATTCGCTCGACTTGTGCAAATTCTCAGAGTAGCCGCTGAAGCCGCTGGGAGGTTTTCGCCTCATGAACATTGTTTATAATGGGGGATGCTGTGTTTTCTTGGCCGTTATCTGAAAAATGCCAGCGAAGCCCTTGAACTTGAGCCCGGCTCCGCTCGTACTGTGCTGCTTAAGGTCTTCGTGAAAGCACTTACAACATCCACTGTCTTTTTGGGAGCAGTAACACGCTCAAACAAGCTCTTGCTAAGCGTGTTGTTCTGTTGGCACAGTGAGTTTGTTGATCTGTAATGGGATCTGAGGGGTCTTCATGAATGTTCTGCTCTTCAGCCCAGAGTCCTTTATCTCTGTCACTGCAGATATTTTGAACACAACGTTCCCTAACGTCAGAGATACAAAAGAGTTTAAAGCTCTCGTGTGATGGAAAGCAGGTTTTTTTTTTCTTGCTTATATATTGGGACGTACTATAAGACAAAGAGTCTCAAATGGCATCACATTAGACATGTGGTGGAGACACAAAAGAGTTCAAAAGCAAATTTCCTATTTGGCATTTGTCCGATTTAGCACAAACACCCTACAAAGTGAGCATTTACTGTATTTAATTGCTGTATGAGTTTGAATAGAAATTAATCAATTCACAACAGATCTTTACCTATTGTACATCATAAAGAGATTCAGTACTTAAGCAACCTCATCTTCCCTGAAGAACAACAATCTGAACTAAACAGATATGTGGAGGTTAGCCAATCACAGCAGAGGTCATTTACATAGAGAACTATTAAAGGTACAGTAGCAAAAACAACCTATTTATTTCTAAGAGTCATTAAAAATAGACATTAAAAGTAAATTGTGGCTGTTTTGGTGCGCAGACTTCACGAGGACATTGTTTGTCTCTTCATTTCAAATGCGCTGTTTATTGTTCATTAAATTGAAGAGTTTCACAGACCAAATAGCAACAAAACACATTATAATTAACAAACACTTGGGATAGTTGGGCTATTGTTTGTGGTGATTTGACCGGAGGAAGTTTTCCTGCTGCTTAATTGAGAGTGGCAGTGGAAGATGCAGCGCTGAAGCTCTCTCTCTCTCTCTCTCTCTCTCTCTCTGTGGGTCTCGCTCTGTCTGTATCTCTCTGTAGTTGCCCAGTTTAATGTAACTAATGTAACCTGACGCGCTTCTTTGTGTCAGGAGAATGATGGGATGTTATCAGCGCAGTGTGTGTCCGAGGGTTTGTGTACCGAGTCGTGGAGGTGACCTCCTTCAGTCGCCGCAGATCTCAGTGTTTTATGAAGATCCTCAAAAAGCAGATTTTTGTTATTCAGCAGCTTGTAATTCGCCCTATAATTCTCATCGCACAATTGGTTGATGCGTTCGCTCGTCACCGTTCAGTAGATTTTGCAGACGGCAGTGGTTTATGACAGCACGTTTGAAAGCTGAAGCACTGCAGAGTTTGTGCTGCGACTCAGAGAGTCAGAATTTACAACTTTCTACTGGGAAAAGTGCAATAGAGCACCACTTGAAGTCAGACATTTCAGTCAGGATTTCAGCAAGATGTGGGTGTTTGATGTCAGTTGAGAATAGAGATGTACACAGTTCACTGTTTTTAGTAAAGTAAATGGTTGACAATCATGCTAGCATTACCATTTTGTTTCTTTATATGTCATCTCCCAAACATCAGACAACAGAGCGCCTCAAGGTTTGGAAGCCGGAGATATCAAGCAGGAATATCCCAGATCTGACTGTTTCTAGATAACATTTGTACATTTCATATCATGTGACTTGTGTTTCCTGAAGCAACAAAGTGCTTTACTGAACATAATTCAGCAGAGATGTTTCATATCTGGGCACAAAAAAAACTTGAAGTGATTTGATGTGAAAATGTTTCCTTGTGTGTGTGTGTGTGTGTGTGTGTGTGTGGTACTGGAGGAGGGTAAATCCTTTCCCAGCATGCTGAGTGTTGGCGGCAGTGTTTGGCCGTGGGTCGTTCTCTCTCTCTCTGTTGTGTCCGTCAGGACTGTAAGTGTGTCCTCGGGCAGTGATCAGCAGAAGCCCTGTATGCCTGGACACACATGAAAGAAGGAGAGAGAAAGACAGAACAAAGTGGAAATTGGTGATATATTTAAAGGCCGAGTTTGTAAACACACAGCCCTATAAAGCAGCTGTTCATTCACAGGTCTGTTTTAATATTATAAAATATAAATATCTGTCCATATAAACATGTATAGTTAGAATAATAAATTTATTTGTGTAGTGCATTTCAAAATACACATCATTTTCAAAGCAGCTTCAAAGACATTCATACTGTTATGTTTGTTAATGGCTTTGCCATAGAGCAAGTTTTAGTGCTGGGCGATATGATGATATAAAACCGATATAAAACGTGATCCTACAGATTGAAATCTAGATATATTGAATTTATAGTGTTGTCTAGCACATATATCAGTGACTCGAGCACATCTGAGCATTCAAAGACAATTAAGAGATTTGAATATTAGTTGGTTTTGTTCTATTAAGAGATTTAGTAGCTGAGTAATATTAAGTAACCACATGTACTTACTATAGGGTTAGGATGAGAGTTTGGTTTAGGGTTGGTTGCATGTAATTATGCATAATTTATAGTTACCACTATCGTAACTACATGTAACGTGTAACAATGACACTAAAATAAAGAGTTACCTTATATTATAGTAATATTTTATTTATAATATATCATTACATTATATTATAGTAATTCCTTGAACCTACCCCTAAACCTAACCTGAACCCATGTACTATCCTTATAGTATCCTGTACTTTCTTAGGTTAGTACACTGTAAGTACACGTACTGTAAAATAAAGTGCAATCAGAGATTTAAATATTGGTCAGTTTTGTTCAAAGCAAGATTAAGCAATTCTCAAAAGTATTAATGAAAGTAAGATCAGATGTTTCAGGTGAAAAGTCTGATGCTCGGACACATGCCTGAATGTTCAGGAGTAATTAACAGATTTAGGTAATGGTTGAATCAATAAAGATACAATCCGGTGCCTTGAGTAAAACATTAACCACTTGTTAAAGAGTCTAATGTTTAAAGTTTAACATTTTCCAAATTTAATTAGAAGTCTTTTAAGCAATGATGTTGAGAAATATATGGTACGGCTTTAATTTCAGTTGGCAGCATCTCTGAATTCAGGCAGAATTACTGTAACGTGATGCCGTTCTTTACTGTGGCTGAAAATGACTTAAACATTTTGCTCACCTTTAGTAATTTAAACAGGGAGCTGCTAGAATGTCAACACATAATGATTTAATTAAAGGGGTGGTTGATTATGATTTGACTTTTTTAACCTTAGTTAGTGTGTAATGTTGCTGTTTGATCATAAACAACATCTGCAAAGTTACGACACTCAAACTTCAATGCAAAGGGAGATATTTTCTTTTACAGAAATCGCTTTTTAATGGCTGGTAGGGATTACAACAAGCTTCTTCCTGGGTTAGTGACATCACTAACCGTAAAATTTACATAAACCCCGCCCCCGAGAACACACAACAAAGGGGGCGGGGCCATGCTGGGCTGCTTTAGAGAAGAGGAAGAGTTGTTGTAGTAGAGTGTTGTTGACATGCCGTCATTTTACGCCGGACTGCTTCACAAACGAGGGTCAATTCAACACAAAAGATTAACATGACGGCACATGCTAGTGGATGAGTTGAATCAACTCCACAGCAACTACATAAATTTATCCACTAACCATTCAGAAACGTCCAGTTTCATTCTAAAAGTTGTAACTTCTTCCTGAGTCTCTCCATCAGTGTCGACTCCGGTTTGAACAATGTAAGGCTGAACACCGTTACTGACAATCCTCATTTTGGCTGCGTGAGATTCTCCAGCTTTGTTGTTGTTGAGCTGTTAAAGCTCCGCCCTCTTCTGGAAAGGGGGCGGGAGCAGCAGCTCATTTGCATTTAAAGGGACACACACAAAAATGGCGTGTTTTTGCTCACACCCAAATAGGGGCAAATTTGACAAGCTACAATAAATGATCTGTGGGGATTTTGAGCTGAAACTTCACAGACACATTCTGGGGATACCAGAGACTTATATTACATCTTGTGAAAGGGGCATTATAGGTCCTCTTTAAGCAGTGATCTACACTATGAGTAAGGAGTGATGTAGTGTTTAATCTGAGCGCTGAAGAACCGGATACTGACCCGAGATCCACCGTGAGTTCAGAGCGAAGGTGAGAAACCTGACGCCAGTTCAGCTGTGTGGAGATGTGTTGGTTAACGCTCAGGGCTGATAGACAACACCAGACCCATCCAGACCATGACATGTCAGCCCAAGAACCCGGCCGTCCATTTGAATGAACTGGAGCAGAGGGAATGCTGAACATCGCAGCGTTCACGTGAAACACGGGAGGCGTTCAGAGCCATGCAGTTCCTGAAGACTAAAGCTGCTGTGATGATAGTGATTGAGCTGATTATTGCCTTGTGTATGGCAAAAATAGACTGTGGTTTTGTCTGATACCCTAAACTCAGACCAGATCCTTACCAAGGCCATATTTATGTGGTTTTGAGGAGTCTTTAGACCAACAACACAAGATGATGGCTTCAACTCTTCTGGTAACTGCAAGATTGCTAGTTTGATCTCTGCAAGATGTACACCATCACCACTGATGTTCCTGTGCTGTCGTTACATCAATCGAACTCCAGTTTAACTGGAAGTTTGGGCAGGACTTATCGAAGGAATTGTCACTTTTTAAAAAGCCAGTAGGTTGTAATTATGCAATGATTTGCTACTTACTAGTCGTTGCATGTGGTATCAGACACAAGATGTTTTCATTCAAGACAGCATTTGATGAGTCATCAATATTTTTGCTCTGTTTTCTGCTGAAATAGACGTGGACAAGACTCGCTTTCTAATTTCATTGGGTCTGTGTATATCCAGTATTGTATGTATTCTAGTTAGGGACTGAACATGATCAGATGGACACATCCCGACTCCGGTGATGGACTTCATGGAACAGAGCCCGTGGCGGAGACGTGACACACTCTAAATTATTTTTATCTGTGCTGTCTGTTAATCGCCCTGATCTGCATTGCTCATCAGTCGCTAATTTCTTTCGTTCAAGGTCAGGAGACATTGTTAGGGTGAAAGACGCCCAAACTGAGCCAGAAGACTGTAATGCAGAGAGACAGGAAGAGCGAGAGGACGAAGATAAAGACAGAGAGAAGGAGAACAAGATCACTCTATGGTCTCCAAGCTCTTTTATGCTCCTAATGACTGCATGTGCGATTAGTTCTGAAGAATGAAGCATGAAGGGAGATGGTCCACCCAAAGTGTGTTATGATTTTGGGTTGGGATAAGACGGTTTGGCTGGTCTGGGATCAGCACGGTTAATTGCTACGTGACAAAAGAACAAGAGTCAGAGAGGAGAGTGGAATGTGTGCGGCCGTATTAAATGACTCTTACCTGACACACACACACACACACTCACATACTGGTTCTGCTGATTTGCAGCTCTCATATTACATTACACATGCATTTCCAGCCAATGAGTGATCAGCCTGTGGCTGCCGGCGGCGTCGCTCTGCACCTCTGTGAGTGATTCATGAGTATGGTGTGTAAAGTCAATGACTCTCTGCTCTTTAAACGCTGCCATAAAGTTTCCCAAACTCCCCGCCGTCATTTCGTCTGCAGCGGCCCCTCAACACTCGTTTTTAGAGCCAAACATGCTCTTTTACCTGCCTGTGAGGGATGACGGAGCGTATTTACAACCGCGGGGAGCGACTCTCTCTCTCTCTCTGACAGTCTTTCTCTCGGGATGTTTATCGCTGCACGTGAGAGAGAGAAGGTCATTGGTGGGTTTGGTTTAGAAGAATCCCAGTTAATCTGTTTGTGAAATCACATGCTGAAAATAAAAGACTTGCCATCACAGAACAACAGAGGAGGAAGGTTTTTGACAGTTATTTTAGTATAAATGAAAGTTTTAGTATAACTTTCATTTAAAGTTTAATATTTTTTGTTTTGTGTCCGTTTATTGCTTTTAAAGTATGTCTATATAAATGAAAATGAGAAATGCTGCCTTGAAAAGTGATTTTTTTTTTTTTTTTTTGATATTTTATTTACTTCAGTTAATGTTTATTTCAAGTAACAGAAATGTTTTTTGTGGTTTCACAGTTAAACCTGAAGTGTGTAGTTTCTCTAAGAATTGCAACGACTGTTTGCAAAGATCCCCTTGTCAGCCATTGGTCAATCACACTTCACCTCCACATCCGTTCTACAGAAATCCCCAGATTTCGTCTCCATAGAAGTGCAGAACAAAGTCGGCAGATCGGTGTGATTCTGGTTCTGTTTCAGGCCAGCATTCAGCGGCTGTTATCAGCTTACCTCAGTGTGTGTGTGTGTGTGTGTGTGTGTGTGTGTGTGTGTGTGTGTGAGTGTGTGTGTGTGTAGGGGCTGGCAGGAGGAGTTTGTGCTGCTCTCTGGAAGCCTCAAATCCAGCTCTAGTCTGGACTTAAAGCCCGGCTTAATGACTAGGCTGATTCACTGGCATCTCTGCACTGCGCTCAGCCTCTCTGAGCCGCTCCACACACCCACAGCCAAACACACGCGTGACCTGCCAGCATCACCGCGTGAATGTGAGTCTCTCGCACATGCTGGAGTTTTGAAGGTTAGCTGTGCGTGGGACTGTCTGTGATTCGGTGCGGTGTTGAGCTGTCATTGAGTTAATTAGTTATTTATCTGAAGATGAATGGAAATCTCTGCTAAACCCACAATAAACATTCATTTCTGTTTTAATTTCTGACATGCCGAGCCGCTCAAACAGACAGATCAGTGCTCTGAACCCCACTGTCACCCTATGAAATCCATTTTATTTTTTCACAAATACCGTATTTCGGTTTTAATTTTTCTGGATTCCGTTTTTTCCATGATTTATTTTTCTGCATCATGAAAATCATAGGGCTATAGTCACAATGGTTCAGTTCAGGAAGTCAAACCTGGAAGGACTTTAATGTAAAACTGGGATACAAGAAAGTATGTTGACATTAAAAATGACACACTTCTGTGGAAGCTTGTTTCTGCCACTGAATAAAAAATTAAAAAGGTAATTGCGAGTTTTTATCTCACAATTCGGACTTTTTTTCCTCGCCATTGCGTGATATAGTCACAATTGTGAGTTATGAAGTCAGAATTGATATAAACTCGCAATTCTGAGAAAAGAAGTAAAAATTGCGTGATATAACCTCGCAATCGTGAGAAAAAAGACTTTATAACTCGCAATTCTGACTTTATAACTCGTAATTTTGACTTTATAACTCGCAATTCCGACCTTATAGCTCCCAATTCCAGCTTTATAACTTGCAATTCCGAATTTATTACTCACAATTCTGACTTTATAACTCGCAATTCCAACTTTGTAACTCGCAATTCCAACCTTATAGCTCCCAATTCCAACCTTATAGCTCCCAATTCCAGCTTTATAACTCGCAATTCCAACTTTGTCATTGCAATTCCAACTTTGTAACTCGCAATTCTGACTTTATTACTCGCAATTCCGACCTTATAGCTCCCAATTCCAGCTTTATAACTTGCAATTCCGACTTTATTACTCGCAATTCCGGCTTTGTAACTCGCAATTCCGGCTTTGTAACTCGCAATTCCGACTTTGTAACTCGCAATTCCAACTTTGTAACTCGCAATTCCAACTTTGTAACTCGCAATTCCGACTTTGTAACTCGCAATTCCAACTTTGTAACTCGCAATTCCGGCTTTGTAACTCGCAATTCCAACTTTGTAACTCTCAATTCCGACTTTGTAACTCGCAATTCCAACTTTGTAACTCGCAATTCCGGCTTTATAACTTGCAATTCCGACTTTATATCACGCCATTCTGAGAAAAACAAGTCAGAATTGTGAGATAAAAAGTCACAATAACCTCCTTTTTATTCTGTGGTGGATACAAGCTTCCATACACTTCAGCTTCCATTTTAGGATTTTGGTCTAATGAAGTACAACAGGAGTTTGTAGTTTGAACAGAGCTGTGCTGTGATTTTGACCCTGGTTTAACCCTGGATGTGGAACAGAAGTTAGTCATGTTAACTGTGTGTGTTAATGATCAATGAGCTGGCCTCGTTCAGGAATGGAGAGGCGCACTGACCACCAGAGAGAGTGTGTGTGTGTGTGTGTGTGTGTGTGT
This sequence comes from Hypophthalmichthys nobilis, assembly GCA_037950665.1. Taxonomy (NCBI): domain Eukaryota; kingdom Metazoa; phylum Chordata; class Actinopteri; order Cypriniformes; family Xenocyprididae; genus Hypophthalmichthys; species Hypophthalmichthys nobilis. Next base: position 32,681,792 of record CM075469.1, read on the forward strand.
GTGTGTGTGTGTGTGTGTGTGTGTGTGTGTGTGTGTGTGTGTGTGTGTGTGTGTGTGTGTGTGTGAGTGTGTGTGTGTGTGTGTGAGTGTGTGTGTGTGAGTGTGTGAGTGTGTGTGTGTGTGTGAGTGTGTGTGTGTGTGTGTGTGTGTGCGTGAGTGTGTGAGTGTGTGTGTGTGTGTGTGTGTGTGTGTGTGTGTGTGTGTGTGTGTGTGTGTGTGTGTGTGCGAGTGTGTGTGTGTGTGTGTGAGTGTGTGTGTGTGTGTGAGTGTGTGTGTGTGTGATTTTGTGCTGTTCTAGATTGCTCTGTTTGACTCCATTCGGTACTGAATAGACGTTGCTGACAACAACAGAACTGCCTTGACAGAGAAAAACACAAAGAAAGCCGTGTGTTTGTGCGCGATGTCACCTCACGCTTAAGCTCGCTGCCAGCGTTGACCTCAGCAGTGTCGAAGCGAGCGTTTATTACAGCTGCAGTGGAAACATGTTCACTCTTTCTTTCTGTTCTGTTCTCTGCGGCCCTCAGCACACACAAACACACTCTCTTCTGTTAGTATTTAAAGCTGAAGTGTGCCATTTCTGTGTCTCTAGCATCACCGATTACTCCCATCGTCTGCCATTGCTGAACCTCACGCTGTTGGTTGAGTTAATGCTCAGATGCTCAAACATGAAAAGTGATCCTGAATGTGTGAATTTTTATGTGCGGATCACTAGTTCTGTACATAGGTGTTAACTTCAAGCATACTTGATACAGTTAAAAGTATATTTTAAATTATACTCGCAGTATAACAACAAGTAAACTAACAGTACCTATAAGTTCACTTGTAGTAGCCTATAGTTTACAGTAGACTTGCAGTACAAAAGAAAACCTTACTAGTTACATCTAACACAAGTTTACTACTGTTATACCTAAAGTACACTTAAAAGTATACTTTTATAAACTAAAAAGTGGGCCACTTTAGTTCCAATAAGTATTACAGTATACTTTCTACATAAAGTATATTAGGTAAGCATACTTGGAACTTTACTCATAATACAAATAACTTGAAGTATGCTTCTTTTTGTAAGGGTTATTATAACATAAACTTAAGTATTAAGTATTTTTACATAAAAATGACACACTTCAGCCTTCAGAGTTGAGGTAGTGTTCTCAGTTGGCTTTACTTTCCATTGCAGTCAGGGGTGGACGATATATGTGTGTGTGAGTGTGTGTGAGTGTGCGTGTGTGTGTGAGTGTGTGTGTGTGTGTGTGTGTGTGTGTGTTTGAGTGTCCTGCCAAATGTGGGTCATTTTTATGGCTTATCACCTCCTGCAGATGTGGACAGTAAAACTCTGCTGACCAGAAAATCTGCAGATTTGGCCTCAACAAAACACTCACATCAGTGCCATTAAACACCTTTTACTGTGTGTGTGTGTGTGTGTGTGTGTGTGTGTGTGTGTGTGTGTGTGCTGCAGTGATTGCAGGTTGTGACAGGCTGTAAGTCTGCGCTCTGCTCTTTTTTCTCCTACAGTGTTATCTGAGATGTACGCCTGAGGAAATACAACATGCACATGAACTGCTTTCATTCAACATGAAGATTTTAACTTCAGATACAATCATAAAGGCAAATACAAGAATTACAATAAAAACAATGTTTGAAACACAAAAAAATAAGGAAAAATACATTTAATTCAAGACATTCTCTGAAAAAAAAATCTTATTATCTTACACAATTTTGCTTCTCAAATAAATGCATCTTTGTCTCGTTTAGATATTTTCATTAATAAAACAGACACAAATAATGATTGAGGCAGTGATTTTCCAGTGTAGTGCTTCAAATGTCATGCCAAACTCTGAAGTTTTGCCATTTTATTAGAGAGAACTGGTTGGTTTGGTGTTGTCAGCGCTGGCTGGAATCACAGGAATGTTGGGAGATCACTGAGAGATATACGGCACACTGTCAGCTGATGGTGTTGTGTCACTCACAGACACAACGCAGTGGATTTATTGTGTAATAACAAAGGCCTCATTTGACTGAAACACAAGAGCCGTCGAGTTTCCAGCAGCAGAGCAGTGAATCTGTGCGTTACCTGTCTGACAGGTTTCCACAGGTGATCAGGTAAACACACGGCCTGTGTGGATGTGCCTCAGGATCTGGGCTTCTCTGAGAACACCTCCTGTTTTAATCTTCTTACCTTGACTGCAGAAGTCAACTCTTGAATAGCGCTCGCACCGGCCCTGGGCTAGTCAGAGGATACGGCTGTTACCAACTTAATTGGATTTCTGAGGAGTGAAAAGCAGAAATTCTTGGCATGAATCAGAGAGGTTGTGGTTCGGATATAAAGGCTGTGGTGCTGTTGCGGTTGGGTTCTCTCACAAAACTTTCTTTCAGCAAACATGTCAATTTATTACTATAGAAAATGATTATTTAATTGGGCAAAAGACACAGATTATTGGTTGAATTTCTCAGCTGTCCAGAGCAGGGCTGTAACCACCATAGACACTGAGGAACACGAGTCCCCTCCAATAATTAGAAATGGCCAAATTGTCCCCCTATTTTTGAAATTCATGCACTTCTCTGCTACACTTCATTACACAGCTATCTGTATATTGTTAGGATGACAAAAGGTTTTAAAGTTACATTTTTAGTGTGGTGACCGGTCTGCCTCACTGGTCTAACCTCACTCGTCAATGTCAACATGATTGAGATGACCAATCAAATCGAAGTAGGCGGGGTTTAGTGTTCACAGAAGCAAAATGTGAATTCCAGTGCAAAGTGTCAGTTTAATGTTGAAAAAGAGTGAGATCGATTCTGAGATTTTCTGAATGCATCGCGATTCTCTCTCGAATCGATTCTGAGCTTAGTTTTTAACAGCAGATGGCGCTCTAGGCTAGTTTTTAACCGCACACTCAAACGCTCATGAAGAAGAGCGCTCGTTCGTTCGGATGAGTCTGAGAATGTACTTACACCTCAGAATGCTTTTATGACGCGAGATTAATGTAAACAGCCCACTGCAAACACCTTGTGATTCACTTCAACCTTTTTGAACTTTATGAATGATTATTTTATAGAAGGTTCAAGTGGAGTGTGAGGATCTGGAAGAGAGCAGAGTACGGCTGTTTCTAAAGCAGCGCCATCTGCTGTTAAACACTAAGCTCAGAATCGATTCCAGAGAGAATCACGATGCATTCGGAAAATCTCAATGTTAAAAGAAATGTTAAAAGACCAACAATGACATGCAGTGATGCAAAATAATCAACTTTTTTTCTCAAATATGGCCATTTTGAATTGAAAATATGCATTTACATGATTCAAGTAATTCCTTAGAGTGATGAGACACTTTTATGTTTTCGACACATCGGGCATACAAATGAAAGTAGCCTATATGTGTGCATATTTTAATGTAAATGAATGTAAAATGATTATTTCCCAACTAGAATTAGACCTAGAATTTCCTTCACTGTTTTGTTTATTTATGCTTTATAAAAAATGGGTCCTCCCCAATGTTCAAGACATGGTTACGGCCTTGGTCCAGTTAACGAGTTGCCTTGACAACATCCAGACCCTGAGGAGAGCTGACGCCAAAACATTGGTTAAAAAGTCATTGTGAAATTCAGCTGGTTAAGCTAGTTAAGAAACCTGTTGGGGACGCCAGAGCAGAACATAGGCTGGTCATTTCAACGGGGTGACAACTTCAAACCACTGCATATGAGACATTCATCCTTCACTGTCATCTCACCTGGGCTTCATCCAGACTCCGAGCCGGGGAGGAGATTATACGAGAACGAGATCTCGCACTCTCAGCACATTGGCGGTCCACACTTGATTGTTTGCAGTTCCTCAAACGCATCTGAGAAATCTCAAACACTGCGACAGCTAGTTGAAGTACACCATCCTCCCTGGACCCCATTATCACACACACACACACACACACGCTTCTTCGACTCACCAAGTCATCATTTTCCCACTTCTTAACTCAGTCTTTTCATATTCTTCTCCCGTTTTGTAAATCAGCTTATGTCCAGATTTCCACCGCTGTGATATAAACGCAGGTGAAGCGTTGCGCGTCCAGGCCTCGCTGCCCTTTCCACAGCGCTTTTCACCCGTTTATTCCTGAATTCATCAGCGCTCAGCCGTACCAGAGCTTTCCGCTTAGATGATTACCTGTGGAAACGCTTTGCTCCCCTGAACGGAGAAACTGCATTTTTATTCATATCCTGACATTTCATGGCTACCGCCATATGAACACATCAAACTTTTCCCCTATGCGGCTTGGAAGAGAAAAACATTGTGTTTTTAAGTGTCAGGTAATCGCGTATGAAGTGGCACGGCAGCGTTTTATTGTCGGGGAGAGAGATTGCGGTGAGTAAAAGTGAGAATGAGAGATTGGTGCTGGCAGTGTCGCGAGCGGGAGCCGCTCACGTTCGTGGGTAATTATATGCTGCCGACTCGTGTCTTTTGTTCTTAACCGCTGTAAAATGGTGCGGAAGGAAAGCGTGGGGACAGGTTCAACTACAGAGGAGACGTCTCATCAGTAAACCAGCCGGCCGACTCTCTTTTTCTCTTCCTCTCGCTGCCGTCAGGGAGCCATTATCAAAGGCTGTGAGTGTGGAGTAGGTCAGACTCACCCTGTCTTTGTTAGGAGGGCGGGACGACTCGTGTGTGAAGAGAAGGTGCGGCTGCATTTCAAAAGCTCTAGGCCAATCGGCACATAAAGAAAAGCGTGTTGTGTGATTGGGGGCAGTGGGACTGTGAACGCCCTCCGGGATCCTCTTGATTGTTTGATCTTGACAATGGAAGAAAAGAGTAAGAGTAAAACACTGCTCATTTCATTTTTCACTGTCACAGCGGTACTTCAGCTGTTTTCAGAACACTCCAGCTTTTCCAGTAACAAGCTACGTTTCCCTACACGTAGTGATGTAGCGCGACAGACACGCTGATGTCCCGGTGACAAAGCGTGAGGTAAGATAAAAGTAGCTAAACATTTAATATTTGACAACTGCTTCACGACAGAAATGTTAAATGACCGACAGTAATGTTCAGTCACGCAAACAGAATTTGTATTTGGTCAAATTTCGCTGTTTTCAATTGAATATAGCCTTTATAATTTATGCGATTCATGTAATGTGTTCATTAATGCGAGTCATTTTTGGCATAATATGCATATGATTAAGAGTGATTGTGTGCATAAAATAAAAAATTTATTTGCAAACAGTTCAGACGCTGAAGACATGGTTATGACCTTGATATGTCATTTGTAGTGTTGATTCATTTTAACTCTTTTTTGATCATATTCACAAAATGTTCATGGACCCCAGAATATTTTGATGTATGAATATGTAAACAGTCAATATATCAAAAGCAAGAACAAAGCCTCTGCTTTTAAACAACAACAACAAAAATGTTCTAGCTTCATTCTTTTTATCAACACTTGAATGTGGGCAAGTTTCATTAAAAAACAAACAAAACATTTTGAACAAAAATCTTCTTCCGCATCAGATTGAGAACGATGTCCATCAACACCCCCAAAGCTCCACAGTCGTTTCCTCTTCATGGTTCAGCATTTCATTCAGTAACATTAGACAGTTTTGATTTATATGCTGTTTAATTTTTGATGATCGATTTAGATTATTTGTGCGTCAGCAATGCTTCTGTCTTCTTCTTCACTTGTTTTTGTATAGTACAGATGCTGTACTATTTCAGAAGATGTGTAACAGCGCTCCCTACCGTATAACAGTGAAAACTAGTTAGTTATATTACTTAATTTCAAATTTTATTTAAAGGTGACCTAAAATTCCCTTTTCACAAGATGTAATATAAGTCTCTGGTGTCCCCAGAATGTGTCTGTGAAGTTTCAGCTCAAAATACTCCACAGATCATTTATTATAGCTTATCAAATTTGGCCCTATTTGGGTGTGAGCAAAAACACGCCGTTTTTGTGTGTGTCCCTTTAAATGCTAATGAGCTCCACTTTCCAGAAGAGGGCGGAGCTTTAACAGCTCAACAACAACAAAGCTGGAGAATCTCACGCAGCCAAAATGAGGATTGTCAGTAACGGTGTTCAGCCTTACATTGTTCAAACCGACACAGTCGACACTGATGGAGAGACTCAGGAAGAACTTACAACTTTTAGAATGAAACTGGATGTTTCTGAATGGTTAGTGGATAAATTTATGTAGTTGCTGTGGAGTTGATTCAACTCATCCACTAGCATGTGCCGTTATGTTAATCTTTTGTGTTGAATTGACCCTCGTTTGTGAAGCAGTCCGGCGTAAAATGACAGCATCAACAACACTCTACTACAACAACTCTTCCTCTTCTCTAAAGCAGCCCAACATGGCCCCGCCCCCTTTGTTGTGTGTTCTCGGGGGCGGGGTTTATGTAAATTTTAGGGTTTGTGATGTCACTAACCCAGGAAGAAGCTCGTTGTAGTCCCTACCAGCCATTTGTTGTAGTCCTTAAAAAGCGATTTCTGTAAAAAGTAAATATCTCCCTTTGCATTGAACTTTGAGCATCGTAACTTTGCAGATGTTGTTTATGATCAAACAGCAACATTACACACTAACTAAAGTTAAAAAAGTCAAATCATAATCAACCACCCCTTTAATGTAAATCTAATTGCTGCTAAACTATATCACCCAGTAGTTATCTATTTCTAAAGCCTTACCCAGTGTAGATGGTTCAGTTTTATTAGTTTTATTATTATCTTGTGATGTAACTGCTTTATCAACAGAGCAGCTCATAGCTGGACAAACTAGTTTTATTCAGCACACATGAAGGATTTACATAAGTTGAATGGTTTCCAAATGATCTCCAGAAGAACACGAGGGGAGAATGTTTGGAAACAAAGGCTCACCTCAGCAGTCCTTCATTGTTAAAGTCCCTCGGCTTAGACGTGCCAGTGTCTGATTTCAGCTACTACCTTCATTCACGTCTCACGCTCCTCTGAGGGTTGTGTTTCAGTATTCAGAGGGGAGGAGATGTGTAACTCTGTGTGAACCTCTTAAAAAGTGATTTGTAAAGACTCAGCAAAACCCCTCGTGAGACTGAAGGCAGATGTGAGGGTCAGAGGTGTTTTTGGGTTATTAATGTCATGCAGAGGTTTGTAAAACATCATCTGTGCCTGACGCAGCTCATACAGATTTCAGCCTCAAGAATTTGTGTATGTTACATAAAGAAAATGAAGGACAGTTTTGCACTCATAACGCAGTGTTGAGAGTTATCCTGCTCACTACTGATTTTGTTTTTTGACAGATATGTTTTGACAGCAGAGTACTTTTACATTTTTAATTGTTTATTTATTCGGTTATGTCTGTGTGCTTCATGTGAATGGTCGTGTGCATGCAGCGATTCAGCCAGAGCGGTGGAAGTGATTTTGTTCAGGCACGTCGACGGCTCTTCCAGCGAGGGGTTAAGGAGTATTTTGACAGTCTCTGGAGGTGTTGCTTTCAGCCGTTTTAATTGGTAGGAAATCCATTTACAATGTGTGCGTTTTTGACATTTTGCTCTACGAGCAGAAAATAACTTTGTGCCCTTCAAAAAAAGACTGCTTCTGCCTTTTTACAGGAATAATGTTAATAGCGAGATTAGACTCTCAGGAGTCCACTGCACTAACACACAAAGATTGCTTTAAAACATCTGTAAACCTGCGGTCAAAACGCCGCGCAGCCGTGAAACGAAGCACTCAGGCACGGTGGAGGAAGTGACACGTATTGTTTAGCTACAGACAAGTTTCACCTTTTGTTATTTCTACATAATTGAACATTATGTTTTAGGTAGAAGTGAGAGAAGCCATTTAGCCGTCATCACAGCTGTCTGTTTGGTTTTGAAAGTCACTGAAGTTGCAAAGTCATTTGGTTTTTCTCTTTCTTCAACATTAATGGCTGTCATATTATGTTGTTAAACTGCTATGGGCTTTTACCATTTTCTTTTACAGTTTTTTAACTCAAGTCATGGAGTTTACTTTTACACTAACATCAATTTGTCTTATGGACATTTTGAAGCACAACTGTAAAAAATAACCCAGTGTATCACTCCAGTTAATGTGTTTGCTTTCACTCTTCCACATTTTTAAATAGGACCAGTTATTCTTTTATTTTTTTATTGTTTACATGTATAGTGTGTAATGTTGCTGTTTGATCATGAAAAAGCTCTGTGAAGTTCCAGTTCTTCTCTATATCAGTGTCAGTGTTTCTGAACTCTCTGAAACGCCTCCATCTTGAGTTTTCTTCACAATATTCCTCATTTAAATAATTCATATGCAGAACAAAGGGGCAGGGCCTGGTTGAGTTAGTTAGTAGTGTGTTGAAGCTGGCGGTTATGGTAAGGGGCAGGACATTTCCCAAACACCAATCACAACACACCGCTCCAGCCGACCAATCAGAGCACACTGTGCTTTTCAGAAGGAGGGGCTTCATAGAGACAGGAACTAAACAGAGCGTTACTGACAGACTGGGAAGAGAGGAGCTGAACAATGGAGAATATGAGGAGAATAAGCAACATTCAAGCAGGAAAACCTGTTCTAGTAGAGCCCAAAAAAGGCATAACGTGGCTTCTTTAATGGTTTTTGAAACTAAACAGGACTTGAATTTAATCACAGGACAGTGCTTTAATTTTAATAAAGTAACCATTATTGAGTTTATGATTGGTTGTCTGTTGCTAAACAACTTGACATTCTAGCACCACTTTGGCCGTGAGCTTCATGACACAAGGGTGAAACTGTGCTGAGCCCCTTTTACAATTACAAGTGCAGGTAAAAAGAAAAGAAAATAGCAGATCTTAATAGAACGGAGCAGAATAAAACATTGCGGAAATAATAAAACCGAGCAGAAGCAAGGTTTTATTTATGAGATCTCTAGTGAAGTTGATTAATCTGATGCTGTCTCTGACTAACCTTCTGTAAAATAACATTTTCCCATTTTACCCCAAACAACACGAGCACTATTTGTGTTTCTTCATCTTGATTGGATCATTATTTGTGTTTTTCAATTTAGTTCAGCAGCTGATGGCTTCATGATTGATTCCTTCGCCTCCCGCCGCACTGTTTTCCACATCTGGCCAGTTTGCAGTATTTGGAATCGATTTTTGACTTTTAATTTGAGAATTTGTGTCCTGCACTTTTACTTCACATGATTTTTCTCTTTCTCAAACCCAGTTAATGAGAGGGTGTTTATGAGCGTGTGGGGATGGAGCTGTTAACCCGTGTTTATTGGGGACTGTGAACGGGCTTTGCCCTTGAGGTTTTATCAGGCACAATAATTATTTTATTATGTAAATGAAGAGCAGGCTATTATTTCATTAGCAAGGCTGAATATTTGCAGCCATAGATTAGTATGCAAATCATCCCCGTTAGTGTCCTTGCAGCCACGCTGAATGTAGGAGGCGCGCTCGGGCCCATCTGGAGCGGAGCGGCACGTTATGGACTCATTAAAGCGCTCGGCCCGTCTGTGCCGCACAATGGACTGAGGTGAGCGCCGTGAAATGCCAACGGGCCATGAAAGATGTTCGCTGCATAAGGCAGTGGGATTGTGGCGATCTGGACCTCCTGAATAGCCGCTTCCCCATTTAAACAGATGAATTCTGTCCTCGGCACAGAGACGGGGGTTGTTGTCAGCGCTCTGTCCTCCGGCCAGCAATCCGCGGTTATTCCGGCCCCTCGGCAGAGCCAAGCGCGTCAAAGAGAGTCAGATGGTGTGTGGAGGTGTTTGGTTTGTGATGCTGAAGAGTATTATGTGTGTGCGTATGTGGGCAGAGCTCAATTTCCTGTGCTGTAGATAAATTAAACACTGCGAGACGAGTTAGTGGGTGTCGTATTATGTCTTGAATTTGAAGATGTTCTGCTTTGGTTCGGGAGTCTCTTTGTTTGGCTAGGCATTTAAAACTCACACACACACACACACACACACACACACGCAGGCCTTTCACAGACATACATTTAACCGATATCCAGCACTTACAGAGGCACTAAAGACGACAATTCTGAGACAGTGTTATTTTAGTTTTTATTCATTTCCAGTTAATAATTTTAGTGTGTTCATGTTTTTACTCGCGTCTGACCTCGACGGACTGAACAGAAGAAGATTTACACCTCAAAGAGGGCGGAGCCTCAGAGCCACACCCACCTATTACGTAATCGCCATGGACCAATGGGAGTTCGGAGGCGTTTACCAGCTAGAGCAAACTTTTCTGGAAAGTTACTTTTGGCAAGCTGTCTCAAACTCCTGAAACGAACAAAAAAAATTAACTTCGTTTTAGTTTGATTTTGTTCGAAATGATGTCACTCCTCTTCGATTGCACTACTTTCAATTCTTTTCTTTTTTTTGTGGTATTTGCACTTTTAAACAAAACCCATCCTATTATGCTTTGCATTTTCCCTTTACCGTACTGTATTGACACTTTTCATGCTAATGATGGTTTTAATTTGATCAATAATTGGCTAATATATCATTTTGTGTTGTTGTTAGAGGTTTGAGGCTCGGCTCATAATGTCACTTTTATTAGTGCTCTTGGATGCATGTGAAATGACATGTCTTTTAATTTTGTGCGTCTCAAATGATATTAGCATGACATGGCACTAAGTCTGAGGATTAGCAGTAAATGACAGCAGTATTATTAGTCCGTCTGTATAATCACTCAGATTAAGTGTGCAGACAGACACTCGCGCGTCTCTCCTGGCCTCCGGAAGGCTCTTTCCGTCTTCTGTCTTCTGCTTTAGCTCGTTTGATTTACTGAATCCACTCTCGCAGCGCTCTGTTTGCAGAAGTCCTCGTCAGCCGTTTCCAACATTTGCATGTGTTTGAAGTGCAAAATGTAGGAAACGTGTGTTTCAACATGCTGACACAGCCAGGACATTCCCTTAAAATTCAATTTAAATGTTTTATGTCAGGTCTCTTATGCTGACATATTGGGTTATCATGCAGCTAAAGGAGCTGCAAAATGTTTTGTAAAAATAAAAGTTGAGATTTTTGTTGTTGTTTTCCGATGTGGTGCAGATGAATTTGCGTGGTCTCTCGGGAAGGTGGAGGTATTTCCTTCCCGCTTTAATTAACACCTTCATCTGTCTGGATTTGTGCTCTCTCTGTGACATCACTGAGAGGTTGTAAAGGTCAGTGGATGTAAAACACGGAGCGTCTGACCTTTACACAGGTGAGAAAACCTCACATAATGAATGCACTGCTTTAGAGTCACTAACAAGCTCTGAGTCGGTCATGACGTCCAAACAGTTTTTCAGGATGATGATAGTTAATCATTCAGATGAATGTCCAGTCTGCAGGATGTTAGGATGGGAGAGTATTTTACCCTCCTTTACCTCACTGGTGGACATATAATGGCACAAATGTGTCGAAATTGCTGGTCGCAGTTTGCATGCCACAATTCCCGATCTTGCAAGTTGATATTTATTGATGGATTGTGGAGGATCCAGCAGATCACTACAATCTGTCATACTTTACTGGGACCGTATGTAACGGACGTAGGCCGGTAAGAGCTGTGTGTGTAAACCTCACTTCCCCCATCTCAAGAGTCGGTCTAGCGACTGATACTAGAGACTGCGATCTTTAGCCTGGGTTTAGACCTGGGTTCGAGCCCCACTTAGAGCGGGCGGTTCGAACTGGAGGGGTTACATTGGTGCCGTGACCCAGATGGGAGTGAGGTTTAGGGGTGTGAGTGTAACGGACGTAGGCCGGTAATAGATGTGCGTGTGCACCTCACTCCCCTGATCTCAAGAGGCGCTCTAGCGACTGCGGTCTTTAGCCTTCTTGTTAGAGTGCCCGACTCCCATGCTAGAGACCCGGGTTCGAGCCCTGCTTAGAACGGGTGGTTCGAACTGGAGGGGTTACATGTACAGCATTCCTCCACCACTGCTCTGTAACTCCTTCGCTCTCTCACACTTACACAAACACATTGCAGTGTAGACAGACGGGCAAATATTGACAGAGAGTGAGAGTGAGAATGGCATCAGGATGTGACGCACTCTTCACAGGAACACTGTCTATGACATCATGAAGTCCTCTACTGCTACACCACATCTCTAACATACCAAACCGTGTGAATCACAGGTGATTTGTGCTCTCTGCAGGTCTGTGCGGCTGTCAGAGGTTTATAAAGCTCTTGTTTACTGATTTGAGTCATTGACTGTATGTGCTAGTGCTCGTCATCACTGTTTCGCCTGCAGTTTTCATAATAGGACTGAGCTATCAGCAATCTCTGTAAATGAGTAACAGGCCCTGGCAGGGCATCAGAGAAGGCTTGTGTTCAGAAGAAAATGAGAGGCGACTTGAGAAACAGAGTGAGAGCACTAGTTCTGGGCATGTGCAGAAAGTCTCATGTTCATCTGTCATACAGTAAATTAGTGTTGTTGTTTTTTTTTTTTTACCCTATGAAAAGTACTGTGTTTTCATGGTACAGTGATGGTATCAAATGGTACTTTGAAATAATCTACAGCACTAAATAATCACCATTTTCACATATCATATTCATATACCTGTGATAAGTTCTCGTGTCATGTCAGGACTTTTGTTGCACTTCCTGTTTCTAGTGTCATATTTGTAGTCATTTGTAGTTTTCTCTGTTCATTAGTCTGATTGTTCCAGGTGTGTCCTGTTAGCTTGTGTATATCCATCCTTTGTGTTTCCTCTGTTCTTTATCAATCGTTAAATGTGTATAGATGTGAGTGATCTTGTTCCCTGTGTTCCTGGTTTCAGTTTGTTTGTAAAACGCCACTGCATTTAGATCCTCATCTCACCTGCGATCTCTTCTGCTCCTGCATTGATTACAATACCCTTCATATGAATATATCATAATCATATACATTAGTATTTATATGCCATTTCAAAAAAATATATATCATACTTTTTCAATAAAGATCTCTGATCAAAATCAAAATCTGGGATTCATAATCTTAATTAAAAATAATGTCATGTTTGCAATAAAAAAGTATTTATGACAAAAACATAATGTATGAGAAAACATGTAAAACACACTGTATATTTAGGTGCACTTAATATGTCACTTTCTCTGAAGTTTATAATAAAAAAAATAATTATTAAAATATTGGCATTGACCGATAAGTTATTTTGTTTGGCTGTTGTGTTGGAAGCGGGACTTTTATTTTAAAATATGATTCCCAGTGCACACAAACTTACCAGATTATGGAGCGTCCTGTTAGTCACAGTGTTTACTTCCTTTTTATTCTTATTTTTTCAAACAATTTCTTAATTTGTGAAAAATACTGTAATACGATTACAGAATCAAGAAGTAGCTATCTTAAGTAAGTTGGTTTAAAGATTTATTTTTATTTATTTCTAATTTATTAAATAAGAATTCAGATACATATAAAGTAAAGTAAATAAATAGGCCTATATATCGGCTTTTTATCAGTCATCAGCCACCCTACTTTCTAAGATATCGGCCATGAAAAAAACAATATCGGTCGACCACTAGAAAAAAAAAATCATTTAGAAAAATGAAATCTGTGTGCATTTTCATTATTGGTCACAGACTTTTAGACCCCGCTGTGTGTTTCCATCTCATTCACATAAAGTCATCAACAGTGAATGTGTGTTCTGTACTAATAAAGTTGTCTTTGTGTTTGAGTTCTCACACATGTAATGTTTGTCTCTTCTAGGCGGCTGCACCTTCGATGACGGCCCAGCACAGTGCGACTACCAGCAGGATCTGTACGACGACTTCGACTGGACACACGTCAGCGCTCAGGAAGTGCCGTACCTGCCCTCTGACCTGCCCCAGGGTGAGTCCATCACACACCAGATTCCATTACATGCGCTAACCTCATAGCTGGAGAATCTGAGGCAAGAGGGGCAATCTCCAGTTTGAAGGAACACAGAGTGAAATAGGAGAAAGAAAATACAGGGTTTTATCTGCCCCTGGGCCTGTTTAAACAGTACGGCAGATTTAGGAATGTTTTAATGGGCTGCTAACATTTGAACAAATTTGCAGCGCTGTCTTATCGTGTCGGGGTAAAAGCCATTACTGGAGAACTGAGGAAGTTAAGAGAAAATAGGCAGGTAACAGAACATTAATCTTCCTTCAACCGCCGTTCCCGCTCTCTGAACACTCTTCGGATGGGATCTGGAAATACTCTGCCATTTACATGACAAAACGTGCAAAGTGCCGAAGGCTGGAAAAAAGGCTTTGGTCAAAGGACTGTCATACGTGACACAATTAAGCTTTTTAAATGCGCTCAAAGAAGACGTGAATAAGAGGGGAGAGCGGAGCGTTGCGACCTTCACTTCTCACCTCTCCGCCGCTTAATCACTCGTTTTCAGACAGCAGATTCTGCTCAGGGAAATTAAAGCATTTCACTCTCAGCTAAATTCCCTAATTAATAAGATATTAAGTTATTAATCAAGGCAGGAGAACAGAGAAGGTCGTCAGCCCTTGCTTTCAGTCAGGTAGGGGTTCACTAGAAGAGGACCTAAAGGAGAACATTACAGCTTTTGTCAGGCTTTTACGATAATAGCTGGTGCATCTCGCTTGAGGTGTCTGGATGACGAACACATTTTTACTGCATTTAAAAGTCATGCATTTATCAAGGTTTATTTATCACTGCATTTGCTTGTGCAGCTGGTCTCTCGGTTTAGAGGACTCTCGTCTGACATGCCTCTCATCTAAAGTCGAGAAAGATGGGACATTTATGTGATTACTTGATTTTGACATCAGGGAATCAACAGAAATGCCTTTTCAGCAGAAAGATGGACAGGGAAAAGAGAGAAGCATGGAAAGGGAAAAGAGACAGAAATGTGGACAAAAATGCACAGGAGAACAAGCCAAAAAGATGGACAAGAAGAGACAGACATGTGGACAGAAATATAGACGGGGAAAGTGAGAAGAGGGGAAAGGGAAAAGACTGAGAGATGGACAGAAGGAGACAGAAATGTGGACAAAATTGGACAAGAAGAGACAAATATGGACAAAACTGGACAGAAACAGAGGGAAATGTGGGGAAAATAGGACAGAAAGAGACGGAAATGTGGATAAAATTGGACAGGAGGACAAGACAAAAAAGATGGACAGGAAGAGAGAAAAATGGACAGGGAAAGACAGAGAAATGTGGACAGAAATAAAGACAGGGGAAAGAGAAGAGGACGGAAAGGGAAAATACACAGAGAGATGGACAATAAAAGACAGAAATGTGGACAAAGATATGCAGGAAAAAGAAAGAAGGATGGAAAGGGAAAAGGACAGACAGAAAGAGACAGAAATGTGGACAAAATTAGATAGGAAGAGACAGAAATGTGGACAAAACTGCACAGGAGAGCAAAACCGAAAGATGGTCAGGAATGACAGAAATGTGGACAGAAAGATAGACAGGAAAGAGAGAGGTTGATGGAACGATGGATAAGGGAATAGAGGGAATATGTCACAGAGGTTTATCATGAGTTCCTGTGCATGAGGTTCAGTCCTCTCCTCAGTCTGCGCCATCAGAAAGAGTTTGATAACGTGACGCAGGCGTGATGCGTTTCCTCATACGTGGCTCTGGCTGCATGGGCTGATGTCTCTGATGTCTCAGTCCTGGAGGGAGTCGTTTGGACGCTGTGGCTGAGTGACTCATTGAAACAGTAAGTGAACACAAACCCAGAGAGGATCTGCTGCACCTGCAGGGAGAGATGTTGAGTTAGCACACACACATTAGATGCTGCTTTTGTTTTCCGTATCATTCTGCCTTAAGGGGCGTTCACACTGATAGTATTGTGCAGTGAAAAAACAACTGGAAGTTGCTCGTTTTCAAGGAGAGTTGGTGACTCCCGATGGAATACAGACACTGAAGCTCATGTGATCCACCTCCCGATAGTTTGCTACTGATCTTCAGTGGGATTTTGTGGCTTGAAATCTTCTTGAACACTGGAATTCAGAAGCAGAACGTACTTTTGATTTGAGATGTTATGGGTTTGGGAAAAGGCCTTATTAAAAATACCTTTAAAAAGTGAATGCACCTTTATGGTGGAATAAATGGTGGACAGTTTCTCGTCTTTTTAGTACTTAATAATTCTAGAAGACCCAAGTTTGGTCACCTTTCTGCTGTCATAAACAGCAAAAATGTTTGTGTATGTGGAGATGGAGCTCTTTATGAAACTGCTCAGATGTAAAATTGGGACGTCTCAGCTGAGGGCGCTGAGATCCGCCTCATGGATCGGCCTCAGGATGCTTATGAACAAACACTGATTGTCATGGTTCTTGCTACGCACCTGAATCTCCAGCTGTAAAACCTGCTGAAGACGGCCAGCGCCGCTGAACGCGCCGACGGCATGCACTGTGTGACGGATGAAGTATACTTTGGGCTGAAATGGAGTGAAGGTTACTGCAGTGAACAGAAGTGCAGCGCAGGGAGTAGCCCACTATAAATACCATTCACAGCACTCCCTCATCATCCACCCTACTCTGCTTTATTTTACTGTCATGTTCTGTGCATCCTACACACTGCCTCAACTCCATATTTCCAGCAGCTCATGGGAAACAGTTTTGAAGCAGTGTTTTGCCAAGCTGCATGATACTCATCCACACTGCAGTCAGACGACTTCTTGGAAAACGTGTTGGACTGCACTGCAATTCCTATTGACACTAAAACTAATTTGTATGCAACGAGAAGAAACATCTCTGCTTTTTTCCATTGTTAGTCTATCTAGACCTGCGTCAGACAGACATCTTTGGCTGTTGCATCTTGTCTCACTGGACTGAAAAATTAACTGGTTTTATGTAAGGCAAAAATATCTTTTAACATCACAAAATCAACCTTATTACAACACTTTCGAAATAGCTCTTTAAGGTTTTACAGTGTGTTTTTTCAGCATCTCGTGGTATGAGCGTTCAATGTCCAAAATTGTGGGTACTTGGAAAAAATCAAATATTCATAGACATTCCTACTTAACGAGAAGTAGCTTTTTAATTATATAGATAGTGCAATTTATTTTAAAAAAACTAATCTCATTTATGTTGACAGTACACTAAAGGGTTAGTTCACACAAAAATAAACATTTCTGTCATTAATTACTCTCCTTCATGTCGTTCCACAACCGTAAGACCTTCGTTCATCTTCAGAACACAAATTAAGATATTTTTGATGAAATCTGAGAGCTCTCTTACAGCAATTTAACCACCACCCTATGAGAATGACACAGAAGAGAAGAGATTGCTGAATAAAGTTGTTATTTTTATTTTGTTTTTGCGCACAAAAAGTATTCTCGTCTCTTCATAACATTAAGGTTGAACCACTGCAGTCACATGACTGTTTTAACGATGTCTTTAGTACCTTTCTGGACCTTGAAAGTGTTGATTATAGATATTGAGTCATATACCTCTCGGATTTCATTAAAAATATCTTAATTTGTGTTCTGAAGATGAACGAAGGTCTTACAGGTGTAGAACGACATGAGGGAGATTAATTAATGACAGAATTTTTCATTCTGTGCTGAACTAACTCTTTAACACATCTCTTTTCACTAAATACTGCACCCTAGTTTACATAAGTGATGAACAGCAGTATTTACCTAAATGCAATTTATAATTATATAAATAATATTTCATAATTGTAAGGACGCATATGGCATGCAGGAACTTCTGTGAACGCTGTCGAGTGATGACTCAAATGAATCGCTTAATGTTAGTTGAAATAAACAGCACATTTAAGGCTGTGTGTGATGTAGAGATTTGTAATGTTGCTACTTTTAATAGGACGATGTAGCTTGTTAATAAGCAAGGCCCACTAAAATTTTACATTTTATAAACTACAAAACCGTCCTGCTTCTGAAAACTAGTGGCAGTGAATGACCGGTCATGTGCTTTTGAAGGTCTTGAGTTACGGTGAGCGTTTGAAGAGCGTTAAAGGACGAGCATTTCACTGCGGTGACAGAGCTTTCCGCTCTACATCTCCTGGCCAGTGTTTGCCTGACAAAAGGGACCGTTCCTGTTAATGTGGGTCACTGCATGAAGGAGAGGACGCCGCACCGGCCTGTAAAATCACAGCGCCGCTGTTCGGACTGATGTGCTGCAGAGCTGGCGTGGGCGTTCTGAGATTCGGAGCGGTCGCGAGTGTTGTGGGAAGTGTGACAGCCATCTTGAGTGTCTTCTGTCAGCCATCTTGTCGACAGCCTCGGTGTGTTTTGATAGCCACTGACACCTCTCATCTACTTTATCAGCCTGTTTACAGATAATGACTACTATGCTTTTCTTTTCAGTTTATTCTTGGAAATTCTTTACATTTTTCACTGCTGTGAAATCATCATAAAATAATGTTTTTATTAAATGTTTTGTTTCATTTTTGTTTTGATGCCAGTGGTTTGCACATTTTTATTGTAATAGCAGTAACTGTGAGATTATCATATTTAATGCCACAAAACGACTCATTATAAATGCATTCAGAGGGTTTATTTTTCTCACATCATACAAGAAAGATTTTTCTCACATTGTGCGAGTGTTTCCTCTCATTTCCTCCGTGAACAGCAGATGCGCTCCGGGTCCAGACCGGCCCTTCTCTCTCTCTCTCTCTCACGGCAGGGATCTGAATGTGAATGCCCACATTTTTACATCACTGCCAAAAACCCAACAGCCCATTTCAGCTATTCACATTTCATGAGCAATCAAAGAGAGCTCAGGATGGGCTGTGTTTGACAGGTCTGTTTCTCTCTGAATGTTGAGAGATAACAGATCAGCTTTCCAGGTCATTCGGTGTAATATGGAGCTGTGCTAATGAACTAGTCTAATGGAGATTTATGTTAAAGGCTACTGAAGAATTACAGGATGGACAATTAAAATGAATTGAATCTCAAAGTAATTTGTAAACCTCAGTAAGTGTGCTGTAAATATATTTTAAGTATATTTACTACATGCTTGGTTTTAATGTTATTTTGAGGTGAATTATTGCAGAATTAAATACCCCAGGGGCACGCGGACCCCAGTTTGCAGCATTAGATTATATAATAATCAGTTCCTCAAGTGCCACCGATGCATTTTTGTGTTTGACTGAATTGTTTAGGTTACATGGAGGTCAGAGAGGGTGGCAAATGATGCATGTAAAGCTAAAGTATGGTTCAAAGCCATATAAAAAGTGTGTCTCTCTTGTGAGTGTTCTGGGTGTGTCAGCGTGTGTGGGATTCAGGGCTGTTGACACGGTGTGGTTTTGGCACACGTCGAGGCTGAATTCTGTAGCAGTGTAACAAGAACAAGTTTTTTCTGCTCAGTCATGCTCTGATTCCTCTGAGGAGTGACTTTAACATCAGACCTCTGAGCACACTATAATGTGCTGCACATTTGACATTCACTAAGAGCTCTGTGTGCTCACATCCAACTCCTACACCCTCTGGAACGAGACGCGGAGATCTGTTTTACATCAAATCATCAATAGTTGACGTAATGACTGGTGGTTTCCTTCTCTGTTACTCACTTTCTTGTTTCCCAATATCTTTGCTTATTTCTCAACCTCTTGATTTAAAGGGGTCGTATTCTCTCTCTCTCTCTCAGGTCTGCCGATAATGTTTATAAAGTGAATTAACGGGTCATTTTTTGTGGCTGTGCCTTTAAGAAATGCCTCTTAACATGTGAAATGAGCAAGAGTTCAAAACTGAAATAGGAGTCTTTTGTTGTTATTTTGTGGTGTTTTTGTGAGCTTTGCTGAATTACTTTTGAGAGAAATAATTTTTTTGTTGTAGTAAATGTCTTTTTTTGCCGTTTCAGACTTTCTTAAAACTGCTGCCCTATTTTCCACTGTGTGAAGCAGCTCTCTAAATTGCTGTCTTTTTAAAGCTCACAAGCTGATCCATTCTTCAGAGAGTCCATGAAATTGGAGTTTTGTGGCTTTTAGTCCATGTCTATTAGCTTTACACTCATCTGTGTGCTAGTGCACTTTTAGCAGATACAGTACATGCATTTAAAATCTTTCTTTCTGCAAAAACAGAACAGAAATATCGATGACATCACCTTGCACTCAGGGGCGTATGCAAATTGTTGTCCAATAAAACCTCCTGCAGTAAAACAGTTTCTTTGCAGATAACTTGTACTACATTTGTGGCAAATTTGCAGTGATGATCCCACAGGATCAATAGGGACAGTTTTACCAGTGGCGAACGGTTCTGTGGCGTAAACTTTGACAAATATCCTCCATTACTTGCAAAGCTGCGACAACGATGGCCAATCAATCACAGCTGTTAAACCTTTCACTGAAGAGAAATCTGAATATTAATGTGATTTCAGTTGTGTAACGAGCGAACGTTCAAAGTGAATTTCACTCTCAAAACATCACAAACACTCTTTGGCCAAGGCGACGAGACATGTTTTCATTGTGGTGGATGCAAGACTTTTATTTTGAAAGCACTGAGAACACCAGCGTCCCTTTCTCCATCTTCATTAGTTTACTATTTTACAGATTTATTTATTAAGTTGATGGGTCAATGACGTGAGGGGTCTTTTTTTTTTTTTTTTTGTCCAAAGGCCTAAATAATAATTCAAAAAAGCAAAGATATGACATCCAGAGTATGTAAGGTAGTACAACTAGATCTCTTTTATTGAATCCTAAAGGTTTTAATTATATTTTTCTACATATAAAGGTATTTTATAGATTTTGAAGTGTCAAAATGCCATTCGGTTTAACCATCCAAAGGCCAATACAGCCATTTCATTTGTGATTAAAATATCTTAAAATGTAAGAAATGTATATATTTTTTTAATCTGGCATGATTTTTAACATCATATATCAACATAGTGCAAAATAGTATTAAAATTATGTGTAGAAGTCGTTGCTTTGTTATGAGAAAGAATGTCTGGAAAAATGAATTTCATTGATGTCATTCGGAGTAACCAATATAAAGGACCATTTTGGATCAAGTCATGTGGTCAATATCATGTGACAGGATGTGACATCACTCAGACACCTGCAAAGGACCACATGGTCGTGAAGCAAAGTAACTAACTCTCTCTTAACTATTTGAAAAATTCATGTTTTTTTCATACACATGTCCCGAAACATCAGGTCATTCGGTACAACCGCTATAAAACATGGAAAATGTTGAAATATTTCAAACAAATTTTTCTAAATATAAAATGTTTGATTGTCCTTTTGCTAGCTAGATATCAGCCTGTTAGCATTGTTTGAAAATATCGTCATTTGATAAAACCGAAATTTTGGTTAAACCGAATGACTTTTTTACACTTTTAAAACCTTTATTCATCAATGACCCTGATTTATTTCTAATTTAGTAAATCTTATTTAAAATAAATATAAATGTTATTCCATAAATTGTTATGCATGTGCCTTTAATATCTTTAAATTATATAGACGAGTGATATCACATAGCTCTCTTGGATATCAGTATCGGTTGTCAAAAAATCAATATCGGTTGACCACTAAAAAAAAAGTGTGTACTGTTTATATTTATTAACATATTTAGCTGTGATTGTGTTGCCCATGAAGAGCGTTTCAGATCAGTCATCGTAAGTTCCATTTCTTTTGATGCTCCCTATGTAGGCAGCGAGTGCGCTCACTAGCGTCAGCAGAGCTTTGAGAGTGCTCTCGGCTAGACTGTTGTGAGGTTTGAGGTTTACGCAGAGTTGATCTGGGTGTAGATGTGTGTAATTAGTGGTGTGGTGGTTTAGTTCTCTGTCCAGCGCTGGGCTGCATACTAACATAAACCACGCTCTGTTCTCGCTAAACCAACCTCAGATCTGGGCTTTGTGTGGAGCACTCGCGTTCATGTTTTCTTGTGGCTTTGAGAGCCGGCCAAACTCGCTCGTCTAATATGTCGAGCCTTCTGCCGTTGCTCTCGTCGTTTTCCTCTTCGTTTTACACTGAAGCGATTAAGGAGCAGTGCACACAAACCTTCTCCAAACTCTCCAGCACGTGTTCATAAGGCAGCGCTTACATAAATCAAAAATCACTCATGAACTCCTTTCATTTTCTGCCAGTAACTCTTGGCTGAGCGGTAGTGCCATCTGGATACGCCGGTTAGTTCACGTGACCAACCTTTGACCTTTGGGAAGAAATGAATGTTTACCCAACAGGCGTTTATAGGGGAAACGGCGGGACACACGCCCCCTGACATGCACATGGCTGTTCTCACCTGCAGTCATTAGTGTCCCGCTGTGAGCGCTCTGCTTTCCCCGGGAGCAGATCCAGATATTCCCGCTGCATTCACAATTGCTCTGTGATCCAGCTGTGAGGTGAAAGTTCACTTACCTGAGACACACAGGTGATAGTTTAACTTCCTGTTTGCACAGGATGTATTCATTTTATTACAGGTGTCTCTAAAATACTTGATTGTGATTGATCAATGGTGTCATTCTGTGGTCTAATATTTGCATATAATGATTCTAATCAGAGGAGTGTGTGGGCGGAGTCTCTCTGCAAGAGCACTGCACTCGCAACCAAATCAATCACAAATCACAGCCAATCAGAGGAGTGTGTGGGCGGAGTCTCTGCAGGCGCACTGCACTCACAATGAAATGGATAAGTACATAATCAAATTCATAAATATTACACCATTTTAACATTATGAAAACACATACTGATTTACTGAAACAATCTTTGTCATAGAATACATTTGTTTGTTCACAGTTTGAACACTCTTGTTTCCTTTCATTGGTGAATTATCCATTGTTGCTTTCAATATGGCTATAAATGATATTCATACTGCATATTTTGACAAATGTACACAGGGAATATACCGATTACATAAGTATGCACACTACATACTGCAGAGTGTTGCTGTAGACACAGAAAGGACAGGTAGTTGTTTTTCTGCTAAATAATTCTGTTTTTTTAAAAAGGTCATCAATATTTTTACAGTGATGAAAGTGTGAAGGAAATACTGAATGAGTAAATGCAGGCGTTAGTCTAACCAGTCAGGATTCTCGTTTGTATTGGAGATTTTCAAAATCCTGTGTGAAGCTCGTCAGTTTTGCGGTGGAATCAGGAGATAGATATAAATTGTAGGGTTGCCAGCAGATCTTGGCCAATTTGCATTTGTTTCTCCGTCTCCCGCATCCCGACAGTCTGATCCAAACTCTGTATTATAAAAGCAAGAGGCTTTCTTTCACCCAGAGCTCACGCAAAAAAAGAGAGAGAGAGAAAGAGAAACAGATGTTCTCACAGAGGAGAGCAGCTCCTAGTAGATCTCATGGATGTGCCTCATCTGCAAATAAAGCCCAAATGAAACTTCTACACCATTACATCTGTCTCCTGAATAAACCGGCTTTCCCTGTATCTATATGATCACTGCTTCAGACATTTGCTATTTCAATGGAAATGAAAGACGAGCAGCAGTGTTTCCAAACACTTACAGCAGACTGATGTTCAGCTGTTATTGATAAAACAGTGGAAATGATGTTATTCTGTTTCATTCTGAGAATATATTGTCAAAGACAACATGAAACTTCATTCACAACTCATTTAATGTCCACAATGTGATGTGACATGATTCAGCTATTAGGATTTGGTGGATGTTAGGCAGATATATGATTGGTTTAATATACTGCTGTGATGCAGAGAAGAGGTTAAATCACAGCCTCATTATACCATAAAATACACCAGCGTTCAAATAATATTTACATTTATTAAAACAGCTATTTCTATGTGAATATATAGTAAAGTGTAATTTATTCCTGTGATCAAAGCTGAATTTTCAGCATCATTACTCCAGTCTTCAGTGTCACATGATCCTTCAGAAATCATTCTAATATGATGATTTTCTGCTCAAGAAACATTTATGATTATTATCAGTGTTGAAAACAGTCATATTTTTGTGGATTTTTCAGTATTATTTGATGAAAAGAACAGCATTTATTTGATCTTTTGTAACATTATAAATGTCTTTACTGTCACTTTTGATCAATTTAATGCATCAAAATGTTCATTAATGATAAATTCTTAAAACTAAATATCTTACTGAGCTCATACTTCTGAACAGTAGTGAATATAAAACATATTATTCATAAAACATGAGAAGTCCCATCGGATGCAATAATTTATGTAAGAATGTATAGATGAATAATTTTGTTTTATAAATATCCAGTCTGCGGTCACAGGTGTGTGTTTTTATCAGAAATGGTCTTGAGTGCAGCCGAGAGTCGATGTTTTATGTAAGATTATTTTCCCCACCCACATGACTAATGGTTACATCAGAACAAATAGTCAAAAGTAGTTTCAGAGACAGAGAAAATGATTACACTTGAAAGAATCTGGAATAAAATGCACCTGATGAGCTGCACACAATATGGCCAGGGGTGTTTATTTAGGCAGGGGATAGGAAGGATTTCATGTAGACTTTATGTCTAACAACTGACAGAAGATGAGGATCAAAGAAGAGAGAGAAAGAGAGAGAGAGAGCTGGTCATCTCTCGTTCTGGCCGTGGAGAGACAGATGAACAGATGTATGTTCATTTGGACAAATGGTGGTGAAGTCTGTCCTCTCGCTGCCTGATGTCCATCCTCTGGGCGTTTGGGATTTGAAATCGTTTCCTCTCAGTGCAATCACATGCTTAAAGAACTGGATCCAGATCCTATATGGCCCTGTCCGACTTGGCCGATAGCTGGAAACCATTTCTCCGGTGGAGTGATTATGAAAGCGTTCTGTAATCAGCACACGGCGAACTGCCAAGAGTACAAGTCTTTGATTCTGAAGTTCAGAAATATTCCTCATGTCTGAGTTTATATCTAGCTCGAATCCCACATGATTTCTCAAGCGATTTGTTTTCTTTAGCAAGTGATACTCACTGTACGTTTTGTACATCCCTTGGCATGGCTTTGTGAAATTTGCTTTACTCTTTATATTTGTTTTATTAAAACACAAAGTCTGGTTCAAAACCTAAGCGGCCATCTTATTCAGTTCAGTTTCACAAGTCCTTCATTCAGTTCATTTAGGAATATTTCAACCGTAATGTCATGCAGCAATCTTGGGATTTTAAGAATCAATACTGAATCATTTATTCTTTGATCCCAGAATGCATTTCGACACATGTGTTTCCTCTCTCCGTTCTTCCAGGCTCGTACATGATGGTGGACACCTCACAGCACGATTATGGAGAAAAGGCTCGCCTGCAGCTGCCCGTGATGAAGGAAAACGACACTCACTGCATTGACTTCAACTATCTGCTGTACTGCCCGGACGGCTCCAGCCCCGGGACACTCAACATCCTGGTGAAGGTCAATAAAGGGCCGCTGGCCAACCCCATCTGGAACGTCACTTCCTGCACAGGCAGAGACTGGATGAAGGCGGAGCTTGCTGTCAGCACCTTTTGGCCCAATGAGTATCAGGTATGCAACCTGGTTTTCTACTTGTTTATCTGGAGATGCAAAGATGCTGAAGGCCCCGATATACTTGTGGCGAAGTTCTTTGTCGTTGGAAAAAAGTAGTTTGAAACACATTTGCAGTGTTATACTGTTAGTGAACATCCTGACGTAATCCACACTACTGAGAGATGAATATGTAAATATGTGCTGCGCTTGACAAAAACACAATATGGCAGAGGTGAGAAAACAGCAGTTCAGAAAGCATCTGATTGTAGTCATGGATGTTTGTTTGTAGAAGCTCTGAAATTCAGATCACGTTTATTTATACAGCACTTTATACAATAGATTTCTTTAAAGCAAGTATTACAGTATTAAACATGAAGAACAGTGTCAGTGTCGCTTTTAATGAGTTTAAATTTCAGTTTCTAATATAAAGCATCTCTCCATCCAGTGTGTTCATGTTTTTACTCGCATCTGAACAGAAGAAATGAACTGAAAAAAGATTTACACCTCAAAGAGGGTGGAGCCTCTGAGCCACACCCACCTATTACATCATCACCATGGACCAATGGGAGTCCGAAGGTGTTTACCAGCCGGTGCAAACTTTTCTGTAGAGTTCGCTTTGGCGATGTTTTGAACTCCTGAAACGAACTCCAAACAAACTTCGCTTTGGCCAGATTTTGTTTG
Source organism: Hypophthalmichthys nobilis (assembly GCA_037950665.1). NCBI lineage: Eukaryota > Metazoa > Chordata > Actinopteri > Cypriniformes > Xenocyprididae > Hypophthalmichthys > Hypophthalmichthys nobilis. Next base: position 32,707,689 of record CM075469.1, read on the forward strand.
AAATGACGTCACACCAGTTCATCTTTGATTTCTCTCGAAGTATACTGGGCCTTAAACTGAAGCAATCTTCTAAAGACTCTTACCTCAAACACTCTGAGCTAGAAATCTAAAAGAGGTGTTTACTTGTATTGTCGTAAAGTCCATGTGCTGACACATTCCTGGCGTCAAGCCCGCTAAACGAAAGTATGAGGAACAACATCACAATAGATGTTTGCTTGTAGGCAGTGCTGGTTTAGTTTAAGTGTGACCGTCAGACTCTGAGCTGATTTATGGGAATATAGCGGTTCTGTTCAGTTTTTCTGTTGTAGTTCAGTCATACTAATGAAGCGCTCACGCTCATCACAGCAATGGCTATTATTAAATTTCCTTGCATGTGAAATGTCACAAAAATCTGAGTTTTTTGCAGGAGAAACGTCTCTCTGGGTCAGCGGAGCTTCTTCACGGGATTTTGTTTTTATTGTCCCGAGCTGTTTTAATGTAGTATTTCATCTTCTGAATATGATGATCAGTCTCTTCTCTTCTCTTCTCTTCTCTTCTCTTCTCTTCTCTTCTCTTCTCTTCTCTTCTCTTCTCTTCTCTTCTCTTCTCTTCTCTTCTCTTCTCTTCTCTTCTCTTCTCTTCTCTATTGTTTTAATCACTGTTGAATATGGGTGTGTGTCAGCCTTTTCCGTGTGTGTATGATCTGACGGGTCGTTCTGCTTCAGTGTGTGTGTGTGTGTGTGTGTGACGGTGAATACTGAAAGCCTCCGTCTGTGTTCAGACTAATTGGGAGTCTTGACTGATCTCGCCTCTGTCTGTCTTTCAGTGTGAGAGACAGAATTTTAAACACTGCGACGATACAGTTTCTCTGTGCGTTTAGGGTGCAGTCTCTGTAGACTTCATAGTGGCCGTCTGTTTGCTTCAGCTTTATCAACCCTAAATGTAAACACACCTGGAGGGCCTCTACTGGCCGTCTACAGGCATTACACGTCTCGCTCTGAGGATTGAGATGGTGTGAGGAGACGCTGTTGTGATTAATATTGCATGATATTTCAGAGACGAGCTAATAGATAGGGAGGAGGAGGGCTTGTTTCTTCATGTCTGGATTTGATTTCTCACAGTATAGAGTATATTCCACCTGCTGCCCCCCTAAAGCCCCGGAGACGTGTCCCTTCTAATGAGTCCAGGCATGTTACGTCCCTTTATTACACTCTCTCGCTCACAGTCCATCTCTAAACCCCGGTGTGGGCTTGTTATTTCTTGTCCCCTTTAATTAGGCACTGATGAGTCGGATCTGTAGCTGGAGTCCAGTTTATTTTAGCTTAAGACCTGATTCATTTAGGTTTTGTTTTCTTTATGCGTAACCCCTGAGGGAGTCTTCATCCTCCCTCGAGAGCGCTACTCTTCCCCGATCAGATCGTTAGTCGTCACGTCAAACGGACTCGCTTAATGAGCTGGACACCTGCCCTCAGTTACTTTTAATTATTCAATGTCAGATTGTCTGAAATCACGCCAAAGCGCAGAACTGAAGCGTTTGTTGTCAAAGGGAATGAGTTAACGTGTTCCTTTGGTCATCCTTCAGTTCTCGTGAATGATTGAATATCCAGCCGCAGTCGTTAAACTTGAGGAGTTGTTTTTCTTTTATTTCTTCTAAACCAAATTACATTCATGTTCCTTTGTGGTTTCTCTGGCTTATGATGTGTTCTTCAATAATGTTCTTTGAGGACGCAAACAGAAATGTGTGTCATCAGCAGGCGTGTGTGTGTGTGTGTTTTAACCCTCTCAGCTAAATCATTTGGCTAATTAATTAACCACTCATTTGACATGCTTTCCATGCTCATTGGTGATCTGACTCCTAACTGTAGCTTTTTAATTTGCTGACATGCTACAAATGTTCAGTTAGTTAAGAAGAAAACAAGAAAGTAACAAAATTTCTTAAGATTAATCCTAAAAAGGTCTAAGAAATGTCAAATATTCTCAAATATTTTGTTAAGAACAAGAAATAAGAAGAAATAGGAGGCTTTGGCTTCGGTTCGGACTCGCAATGACTTACTGGACTCGGTGTCTTGTTTTGTAAATTCAGGATGATTGGGGGACTTTTTGCCATTGAGATGAGTGGGAAAAAGAGTGTCCTAATCAGTTATTTTTAAAGATCCTGTCACAAGATAAGCGGTCTGTTCATTTGTGTTCTGGATGAGCTTGTCTTGTTTATGGCCGCTCTCATGTGAGCCGAATGCTGCTGAAATGCTGTAATTGTAAAATTAAAAACAAGGTCCCTATTTGGCATGTTTTTGTTGTTAACTTGAGTTATTATTGAATTTTGAATTCAGCAGCAAGTTATGTCAGGCATAATCATGATGATCATTGTTTACACTTCGGGGAACTACTGCATATTGATAGTTATATGTGTTATATGTAGTTAGTAGGTGTGTTTACATGGAGCATTGTAATCGGTTTAAAAGTCCAATCCGAATGAAAATGCTCCAGATAAACACCTCAATTCGAATAAAAATGCCCAAACCGAATGAAATTGTAATTGGTTTGAGAGGGGTGGGATAAACCTTTCTATAAACCCAACAAAATAAATTCTCTGCCATGTAAATACGTTAAACCGATTACTTTGCGTCAAGAGGTCAGGGGTCGTCAGAATGCATGATGGCGGCGGCAAAGAGTTTATCATTACTACGGACCTTCATCCACACACTTCTGCTTTTCTTCGGAGGGAGGGGTAGTATTGAGATGCTCCTGATGCACAGCCACCAAAAAGGTCTCCAGGAAGCGCCCGTCTTTTCCTCATTCCTTCCAGCAGTAATACGCTACAAATTCACGCTGTTGCTTGATTAAGAGCAACACTTTACAAAAAAATAGCAGGCATAAGAAATAATGGAACTCCATGTTGACAGGAATAAAAGGCTTAAAACGGGACATAATCTAATGTGCGTGTACATGTAAACGTGGCTAGTGTTACGCTGTAATGTTCAAAGCAACCCAATAAATTCATGAAACATCTCACCTTTGAAGATTTAAGGCAAGATGGAGGTTAACATCTCAACTAGGAGAATGAAACATGTGTATTTGTTAAACTCACAAACTATAGGGAGTGTTTTTATGTGTAATTAGGAATGTGCAAAATTATTATTATTCTTTTTTTAAATTGACCGTCAACTAAGCTGGTTTGAGGTTCATCTGATCCTGATCGGCCATTTATATTAAACTTTTCTTACATTCATGATTCACAGACATGATTTTCATGGTTAAATTCTTTTTACTTTAAATTATTTAATGTATGCTAAAATTATTGCCTGTAATTCACATGGGTCAGTATTAATGATAATTCAGTTTCCCCCAAATACTGGTGAAGGATATTTTGACCATCAGTACGTTGTGCACCTCTAGCCATCGGTTAAAGAAGGTCTCACACTTTTCCCAGTGTTCACAGCTCCGTGTGAATGCCGATTTCCCACCTTCTCCCAAAACAAGATCCCTCAGGGCAGGAGATCCCGGAGGGGTACGGAAGAAGGTGTGAGGGGAGTGATTTAGAGGGTGTGTGTGTGTGTGTTAGATAAAGTCTGGGGGTGTTTAGTGATAGTGTTGAGAGCTCATATTTAGTCAAGGTCAGCACACACACACACAAGATAGCAAGTGTGTGTGTGTGATGTGAGTGTTTGAGGAGGTGTATAATGTGTATGTCCTCTATATATGAAACAAAAGAATATCTTATCTTCCTCACTCAGCTTCACTAACCAACATAAACACACACATTAACCTGACTATGTAGAAGGTTTTCACATGAAACACATTATTATTATACCATAACACTATTTGCTTTTGAATATTTTTGGCATTTTTCATTTTCATGTCGAGCAAATCTTGATTAAGGTTTTTCAAGCAGTTATCTAGGTGAGAAACACAAGCACACGTGTGTGTATTTATATATCAGTGTGGGGATTTCCAACATACAGATGTTTGTTATTGTTTTAAGCTGTTTTTCCCGTGAACGTCCCACTGTGAGGCCGAGGTTTGACTAACACTGAGATATCTGATCCTCATGAGAACACACACACACAAACACACACACACACACACACTCTCAGACGTGTCCTGCTCTGAGTTTATACTCCGATAAAGAAAGAATTAAGACCGTAATTTAACCCGTATGCTGTTATTGTGTAAGGAACACATCTAAATTTGAGCCATCTTTCTCTGATGATCTTCCCTTCTTGTTTATTTCTCTCTGTAGAGTGTTTGAGTCTCACGGAGAATGGTGTGTTTTCCTGTCGTCTGGCCAGATAATGACATGTTCTTAAAGTCATTAGTCTGATTACACACTCTCACTCTATTGTCCTGATTTAATGTGGGATCTTCTCTGGGATGTCTCTCGATCATTCCTTGCTTTTCTGGCCGTACTCAGTGTTATAGATTAGTTTTTCTCAGCCGGTGGGTTTCAGGGAAAGCAATGCTACCCTTACATAAAAAAGACATTAATTCAAATGTGCTGTTGGCTAAAAATGAGAGTATACTTTAGGTGCATTTATCAGAGATATACTTAACAAAATTACACTTAAGTGTACTTGGCTTATGCTGAAAAGTAAGTCTATATTTGGCCTGTACTTGTACTTAATCTTTTGTTCAAGATACACTTAAAAGTACTAATTGTATTCTTGGCTTGTAGTTCTGTTTACTCTTTTGATAGAGTAGCCTATTAAATACTCTTTCCACACTTAATGGTTGTGCTCAGATTTTATAAACTTACATGTTTAAAGTAACACGTCAGCTTCAGGGTGGAATTAGTACATGGGTGGAACTGAAGTTGATGTTAGAAGCAGGAGAAATGGGCAAGCGTAAGGATTTGAGCAAGTTTGACAAGGACCAAATTGTGACGGCTAGACGACTGGGTCAGAGCATCTCCAACACTGCAGCTCTTGTGGGGTGTTCCCGGTCTGCAGTGGTCAGTATCTATCAAAAGTGCTCCAAGGAAGGAACGGTGGTGAACCAGCGACAGGGTCATGGGCAGCCGAGACTCATCGAAGGCTGGCCCGTGTGGTCCGATCCAACAGACGAGCTACTGTAGCTCAAGAAGTTAATGCTGGTTCTGATAGAAAGGTGTCAGAATACACAGAGCATCAGTTTGTTGCATATGGAGCTGCATAGCTGCAGACCAGTCAGGTGCCCATGCTGACCCCTGTCCACCGCTGAAAGAGCCAACAGTGGACACGTGAGCATCAGAACTGGACCACGGAGCAATGGAAGAAGGTGGCCTGGTCTGATGAATCACGTTTTCTTTTACATCACGTGGATGGACGGGTGCGTGTGCGTCTCTTACCTGGGGAACACATGGCACCAGGATGCACTATGGGAAGAAGGCAAGCCGGCGGAGGCAGTGTGATGCTTTGGGCGATGTTCTGCTGGAAAACCTTGGGTCCTGCCATCCATGTGGATGTTACTTTGACACGTACCACCTACCTAAGCATTGTTGCAGACCATGTACACCCTTTCATGGAAACGGTATTCCCTGGTGGCTGTGGCCTCTTTCAGCAGGATAATGCTCCTGCCACAAAGCAAAAATGGTTCAGGAATGGTTTGAGGAGCACAACAATGAGTTTGAGGTGTTGACTTGGCCTCCAGATTCTCCAGATCTCAGTCCAATCGAGCATCTGTGGGATGTGCTGAACAAACAAGTCCGATCCATGGAGGCTCCACCTCACAACTTACAGGACTTAAAGGATCTGCTGCTAACATCTTGGTCCAGATACCACAGCACACCTTCAGGGGTCTAGAGGAGTCCATGCCTCAACGGGTCAGGGCTGTTTTGGTGGCAAAAGGTGGACCAACACAATATTAGGAAGGTGGTCATAATGTTATGCCTGATCTGTGTATATATATATATGAGAAATAAACAATGTTAATAGATGTGTTAATGAAAACAAACAATGTAAACAACTGTTGATATGTTTAATATTTCTTAAATAACAAAAAGCAGGTCACTGAACTGTTTGGATCCCTGTCGTTTCCTCCGGCATTGATCAGAGAGATTGAAGGTCATCTGCTCCGGAAGAGTGTTACAGCGTCTGAAGAGGCTTCAGGGTGATCTCCATAAGCTCAGAGAGGGAGAAATGACAGATTACAATCAAAACTGAGACATTACTCCTAGAGAGAGATGAACTATCCTCCAGTCTTGATAGATCTGCTCTCGGGGAGCGGGAATATATTGCCCCTAATGGGCCGGCGGTACGCTGGAGTCTTGGCACGCGGAGGGGCTGGAATGAGCGACGTCTATTCTGGAGGAAAAACATTTCGGCACGCGTCTCTCCAAATGATGAAGGACATCTCGCTCTGCACTCGCTGACAGACCCGCGAAATAAAAAAATAAAAAACGTACCCCACGCATCACATCGGCATCAATAAGGCTTTTTCCTCGCTCTCATTGTTTACTCAGAGAGAGCTGTGGTAATGATCACCACAGCCAATGCAAATGTGTGTGTGTGTGTGTGTGTGTGTGTGAGAGAGTGTGTGTGAGTGTGTGAGTGCTCTTCTTGACAGGTGAAGAGATGAGAGCGCAGAGCTCAATATCTGGTGAAATGATGCCAACAGGAAGAGGAAAGTGTGAGCGTGTGCTTGTTTTTTATATGTGTGTATTGCAGTTTCTCTCAGCAGTGTGCTGTAATTAGTGCTTTTTAAAGTCACAATGAAATCAAAATTGGGTAACACTTTAGTATGAGGAACAATTCTCACTTATAAATGGTTGCTTATTATCTTGCATACAGTATTTTGCATATTATCTTGCATACACTTTAAAAGCACATATTAATGCCTTATTCTGTATGACCAATACCTAAACTAAGGAGTTTATTGAGGCAAAAGTCATATTTAATAGTGAATATGTGTTTCCCAAACCAAAGTGTTACCTAAAATTCTTCTTATTTTTTATGGAATATTGCAGTGTTTAATATAAATGATTTATCGGTGCACATCATTATTTTTTTAATTCATGTTCTGGTAATCTTGAATCAGAATATCTTCTCCTCCCTCTTGCAGCATCTCTTCTCTTCTCTGATGATGAGGGCGGGGCAACCTGTCACTCACATGAGATCCACCAATAGCAAACCACAACCATCCAATCAATTCCCCACAGACAAAATCAAGCCCCGCCCTACATTTGTTCTTGTTTGAGAAGCGTTTCACTCTGATATGCGGCACAATAGAGAAGAAAAAACTAGCGTAACTTCAGTTTCATGACGACTTTAGTCAATCACCACATATAAACCTTAGCAACTACCCAGAGACACCATAGCAACCACCCTGAACATCTTAGAAACCATATAACAAAGATCTAAAACACTTTTGTTTGGACTGAACACATTCACACATGCAGATGCTCAGTCATCATGTAGGTGGCGTGTTGCTCTCATTGCTCTTCCGCCTGTCAACCTGCGCTGAAGACTTTCCTGAGGGAAAACAAGAAAATGAGAGCTGCCTCTCTCTCTCGTCATAATGCTCCTCGTCTTCGGTCTGAGAGTGTTGTATGTGTTTCTGTGTGTGTGTGTGTGTGTGTGTGTGTGTGTGTGTGTTGTGAGTCATCAGCCTTAAGCGATATTGATTGTGGTACATGCAGGGCTTCAGATGTAATCAATGTTTCATAATTTAATGCTCTGAAGAGTCATTTATGTGTTCAATAGAAACATGATGGATGATTGTGGGTGTAATGGATGTTTAGACATGATGCAGTCCAAACACAAGCCCTCGGTGAGCATCAAAATATCCATTCGGAGATTTATCGCTACTCAAAATGTAAACACTGTCAAATATGCAGTATTTATGTAGTATGCAGCAAGTGCTTTGCTTAGACTTGTCACTTTAAGGTTATTTGACGAATAATTGTTGGCAATGTTAGATGTTTCACATGTTCTTGTTCCAAATGAACTGAGAAAGAAAAGCACACAAACACAGGGAGTGAATAAATCGCAGGTTTTCTCCTGACTCGGGTCTGATCTGAATGTGTCAGCGCTGCACTTTCTTCCTTCTCTCAGTGTTTCCACCAGTGTTTGTTAATGTCTGCATGCATATGTGCACGTTACACACGTGTGTGTGTGTGTGTGTTTGTGTGGAGCTGACATGTCAAGCAGTGACAGCAGAATCCTGCGGTGTGACGTGTTTTATCACGCTGTTTCTGTGGGCCTGTATTAATTTAGAGAATATTCACAGTGGAGGCAAAACAACTACTAAACAAGATGATGAAGAAAAAAACAGCTATGAATGGCGACCGAACTGATTTCAGTTTTGGTTTCAAATTGACCATTTAACTGAAATTCTACATGCAACACAAATGAGGATATTTTATAATCTTTATTTGATATATTTTATAAAGAGTGTCTTACATCTACAGGAACAATAAATGAGAGTTATTTTACAGTTGTTTAATCACAGCTCGTGCTGTCCTCACCCTGACTAGCCTTATTATTCAAAACCAGTCTAAATATTCAGGGTTTTTAAGTGGAGTAGTCGTTCAGGAAGCCGCTGACAGTTTTGAAAGTGTCTAGTCGTGCGCATCTCGACTTCAGAGCTGCTTTTGTCCGGGTCTGATGGGATAATTGCTGGAGTTCAGGATGTCACACCAGTCCCAGAATATCTCCCTCTGTCCTCTCCTCTTTTTTTCTCACCTCATCTTTTCATCCTCTGTTCTTCCCTCCTCTTCTCATTTCAGCAATTTTCACTCTGGCCGAAGCCTTTTCCTCAGCTGAGACTGAGTCTTTGAATCATCCTCTCTGATAAACACTCCCAAACATGGAAATGTCAGGGAGATTTTCAAGTCTGGAAGAATCAGAAACAATTGAAACCTCATGGAAATTTCTGCTCTGAATAGATTTTATTTTTTCGGCACTAATAATGTGCACATGAATTATTGCATTAGCTGCTGTTCATTAGTGCTGATGTAGAGTAAAACAGGCATGATAATGTGTTGGAGATTAACAATTATTGATTGTTTCAATTGATTAATCTATTAATTCAAACATACAGTTGTAGCATTTTAATTATCCTCACAGTTACCTCAGAACCCTACGTGTAACGAGAGGTTTGGAGATTGTTCATTCAGAGTTTAGGTACTCAAAGGCTAAATATGTTCAGATGTAGAATCAACAGAGCGCTGGCTGGAAACTCTCTTAACTATTACTGAAGCGACACTCACAGACTGTCAGAGAAACACACACCGCGCTCACACGAGACTCTGAGCTCACGAAATTTCTACGGACACTGTAACGGTCGTGATATAACATCACACACTTCTGTCTTTTTTATTAACATGAATTCAACATATGTGACTCGTGCTGACAAAATGAGTCGCAATGAGCAAATTTTGCAAAAATGATTTATTGTTATTCTTACATTCTCTATTAAAAAACCTTCAAAATGATGTATGATTTGTTGGAATCTGACAAAAATGACTGAGCTACACCTGTTTGAAGTCGATAGAGTCAAAGTCAATTTTGAGAAAAATCGAGTTAAAGTTTTCTGAGGGTTCTAAAACAAAATCACCTTGAAAGCCCTGGTAATATCACCAAATTTGGCACAAACCAAGTCAAAACTCATATCTTTAGGAAAAATATGCAGTATATATTCAACTTTTTTTCCCATGATTTCACAATTGTTTGATTAACATTAATACAAGACAGCAGACAGCTTATAAGACCTACTGTATCACACGGATCTAATATAATGTTACACATCAGATGTTTTTCCCCAACAGTTAACCAAACGTTCACTTCAGACATAACAGATAATGTTTGAGTGAATACTCGCCAAGACAGATATTTTGAAGTACTGTAATTCTGTGTGTGTGTGTAGCCCATATCGGGATTGTGCGTGTTTCGGATCTGTCAGTTAGCGTGAGTAAGATCGTTTTGTTTACATCAACATGAGTTTGAAAATCACATTTCATTGGTTCAGACTCATGCCATCGAGAATTCGCTATGAATATTCACATAGTTGTAATGCTGTGCTTTAAAACGATATCAAACTTGTGCTGAGGGAAGCACCAGTCATCCAGAAGATTTGTCATGGTCAAAGGAAAGGTACTCCTCTCAGAAAACATACAAATAAGATACTTTTAGATGTTTAATTGCTATTTGAAGCATTGGGATCGCTAGATGAGGGCTTAATGAACTCATTTTTGGGAAAACCTCAATTTTGTTTTGCCTTTAGCCCGAAATTATCCTGTGTGTATTCTGACTCATTTTGACAGCACGGGTCACATGTAACAAATAGTAATACATTCAAAATGTACAAATGTAAAAATCTACTCGACTTTACTGCAAAAATATGCATTCTTTTAATTCACACCGTGACTTATCGACCTTCTACTGGCCACATGTCTTCACATGATGCGAATTCGCAGGTCAAGTTCAACTTGAACTTTGGAATGCAGTGAAATGCGAAACTTTTCAGGTGAGCTTGTGTTTGTGGTCTGACACATTCACAGGCGTTTGAATGGAAGTCAATGGAATGAAAAGTGTAGTGTGAGTGCCCCTTAACAATAGCTGTTTCCATCCACTGATTTTTATGTGAATTTTGGGATATCACATTAAAAAAAAAACACTAGATGAAAATGCCAAGATGTGCATAAATTCTAAAAATGTGCATAAAAAATGCTTATGCACTTAATTGAGGCGGATAATTGTTGTATCCAATAAGACATGCACATAAACTACGATGGAAACACTGAATAACTGAATTTACTGAATAAATCCCTAAATTCCTCCAGAAGCGTCTCACACGATTGTGTTCCCAAACGCCAGCATCCGAACACAAGATCACATGACAGCGTTTATTGTGTATTGTGACACTCTGAGACCAACTCATTTATGATGGAGAAAAGAGCCTGTCTGAAGAAACTTACATTCTTATTACTGATATTTTGCACCAGTTTTCCAGGAATAGACGATTTTGTTCTCTTGAACACATGGGATGGAAACACTGCTTTATATGCAAGTGTTTTATGCAATATTCTAATTTTGTGCAGAAGTTAAATTTGCAGCTTTGAATGGACACACATCTACTGGTGCAGGATTATGACAAGATTCTGCATGAGCGATGGCTGATCAGCAGAATTACTGTACGAGCGAATCCTGTAGTATGAACTTGAGCGAGAGAGAGAGAGAGAGAGAGAGAGAGAGAGGGCTGTATGATGGTATTCAGCCAGAATACTTTTGAAGATTTACATCATAATCAGCTCATAAGCATTACTGACCAAGAGCCGTCCTGAGATTTGCTTTTGAAATGTCAGAGGCATTTTAAGAGAGATCAGTTTAAAGAGCTAGAAGAAACCGCTATCGATATTCCCTCACACGGCTGCAGATGGCCGCGGCTCTAATTGAAATGGCTTCTCGTCTGTCTGAAAGCGGTGGACCTGGCCTGATACGGCTGGGTCACTTTCAGATTGCAGGCTTAGCTCTCGGAGGCTTGATCGCTGCGATCTTGACGCCAGGGCACGACATTAAAGCTTCATTTGGAAAGGGCTGTACAAAAGCCAGAGTTTCACGTCGAGGCAGAATACTGAACTCTGTTCAATCTTTGAGTTAAAGAATGGAAACATACGACTGACCTCACCATTCACAGGCTTTTCAATTACGCCTCTTCTGTGCTCGTGTGGGTGTTTGCTCGAGAAGCTTTTTCTTCCAGAAATGAGCAACTGTTTGGGAAAATCTGTTTTGTCTTTTGAGATTAACAAAATGAGATTTGGCGCTTAGTTGTATATAAACAGGGACTATCTGTGATAGCTGTAATGACCGCTGCTGAAGCTCTGAGACCCGTCTGTTTCACTGCTGCCGTCAGGAGATGTAGAACTACAGTTTAACAACCAGGTGTAGTGTAATTTCAGAGCTGTATAACTGGGTTAGATTACACTGGTAAAAAGGAGGTTCACCTTAGCACACATTCAAAAAGAGTACTTATTAGGGCAATAATACTTTAAAAGAATAAACTTAAAGGATTTGTTCACTTCTGAATGGAAATTTCCTGATAGTTTACTCACCTCCATGTCATCCAAGATTTCTTTCTTTCTTCAGTTGAAAAGAAATGAGGAAAACATTCCAGGATTTTTCTCCATATAGTGGACTTCACTGGGGTTCAACGGGTTGAAGGTCCAAATGTCAGTTTCAGTGCAGCTTCAAAGAGCTCTACATGATCCCAGACGAGGAATAAGAGTCTTATCTAGAGAAACCATCAGTCATTTTCTAAAAAAAATAAAAAATTATATACTTTTTAACCACAAATGCTCGTCTTGCACTGCTCTGTGATGCTCCACGCATTACGTAATCATGTTGGAAAGGTCACGCGTGACGTAGGCGGAAGTATCGAAGTATCTCTACAAAAAAAGGTAAAACAACGATGTCTGACGATTTTGAAGTTGGATGAGAAAATGAGATGGAGTTTTTCACTCTACCGCAGTACTTCTGCCTACATCACACGTGACCTTTCCAACGTGATTACATAATGAGTGGAGCATTTATCAGGAAATTTGACTTGTGAAGTGAACTAATCCTTTAAGCAGCCTTTTATTTCATTAATATTATTTTATTTGCAAGTGCATTTTTTAAAATCTTCATGTACTTCCTATAGGGTTAGGATTAGTGTTTGATTTAGGGTTAGTTGCATGTAATTATGCATAATTTACTGTTAATACTATGGCAAGTACATGTAAAGACACTGTAAAATAAAGTGTTCAATATACTTATATTTGAAGTACACTACAAGTGCACATTCAATGCAATTAAGCATGCTTCTTTTTCACAATGGTAGTAACAGAGGTGTAGTGTAATTACAGAAATTACCTTTAATAGTAATGCTAAAACTCTTTTCATTCATTCATTCGTTCATTTGATTCAGCCGTATGAACTGAATGGCAGCTCGTCTAAAAGACACTTTTCTCTGTTTCTCTGTGCAGGTCATCTTCGAGGCGGAGGTGACGAACGGCAGACGAGGTTTCATCGCCATTGATGACATCCAGGTGCTCAGTTACCCGTGCGGTGAGTCAGCCGAAACAACGTGTGTGTGTGTGTGTGTGTGTGGTCTAGAAGTCTAGACTGGTCAGAAGGTTCAAACCCTGCAAACTATCATCACTGTGTCCTTGTGTAAGACACTTAACCCTAGGTTACTTCAGGAGGATTGTCCCCACTATTTAAAGCAGCTATAATTTCCTAAAAATCACACGCTTCAGGAAGTCAAACTATACATGTCTTATAGCTTACTAAACTGGGACAGTATTTTAAAGACCCCATAAAATCAATATCCATAGTCATCCATATGCTACTGTAATGATAAAAGCTGACTAGCAAATGCAAACTTTTAGCAGATATATACAGGCAAAATGAGCAACATTTATTTTCTGGAAAAAACAAAATGCATCACAGTTTCCACAACTGTTTTCAACATTGATAATAATCATAAATGTTTCTTGAGCATCAAATCATCATATTAGAATGATTTCTGAAGGATCATGTGACACTGAAGACTGGAGTAATGATGCTGAAAATTCAGCTTTGATCACAGGAATAAATTACTTTATAAAATATATTCAAACAGAAAACAGATATTTCACATTGGCCAGTGATACAGACACCATTTCGTTTTGAGTCTTGATATGAAATAGTCTTTTGATCAATTTTTAAAAGTGAAATATTTTCAGGGAATGAGCGGTAATGACATGACTGCGGGAAGTGTTTTTATGGGCACATCAGCAGTAAAGAGCAGCGTGATCAATAAATGATCAGAGCACAAACAGTAAATAAGGACAGAGAGCTGCGGTCGAGCTGTAGCAGGTGATGCTGTTCCTCTGGGAGCTCAAGTTTGTCTCATATATAATTAGCCCTTATTGCTGTCGAGTGCTGCTCTTAACATGCAGCGTTTAGGGTCGAGTGACGCACAATCAGCAGACGCACAGTTCAGCACTCCAAATGTCAGCAATGTACATATAATTTTAAGTGATTAATATTTTGCCATCTCTCCAGGTTAGCAGTAGTCATGCGTGCGTGGATCAGGCGCATCCGCTGGGATCAGAGCTTAGCCATGATAATATAACAGGTATTCCCAATTAACGGCTAGTCCATGAGAGCACAGGGATTACTGCCACTCCAGCATGGATTATATTCCCTATGAACGCTGCTAATAACGCTTCCCGCTGATCACGAGCGACATCTTATTAAAATGATGCAGGATGAGAGAGATGAAGGAGGTTTGTTGTATGTCCGTGCTGGAGAATGTTTCTGATGCTAAAAGAGCATTTATTTTGAAGGCGCCCCATCAGAAGCACTAGTGAGAGCGATGCTTTCTGTTTCTGAAGCAGTTTCAGCTCGTTCGGCACACCTAGAACAGATCAACACACGTTAGATTTCCCCTCCGGACAGAGCAGTGAGTCAGCTTCAACACAGAGTAATGAAATACTCAGCCATTCGTCTGTTTCCTAGATCATTATGTGTAAATAAAGTGATATGTTGAAAATGTATAGTCATAAATCTGATCTTTCATACAGTATATTTTTCCCCTGAATTCCATTTATAATGCCAGGAATGACTGATTGCACCAAAAACAGTTTTTATGACCATTTTCCACCCTCTCTATGACCCACAGTAAATTTGGTCAACTTCTCACACTCGGATACAGATACTGGCCATCCGTTCCTACATAGATGGATAGACGGATGGATGGATGGATGCATAAATGGATGATGGATGGATGGATGGATGGATGGATGGATGAATGGATGGATGGATGGATGGATGGATGAATGGATGGATGGATGGATGGATGGATGATGGATTGATGCATAAATGGATGATGGATGGATGAATGGATGGATGGATGGATGGATGGATGATGGATTGATGGATGGATGATGGATGAATGGATGGATGGATGATGGATGGATGAATGGATGGATGGATGGATGGATGGATAAATGGATGGATGATAGATGAATGGATGGATGGATAGATGGATGGATGGATGGATGGATGGATGGATGGATGGATGGATGGATAAATGGATGGATGTGTAGATGGATGGATGGATGGATGGATGGATATAGATGAGCTCAAAGCTACAGATAAAGGACAGAACTCACATTTTAATTTCATGGAGTTTTTAAACAGGCAGTTTTTTGCTGCTGTTCCTTTAAGAGCTTGTATGTAAATGACTTCTGTTATGATTGGGCGACTTTTATGCATATCAAACAAGTAACAGAGCTCATACTGAAATATAAATGTTATTTATTTTCAGTAAATGTTCTGGAGGGAATAGAGAGGATGTTTCGAGTCGTCACTCTTGTTATAAATAGTAAGACAAATTCTGTTTTCCGTCATGTGGACGTTTGTGATATTATCATCAGTCACGTTCAACAGAAGAGAAAACCTGATAAATCACACACATGTACATGTGACTCAGTGTGACGCGGCGGTTCTGCTGTAAGATCTGCTTCTTCGTCTCATTGTTCCTCTCTGTGTGGCGTCTGCTTCTGACCTCACTCCTGTCAGATGGACTCTAGACACTAGAGAGAGACTGAGAGGACAAATCCACAGGTGCTTTTACTCTCAGATGGAGATATTATTATTTGAGAATTATCTGAAATCAAATGGGAAAAATTGAGTGGATATACACCAGAATGATGAACACACTCCACCATTTCAGCCGTTTCCTTCCTGTGGCAAACCTTGTGCTGTTACAGATGACGATGACGATTTTCCCTGTCCAGAGTGACTTACAGAGTCTCAATCGATAATTCAGCAGCCTCAAACCTTCAGCCACTGTCACATCACCTCAAACACACACCATTCATTTTAACAGTAACTCTGTGTGTACATCATTTGATTTCCGTCTTTATTTATCCTGCCTGTGTTAATATGGGAGTGTTCAGCATTTGAGAGCTGTAATGTCATGTGTTGCTGTCCTTTCCTTCTAATACAGATAAATCCCCTCACTTCCTGCGTTTGGGGGACGTGGAGGTGAACGCCGGACAGAACGCCACATTCCAGTGCATCGCCACGGTCCGAGACGCGGTCAACAACAAACTCTGGCTGCAGGTGGGAACTGAAGCACACGTCCAGCACTTCTTCACATCAACACCAAATCATATGAGAAGCGTTCTTCCTCCATTTCAAACATTGGGAAATCCATTTGCTATCATAACTTCCCTTCTGAAGAACTACACTTAAGCATACTATTAAAAAATAATGTTTCTATTATTACAGAAACAATGCGCTTTAAAACAACATGTGGCCTTTTATTTCATTAATGTATTATGATTATACTTTATTTCAATGGTCTAGTTTAGACATTCTACTAACTGTAAGTGACTTTTGGTTAAATATAGTCACTTAGTTACTTATAGTTAGTAAAATGTTTAAAGTGCACTACTGAAGTTAAAGTGTTACCCATATTATTTGCAAGTACAGTTTAAAAAAATAAACCATATTTCCCGCTGCTGTCCGTGACCCATCAGAACAGACTGTGACGGGTTTTGGGTTGTGACCCACGAGCTAAAGTCTTTTTAACGTGATCCGTGTTTTAGATCAGAGATGGGTTTCACCCTAATTGGCCGGGAATGTCAAGTTCAGGATGTGCGGGAGCAAACAATTCTGCTGTTTTTAAGTTTGATTTCACGATACTCAAAGAATTGCATCATTTTCGGAAACTATATCGCATATTCATGGTCAACGGGTGTATATATAACCACAACTACTAATCAAGCGGCTGGAGAGAGACGCGGGTTCATTACAGCCGAGCCTGTCACAGAGAGAGCGTCTCCTCTCCTGCCCCTCAAATCTTCCCACTTTATTCATCCTGAAGGAAAATCCTGCTCTCTTAATGATGTCTGTGTCAGCGGGGTTTTCACGTCTGCGTGTTGTGCCTTGCCCTGCCGCTGCCCTTTCGTTGCGATTAACTAATGAGAGCGCTTCACGTACAGAAGACAGTGCAGAGAAAGATTGAAAGAGAGGAAGTGTCTGACAGGGTGGTAAAGTGTGTAGGAACAGTGACCTTTTCTGCTCTGATACACGAGGAGGTGAAAAAATGAAGAAAAGCAAGCAAGTGCTGGTGTCTGCTGCGCTTCTGACTAATATGAGATGGCAGTGTTAAAGGGGCTAATGAATGATCCTCTGTTGCACACACACTCACACACACTCACACAGATCGCCCGTCACTCCTCCAGTCAAGCGTATGACTGGAACTTCAGGCCGTCCCACAGAACGAGCTTAATGTTCAGTCCTGCTGGTGCTCTTATGAGGTCAAATTCACGAGTAACACTGTATTAAGGTGGAATAGTGAGACTGCATATGCTTACTCCAGTAACAACAGTAAATTATGCATAATTACAAGCAATGTTTTTTTCTTAGAAATACTTCTGAAAAAACAGGTTCATCTTATATTCAGGCTCTAGACTTTTACATGTCAATAATACACCTGCAACAAATATGCGTAAAACGAGTGTGCGAAGAAATACGGTGTGTCATTGTAATGTGAGAAGATCGCGAGCGCAAAAAATGCTAAAGGCCCGTTCACAACAAGAACGATAGCGATTAAGATAACCATAAAGATATAGTTCTAAAAATCATTCTAAATATAAAAGAATAGCAGTGTCCACACGAGAGCTGAACGATAATGATATAGAGAAACGATATCGTTGGGATCACTTTCAGGATGATTTTTTCCAGCTGTTGAATGATAAAACACTGACAGCCAATCAGAATCCATTCGAATTTGAAAGCTTGCACATTTAAAACTATTATTTAAAATGGAAGACGATATTGTGGAGAAGTTAATCGCTGAGGTCCAGAAAAATCCACCACTGTTTGACAAGTCAAACCTGCGCTAGTTTCGACAACATTGTCTTACTTCCTTTGAAGTTGCAGTGAAAAAGACTAGGGCTGTTTCTCAATATGAGTTCTTAAGCGATCTTGCGTCTTTGTGTTCTCGCTCTACGTCATTATCAACCGTCGAAGTTCAGTTCCAATACTCAAGAACGCAAGAACAGAGGATGCATGAAAGTACCCGGCTGTGTTCTTGATATCGAGGATGCAGACTTGAGGGAATCAAACCGTTCAAATTCCCAGAAGACGCTGCGGGCGGTCGACGTACGGAAGCCTGCAAGCTTTAAAGTTCTCGATCTCACTTTTGAGATTCCCGCTATAAGCTCGCATATACGTGACGGCTCGTGAAAGTAAACATTTGTCCATTTGTTTTGCTTAATTTTAATAAAGTGATTACCTGAAGAAAGCCTGTAGTATTTTTATTAGAATATAAAAAATAATCTTAACATTGACAAAGCATGTAACACAAAGTCTAGGCTACTCTTTTTCATAAATACACGCGGTAAAATAAAAAGATTTAAAATTATATGAGTTTAGAATAACAGACCGATATTGTTCATTTGTGTGGACGGAAATATAGCTGTAGTTATAGTTATCTTTATAGTTATTGTTAGTATTAGTATTGTTAGTATTGTTCGTTAGGCTACATGGTTTTCACTTTGAGATGAATAGCTTAAAACTTCATTTCGTTAAGTTAGTATAGCCTGTCAGTGTTTTGGTAGCGGGACATTTGGTGCGATTTTTATTTATTTATTTTTTTAAGCTTAATTAAAGTTCATCCTGTGAAAATCATTATATTACAATGGAGACGGTACTTTAAAACCTTTCAGTGGCTCAATTTTTGTGATACTTAAAATTTGGACCTCAACTTGGTTAGACATGCAGTATGTCTTTGATTTTCTTGCTATTTTAGAGTCCAGATTATTTTGTAAAAGATATATTTTGGATAAAATAAAAAATGTTTAGTTCAGTTTAAATTTACTTTACAGTAAACTTAATCTTCAATAACTTTTTTATAACTCTCACTTCTGCAGTAATCTGCTGAGTGTCTTTAAAATGAGACCAACCTTAAATCCGTATTCCACAGTATTCAAGCACATAACATGGATCATTGTGAATATTGACACACTCTGGGTGAATTATGACATCTGAAGCCGATATAATGAGGAGGAAATGACTGAATTAAACCAATCAGACCTGCACATATTTTATTTTTCATCTCTCTTGCTCTTTTGACACATGTATAGCGGCGTAACGGAGAGGACATTCCAGTGGCGGAGAAGAAAAACATCAACCACAGGAAGTTTGCAGCCTCCTTCCGCCTGAGAGAAGTGACCAGTCAGGACCAAGATCTGTACCGCTGCGTCACCCAATCAGAGAGAGGCTCCGGCGTCTCCAACTTTGCTGGACTCATAGTCAGAGGTAAAGCCTTGCTTTGTTATTTATGCTGTATATTAAAATAAACAGTTCAGACTCTATATTCTAATTGGATGAGCCTTTTGCAAAAGGGTACAGTGTTGTTTATTATCATATATAATGAATAAAGGCTGTGATTTTATAGACTAGTTTAAGGCCAAAGTCAAGGAGAAACCGCCATGGCTACAGCGAACATCTGCTTATCTAAACGCTGATAAATAATACAAACGCATTCATATTTGAGTTCCCATTGGGCACATGGTGCCATATTAATATGCACGACCTGTTTACTCAAACACATCTCATTGGGTGTTTTTTGGCGACCTACCCTGAACCGTACGAGAGCGTGCCGAAGCACTTTGGTCCGTGGAGTTCCCCGTGTGCAGATGCGACTCTGAGAGGAGTGCGATAGTTAGCGGCGGCCGGAGGGCAGAAGGGCCGGTTGAGTCTCAGCCGCGCTGACAGCTCAGATATCTCCACCACACTTCCCCAGCTGACATCCTGCTACAAGGATACCAAAGATGGTAATTTCAGCGGAAATTTTTGGGCCATGGATTTGTGCGTGCGCTAATGGGAGCTGGCACGGAGTTGCCTATTGTCGCGCATGACCCCGGGCTAGTGCTTTATTAGCTCCCGCTCTCCCTAATGCGGGGCGACAGTGGGCCCTCCCGGCTGTTTGGGGCCGCTTTGTAACAAATGAAAATTTCAGTGGCGGATTCTTACGCTGGAGAAGGATCGATCTGCGTGTCCTCCAGCTGCAGCAAGAGAGACGGGAGGGGAAGAAAAGCAACAACACAACACAGTTGTGGCCGCGGCGCGAGGGGAGCGCGGCGGGTTTGGCCCAGGGTAATGACATTAGCCTGCTCTCGCTTGTAGAGAATAAACTGAATTGACAAGACGTGTGCTGTGAAATAGATTCAAACGCAAACAGACGATAAGCCCTGTTTTTATTAGACACCAGTGGATCTAACGCAGAGTGTCCTTGTGCGGCCGCAGAAAGACCTGCGCAAACTCGCTCTACAAACTCGCTCTTCAAACTCGCTCTTCAAACTCGCTCTTCTGGTTGGAACTGAAAGGCTTTTGGTGTTTTGAGCCTGACATCACAGGAGAAAGTCTGTCTACTTTAAAGTCCCCAAGAACTAATACACCAGGACCTTCACACAGGGTTTGTGAGATAATGAAAAGCTAAGAATTAATTAAATTGAATGAAACTTTTAAATAAACAAATTGGGCTGCACAAGCAATGAAAATAAAAGTGAAATTGCGAAACCGCTCACGATTATCAAATCAAAGGCTGCGATTTAATTAAAGTATTGAAGTTTGTTTTCTTGTTGCACGTTACATGTACTTACTGTAGTAATAATTATAATAAATTATGCATAATTACATGCAACTAAGTACTTGCAGTTTATTAATATTACTCATTACTTAAATGTATAATTACAGAAGGACACCTTAAAGTGGAGTGTAACTGAAGAATATAATCTGTCTTTATTTAAATTCACATCATTTCCAACAGAAAAACGTCAGAATTTCACCAATTTTCCATAAAAAATCAAATAAAAGCTCAAGGATTTGATGTGCTAAAAGCCAAAGAGTTTGAACTTTTGAAAGGGAAGGGTTACAGTATTGTAACTTGTGGGTTCTTGTTTTTTGAGTCTCAGCAGTTGCATATGAGACTTTTAATATGAAATAAAATGTCATATCGCTGTTCAAATCACAATATATGACAAAATAATCACAACATAATTTTGTGGCCAAGTCGTGCAGCCCTATATTAACTCTTTCTCTGCCATTGACGGAATTTTCCGGCTTTCCGTGTTTTCACAATTATACGGTAGGGGGCGCTGTTACACATCTTCTGAAAGAGTACAGATCTCCGGATCAAAACACAGGCGAAGAAGAAGCAGAAACAAGCGACAGAAGCATTGTTGAAGTCTTTGAAAAAAATGTTGCTTTTTTATTAAACTTTTCCACATTCAAGTGTTGATAAAAAAAAAAAAAAAAGAATGCATGAAACTAGAATAAAATGTTTTTTGTTTTGTTTGTTTAAAAGCACAAGCTCTGTTCTTTCTTTCAATATATTGTGTGTTCAGCAAAATATTCTGGGGGCCATGACATTTTTGTGATAATGATCAAAAATGCGGGTGGGGAAAGAGTTAAACAAAAACAATCAAAATAAAACACTTTAGAAAATCTGTGTACATGTCTGTCATGTGACCTTTAACAAATATCAAAGAAATGTGAATGTGTCATTAAATTACTGAAATATTAACTTAAAATCTCAAGTAGATATTTTACTTCTAAAAGTTTGGGAAGTCTGTGATTGACGTGTTTTTATCTCCAAAGAACCGTACAGTCAACTCAAGAGCGCTATATGTTTAAGACGAACCATCGAAGACCCGCACAAATCTCCAGATGCAGATGTGTTTGTGTCGAGCGAGACGTGAGAGAGATATGGAGATGATGATTGTTTGCTACTTGTGATTTTCTAATGACTAGATAACAGGCTGTCACCCTCCTGTGAGCGCGGCACCCCGTCGCAAACACGCGGCTGATCGCTGGTAAATATGCCTGGAGAGACGGGAGAGATCAGGAGTTGAAACGAGGGAGATTTTAAAGACCCCGGTGCCGCGCGTGCTGACGGATCGTTAAAGTTTGATGAAGCGCGATCGTATGATACTTCCCGATGATACGCACACAGAACAAACGCAAACAAACCAAAAGAGCCAAAATGTCAACAACTCTGAAAGCTTCATCTGAGAGAATCTGAGAGAATGAAGAACAGAAAGCGGTTCATTAATGTCACAAGCGTTGCTTCCTGACTGTGATACGCATCAATGATTCATTCGCTTTCACAAAACATACTGCTGTGCTCTCACACACTCACCTGCCACAGTCAACCTTCTGACACACCTGACAAACACAGCTGTAGATATTCCTTAATGCCCACGAAGCTAGATCAGTCAGTGCATACATTACCGGGCAAAAGTTTAGGGTCTTCTGCTCACCAAGACTGCATTTATGTGATCAAAAATACAGTAAAAAAAGTGAAATATTATTCCAATGTAAATCAGCTGTTTTCTATGTGAATATATAGTAAAGTGTAATTTATTCCTGTGATCAAAGCTGAATTTTCAGCATCATTACTCCAGTCTTCAGTGTCACATGATCCTTCAGAAATCATTCTAATATGATGATCTGCTGCTCAAGAAACATTTATGATTATTATCAATGTTGAAAACAGTCTTATATTTGTGGAAACTGTGATTTTTCAGGATTCTTTGATGAATAGAAAGTTCAAAAGAACAGCATTTATTTGAATAGAATCTTTTGTAACATTATAAATGTCTTCACTGTCACTTTTGATCAATTTAATGTGTCCTTGATGAATAAAAGTATTAATTTCTTTCAATGTAAATGTAAAATTAACGAGCAGTACGTTGTGTGTCAGCCTGTCGTCTGGTGTCAGATGTCAGGGGTCAGACCAGCGTATGAGTGTTAGTTTTGGACGGTGTGTGTGTGTGTGTGTGACAGACAGGAGGAGGTGATCACATATCCTGTCAGTGCGGAGAGAGAGAGAGAGTGATGTGCAGTAGACAGGGATCAGTCTGTCTCTCTCTCTAACGCTGTCCGTCAGGTGTTAGATTGCCGTGTCCCCTGATCCATATTCGCTCGCTTCTGTCATCTCTTTCCCTTCACGAGCCCCATCAAAACTTCAAAATAAAAAAGCTGTGACTCTTCCCACAGGAAATATTTCCTTTTGCTTTTCCTCCCTCACATATTCTCCTTCCCTTTATGTCTGTCTCTCTCTCTTTACCTTTTCTTTTTTTAACCCGGCCTTGCTTTGATCAAACACGTCCCTGCCAGGTCCTCGCGCCTGTGAAATAAATGACAAAAAAAGATTATTTCTCTGACTATAAGATGTTGAGTCGAGGGCAAGTGCATTTTCCAATTGCATGACGGCAGTATTCACCGGTGTGTGTGTGTGTGTGTGTGTGAGACAGATGAGACAGGGCTTAAGGAAGGCTAACAGCGGGGCACAGCGCTATCATGCGCTCATGTCAGCCACACATGATGGATGACCCGCGTGAAACAGCCAGTGACACCTGACAGAGAGAGATTCACGCTCACCGTCTCGCTCTCAGCGCTCGCGCCACTGCTGAAATTAACCCTGTTCAATCCAAAGCCATTATTGTTAACAACAAAGTTTGTAAGTATTTAGTTTGCATATTAATTATAACACTTAAAGGGTTAGTTCACCCAAAAATGAAGTTTCTGTCATTAATTCCTCACCCTCATATCGTTCCACACCCGTAAGACCTTTGTTCATCTTCAGAACACAAATTAAGATATTTTTGATGAAATCCGAGAGGTATATGACTCAATATCTATAATCAACACTTTCAAGGTCCAGAAAGATACTAAAGACATGGTTAAAACAGTCATGTGACTGCAGCATAACATTCAACCTTAATGTTATGAAGAGACGAGAATACTTTTTGTGCGCAAAAACAAACAAAAATAACCACTTTATTCAACAATCTCTTCTCTTCTGTGTCATTCTCATACGTTGTTTACGTCCAGCTCTTCCAAGTTCATCGTCAGAACGCCGACTCATTATTGGCCGGCTCCTGCGTCAGCATCACACGTATGCGTCGTGCTGATCACGTGACCAGCTTCGGCCAATACTGAGCCGGCATTCGGACGTAAACATGGAAGGATGCGTCACCTGCGTAAGATAATGACAGGGAAGAGAAGAGATTGTTGAATAAAGTCGTTATTTTTGTTTTGTTTTTGCGCACAAAAAGTATTCTCGTCTCTTCATAACATTAAGGTTGAACCACTGCAGTCACATGACTGTTTTAACAATGTCTTTAGTACCTTTCTGGACCTTGAAAGTGTTGATTATAGATATTGAGTCATATACCTCTCGGATTTCATCAAAAATATCTTAATTTGTGTTCTGAAGGTTAACGAAGGTCTTACAGGTGTGGAACGACATGAGAGAGAGTAATTAATGACAGAAACTTCATTTTTGGGTGAACTAACCCTTTAAATGACTGTAGACTTTTTTACATATTCTGTCAAAAAGAAAGGTTATACAAACAACTGAAAAAGCTGCTGCTGACTGTCTCAAACAGAATAGAATTATATCAATTTTAAAACTGAATATGTAAATAAAACTCATCACAGTTTAATAACCCTGATTCAACCTGCCACCGAAGCATCAAACAGATCACGTAGAGGCTTTCAGCTAATATATGAACACCGTTCCATTCACTCACTCCAGACGCTGGTCCACTAAAAGCTCTCCGCTCATGTCTGTGTGTTTGTGGGTCTGAGAGCGTGTGTCAGTGGCTCTAATGAATTGAGATGAATGTCATTTGTCTGCAGGTTCAAGCACAAACGAATGAGGCTTTTTGCTCGCTCCTTAAAGAGCCCTGTCTGCCCTCGGACGCTTTGTTTTCTGAGGAACACAAATAAGTGCAGCCGTTCACGTTAATGCATATTTGATGTGACTCTGCTCTCTGGGTCTCTTCATTAGTGGTAAAAGGCAGATGTACCACGGTGTTTTATGTTGATGGACACGGTAATAAACAGCATCTTTTATATCACGTAGATGGCTGCCTATCATCATCCACATCCAAAACAACAGATTGAGTCATGCCGTCGTACTAAAGAACGAACAAACATGGAGAAGTTGCCCTGAACGGGATCTGGACGCTCAATGTTAATGCGTTCGGTACAGATATCCAACAGAATGAGAGCACCAGCGCACTTCTCAAGCAAAACATCTCCTGTCTTTTGATGTTGGGGTGAAGTATGACCTGCACATGCTCTGGAAGGTTTGGTGATTCACCCGTGCGCTGTAATAACCGTCTGTAAAGGGTAACGTCTCATATGTCAGAGAGTGATTGACGAAAGCAGATGCTCCGGTAAATGTCACATTTAAAATAATGCATGAGAAATAAAAGAGCGGTTTACAGAGGTGATGTCATCACACAGCTCAAAACAAGTCAACAAGAAAGATGTCGAAGAGCGTGTGTGTGTGTGTGTGTGTGCAACCCTTTTGTGCATTACTGCCATTGTGATTCGATTACTTGGTGAAATGTAATTTTGCCGTGTTGCTGTTAGTGGTGTCACACACACACACACACACACACACTCACACACACTGGAATCAGATTACAGCATTAAAATAAGCCGGCTTTGATTGCACAGGGATACCAGCACCTCCTCCTGCAGCAACACACAATAAATCAATTAACTCTCATTCCTTCCTTTCATTCCTTTATTCCATTAAGACTCAAACAGCATTACACAGGTCGCTCATTTACAGGAGCGCGAACGGTTTAAACACTCTGAGCAATGGCAGATTTATTCAGAAAATTAAAAAACATTCTACAGCTGCTGATTATATTGATAAAGTTCATTGTGATTCATTTTTAAATAAGCAGTATGAGAGCCGGCTAAGACGGGGTAAAAAACACATCTTTATTATTTCTCTTGACCACAGAATATCTCATCTCAGCACTTTTGATGATTGGCTTTGCTGTTTTTAATTTTGTCATTTGAATATCAACATTTGTGACGTGATCAGCAGTGTTGGGGGTAATTGCATTACAAGTAACCCGAGTTACATAATCAGATTACTTTAGTAACTAGTAAAGTAATGCAATTTCTTTTAAATTTACAACAAAATATCAGAGTTACTTTTTCAAATAAGTAACACAAGTTATTTGTTATGGTTATTGTAGTTCTAGGCCAAATGTGAGCATTTACTCATCTCACTTGCACAAAAACAGATTCAGTATCAAAATGAATATAAACTATGAAATATAATCCCAGAATACTACACAAACCTGCAATAATTAAATATATTCAATTAAACAAATACTATTACTAATAAAACATACTTATATAATAATAATAATAAAACATACTAATAATCAGAAATGACTTTAGATGAACAGCACATTTCCTTCATCCTGAGGCTTATTCATCTCACTTTTGGTGTGAAAGGCCTTTACGTTTGCCAAAAATTGAACTTTTTTTGTTGTTATTAACAATTAAACAAGCAAGCCCAGCCCAGATGAGAAAAAGTAACGCAAAAGTAACTTAACACATTACTGTCCATTAAAGTAAATAACGCAATAAGTTACTTTTTTTTTAGGGAGTAACGCAATATTGTAACGCATTACTTTTAAAGGTAACTTTCCCCAACATTCATAATCAGTCAAAAAAAAAAAAAAAATTAATTGATCTAATTTTGTGTCTCTGGAAAAAAGTGATCTCTGGCATTGTATTATACTGAATATCAAAGTTTTTGTGTTTACTTGTTATGGACACAGTAATGTTTTTAGATTTGTGGAGTAAAATTTATTGTTTTTATTTTGAAGTGAAAAGGTAAGATTAGACCTTTGGGGTAAGATGGGCCACCAGAATTGTTGATGTCACTAGTGTTGTTATTTTTTAACTTAATACTTATTGTAATTCATGGGGTTATTGTTTAATAATTTCAGGAGTTATTAATTTCTGATTATTATCAAAGGCACACTATGTACATTTTCGCCACTAGAGGTCACTTATTCAAAACAAAGGCGTAGCTTGATGACGTCTTGTTTTCGCAGAATAGTGGGAGGTGTTGTCTTCACGTCCACAGCTGGTAGAAAATAATCGGGACTTTTATTATGTTGAAAGTTGTCATAATGCTACTCTGAGCGTTCGCTCGGCGGTTACTATGAGACACTTGTTGCACACTGCAGTAAGAGAGATCGATATTAGGCATGGTAAAACATGGTACTCACGGTAAATCAAGAAAACCAGATTTAAACAGTAAGACTTCAGTGTTGAGCTATATAACATGATTAGTTTTCTGTCGATGAATGTATCCAAACAGTGACTCACCTGTCTAATAAAACACAGAATATATTAAAGTGTCTTTGGTGTTTCCATGGTTTCGACAAAATAAAACCCAAAACCGAGGGTAACACGGGTATGATGTCATTGATAGGTGACGCACAGATACGTCAACAAAATATATAACATTGTTCTAGTGGCTTTTGGATATTTTAATCCAAAAATATGACATATTGTGCCTTCAGTGTTGAAAACAGTTTGTGCTGCTTCATATTTCTGTGGAAACTGACACATTTTATTTTTTTCAGGATTCTTTGATGAATAGAAAGTTCAAAAGAACAGCATTTTTTTTTGACATCTTTTGTATCATTATACATGTCACTTTTGATCAATTTAATATGTCCTTGCTGAATAAAAGTATTAATTTCTTTCCCCAAAAAATTGTGGTTGATCAGTGGTGTCATTGTGCAGTCAAATATTTCGGTATAATAATGTATTTGAAGGTAAATTCTGTACTTTCTATAGAAGTGTCACCAACCAGAACTGCAAAAATGATGCTAAAAATAATAATTCAGGAATCAAGTTTCGTTGACCAGTATATACTGTAGTCGCATCTGCTCGTCATGTAAGCGTTTATGGACATGAATACTCAACAGGCGTGTGATTGGCGTGTTGGTTTGTGTTGTTTCTGAGCTTCATGTGGGCTGGTTAATTAGCTGAAACAAATAGAGAGTTCAGGAGCCATCTGGGGTGGAAAGAGAGAGTGCGTCTCCATCTGATCGTCCCGCGCTAAACGCATCTCTCGGCGTGAGCTGTCTGTCGCTCCGGTGGACAGTCTCGCAGCTCTAAACGCCGCTTCACAGCTCCTCACCAAAATCAATGTGATGCTGATGAGGGAGAACCTTTAATATGTCACCAAAACAAGCGTCAGGATATCTCGTACTGACGCTGTTCTTCTACGCTCCGTCTTCATGATTTATTCATAGTCATGAAGTCATCAGCAGTGTCCAGAGCATCTCCGACATGTGAGGATCTCTACACTTACACCCAGCAGAACAAACAGAAAAACAGCTTCATGCTTTCTGTTTTTCCCCTCCAGTAAAAAATAGATGACTAGCTTGTTTTATGTACGGATGAGATGTCTCTCCGCTTGTCTGTGAAGCCAAATGTATCTGCAAACACACACACAGTTACTAAAAGACCATCTGGATCGTCTGGTGTGGTGTAATACTGTCGCCATTTGCATGTATCGTTACGGTTTGCTTGTTGATTTAAGCATGCTTTTTTTGTTCTGCAGTAGTGTGAGTACAGGTGTTCTTTGTGCTCTTTTTAAATTAAATAAATTTGATAGAAAGTGACTCCCAGAACATTTACTGATAATAAAAACCCTCGTTCAGAAATCACAAGCTCATTAACATATTTACTTTTTGATTCTGTGTGACACATTGGGATTGTTTGGATTAAAATATGATCACATGAAACAGTTCTGTGAGATTTCTCTTGATTCTTCCAGAGCCCCCGAGACCCATCGCTCCTCCTCAGCTGCTGGGCGTCGGGCCAACATACCTGCTAATCCAGCTGAACGCTAACTCCATTTTTGGGGATGGCCCCATCATCCTGAAGGAGGTGGAGTACAGGATGACCTCTGGAAGCTGGACAGAGACCCACGCCGTCAACTCGCCCAATTACAAACTCTGGCACCTGGATCCCGACACGGAGTATGAGATCCGAGTGCTGCTGACCCGCCCGGGAGAGGGGGGGACCGGACAGCCCGGGCCGGCTCTCATCACCAGAACCAAGTGTGCAGGTTAGTCTGCTGGACTTCCCCTTCCTCCCTCTGCTTGTGGTGCCATGACATTTTTAACAAGTGCTTATTTATTTATTTATTTATTTATTTATTTGTTTGTTTGTGGGAGGTGCTCATGCAGGCAGCGATTAAAGGATTAGTTCACTTCAGAATTAAAATTTCCTGATAATTTACTCACCTCCATGTCATCCAAGATGTTCATGTCTTTCTTTCTTCAGTGGAAAAGAAATGAAGGTTTTTGAGGAAAACATTCCAGGATTTTTCTCCATATAGTGGACTTCACTGGGGTTCAATGGGTTGAAGGTCCAAATGTCAGTTTCAGTGCAGCTTCAAAGAGCTCTACACTTTTTTGGAAAGGCCGTTTGACTAAAGGCCTTTGCACACCGAGTCCAAAAATTTTGTATGCGTTTTTTCGTATTCGTGATCCTAAAAATTCGGGACCGATGCATATTAATAAATCCATTGCAAAAAAAAAAAGTTCCACCTCATCAAGGAGCTGCGGGATTATCCCGAGCGTTTTAAAGTTTACTTCAGGATGTCAGTGGCTCAGTTTGATGCTTTGCTAGCGATACTGGCACAATCTGACTTTATATTCTGTCTCCTTGTATTCCGTACTTTGTTTGTCATACAGCGCTGCTGCTTTGTGCTGTAGACGACGTGGATCAACTTGTCAGATGGCATTCAGGATTTTGGCGTTCGCTTGTACGGTGGCTCTGAATTGTCAAAATGTCTCTCAAAATGCGTGCCACGGATGCGAAAAACGCAGAAAATCGAACCTGATCCGAATTTTTTAATGACGGACGAAAGTTTCGGAGGCAGCGTGTAAACGTGATCGACATAACGTGAGGTCGTATTTATCTTTTAACGTGCGGAAATTTTGGATGTGAATTTCGGACTCAGTGTGCAAAGGCCTTTAGTCTTTGCATGTTTGCTTTGTAAACACTGGATCGGTACTTCTGCCTACATTTCCAACGTGATTACGTAATGCGTGGAGCATCACAGAGCAGTGCAAGACGAGCATTTGTGGTTAAAAACTATATAATTTTTTATTTTTTTAGATAATGTCCGATGGTTTCTCTAGATAGGACTCTTATTCCTCGTCTGGGATCATGTAGAGCTCTTTGAAGCTGCACTGAAACTGACATTTGGACCTTCAACCCGTTGAACCCCAGTGAAGTCCACTATATGGAGAAAAATCCTGGAATGTTTTCCTCAAAAACCTTCATTTCTTTTCCACTGAAGAAAGAAAGACATGAACATCTTGGATGACATGGAGGTGAGTGAATTATCAGGAAATTTTATTTCTGAAGTGAACTAATCCTTTGAAGCACTTTGGATTTTTTTGCCTGCGATATTGCCGAATTTCAGGGATCCAGTCCTTTTGACTTAAGAAAAAAGCATAATCTTTGAGTCGCTTAGTATGAAATGCTTGTTTGCTGATTAAATGCCAATTCTTATTGAAAATGAATGACTTCCAGTCGCATTGTCTTTGCGAATCATTGTCAGTGTAAATAACTCTCACCGAAAATTGAAAATTCTGTCATCAATTCTTCCAAACGTGTATGACCTTCCTTTTGTGGAAAACTATTTTTCTCCACACAATGTAAGCCAGTGGGGTCCAAAACAACATTGACCTTCACTGTATGGACATTTGTCATACAGGTTTGGGATGACACGAGGGTGAGTAAATGAAGACAAAATGTTAATTTTTGGGTGAATTGTCCCTCGAAGTGTAAATACAGGAGGTTTTCACCTAGTTTGCACAGGTGCTTGGGTGTTCTTCTGTGTACACACTCCTGCTCTGATCATACACACA
The DNA here is from genome assembly GCA_037950665.1 of Hypophthalmichthys nobilis. NCBI lineage: Eukaryota > Metazoa > Chordata > Actinopteri > Cypriniformes > Xenocyprididae > Hypophthalmichthys > Hypophthalmichthys nobilis. The sequence goes on from CM075469.1 coordinate 32,738,422, forward strand.
TAAACACACAGAAAAGGGATAAAACGCAGGCTCCCCTGGAGCAGATGGAGGTTCGGGTTCAGCTGCAGTTTCACAGCGATCCATAACTGACATTGAAACAAGGGTCCTCCTGTTCCTGCTGCAGCACACCTCCACTGAAAGTGTGTTTTTCCTCTCTCGGTGTGTTGTATTTGCACATAAATAATTGCCTGGAGCTTCTTCAGAAACATAATTGGAAAATAAAGTAAACAAGAGAGCGCGTGGAGCAGCTATCATCGATGCCACTCACCCTGTGTGTGTGTGTGTGTGTTTATATGTTAATTATGACTCAAACCATGCGCTGTATACCACCGCCCTTATAAAATTGGAAGCGTATGAGAGCAAACACTCAGTCACAGTGCATATAAGGGCCTTGTGCCTTCATTTGAGCGCTGCGATGTCATTCTCTCCGCGGGTTTCCATGGCTCCCGTATTAAACGTGGCAAGACTCGGCGAGGACAGATATGCAGCTCGTATGAGGAGGCACGGAGCGACGACGGTCTTCCGGAGAGTGGAAGAGAGAGAGAGCAACGTATGCATGGTTTCATTACAGAGAGATGCTCTGTGTCCCCAGTGGCGGCACAGTACGGCGGCCCACTCGCTCGCCGCCTGATTGAAATTCAAACAGGAGCCCCTCTCCCCCATCAATCGCATTTGAACTTTCATATATTTTTTTTATTTTGGCAAAAGACGTTTTCCAGGTCTGCTTTAGACGTGGCTTTAGATGGAGCGCTCGCTGGCTTTTTCATCTCCCTCTAGCCAATCACACGCTTATCTCACCTCGGACAGGGAGAACTGAGTGGAACCGGTGAATTTACACAATTACATTTAGATTGGTGCCAGTCTGCCCGAGTGCTCTGTTTAAATTCACATTTTCTCTCTCTCTGTCTCTGTCTGTCGGTTAGTTTCCTGCTAAACCTTATTGTCTGGCGCTTGTGTGGCGTGTGCACATTTCACATTTATCAATATTATTATGTTTGGCAGCATAGTTTATCTTGGTTGTGGGTATGCATTTTGAAAAGGGCGACAGAGAGGAGGCGTAACTTTCTGAACGAACATCGTCTCTTGTATGTGCCTGAGCACAAGCCGAACACACTGATTCTTTCCTCTTAAAGACTCACTGAAGCTCCCCAGCCGTGTGTGTGTGTGTGTGTGTATGTTGAGCTCATAATTAGGTGTGGCTTTATCACAGTTGTGTTCCTGAAACCTCTGAGATCAGCAGAAGCCCCTCAGGCCTGAACAGAGATAAAAACTATTGCTCAGAGCTGTCCCTCTGCTCTTTTGAAATTTTCCAGGTTTGTCCCAAATACCTGGAGAAGAACGCTATCCGTCAGCATCCCCATTCATCTCAAAGGCAGTCGCTCTGTTTTCAGACATTCAAAGTAACAGAATACTATTAAAACGTGGGAGATTTGCTGGGGTGGTTTTCAGGAAACTTAAGCGAAAATCTCCAACCGATTTCTAATTTTGTTGCTTTTTAGAAGACATGGTTCTGATATTAAACCTATATTATCACATTTCAATCATGACAACTCTCAGAATAGTTTTGGCATGTTAATGAATATGGCAATGTCAATGTATTTGCTGTGAGCATGTAAGATATTCTGCTGCATGAATAGACATGCATAAATTCTCTAGCAGATCTAGGCAGGTGGAGCTGGGGAGGTGGAGGGGTTCAGAGGAAAACACCTACAGAAAACACTGAACCGGACGATTTGAAAGTTGACCATGCAATCTCATTGGCTGCAGAATCAGCAGAGGCCAATCAGCTTGTGCCATGCGCTAATGATGTGATTAGTAGCAGATTGCATTAAGGAATTATCAGTCTGCGCTATCTAGAGTTTCATGACTGAACTAGATAATTAAAAGTTTTCATTCCTATAGACAGTTGGAGATGTTGTTCGGTCTGAGGCATTCTGAAACGTGTAGGATTACTGGCGGCTTTTTGTCAGGAGAAACATAAGAAGCTGTAGCCTTCAGCATTTGCTCTCAATTTAATCATATTGCTGTGTCAGAGAAAAATTTGAGATATTAAGGGGATCTCATTTGTGATTTGTGAATATGAAACTAGATTCAGTTCCTCCTGATGTCTTGGGAATGTAATCTTTTTCACAACGAAAAGTTAGAACAGCAGCTGTGATCTTTCTGCTCAGGAACATTCCCTCTCTGCTGAACTGTGAGAGTTCAGAATGGAAAAGGTTATGTCTGATTATTTTATTTTTTTTTTGTAGACACTGCATGGAGATGGAGAATAATGCATTGGAATGCAGGTGCTCATGTGTCCTGATTATCACAGCAAGAAAAACCATTATGACAATGTTCCAGACATCTCTCCCCTGCCTTTTTATTTTGTATAAATGTCAAGCTATTTCCCTAAAATAGCAAATTGATCATGTTTCCCATGATTCTCTGCTAAATAAATGAGAAGTCAAACATTGCCTCAGTCATCATTGTACAAGTCAGTGTAATGTCTATAATGATGTCTGGAGAAGTAAGCGTGAACTGGAGATGGAATTGAATCGCTGCCCTTTACTCGACACCGCTCAGATGGAACGCAGACAGACGGCGATCGGGATTTATTGAACACTTGTTTCTAGAATTAAAAAATGGCTTTATCACAACTAAAAGAGATCTTCTTTGAGATCCATTTATAATATGAATTGAAGAGAACTGCCCTCAGTTCACTTTTGGGTCAACTGAAAGAGGTGTGACTTTGATTCTCGAGTGTGAACACTCATAAAAAGTAACTCTCGCACCTGTTGAACATGAGAGCTGCAGTTTCAATGTGATGTTAGGCCGTTTTGTTCTTTTAGTGTGTAATTTTAATGTCACAATTATAAACCTTTCAAATGGTGATTCTCTTGAAGATTGAATGTTTTGGCTGACCAACGGTAGTGTTCAGGAAATCGGTCTGAAAACAGTCCTTATTTATTTTCCATACTAGTGTAGAAATCACACTTCAGCTTTAAATGTCGATCATATCGCAGTTCATATCACTGTCGTGAAATCTGTCGAAATAACTGCACATTTATTTTCTGGCCTGGTTTGAACTGTTTGTTGAAGCATAGACAGCCCTGTCGCCTAATTGTTGTCGTCTCTCTGCTTTCTTTTACTATAAAAATTGGTGTATTGCAAACTTCTAGTGTGTTCGGGTACTTTTGAAAGTCGTATTCCCATGTGTCTGATAGCCAGAGGGCAGGATGTAGCGGCACATCTGGTATTGCTGCTCTCTCTCTCTCCCCATCAGTCTCTGCCTGTAATGCTGTGCCTTCAGAGGAGACCACCACCACAGCTTGCTTTCTGACAGCAGAGGAAACAGTGAGAAAATGGTGTCTCCTCTTCACCTCCAAGTCAAATCCCTCGCTCCAGCATCAGCGCTGGTGAGATGGAAAGGGTGAAGCAAGCACTGGCTTTAATGACACTGCCGGAGCGCAAAATCTCTTCAACTGCACACATTTGATAATGGATGCTTATTGGGGGCATCAACACATTTTCAAAAATGTGTACTACATCCCTGAAAGGTTATGAGGTCCAGAATTTATAGCAGAAAATTCTTAGCTTTTTTATTTTTTATTCTGTTTTATTCATATTCTGTTTATTTTATTAATAGTATTTATGTCAAGACCTACATTAAGAGAATTTAATACTACTGCAGTTTGTATAGTGGCAGTATTTCACTCTGAACACAAACTTAGACCTTTCCTGTCTAGAGAAATAGTGTCAGCAGGAACAGGAAGCGCTGTTTGTTGAAACAGGAAGTAATAGGAAAAGTACTCTTTGCTCTTTGACCATTTACTACAAAAACACAACTGGCAACGTGTCTGCATTGTGTGTGTCTACCCAATAGTAGCTGAGTTGAATGGCTACACAAGTCTAAACAGGACTTGGTTTCAAACCATCACACAGGAGATTAATTAACTGTCTGATTACAAAGTCACAAAATGAGAAAACATACACGCTAGATTGCAGGAAACAAGATCTTTGTGTTGGAAATGCTTGGAGAGTCATCAATGTCTAATAGTTATTGGATATCTATCCCCCAAAAGTAAAGATGAAGAATTGTCTGTCCATAAATGTAGAGAGTCCGAGGTTCGGGCATCCAGGCCTAAGTATACGTATTGATGACATCCACACAAGCCAGGACGAGTTATCATTATGTGGTCCACACAGCAGAGTATAATTTAGAAATGTATAGAAAATATCACCATGAACCAATTGCAAATGAAAGCTGTGTAGATAGAGAAAATTAGGGGTCCCAGCACTGAGCCCTGAGGTACCCCGCTGATGGGTGTGTGGGCTGAGAGGAGGAAGTCTTGCTAGGACATCATGTTGGCCAAGAAGGATATAAACCAGGAAAGTGCTGACCTGGACAAAATTAGCATGGAGTTGTGTAAGGATTCTCTGGCTTACTTGAGTCCTGTGGTTATAGCAAGGAAAGCAGTTTGAGTTGAGTGACCACGTTTGAAGCCAAATTTCAATTAAGATCTCATGGAAATCAGATTCCGGCACACGTAATGAATTGGCTATTTAGCCAAGTGTTTTTTGTAATCAAGTAATATAAAAGTATAGAAGTATAATACATTAAAGTATGCCAAATAAATATAAATTGAAGGACCCATGTGTAAAGAAGGGATTTTCCTGGTTCCAAATGAAATTGCAAGTCTATTAGTTTAATCCTTTAATGCATGATGTCCATTATTGTGGACAAATCTTTAACCTTTCATGGTGTGATGGTACATCAAAACCATCATTGGCAATTAGCTTTGACCCTTAATTCTTATAATTCTATTCAAAATGGTGTATCCATAATCTATTTAACACAGATGTGTTACTTTCTGGAGAAAAAAGTTCTTTGTTTTCTTTGGGTGTTGTGTGGGCGCATGTTTGTGTCCAGGCTGTGTGTTTTGTACTGTTTGACTTTGACCACAGTGTGCAGGTATAAGGTTGTGTGGTAGCGAGAGAGAAAAGGTGCTGTAATTATCATGAACTAAATGAGTGTGTGCGGTTATAGTGCTGATTGTGCTGAACGCAGGCTCTCCGAAGGCCCACGCGCACGCCATGCTCGATTTAGCAGGCCAATTTTCAATTAAGCTACATCACAAATGAACATCGGCCATTTCAGGAAACATCGGCTTCCCATTTTTTCTGCCTATGTTGCAGAATGTGAGATTGGATGAATCTAATCGCTAATTGTCATCGTCCGTCAAGGTGAAAGCCTTCTGGGTAAGTCCAATAAACATGCCTCTTGCAGCATGCCGTATGTTCTCTCTGCCTCCATACATTTGCTTTTTTAAGCAGACTGGACGAAATCATGTGCTCATGTGATTGATTATTAGATGCTGTGGTACATCATGTATCTTATAAGTGGATATTGATGGATCTTATGTTTTAAAAAATGCTGTTCATGTTGCGTATAGTAGAGTGCATTGTTTTGTAAGAGTTGACACGTGAAATGTTGTTATGAAGCCAGTTGTAAATGTTATCTACAGCTCGAATGGTGGACTTTCAGATGAATGTCCAATATTCAATAGCACTTAAACTTTATCGCTAGCATTTGTGGCTTTATATTGAACAGACCCAAAATCTTGACAGCCACCCAAGCTCTCATGAGAATCCATAGCGATGTCCGAATCATTCTTTTGAATGGCATTTTTTTGGGTGAAAGTTTCACTAGTAGCCTAAACTGTGCTAAATGTTGGTAGAACCAAATGTTTATTGAGCCTCAGAAGGGATCATTAGCTGGGGAATTACAGCTTATTTTAGTGCTTTTTTCTAGCTTTGCTTTGGGTGAATAGACTGAAGAAATATCTGGTGGTTTGTTAATATCAGAATATTATGTGTCGTCTCTCATGAATTACTTGTGTTTAGAGGCATGCCAGCTCAACAGAAGCCATTACTTGTTTCTGGAAGAGTTTGTTGTGTTACACACACACTTCACCCTTTCTATCAATCTAAATGAAGTGTGTTTGTGCAAGTGCTCGAGTAAGTAAGCCTGGCCGTTCGAACGTGTCAGCTGTGTTTTCACCCCAGTCTTTACCTCAGGACTTGTTTTGTGTTGTGCTTTGTCCACTAATGATTTCAGTAAGATGATTCGCACTCTGTCTTTCAAGGCAGCTGTAATAACCTTAATTTTAACGTTCAATCCATAGAAGATTTTAAGAGGTCATTAAGCCCATTAGCCTGTGGTTTAAGACGATTGATTAGGTCTTGAAAGACATTGATCAGGTACCTTGAGTGTGTGTCGTGGAGCAGAATAAATGAGATTGTTTCTCACATACTCATTTGTTTCCCTTCTCTCATTAAACGTGCATGTGTTTGTGTGAAACACACCTACATGTCCTAGTTTCTTCTGAGAGCGGTCGCACTTTACACCTCGGCTTCCTATTTTACTGTAGGAGCGCGGATCCTGTTTGTGTATTTACTCAATATTCTGTGTCCCAGCCTATCTCATAAAGAGCGAAGGTCTGCAGATCCAGCAGACAAACATCATAAAGCCTGGAGATTATCAGTTTATGTCCAGAGAACGTTATTTAAATGGAAATTACTTCCTCTCCTGCCACACGCTGTATTTTATTTGAGCTCTTTGCCACGCGTTGCTGGTGCTGGATATTAATGTTAATGGTGCTTGTGTCTTTTCAGCATTCAGATGATTTTCTCCAATCTTAACATATTGTAGGTGTTTATAGGTCTTTTAATGGCTTCGTATGGGGGGAAAAAGTCGTCATAGGAAGGAACACGCTCTGGTAGGCCATTTATTCTGAACAAAAGTGTTGGCCTAATGGATCAGTGCTGCCATATCTTCAACTGCGAAGCAAATCACCTTAAAGTGAACGTTTTTCCACTGTGAAAATGAAAAGAAAGTAGCAAAAATAAACAAAGTTTCCAGCGACAACCATTATTTTTCTTTCCACACTGAAAGCGCTGCATGCTGCAACAAAATCACAGCTAATAAGAAAAATGTTTTCTTTGACTAATAACACATACCTTGTGTTTTATGCCGTATAATTTCTGGTTCTAAACTTCCACAATCGGTCTCTCCTCATCTATGCTTAATTGGTGCAAATAGCATCCCTTGTTGGCCAACACTATTTCCACTCGCTTCAGTGGCGCAGCAGTAGAGAGTAAGGCTCGCACACCTGGCTTTTAACGCAATCGACACGGGTTCGAATCCACCTTTCGCCGAGCTCGCTCTTCTCTATTTTCCCATCACATATCACACTAGAAAGGCGTGTGTTTTTAATGAAAATTAAAATAATGTTCTAAAAGTGGGAATAAACTACCTAATGAGTGTTTAATAATATTAAAAGTGCTTATTGGGTAGGGTTAGGTGTAGGGAGGGATTTTATTCTCCCAATAAGGCAGCATCCTTTTAATAATTTTAATAAATATAATAATTTACACTCTGATATTATTGCATCCTGTTAATGTACAAAAATACTGAGGTGCAAATAGTATCTGCCAAAATAAAGTATAGATAGCATCTAATTACTATTTACTCTAATTGCAAAGAACTGATACTTTTACATGGTGTAAATAAAATCTATCGCTATTTTCACTTAGTGTAAATAGTATATCGCTAAGAAAATGCTGCTATTAGCATCTGTTGCCACCACCATGTTTAATATGCATAAGGAGCACTGCTTTGGTTCAAAGAGAATTCAGTGTGGGCGGGGCTATCAGAAAAAATGGACATCAAGTGGCTGACATAATAGTTGGTTATGCCAAAAACTGCCTCGGATATGGTTAGCACCAGAGACACCATAACACCAGACACGGCGTGAAGTAATTTGTCTGTGACACAATCACAGCCAATAAGAACACATCTGATTTTTAATATAACTATGTCAACGTTTATAGTCTGTTTATAATCGGATCGATGGCTCATTCAGAATGAAAAGCCGTCCTGTAAACACCTCAGTCCGATTGAGCTTGACCTGAAAGAATCTGATAGGAAATTGTAAACCCCTGAGTTTAACTACTTTCTCAAACCAATATAAATGAATATGTCAATCAGTCTGCGAAGTTTAGCGTTCGTATAAACCGAACTTTATGAAATTTGAAATCAGATTGCATTCATTCAGATTGTCAGAAGCTTGTTGCAAGTGGCATAGTGTTACATTTTGGTATTCACCATCTACTTTCATATATGAAAAAGAGCAGCATGAACTTGCTGCAAATATTCTCCTTTTTCTTTGCTTGTATGTTTTTTGTAGCACCATGATGCGTGAGTAGTTGATGTTTCTGGTTGACCGTTCCTTTAATTCACCCCTCCGTGTACTCTCGGCTCTGTGTTTCACTCACTCCACCTCGACATGCTGAAGTGGGTCTGTGCACATATAATGATATTTATTCCCTGCCCTTATTACCCATAATCCTGTGCGAGTGCAGTGGTTAAGGTGTGTGTTGACTCTGTGTGCTTATCAGGTCCTCAACAGTCCTCATTTGAATTTCAAAAAAGCCAATTGGATGAACATGCTGTTGGAGTGCAGGTACGCGGTCCGTTTTACCTTTTACTGCCCTTTCATCTACCATCCGTCTCTCTCTCTCGTCTCACACTTCTACAGCCGCCTTCCTCAGGCAAAACAACAAAAAAACACATAAACCACAGCCTATTTCCACATGCTGAATCTGAATTCAACATTTTCAATCTCCCCGCACAATAAAATCCCAATATATTACAGAACTCCAACCCCCCCCACAGCCAGTCCCCAACCCGATGAATAAAACATGACATGGAAAAAGAGCTCGCGACCAAATATTACCCCATCAGAGGAGAGGTAATCTACTGCTTCAGAAGTTCAGTCTGCCCTGATCAGTGTTCCTGTAAGCAGTTGCTCTCGCACAGACTGGGAAAACTCCTTACGGAAGGCAGACACAAGAAATATCTGGGAGAAAGTGAGGGATTTCTTCAGCTTTTGAAGTCCAGCCGAATGTACAATCATTTTCAGAATAGAGCTGAAGCTGTCAGAAGTCTCGTGCAGCATTGATTAATTCAGGAAAATGCTTGAACAGCGCAGAGATTTCAAGCTCAACTGCGGCACATATGGAAGCCCACAGGGTTCACGCTGTTCTCTGTTTTGTTTCTTGTGATCTTGACAAAACAAGTTATCTTGAGATGACAGAATAATAACATGATAACTTTACTTATGTTATTATTATTACTGTTTTTTGTTGATGCGTGAACATAACTTATTTGTATCAAATAATCACAATGAGATTTGTGCTTTATTACTTTTGATATGAAACAGTCTCAGCTTTTAAATTCTCAGTTTTATCACTAAATTCCATCAATAAATGTGTTTTTGTGTCTCTTTGATGTGTGGTGACAGATCGCTGTAGTTGAAGCAATCATCTCTGCCTCTTTACTACTAGTTACAGCAGCAAATAATCATGAATGAACATCAGAAGATACAGAACAACTGAAATGAATCACGATCAATCAGTGTTTCAACCGCCGATGGTAAAAACAGACGCTAAACAATGTTACGTAACGTCATCAGAAAAGCCATTCAATGGCTGTAAAGTCAAAAAAGAATGAATTTGATAAATATATGCACCATATTACACATATTTATTATATTTTACTTGACCTGTTAGTGATATCTATATAATATGTTTGAATAAATCTGTCATGAAAACAAGTGTTTATGACAGCCACCGTTTAAATATTAATATTTCAACAATGAATCAGAATAGAAACATAATTATATCATTTAATATGAATGTGCAATTTAAATGTTGTGCATCTCAGTTTTTGAGTGTTGATCATTATATCTAAAAATAAACAGCAACTCAATTAACAGTTTCTGTTGTTAATTTAGCCTTCAATATTATAATAATGTACTGACAGGGTTCCCTGTATTAACAGCATTAGTTGAGAGTTTTTCCCTTTACCTCATGAATATCCAAATGAATAGAATAGAAATCAGATCAAATCAATTAATCTGTGTCAGTAATCATTACATACATGTCTGATGCATGTAACACAACAAGCAATCTGAGTATATACACGGATCATGCCAGAGCAGTTCAGGTTCATTTACATTTGATCGCAGATAAATCAAAGATATTACTGTGGAAGAATCATTGCATATACATTACAAATATTTCCATATCATTGAATGCAAGTCTGTCCCTGACCTTCATAAATGTTGTTTTAAGTTCTTCATAATTAAATTAACATGTTACATTGGCAGCCCTAATATGTATTATATTTTGTAATGTATATGAATGATATGAATTATTATGTTGTATGTTGAAGGAATATCTTGTCTATAGTAGCTAATGTGTGTGTGTGTGTGTGTGTGTGTGTGTGTGGGAGTGTAGTTAATGTCCTCCCATCACCTTCCAGCGCTGCTCACGAGTGCACTAGTGCATGAACAAGAGCTTCCGGCCGTTAACACTGCTCATTATACTCACACCTCAGAGCGGATACACCACGCCTGCTGACGCACCATACGAGTCTTACTGAGAAAAACACTACAACATACTAATACAAACTAACTACTGTAGCTGCACTGAGGTTATTATCTCTGTGCAATGATCAAACTATTCAAGAATCTTTTAAAATATATTATTGTCTGATTATTTTCTCATTTCAGAAGTGTTTATCTCCCTACAGACACAAAAAAGCAGAGGATCTCATGGTGACCATGTTGAACAGATAAATTAATTGAACAAGAGAATACCAAAATAAATAAATAAATAAATAAACATTTAAGAAAGAAGCATTTAACTAAATATTTTTATTTTTTTTGTAATAAATATACTATTATGTTGTATAGCACTGCAAGACGTGTCTCAGGCATCTGCACAAGGATTATTTGAACTATCTGAATGAACTTATTCTCTGTACAGTGGATCAGACTTCACATGAGAGTGAAAGTGGACGGTTACAGCGGTGTGTTTGATCATTAGAGTTCTCGACTGTAACGCTGCACAATCTAAACAAAAATAGCGTCTAAATTACCATTTTCTCTCATGCTGCTGGTTGGAAGAGCTTACTCTACACTCTAAAAAACAACACAAGTTGGGTTGAAAATGAACAAACCCAGCGATTGGGTTGTTTTGACCCAGTGATTGGGTTAAATGTTTGCTCAACCTGCTGGGTAGTTTTATTTAACTCAACTATTGTTTAAAAATGACTATATGTCTGGATTAAAATGAACCCAAAATATGTTGGAAATTAAAAATCAGACACATAATTACTAGAGGAAACAATAATAATCAAAAGGTGAACATTTAATAAATGTTTGTTTAATTATTCTTCATTAAACTTTTTAATAAATGCTCATTTCCAACATACTTTGGGTTCATTTCAAGCAATAAATAAAGTAATTTTTAAACAATAGTTGAGTGGTTTTGTCCATTTTCAACCCAGCTTGAATGTTTTTATCCCAGCATTTTTTAGAGTATACAAATTTTTAAAAACCGCTGTAATGCTGCTGAAAAATGTACTTAATTTTCCATTTTTTCTCTTTGTTTCTGACATTTCTGAAACTTACACTTGTGCTACCAGAATACTGATTTCTGAAGGATCATGTGACACTGAAGATGCTGAAAATTCAGCTTTGATCACAGGAATAAATTACATTTTACAGCATGTTCACATAGAAAACAGCTGAAATAATATTTCAAAATATTACTGTATTTTTGATCAAATAAATGCAGCCACGGTGAGCAGAAGAAAACATTGAAACACTTTTGAGCAGTGGTGTGTTTATTTGGCCGCACTGGCACTGCTGGTTCCAGCGTCAGCGTCTCGTGAGGTTGTGGAACGGAGCTGTTGAGTTTATATGGTAATGCGGTCTGAAACGTAACGATAACGGCACAGAGAAAACAGAAGTGCTTTTGCTCTCCGACACACAAACACACTGTTTCTGGTGATTCCATTTAAAGAGCTGCTGAAAATTAATCATGCAATATGCAAACAGTGTTCAGATGAGACAGCGCAGAGATGGGCAATACATTATGTAATGAATTTATCATTCTCTGTCTGAACAATATCTCCATCTGTTGCCCCGTGCTTCGTTTCTCTCTGATAGTAATAGAGCTCTCTGGAGAGATCGTGTGTGTGTGTGTGTGTGTGTGTGTGTGTCGGGATAATAGTCGCACCCATCTCAGAAGCTAAAAGCTATGCAGTCTATGCACATGTTCAGAGAGAGAGAGCGATGGAAGGTGCGACATCAGTCGCTTAATTGAAAATGTTGATGTGTTGATCGTTAAGGGGGGGTCTGCAAGATTGCCCCGTTGCTTTATGGGTAATTGATATGATGCTGCTGTGACACGCTCACTGTTTCATTTTCCCCATGGGAATAGTGTGAATTAGTTTTTTTTTCTTTTCTCTTTTCTCTTTTCTTTCTTTCCGCTCCCTCGGGGAGAGACAGTGGAAGGCGACACGCTCGTTTTTTTATGATTATCTTTTCCCCCTCCCTCGCTCTCTCATGTCCGCTGCCACTGAAGAAGTGATTTATTAGCGCTTGTCAGAGGAGGATAAAAGGTGAAACATAATCAAGTGTGGGATGCACTGAGGCCTGCGTGTGTGTGTGTGTGTGATGCACACTCACGCCTTGAAAGAACGCTGGATCTTTTGAATTTCCTCCTCTTCCTCTCAACAGCAGCACCGGATTGAATATTTAGAGCGTCTTTGGATTGTGTGCTTGTAATGATTAAATCAGCATCATTGAGTGAACTGAAACTGATCCGTCTGACAACAGGTTTAACATTCATTTATAACATTTAGTTTAAAGCTGAAGTGTGGATATTAATAGATGTTTAGACACTTGTGTATTCTGACTCTGTAACACTTCAGAAACGTTGATCTGTTCGTTTGAGCGTCAACAAAACTGAAATCAAATCAGTGGTTAAACTAAAGCAAATCAAGGGCATAAATATCAAATTAATATCATTCATATGAACATACTTTTACTACTGACAGTATAACAATCTTTATGACATTAGAACACACTCATTTAGAATAACAACAATGTATAATATTTGCCAACTTACAGATAAATGTTTCTGTAAAAAGAAGTGCATGCTGGTCATTCTGGCATCTTCTTCTGGCGCTTGTATTCGCAACTCATTTAACTTCTGCCCACGCGGCCTGAAGAGTTGTTGAACGTTGTTCAATTTAATGAAAAATACTTCTCTCTTTTTTTTCTTTTTTTTTTTTTAAATAACTTATCGAGTGCAAAAACACAAGAGACTGTCGATTCTGATTTCATTTTGAATTATCTGGGCTGTCAGGACACACGATGCACACTTTCCTTCGGACGTTCTGATACATTTGAACCCAGTCTCGATGTCAAATGTATAGGGGTGTGTGTGTGTGTGTGTGTGTGTGTGTGTGAGACAGGTGGCACAAGCAAGATGAAGGACTGCTCACAAACCTCCCACCACCCATAATCTCACTCTTTCCCTTGTTTATTTGTGAAAACAAAGATTATGGTCTGTCCCTAGTTGCCTAGTAACACATAAGGGCCCTCTGTGCTTCATAGCGGGAGGGAGATTTGAGGCCTGACAGTAGAAAACATATGATGATGGAAAAAGCTTAAACTAATCCAGCTCTTCACACTCTAATAGTCCTGCAGACGAGAGACAGACAGATGGAGGGAAGCCACAGAGACGCTCGGAGAGAAACCGTATTCAGGAGGAAGTGGGATTTTATGAGGGTTTTAAACTGTGGCGGTGTGAGTCTGGTCTCTCTTTCTCTCCTGAAGTGAAAATGTTGTTGCTCCAATGTTCCTCTTTTGTACTTCAAAAGGTCTCGAGGAATAATTGACCAGAAAATTCAAATTTTGTCATTATTTATGTCGTTTCAAAGATGTTCAGCAGAATGTCTGTGCTGCTCTTTTCAATAAAGCTGCAAAAATGATAAAAACAGAAAAGGTCCATTTGACTTATCTTCTATTCCAAGTCTTCTGAGGAACAGGCTGGAAATTAAGAGGTTAATTCCCTGAAAGTCTTCCTGTCTGCTTAACTCTCAGATCACATTTGTGTTTTGTTGTGTCATGTCAAGAAGTGTCATGAAAGGTTTGATACCATATGCCACTGGTCAAAATGTCACAAGTTTGAATATGCAAAAGAGCAGATGAGATTTCATACTTTTTTACTGCTTTTTTGTACAAGAGCAGCCAGCTCATTCTGCTAAACTTCTCCATTAATGTTCAACAAAAACAAAATGAAACACCATGAAGGATTGTAAATTAAGGCAGAATTTTCACAACTGTGATTGTAACAGAGTTACTCAGAAGAAATGAAAAGTAATGAATCAATAGTTGACATTTAGTAGCTGTAAATTAAAATATGTAGATAGCAGTCCAGATCAGTTTTCTGAGCTCAGTTGTTGAGATCTCTTCTGATGTGAGATTAATGGGGTCTTCTTCTCAGGGGATCATCTGAGTTTCAGCAGAAGCCTCTATTGGTTCTTTTATTTATCCCAATAATGACGTGGGGAAAACATTGAGATTTGATGGAGGTGCGATTGAGGTTTGCTCCGGGTCAACCGCAGGCAGAATGGTTGTGGTTCTGCTCAGTGAGAAGAGCTGACGGGTTGATTGGACTCCAGTAATTAGCAGATATCGAGGGTTCATTATGCATTCATCCCTCGAGTCAGTCTCACTTGGACACGGCAGCTCTTTACAGGAGTTTACACGCCATTTCAGCCGTCATCGACCAGAGCTGAAGGAGGAGTGCTGGTGTATGTGTGACTTTGTTTCTGCCAAATGCAGAATCTCTACAGGAGGAAAGCGAGTTTTTCTTTGATAAGGTGTCAGTGTCAAGGCTGATGATAAAAGCTGCTTTAAGCTCGTTGTGGAGAGTGATTTAAGTAGAATGTCTGTGATGTTAAAGGGTTATCAGGTTCCTCGTGTGTTTGTGAGCGACGCAGGCTTGAGGTTTGAGATGATGATTCTTCTTTATGCTTGCATGTGAAAAGATTTTTGTCCATTTTGCCACCTCCATTGAGAGGACTGGAAATGAGGGGGAGAGAGAGGCAGTGGGATCTACATCAAGTATCGCTCTCATGCACTTTACCAAGTTGGAAGTTCACAATTCAAACTTTCAGAATTGGAAGAGAAGGTGGCGTAAGCCACGGCTCCATCAAGGGCTCAGGGTATGGCTGCTTACAATGGACCTGTTTGTCCCTGGAAGATACTTTTATACAAAATCTATGACCTGGTAATCTTGAAAACATCAGTAGCTAACCCTGCTCAAATTGGCTCAAAAGACCCTGGCTGTAAATCTGAGTGTCAATGAGCGCAGCCAAGCAAGTGCGATTGAGATTAATGAGAACGCCAACGGATAACAGCTATCCAGCACACTAGGGCTTGGTGGATGTTAACCCAAATTTCACAATTTGATATCGATTCATTTGGATATACAGTTTATTCAAGCACCTTGGAAATTTTGCTGCAGTCCTTCTGGATTTAGTCTCAGTTTTTTTCTGTTTCTTCATGTAATCCCAGATGGATTTGATGATGGTGAGATCAGATCATACTGGCTGCTGTCAGATCCTTGTGCATACAAAAATCTCACTGGATTATTAATTAATGGCAAAAGGAATGTTTGGAAATGTAAACTGATATTTTCTACTCACACACTACAGCTAGAGAGCACTACAGAAACACATCTACTGTGTCAGAAGAATCTGATAAAGAATAACATCAGATGATGTTGACTTAATTAATGGCGTTAATTCATTTAACTTTTGTGCTTCTGACCATGTGGTACTATTGTGAAAATCAGACTTTCTGAAAAATTAAAATATGTGAGCATGTTTTAATTTAACTACAGTGCTTTTTATACAATCACAGACATCAACATTCAGCATATGAAACTCAACAATGGTGACATGCTTCATGCCAGCATACAAAACTCCTTCATGGCTCCCAGCATGCATTGTGGCACGAATAAATTATGCAGCTGAATTATTTTACTATTTAAATATGAATGTTTTGATTGTCACTATTGTTGAGGTTTGTATGAGTGTTAATGTCTGAGTCTCATCTACTACACAATATTGTGTCAACAGCTGAATTTGTTTATTACTTTTTCATCAATGCTTCAACTTCATAATTTAAGTCAGCCATGAAAGTACAGAAAAAAACAGTTGTTTAAACCATTTTAATGCAGTCATTTGACTGCCAACAGACATGTTGATTTGCCTTTTCATCAATCTCTTTATAAATGCAGAATCATTTTCTGAAAACACCTGCAAAAGTCAAGGGTCAAGAGCCCAACTAAATCAAACACTGATCACCATAATGGTGACTTCAAACAAAACATTTGCATTTAAACCTC
Organism: Hypophthalmichthys nobilis; assembly: GCA_037950665.1. Taxonomy (NCBI): domain Eukaryota; kingdom Metazoa; phylum Chordata; class Actinopteri; order Cypriniformes; family Xenocyprididae; genus Hypophthalmichthys; species Hypophthalmichthys nobilis. The sequence goes on from CM075469.1 coordinate 32,754,742, forward strand.
TGTTAATTCTAGATAAGAACGTCTGTAGACATATGACAAAAATAAAGTTTGTAATAAGTGAAGATGTAATGCTGGAGTTGTTTAATCATTCTCTGCTGAGATCTTAAGAGATTTAATGTCTTCTTTAATCTAATGCTGTGGCTGGAAATCAGTTGTAGTTTCTGTTCTTGTTGTTTCTCTTTCCTTCTGTGATTCTGCTTGTTAACAGGAGTTCAAACATTTGAAAGAATGTTTCAGGAACATCATACTAACCTTTAAAAAACGTTCTTCTAACATTAAGAAAACTGGACATTTTAACGTTTCCATAACCAAAACAGGATGTTTGGAAAATGTTCTTAGAACAAAAATTTGTTCGCTGGGGCCTAGCCCTACAGCACACGTTTCTCTTTGTTAGCCCACACTTATAATGTTTGGAAGGAAGCAACATTCTGTTTTAAACAGCATTAAACTGGTGAAATAGAGCAATATTTAGCATCTGACTCACGTTGGTCAGAGTTTACAGTCCAAACACGAGCCGTGTCTGTGGATTTACTATAAACAACTGATGTTTAGAAGCCGAATCTGGGATGAAAATAAAAGGCTGATGGTGTCATATTTTAAGGAGCACAGACTGTCAGATAGGTGTGCATCTGCTGCGTGTGTGTTTGTTTCTTAGCTAATGTACGCGCCATTAGCAGACTGCTGCATTGATTGTCTTGAAATTTATGAAGCGCGGCCCATTACAGACCTCTCTCTCTGCCGTTTTCTGTTTCCCTCCTGCCCACAGGGAGTCTCACTTGTGGTGTAAAAGCATAATTAAAGCTAACCCGTATTGGATCTTTACCCATGATTACACTGTGCCGGACATGTGCGGCTCCCTGAGTAATGGGATTATGGGAAGTATGTGGGCAGACAGTCTTTGTGTTGGCCAAATGTGCTGGTGGAAACCTGTCGATGAAACCAATAAGTTGGGATCAAATAGGCCAATGGATGAGGTCGTTTTGAATGCCTCTGTTTGAGAGAAGCCGTCCATCTTCCCTCTCTAGCGGGAAAGCTTTTGCTCGTACATTCGCTGCTAAGATCCGCCGATAAACAGCCCTTCAAAATTACATTCACATTCCCTGACCCTCCAATTTATAGCAATTAAATGAAATGCCTCCTATTACTCTGGTCTCTTTCTCTTCCATTGCTCCATTATGTGGACTTGAGGATAAATTGCCTTCGTGATCAAGTGTCGCCCCTGTAAACCTCTCATTTATACACACACAGGCCCTCGCTCATCGCTGCTCGTTTATTCTCAAGTAGTCGGAGGACGTGTTTGGCGGTTTTAAAGCCATCTTCAGATGCGTCTGAAGGAAGTGAAGTATCACCGTGTCGCTCGACAGCCAGAGGAGAGCTGAATGCTAAATGACTGTAGGATCAAACACGGCTTATCTGCTTTTGTTTTGGCTTTGTTTTTATTGTGGACAAAGACCGTAAAGAGAGCAGATCTTTATGCCACTGACCTATCGTAATGCCAGTGAGGTTTGTGTCAACAAACACCTCTCACGCTTTCTTCGGAAAATGTAAAACTACAAAAAGGCGGATTTTCATTTTCGCCACACCTCAGATCAAAGCAGCACATCTAAGCAGACGTTCCACTCCAAGATGGGAATCATTTTCCTCCCATACAGACTCATTCAAAAAGAGGCGATGTGTATTCACCTGCGTGAAGTGGCAGAACAACAGCAAATCGATGAGTCTATTCATCAGGTAGCTGTGCCATTGAGAAGTCATTGTGAATGAGATTACCATTGATCTGTGCTGCTGGACGGAGGCTGGAGATGCCACCGCTTTATAACCACAGACACAATGACACAAAGCACGGCCTCGTGGGAAACAATAATGCTTGCTAATGAAATCAATGGCTTTGCTGTCTTAAAATGTCACTCTATGTTGGGCTTGTTGGTAGTAGGTAGGAGTTTTAGAAGTGTACACTAGGTAGGGAGAGATATCTGGTATACTTGCAGTGTGTCGCTGCTGAATCTACAGCAGATCGGTGTGAGTTTGCAGTCTGAATTGAATGTGATTAGAAAGGCATTCAGCACTATACTTTATACTTTATTTAACTATATATTTTTTATATTTGAGAAGATAAAATATTGGAGAATTGTCTTGAATATTTGAATATGTCATTGAATAATTATCAATGTATTACTAATTTGTAAGAATTAGGAGGAAGTAGCAAAAAAAAAAAAAAAATACTGTACTTTTCAAAATGGCCACTACTCTCAGGGGCGTAGTCTGAGATGTTGATGTAAGATGTTGAATGTGATCCGCATGATGAAAGGAATCAGATGTACTTAGTTTTTATTTTTCTAGATCAAAGGGTTCAAAAGTTATAACCGTTTCAAATGTGAATTTTTGAACTGGTGGTGGTGCTATAGAGTTGGTCCCAGAGACCCCAAAGTTTGTCATATTACTATTCATTACCATCACTACAAGTGTGCCAATTTTCATCATTTTCCTACTCAGCATCATTACTCCAGTCTTCAGAGTCACATGATCCTTCAGAAATCATTCTAATATGATGATTTATTATCAATGTTGGAAACAGTGCTGCTTCATTTTTTTTTTTTTAATAACCTGTGGTACTTTTTTTAGGATTCATTGATGAAGAAAAAGTTTTAAAAAAATATTTTTTAACAATATAAGTTTTTCCTCTTTGATAAATGCATTGACTAAACTTATTTCTGAAAATAAGGCTTCTAATGTCTTTTTCATTGCCATTAAAGTGAAATTACTGAACCTAATCATAGGAGCCTGATTTAAAAAAAAAAGCTCATTTAAAAGAACAATGTCAGGTTTTTTGCATCTCAAGTCTTCATTTGCTGCTGTGAAAAATCAACAAGGAATTGTTTTCCTCAACTGGACTGCTCTTGGAGTGTTCTGTACAGGACGGGTGTTTTTGAGAGCGAGCGACTCTGGTCGTGTGCAGTGCGGACGTGGCCGAGGGAAGTGTGCTCGCATTTGATCATGGAGTGGCTGATCAATAAAGCTTTATTACAGAGGAGTAATGCTTTAATCTAGCAACTTAATGCAGCTCTCCACTTGTATTGATCCAGCTCAGAGAGACAGGAAGAAGGAGGCTGGTAATTGTTGGCAGGAAAAATGTTATCTGTGTGTGTGTGTGTGGTTCTCAGTTTGATGGGCCGTACCAAATCAGAGCAATTCATTGCTGTTCACCACTACGTTTTATTGCTTGCTTGACATTTAAACTGATGGAGGATGTCAGGGATCTATCAGCCTTCAGCTCGCCACTTAAATTCAGGCTTTTTCAGCCGGGCTGAATTGATCACGGCTCGTGGTGTGAATTGGATGCATATAAATTTCCTCTCTCTTGGGTTTTACTCGACAGTGAGTGACATCTCCTTATCGCCACGGCGACAGTCGCTCTGTCCCGCCCCCTCCTGTTTAAGAGATCCACAATCGTACAATGACCATTGAGAGTCAGAAGACGGATTCTGCTCCTCCGGTTTTTAGTGTGTGAATGTGTCGCGGATCACTGATCAGATGTTGTGTTTATGTGCAGGGAACAATGGGAAAATTAGTAATCGACATGCTGAAATAGTTTTATAAAAATTATAGTTTGGACTACATTTGAAAATAGCTGAAATAAAACATCAGGTGAAATCTATTTCAACGTGTCAAGTCACTATGAACCATTAAAATGAGCTACTGAAGTATGTTAAATGGCAGAAGAATTGTATGTAAACATATGATAAAGAGATTTGAGTTTATATCCATCATGTTCTGAATAAAAGTGAAAATATTCAACGAGGTCAATCACCATTTTCACTTGATTTGACATTACCACATGATTGCTTTTATATCTAGAATGCGGTTGAATTTATAACAATCCACGAAATAAAGCGACTGACATCAGATTTTGGTCACAAAACGGCCTCTGGTGGTTTATTGCTTTATTATGATTCTGTATGTACAGTGTGCGGCTGTAATCCTGATGAAAAATCTCATTTAACAGAATAAACATCAGGATTGGCGCTTGAGGAGCGGCCGATCGATGTGAGAGTGTTTGTCTTTCTTTAGAGAGGCTCGCCTAATACAATCACAGCTGCGGATACATGCATTTAATCATCAGAAAAGAGCAGCAGAGCAGCCGCGAGGAAAACCATCAGAATTAGCAGAAGATTGGAGAATAATGAGTGTGTTTTAATGAGCCAAACGTGCATGTGTGTGATGGCAGTCTCCGTGTTATAAGTCTCATCGTGGAATGATCGGATACATCAGCCTGTCATGACTGACACTGACATGATGACGTGTTTCGAGTCGAACTGGCCCTAGAGACACGTCTTTAGCTTTATTGTGTTTGGCTTTCTCAGTACTCCTCCTCTCTCTCTGATTCTGTTTTCATCAGCTGTTTCTGGAAGAGAATGAGAGAACGAGGGCTTGAATATGACTGTTATCAGACGTGTGTTGTTGAGAGAGAGCGAGGGGTCGGCAGGTGCCTGCCGTCGGCCGCTTCCTCTATTGCGTCTGACCTCAGGGTCGTTCTCCCGCCGCGCTGGCAATGAGGGCCGGCCGTAAGTAAGTCCTGACAAATGTTTTGTCATCCTGCAGGGTCACCGGTGGCAGAGCTCCAAATTAAAGCCTCGGGGAGACTTTTCTGTCCGGCTGCCTGTCTCTGTCACTTCACACACCAAAAGCGTAACGTAAAACTAAAGAAAATGAATTTGGAGACGCTTTAGCGTGTGAGTAACAATAACTGTTGGACTGTAAAACCCTCTGAGATTAAACGCTTTTCTAAATTCATCACATCTACATTCACTAGCCTCTCTGGATACCTAGTATCTGAATTACAATTACAAAACATTTTCACCATAATGGTGGGAATTTGCCGAAAGAGAGGTTTGTATGTCACAGACTGTTTTATGGACAAAACATCTAGGCTTATCAGTGCAGTGATTTTGGGCTGTCAATCATGTATCTACGGTCCAGTCAACACATGCAGACAGATGATTTTGACCATGTGCTGCGTTTGGCAGCATCTCGTGCCTTAAATGAGAGTATCAAATGAAAGGAAATTGAAACTGTAAAACATTTGTTTGCTGTTTAAATGCAGAAACAGCTATTGGACATTGACACTAAATCTGCCTAATGATGCTGGTCTGACAAGCAGAACAGAAACTGTCTAATGTCAGGCCAAAATACTTGTTTTCCTTTGCTTTCCTGAAGATTCATGACAATCATGAGTCAGAGAGAGAAACTGTCACCCAACGGGATGATGGGAAAGGCTTTGTTATTAATAAGCTCTGAGCAAACAGCCAATCACTGTTGTGTGTTAACAAGCTCCTCATCTGTATTCAGAGCGCTGCGTTTTAATTAGACTACATGGAAAGAGCCTCCTGAGCTGTGTGTGTGTGTGTGTGTGTGTGTGTTTGGTTTAGTCTTCTGCCCTCAGTGTGGCCTCACTTCACACACGTCACACTTCTGCCTCTGTTCTTCTCCAGAGTTTTGTTTTCTTGCATCATGTTCCCTCACCTGACACTGGCGCTCAGTTGATGTCCTACTTACACTGTTGTTCATGTTTACGCGACTTTCAGGAACAGTTGACTGTGATTGGTCAGTGATGGCGTTCTGTGAGCAAACGTTGTGTATAATTCAACCTGATATCACAGCAAAACGTAACTATTTTATGAGGTGGTGTTTTTTTAGGAAAAAAGTAAGCATGACGCTCCGCCCCTAGACACACCCGTCAGCAGATCGAACGAAAACGTACATGGGTCAATGACGTGATGAGTCTTTTTTTTTTGCCCAAAGGCCTTAATAATAATAAAAAGCAAAGATATGACATCCAGAGTATGTAATGTAGTACAACTAGATCTCTTTTATTGAATCCAAAAGGTTTTAATTATATTTTTCTACATATAAAGGTATTTTAAAGATTTTGAAGTGTCAAAAGGTCATTCGGTTTAACCGTCCAAAGGCCAATACAGCCATTTAATTTGTGATTAAAATATCTTAAAATATCTTAAAATGTAAGAAATGTATATATTTTTTTTATTCTGGCATGATTTTATAACATCATATATCAACATAGTGCAAAATGGTATTAAAATTATGTGTAGAAGTCGTTGCTTTGTTATGAGAATGTCATGCGGTCAATATCATGTGACAGGATGTGACATCATTCAGACACCTGCAAAGGACCACACGGTCGTGAAGCAAAGTAACTAACTCTCTTTTAACTATTTGAAAAATGTATGTTTTCACTGTCCCGAAACATCAGGTCATTCGGTACAACCGCTATAAAACATGGAAAATGTTGTAATATTTTAAAAACTTGAACTAAATATAAAATGTTTGATTGTCCTTTTGCTAGCTAGATATCAGCCTGCTAGCATTGTTTGAAAATATCGTCATTCGGTAAAACCAAAAGTGTCATTCGGTAAAACCGAAATTTTGGTTAAACCGAATGACTTTTTTGGTGACAAATTTTGTCCATCTTGTAAAAAATGACAAAAGCAGAGTTAATTGATTATAAAAACCACATAATCTCATTGTTAACACTTTATAAAACTTCAAAATTAATGATATCTCCATTATATTTTTTTACACTTTTAAAAACCTTATTCGTCAACGACCCATAAATGAGATTGTATGAATTCATACGAATTAGCCACCAATTCGCCAAAACGTTAAATAGTTATGAATTTTCACGAGATTGAGTTTGTATAATTACTAGTAAACTCTATAATGTAATTGATTTTCAACATGGCAGTGCCAGTTACATCTGATTAATCGCTCATGCTGTTCTCCAATAATATATTATTTGATATAGTTTTATAAATATAGTAATATAATTGTATACATACCTTAATATGTATTTTTTTAAAGAAATAAATCAAATGTACATTCATATCAGTATATCATGTTATTTTGTTTATTTATTCTGGTGAGTAGTCATGTCATGATCCAAAATATTTTTCTCTAAAAACAGAACCAACTAATATTTGTATAGCTGGCATGAATTGAAAATTCAGGCATGTTATAAATCTTAATGGGGGGAAAAAAACAGTAAAAACCTCCTAATAGCGCTGCATGTTGAAGCAGGAAGGCATTATCGACATGCAACCGCATGACTTTCTGTGAAGCTGCTTTGAAATGATGTGAAGGGTTGTTTCTCAGTGCGTCAGAAAAACCCTCTGCGTGGATGTGTGTGTTCCCATGTGCATCTACAGCTCAGAGGATCCAATCATCTGGTCACTGACCCGCACACTTCTGCCTGACCCTGAGGTCAAAGGTCATTTAAGGCTTGGAATAGAGCTGTTTTGAGCAGACCTTATTAAGAGGCTCGCTGATTTATGACTGTAAGCAAAGATTACCGTTAGAGCAAAGGTTAATGTCGAAGGGTAATGTTAGGGTCAAAGCGTACTGGACATATAACGACCTGCTTACATACGGCAAACCCTCTGCGGTTCATCGTTTTGTATCTGTTCACCGCTGCACGTGTGTTGCACGCTATTGCGTGATGCAGTGTGTGTATGACACTGATGAACTGTGTGGCACAGATAAATGACTCTGTTACAGTAATTACAAAGCATCTAGGAGTGCTGGACTGATGCATTATGGGGTGGCGTTATATGAACCCTCTCTCTCACTGATGTATTGGCTAATTTAGAGACGCTTAGAACGTCTGCATCTGTGTGTGTATGAAGGAGCCTTTATCTGGTCCACAGGTGCCTCATTTGCTTTCACAACACTTCCCGTCTGCCTCGCGCCGCTCATACCAGATCAGCCTCTCCTTTCAGCTCAACCTTTGTCAGAAAGAGAAACATAAAATCAAATGCTGTGGGAGTTTGCGGCATTTATTCTGGTTGTTTGTCAGTGTGGTCATGTGGCTGTTTAAGCATAAATTAAAACTAAACCAGGCATTTCTATGATTCCTGTGCTGTTGAATGTAAGTTGAATTTTAAAGTTGCTATGAAACAGATGTAGAGTTTTTTTGTTCCATAGATTATGGAACAAATGTAGGGTGGGATTTGGTTCAGTCCATCAGTTGTTGATTGGATGGAGGCGGATCTAAATGTGAGCTTGCAGCCAATTGTAAGAAAGGGGCGGGGCTTAATCAGACTAAATGATTGAAGAATCCTGAGAAAACTGACATTTCACCAGAAGATCCAGTTATGACAGTTTCATTAAACATGAGCAGTCCAAAAATGAATCATTCACAGTAGAATCAATAACATGCATTTGGGTCATTCCGTGTCAAATCAACCAAATTTCAGAAACTTCACCGGCTCAAATTTTTGATTTTGTTAATATTTGTCATGTAGAAAGACAAACATAAATAGTGATGAAAGCCAAAATATTAAATGTCACAGATGTATATTTACTGAGTAATCCACCATTTTGTTAAGGGGGGGGGTCAAAATGACCATTTTCACCTGAGATTTGGAGCCAATTTACAGGGGCGTAAATAATGACTTTATAAAGATGGCAGCATCATTATTTTATTTTCACACAGAGATTGGTAGATCTATTAGTAAAATCTGTTGACTTTATCAATCTTTGTTTCAATATATGCCAACAGTGACAGTTCAAAAATGGCAAAAACTTCTTGTGTTTTTTGCCTCAAGTTTGCATGTCTGTAACTCAAGAAGTATTAAAGAAATCTTAATATCCTTTTAGATTCTGGTTCTTAAACTTTCCTTTTGGTATCTTCATTTTAAAGACTCTCGATGGTTCAGTCCCAGAGATATGGAGATCTTAATGCGGCTCCATGAGTAAATTGGTCAATTGTACACATTTTCAGTGGTCAAAAACTAAATGTGGGTCACTTTGCATACAACTGATACTTTTATTTTTTTTTTTTTTAAAGAGAAATATCTAAAGAACAAATAATGTTAAAACTAGAAATGTATCTTGTGTTTTTCTATCAGCTCAATTGCATAGAACAATCCTGTCTGAGTGCCATAAATACTCCTTTTCCAAAGTTTTCATGCCTGTAACTCTAAAAGTATTCAAGACATCCTAATATCCTTCTAGATTCTCATTCTTAATAAACTTTCCTTTTGAAATCTTAATTTTTAAGGCCCAATATAGTTCAGTCCTGTAGATAGGGGGATCTCAAAGCAGCTCCATGTTCAAATTGTTTAATTGTTGACACGGAATGACCCATTTTGAAAATAGATTAATGTCATGCTAACTTTAATGAGTTGGGTGGCAAGAACATTCACCGATCACTGGGATATCATGTGTCCACAACTAGCATTCAGATCTCCTAATACAAAAAGAAAAAAGAAGATAAAAGTCATAGTAAAAACGATGAGGTGATATGGCATGCAATCTTGAAAAAAAAAAAAAATCAAAATTAATGGTTCTGTGTCATGTTATCACACTTTTATTTTGCCTCCAGGACAGTGACATCTTATGAATTACATTTTAAGAATGAGCAATGTTTCAGAGTATAAGTGAATATTAATCGGTCTCTCATCTTCTCTCTCAGAACCCATGAGGACGCCCAAGAGTCTGAAGATCGCGGAGACGCAGGCGCGCTTCATCGCCGTGGACTGGGAGTCGCTGGGCTACAACATCACCCGCTGCCACACCTTCAACGTCACCATCTGCTACCACTACCACAAAACCCCCAACCAGAGCAAAGCCGACTGCCTGGAGATGGACCCCAAAGCCCCCCGACACGTGGTGGGCAACCTGCCTCCCAACACCAACGTCAGCCTGAAAATGATCCTCACCAACCCGGAGGGACGCAAGGAGAGCGACGAGACCGTCATCCAGACGGAGGAGGACGGTAGGACAACTGTAACTGCAGCAATTCACATCCTTACATATAAGGAAGCCAGAGATGTTAAATTACCCATTAAACAAAGACATAAAAAGATAGATAGATAGATATGTTTGTCCTTAAAGAGGGAATTATTTTCCACAGTAGGTGCATACATAACACAAACACATAGGACATGCAGACTCATACAAGATTATGCAATAATAGACACCGGGATCACAACAAAGACAAGCGCACAACACACCAACGGCTGATGTCTCTATACTTTAAGAGGATTATTTATTTAAAGCCGTATGGCTGTAGGGACAAAGCTCTTACTGTCACCGGCCCTTCTGCACATATAAAAAAATAAAACTACATTTATTTGTTGAATTATTATAATCATATGTTCTTTTATTGTTTTTATTCAATAATATTTAAATATTTTATATTGAACTATTTTATTCATAATACATTCAATGCCTTTTAATTTCGTAGGATATTGGTAATATCTGTTCTCTTATCTGTTACGAAACTGCTCTGACACACGTTGAAGATCCAAACGCAGCTTTTATTTAGGGTTAATCCACAGTCGTAATCCATGAACGGGCACAGGGTCAAAAACACGGGCAAACAATCCAAACATAAAACAAGGTCCGAGAAACACAGGCAAACAAGGTAATCCAAAGAACAGGCAAAAGATCAAAACCATGAAACCAGGAACCAGGAAAGAACGCTCTGAATTGCAGTTGTAACACAAACAAGACTTCGCAACGAGTGATTGAACACACGGGGTATAAATAGGCAAACATAAACAGGATAATGACAAACAGGTGGCAATAATCAGAACATGATGAGTCCAGGCAATGGGTTATGGGAAATGTAGTTCATGAAGTGGTAAAGGAGACGGAAAGAGTGCCCTCTGGTGGCTATCATAGGCCTTCCAGCTGGCAGGCGTGACAGAATCAGTTCACTATTAGCAGGTTTGTTTCGATTAAACAAACTGCCATCCGAACCCTTTTGTGCACCAAACGAGCAGAAAAGATGGTCTCGGTCCGCTTCCAAATTAACTCTGGTGCGGTTCGACAGAAATATGAACGCAACACGGACCAAAGATGAACCAAAAACAGGATGTGATGTCACAAGATGAGACCCTAAGCTGGACAGAAGGCTCAAGCGTACCTGTTTTTTTTTCTCGTCACAGTCGTGATGTTGCCCATCACAGTTCGGTACAAGCGTCAGAACCGCGTCTCCTCGCAGCAGATCTTTGTTTGTGTGTGACGGAGGGATTTCTGCCACTGTTTTCACTCCTTTATATATTTTATGAACTCTTCACGAGTTCTCAGATGGGCAAAATACCGTCATATGTTCACACATTCGCACATTGTTTTGGATGTTTGGTAAGTTCTGTTGCAAAATATACGCCATAAAAAACAGATTTTTTTGTTTTCTATCTTTAGGTTCGGTGTTAAAAATAACAGTGTGAACCCTAATTGAACCAGGACTAAACGTATCATTTTCTGTTTTGATCCGGATCAAAAAAAACAAGAGAACCGAACTACTGTACAAGTGTGAACACACCCTTAGTTTTGTTTTTCTGGTACAGTTTTGCCATGCCTGATTATTACATTGTGTTTTAAGCAGCATGTTTTGAGAATATTATCTCCCATCCAAAGCACAATATACTTGCATCTTCTGCATCTTAACAGTGTGATCGGCGAGTTGAGAGACCACATACCGAATCTAGTTCAGGTCGGATCACTTGGCATCCTTATTTGACCTCAAATCATACAAGCCCATATAGGGTTCATTCAGGGTGAATGAAAATAAGAAACAGCTTGATGATGTAAGTGTGACAGTCTTCCTCCGTTTACTGATATTTTTGAGAAGAGCTTTAGGTTTCGAAGGCTTGTCAGCACTGCGGTTCAGTGGTGGGTCAGTGTCAGTCAGACAGTTTTGCCATAGAAAGATTGTTTTGGTGACTTCTGCTCTTTGAACAGGCCGATATGTGAATGGCACGGCAGGAAGAATCAGGCCTGTGGTAGGACACACTTCAATGATGTGACCCGCTCGTGAAACCGTCCTCCAGCCAGCGCCCATATAGATCTCACGTCTCACCCAGAATCACACTGATCTGCTGAAATCTTGAAGAGCCGCTGACTGACGATACATCCAGATGATCAAGAGTAGCACTGGCCCATTTAAAATGTTTACATGATTACGCTGACAGTTAAAGCCTCCTCGTGCAGCATCTCTCTCATGGAGAAACAGATCAAAACATGTCAGGAATGTATAAATATAACTTCTTTTTTTCGGAAGATGAGTGAGGCAAATAATTCAAATAAGGATAAAGGCAGTGATATATTGAACACAAGCGCACCTGACAGTCACAAGTGGGTTAGATGCTGTGATTTCTTGACACATCTGGGACGTGCACATCGCTTGCAGAACTTTTTTTGTCAGTCTCCTTGACGTGAACAGTGTTGCAGCACAATAAAGGCCACCGTCAGCGGCTCCTTCGGCTCAATGCCGGCAAACCCAGGTCTAGGAACACCATTTGTATTCATCTGTGCATATGCAAATGACTTCTGAAGTGAACGTTTTCTTGTTTTGATGAAACGACACGCTCCTACTAGTGTACCATCATTTCTGCCCCTTTCTTTTGTGTGGTGCTGACGGCCCATTTTATCCTGCGGAATGATTTAGCGAGCATGTCTGCCAGCCTGATACAGAATTAGTGTTTTCTTTAAATAAAAAGAAATCCAGATGAAGGCACAATTTATATTTGACATCAAATATAATTTCAGTCATGGAAGCAGAAGCTTTTACATCAGATTGTTGTAGGGACCATGAGAATCCAGTTTGTCAGGCCTCTGTTTGTGATACTTTTATGGATATATGGCTATAAGTTTTCTTCACTTCCATTGTCAAGCATTTTGTCTGTCCACATCAGATGCAACACGACTGTGAGAGATGACAAAATCAATCAGAAATCACAGCCAATCAGAAGAGTGTGTGGGCGGAGTCTCTCTGCAAGAGCACTGCACTCGCAAGCAAATCGATCAAAACATTTTTTTGTTGTTGTTCCTGCCGTGACGTTGCAGAAATAGAAACCGTTTCTAAAATAAAATCATTGTGGCTGAAAATCTCAGATTAACATGGAAAAGACGCCTTTTATCGTGTCGCATCTGGTTAGGACAGAGTGTGAGGTCGCTATACGGTAATCCTCGCTGACAGACAATGATTTATCAGTAATATTTTTCTGGGGCACAACGATGTTTCACTGGTAAAAAGGGCCATCATTTTGCCCATTAGCTGCTCTGCTCAGATATTAATATCAGCACTGGTCATCATAAATTTGTAGCCAAACATCCGATGGCAAATTCTCCACAACCAGCCAACGTGTTTTTCTCACTAAAGCCAGCTCTGCTTGCATTCAGTTTTCTCTCTGTCTGTGCTGTAGTTCCCGGTCCAGTTCCCAAGGAGTTTGTGAGAGCGACTCCGTCTGAGGATAAGATCTCACTGCGGTGGAAGGAGCCTCTGGAGCCCAACGGCATCATAACCCAGTACGAGGTAATGCTGCGTCTGCCCTCTTTTAGATTTGTGTGTTTGTGTGCAAACCTGAATGCTTAAGTATCAAAAGTGTGTTCTCTCTTGCACCATGTGTACATACTCTCAAAAGTTCACTTCTTTGTATGTTATTATGAAGAACTAAAAAAAAAATTCACCTTATGCATCCCTGTATATGATGTATTTGTGTGTCTTCAGATCAGCTACAGCAGTGTGCATTCGTTCGACCCGTCGGTGCCGCTGCTGCGTCCGCCCGTGCTGGTGTCGTTACCCTGGAACACCTCGAGACACAACTTCACACAGCTGCACCCGGGAACCACCTACCAGTTCCTGATCCGGGCCAGCACCAGCAAGGGATACGGACCCCCAACCACACTCAACGTCACCACCAACATATCAGGTGTGTGTATGAAGTGATGTTGTGTATGTCAGATCCCATTTGATCTTCTGATTGGACCATTAGTTCAGGCTGTGAAGTCAGTGTATCTACAGCCACCAGGAGAATTAATTCTGTTACGACTGAGAGTATCTGTTGGTATGGAAAGAGATGGCAGAAAAATATTAATTTTTGCATTGTCCATCATGGCGTATTGACAGGGTTGTTCTTAATGGCAGTGAAATCCTCCCGGTACTTTTATTCTCTCTAAAATGAAGTAATTTGATGACTGAGATTGTTAATGTTTTTGAAAGAGTTTCTTCTGCTCACCAAGACTGCATCTATTTGATCAAAAATACAGTAAAAACAGTGAAATATTATTATGATTTAAAACAGCTGTTTTCTATGTGAATATATAGTAAAGTGTAATTTATTCCTGTGATCAAAGCTGAATTTTCAGCATCATTACTCCAATCTTCAGTGTCACATGATCCTTCAGAAATCATTCTAATATGATGATCTGCTGCTCAAGAAACATTTATGATTATTATCAATGTTGAAAACAGTTTGTGGAAACTGTGATGCATTTTATTCTTCAGGATTCTTTGATGAACAGAAAGTTCAAAAGAACAGCATTTATTTGAAACAGAATCTTTTGAAACATCTTCACTGTCACTTTTGATCAATTTAATGCGTCCTTGATGAATAAAAGTATTAATTTCTTTCAAAAGAAAATGAAAATCGTTCTGACACAAAACTTTGAAACATAGTGTATATATGTGTGAATTTTTTTAATAACTTCTGACCCGTTCACCAAAGTCAGCTCGTTTGTGGTTTACTAATTGAAATAAAAAAAAATAATGTGTTGTGTAAAGATGAATGAGCCCTTTTTTGTTTGTTTGTTTTAATTTGCATCTGCTCATGGAAGGATCTTAAATTACAGGCTGTATTCAGCATAATCAGCTGAATTGGGTGTAAAAGCTCCTTCCTGTGTTCTGCTAATGAGCGTCGAGGAGCGTAACCTCATCATCGCTCCCTCAGGTTCTGCTGTGTACTTCGCCGCTCGGAGATGTCATACAAGCTCGATCGGGGAAATATGATTTCCTAGCATTTCAGAAATCCATCACTTTAGATTTGTTGAGAGTGAGAGAAGTGTAGGAGGAGAGAACAAAACATGAGGAAAAGAACAACTTGCTTCTGAAGAGGAGGAGAAAGACAAATTCTTATTCATGCAGATGATATTACTGTATTTCTGTTCAGTTTGCTAATTGATTGTATAGCTGGTGTAAATGTGTGTTATGTACAGAATTACGTTTAATAGCATCAAGCAGTTTGAGATCCTCATTGTTTCAGTGGCTTCTTCTTCAGCGGGTGACTGTAGTTGAACTACTCTGAAGCGTGACAAAGCATTCAGGGAAGCTTCAGCAACACAGGATTGTATTAGTGGAAAATGTTGACAGATTCTCTCTCTGTGTCTGTGCAGCGCCGACTCTAGAGGAGTATGACGGGTCGGAGGCGTCGCTGAACGAGACGGCCACCACCATCACCGTCCTGCTGAAACCGGCCCAGGCTAAAGGAGCTCCTATCAGGTGTGTGTGTGTGCGTGTGCCTCCATACATTGACAATACAATGATGATTGAGAGATGAACAAATCCTTCCTTAATGTGTCACCAAATCCAAAGGAGAGGTGAAAGCTGAAGGTTTTGAGTTCCTGTTGTAGATGTAAACAGCGCTTCTGTCTTGACTCCATCACCCACAGCTCCTATCAGATCGTCGTGAAGGAGATCAATCCGCACCGATCCCGACGGGAGGCCGGCGGAGGCGAGTGTTACCGCGAGCCCGTGTCCTATCAGAGCGCCGCCAGCGCCGGGCTGCCGTATTACTTCGCGGCGGAGCTCCCGCCCAGGAATCTCCCAGAACCGCTGCCGTTCACGGTGGGAGACAACAAGACGTACCACGGCTACTGGAACGCTCCCCTCGCACCCCGCAAAAACTACAACATCTACTTTCAGGCGGTCAGCAGCGTGGAGAAGGTCAGCGGATGACAGACGAACACACACATCAACACATGCAGTTCTGAGCAGAACTGAATCACAGCGCTTTGAACTGATCTGTCCTTGAGCAAAACCACATTCATGTTGCTTCAGGCCCTTTTATTGGTGTATTATAACTGTCTTTTGAGCTACATGTGACTGTTAAACAAATGACAAGGTCAAATCATTGATAAATCAAATACTAACAGAAGTATTGGGCAGTCCGGTTTCTGTCCAGATCATAGCGTCCCAAATGACACACTGTACACTATGTACTTATGAGTGTAGTGTATGAATTGTATAAGGTTATTTTGTCATTCGTCATCAGTCTGTTAGCCCCGCCCCCTCCGCTGTAATTAAAGCTGGACTGTTGAACATTACACACTTAGTTTTTCCGGTTAATTAAGTGCATTAATCCGCGTATTTGAAGCGATTAAAATACCAGTCATTCCACTCAACGTGTGCAGATTTCTGTTTCATATAATTCTGCTCTGCTATTAATAGAGTTTTGAAAATTAACTATAAATTGTTGTTGTTTTTTCAGGAAAGTAAAACGCAGTGTTTGAAGCTGGCATTTAAAGGTAAGCCCTTTCCACCGAGATCATCTACTGTACCTTTCATTTCGATCTAGTCTCTGCGTCTGTGATGTTCTGATGTAAGAGCGTGTTAAAGTCTGTCAGCGTCTGAAGTCTCGCGGTGTTGGTGTTGTGAGCTTCAGCAGTGTTACAGAAAGGCTGTTTTAGGATATGAGTGAGACAGTGTTTGATTATATAGACAGACTATAGATTGATATTTGACCGTCCTGCTCACACTCTTCAGCATCAGTTACATATGTGTCACATTTATGAACATCTCCCTCAAATATATGCACTAAAATACACTGAAATAAATGTGAGCTCACAATATAAAGAACAAATTGCATACAGTATTTGATTTTTAATAAAAATGTAAAGTGGCAAAACATGCAAGCTTTGTGCTTTTGTACTTGAAAAATAGGTGCCTTTTGACTTGGTGAAAAGAGAACAAGTGGAAATGGATTGTGTCTGTTTGTGCATATTACAATGACAGATGTGTGGATACTTCTGGATCAAAGTTCCTCATGGAGTCGAGTTTGTCGTTCCAGCCATATAGATGAACAAAATGTTGTTTCAGCAGCTTATAACAGTGACTTATAGACACATTGAGAAGAGTAAACACTAGAGAACACTACGGTTAAAGGCATCAGGAGTTCACATAATAGAGTACATCGTCAATAATTAGACCATGTTTAGTCGCACTGGACAGTGTCAGCGGTGTTCAGTAATAAAACTTCACTATTATACTTGAGTATTATTTTGGGGAATCTGTACTGTACTTGAGTTCTGTTAAAGATGAATGCTTTGGGGAGTTTTTTACAAGGAAGAAAGAATACTTTTTACTCCATTACAACTTCATGTAGAACACATACAATAAAAATAGCATTTTTCTTTATCCGAATTTGACTAACAAGCCGATCAAACAAGCTCACTTAAATTTCACTTTCCTTTTGCGGGAGGATAAAGGATGACAGAATGTTCATGTTTGGGTGAACGTCTAGGTTACTAATGTAATTTCCTGAAGGAGGAACGGAGACGTTACGTACCAATTCGTCAGTCGTTCTGACGTAACGTTGAACGTGACTGACTGAGAGAAAACTAGTCCTTTCAGACAGACTTTGAACTACAGTAATGTAGATGGATGAGAACTTGTGTCGAGTGTGAAAATGAGAAATCTTTACTGTCTCTTGTTTATTTAAAATGTTAAGAGCAGTGTTTATTTTTGACTTTATAAATACTTCAGTGCAATTAATGTGTATATATACACTACCAGTCAAAAGTTTGGACACGGTAAGATTTTTAATGTTTTTAAAAGAAGTTTGGTCTGCTCACCAAGGCTGCATTTATTTAATTAAAAATACAGTAAAAACAGTAATATTGTGAAATATTATTACAATTTAAAATAACTGTTTTCTGTTTGAATATATTTTATAAAGTAATTTATTCCTGTGATCAAAGCTGAATTTTCAGCATCATTACTCCAGTCTTCAGTGTCACATGATCCTTCAGAAATCATTCTAATATGATGATCTGCTGCTCAAGAAACATTTATTGTGTACAATTGTACAAAATATTTGTGTACAATATTTATTTTTCAGGATTCTTTGATGAATAGAAAGTTCAAAAGAACAGCATTTATTTGAAATATAATCTTCTGTAACATTATAAATGTCTTTACTGTCACTTTTGATCGATTTAATGCATCCTTGCTGAATAAAAGTATTAATTTCTTTAATTTCTTTTCCAAAAAATAAAAATAAAAATTCTTACTGACCCCAAACTTTTGAACGGTAGTGTATAATGTTACAAAAGCTTTGTATTTCAGATAAATGCTGTTCTTTTGAACTTTCTATTCATCAAGGAATCCTGAACAAAAAAAAAAGTACACAACTGTTTTCAACATTGATAATAATCATAAATGTTTGTTGAGCAGCAGATCATCATATTAGAATGATTTCTGAAGGATCATGTGACACTGAAGACTGGAGTAATGATGCTGAAAATTCAGCTTTGATCACAGGAATAAATTACTTTATAAAATATATTCAAACAGAAAACAGTTATTTTAAATTGTAATAATATTTCACAATATTACTGTTTTTACTGTATTTTTAATTAAATAAATGCAGCCTTGGTGAGCAGACCAAACTTCTTTTAAAAACATTAAAAATCTTACCGTGTCCAAACTTTTGACTGGTAGTGTATATATACTCACCAAATGTGAGTAAAAATCGGGTTGGTGAGTATATGAAACTGTGTCAGTCGCCAGATGGCCGCTAACATTTTTTTATTAATTCTAACAATGAAATGTAATGAGAATATGACCTCAGAATGATGCTCTGAACAGTGCTGATCATCACGAAAATGTAAGTCTTTCATCTCTGACAGCGTGCAAATACCAATTTGATCTCTCTTTCATGCACTCCAGTGCTTGAACAGACAAATTCACACAAAATGATGTCAAAAAATGCCCTTCTCGGTGAGTATCCTAGTAAATATAGTCAGTTATGTCTTCAGTCGAGAAAGAAAACGCATGATCACTCTTAAAGTGACAGTATCCTAATAATCCTGCTGCTGTCTGTGTTTTTAATGTTAACCAAACAAAGGGGGAAAAATCACTCACTGCTCTTGAACTTTAACAAGGATATGAAGACTATGCAGTGTTATTTATTTGATTAGCCTACTTTATTAAATTTCTGTACCTGAAAACTACTGTTAGACATGAAAAGCACTGTTTCATTTGTATCTTTGTGGTATTATGTTTATTTGTGCTATTGCTTGTAATTTGATTATTTGTTCTTATTTTGTTACTCACTCTTTACTTGTCTTTAAAAATGTAGGCTATTAAAATTGTATTAGTTAAGCTAGTTTTGGCCGTGGTATTGAAATTAGAATAGAGGATTGTGAATTTTCACTAGTATCTGAAATATTGGTGTCATAACTGCCTGTTTTTGTTTCATGGCGGGTAAAAATAGTTTTGGTTGGTAAATGTTCTTAAATATATGTATTTTACCTTCACTCAAGTATTTTTTTTTTTTTTAAGACTTTTAATTGAGTAAAATTTTTGACGTATTATCAGTATTTTAACTTAAGTAGAGTTTCTGTACAGTTGTGTTTTTGTATATCAAAATAGTCATTTTATGTTTGGAGTGTAATCATAAATGCCTATTGAACATGAGGTTTTCACGTACAGATATTCTCAGCATTTTCTCCAGCTAAATGTCCAATGTGTTTTCCAGCATGAAGTGATACAGATATGTGTATAAATTGTGTGGTGCGGTAATGACAGTACAGAAAGCACCTTCGGTCGTGTCTCGTCTGAGTTATTGCGCATTATTTCCTCCTCTGGCTCTTCATTAATTGTTTTTCAGCAGGAAATCGAATGATAAAAGTCCGCCCGAGGCTCCGAGCGCTCCCAGAACGGATTAGATGTAGCCCACGTCATGTGTTGTTTAGCAACAAAAATACATTTTTGTTTTCAAGCATGGAATTTTATCTCCAAAATGGACGTAATCCAATTTCCATTGAATTGCTCCTAGTGTTTTTCTCTCCGATCAGACTCATAAGAGCTGACAGAAACAGAAGTGTCCTGGAAGGGGGCAAAATTTGATGTCTGAACCAATACAGGCCTGCGTCTAAACCCACACCACATGCCGATTAATCACCTTTTAACCTCAGCGTCAGAACTGATCACGAGACCAACTTGCTGTCTTTGCTTTTCCTCCGCGTGAGCGAGACAGACGTGAACCGTTTCTTGTGCAGAGATATAGATTACATTTCCCCACTGGAGACAGATGTGAGACACACTGAAAACACACGGTAACATCTAAATTAGCTGGTGTTCAAGGTCAAAAATCACTGAATCCACATGAATACACCGATTCATCAGATAGAAATAACTCTTAAAGGTAGCAATTGAAAATGACCATTTTGTACAGGTTCATCAGTATTTGTGTCATGTGAACGCAGCACTCGTGTGTGTGTGATCGGCTCTTAAAGCGAAGAGGAAGAGTGTGGTCTGATGATGAAGGGCCGGTGCATTAGGGCAGCAGTGTTCTGCATCATTCAGCCCCGGGCTGCTCACTCACCCAAACGCAGAGTAGAGGATAGAAAAGCCGTGTCCCGGCGCCTTTGGTTTTGTCTGAGTGTTATTGTTGGGTGAAATAAGCTCCAGAGGCAGGAGAGTACAGCTGATGGCTTTATTTAAGAGGCCCGTGTCAGCGGGTCATCGCCTTATCACTCTTAAAAGCTTATAGTAGAGCTTCAGGACACACCGAAGATACATTTACTGCCGCTGCCCAGACAGATCGCACAATGCGGCATTTACAGGCAAAGCCATGAGTGGAGTCAGCATCAGGACCGCCATAAATGTCATACGCACCGAGCTGGAGTTTGGATCAATACCCGCAGATGCCGTAATGATAGTTTTGCTGTTATATCGGTGTGTGAGAAGTATTTCAGTCGGCGGTGATGTATTTCTGACAGGGTTATAGACCTGAAGCTCCACTGCAGTGCAGGAAGATCTGAACTCATACTAGCTGTGAAATGATCCGTTAGTCGTACACTAATACAGATAATTGCGATAAACCATTTAATTGTCTGTTTTGTTCTTGTCACTTGCTGTGGAAACTTAATTTACAAACTGTTACACCAAAATCATTTATTTACAGTGAACGATATAAGCAAATAAACAGCAGCAGAATGACGCCATTTTAAATGTTGTTTATATTGTTTAGTTCCCCTGTCCATTCACACTGATCGTTTTTGAAAGCTCATAAATCTGAATTTCAGATTATAGGGATGGGAAACACTTTGTCCTAGAAATAATGTACTTTAGAAGAATATATTTGAGTGTGATTATTATTAATACAGTGTTTTTGGACTTAAATGTAATTAGCTGAACTTAAGATGCTTTTTTGACCCATTTAAGTAGAACTTAAGCACATTTTTGTGCAATTTTATAATTACTTCTATTGAAATATTGTCAAATGTACTGAAAAGCATTTATGCTAAACTAAAATAAACTTTAATTTCATTTCTATTGAAACTTTTAAGTCATATATTTAAATCCAGTTACAGTTTAGGGCATTTAATATAAAATAATATAAAAACATTATAATAATATTATAATATAATATAAAAACTTTAAATATATGAACTTTAAATGTAAAATCACAACACACCACAGTTAAAATTATGATCAAGTTAGAGCTGCACGATTCTGGATAAATTAAGAATCACGATTATTTTGTTTCAAATAGCTTTCCTGTAGCTCAGTGGTTAGAGCAAGGCACTAGCAATGCCAAGGTCATGGGTTCGATCCCAGGGATTGCACATACTCCGATACAAATGTATAGTATAATGCAATGTAAGTCGCTTTGGATAAAAGCGTCTGCCAAATGCATAAATGTAAATGTAAATAGAGATCACGATTCTGAACAAACAAAGTAACATGTAATTTACTAGAACTTCTGACAAAATGTTAATTGCTGCAGTCTATTGAAAAATGTTTAATTAATTTGAATTCATTATTTTTAAAAAAAATCGTTTGAGTGAATGATTCAATGACTCACTCATAAAGACTTCACTTGTTTCATTACTGAAATGAATCCATGTTTTTGAACAAATCTCTTGAATGAATCATTCAATGACAAACACATTTTTAACAGTCACTTGTCTCCACCTACTGGTGTAACAATGTAATTGATACAATCTTTATTTGAAGCGTCAAGTTACTTTCAAAAGGTGATTTACTCTATTTTGATCACTACTGTAGACATCAGTGTTTATATCTGAACTCTAAACCTTTATTCCAGTACTTCTGTGATAATCTGAATGATTGTAAGACAGAAATAATGATACTGTGTGTTTGAAAAGACTGTTTGTGAAGCTGTTTCATATCTATACATGACAAGATCTGAATGTTCGCTGTGATCGGACTTGCCAAAGGTTTAATAGACATAGAGACGAATCGCTGTCATTTAGGAATAAAATTGTGTGGGTGTTTGAATTGAAATTGCCATCTTTTAATGATTAATCATTCAGCTCTAAATCATGTGCTTTAGTATGTTAGTCAACACATCAAAATAAGTGCACTTCTTTAAAGCATGACAAAAGATTATTAAACATGAACATTAAAACTTTAATTTAACATTATTACAAAGTGCATTTTTTAAAAGTGTAATTGAGTGTGTCATGAAAGCGTACTTTCTTTAAGTGCACTTAAGTGGCCTTTTATTTCATTAATATAGAATATTATCTGCAAGTATAGTTTTTTTTAATATTTATATATATATATATATATATATATATATATATATACACACTACCAGTCAAAAGTTTGGACACGGTAAGATTTTTAATGTTTTTAAAAGAAGTTTGGTCTGCTCACCAAGGCTGCATTTATTTAATTAAAAATACAGTAAAAACAGTAATATTGTGAAATATTATTACAATTTAAAATAACTGTTTTCTGTTTGAATATATTTTATAAAGTAATTTATTCCTGTGATCAAAGCTGAATTTTCAGCATCATTACTC